>JBANSL010000016.1:52440485-53040485 GCA_037127255.1 Persicaria tinctoria | reverse complement strand
GCATAAAAACATGGCTACTTTAGTGACATCATTGACATAAATTAATTTAATATATAGATATAGATAGTTAGTAAATGAATTTGATATAAGCTCAATAGTTATATTAGATTGAATTCAATGTTTTGAATTAAGCTCAATAGTTAGTAACATTAAAGGGAAAAAAAGTTAAAAGAAAAAGAAGAAAAAAGGAGAATTATAAAAAAAAGATTAAAGAGAAAAAAAATATAATTGGTCCAAACCCCTAAAATCTCCTCAATGTTGACACCTCAACATAAACTCTTCTAAATTAAGAGTTTATATAGATAGTTAGTAACATTGAAGGGAAAAAAAAGAGTTAAAAGAAAAAGAAGAAAAAAGGAGAATTAAAAATAAGGATTAAAGAGAAAAAAAATATAATTGGTCCAAACCCCTAAAATCTCTCTAATGTTGACACCTCAGCATAAACTCTTTTAAATTAAGAGTTTATATAGATATATAGATATAGATAGTTAGTAATAGTAAAGGAAAAAAAGAGTTAAAAGAAAAAGAAGAAAAAAAGAGAATTGAAAAAAAAAAGGATTAAAGAGAAAAAAAATTATAATTGGTCCAAACCCCTAAAATCTCTCTAATGTTGACACCTCAGCATCAACTCTTCTAAATTAAGAGTTTATATAGATATAGGTAGTTAGTAACATTAAAGGAAAAAAAAAGAGTTAAAAGAAAAAGAAGAAAAAAAGTAGAATTAAAAAAAGGATTAAAAAGAAAAAAAATATATAATTGGTCCAAACTCCTAAAATCTCTCTAATGTTGACACCTCAGCATAAACTCTTCTAAATTAAGAGTTTATATAGATATATAGATATAGATAGTTAGTAAAATTAAAGGGAAAAAAAGAGTTAAAAGAAAAAGAAGAAAAAAGGAGAATTAAAAAAAGGATTAAAGAGAAAAAAAATTATAATTGGTCCAAACCCCTAAAATCTCTCTAATGTTGACAGCTCAGCATAAACTCTTCTAAATTAAGAGTTTATATAGATAGTTAGTAACATTAAAGGGGGGAAAAAAGAGATAGGCTGGATCTAGGAAAGAGAGAATGGACGAAGGCGAAAAACCACCGGGAGAAACTTCGTGCACCCATCAATCACCTCCGGTAACGGACTCTGCAGGGCAATCCGACAGCGGATTCCCGTCCCTTCAAGAGTCTTATAAGGGAAGAGAAAAGCAAGCTATGAGTTTCAAAGACAAGCTTGTTGTAGGCTCAAGTGAAAGCCATGCGATCATTCATGATAACCCGATGGATGGCACACCACCAGTGGAGGATGATCCGCTTTACCCGACCATAAGCCTCAACAAGATGGAGAAGGAGGAGCTCTGGAAACCTTGGCGCGATACGTTGATCATCAAAATGTTTGAAAAGGGTCTGGGATACATGTAGGTACACATACGACTGTCACATAAGTGGGGATTGAGCGCTTCCTTCTCGCTCATCGATCTAGGCAATGACTATTTCATCGCAAGGTTCTCAAATCAATCGGATTATGATCACATACTGGTAGACGGACCATAGATGATTGGAGATAACTATCTCACAATCAGAAGATGGGTTCCAAGGTTTGATAAAAGTGCTGAGCAGATCACGAAGCTAACGGTATGGGTACGCATCCCATGTTTGCATATCGAGTAGTTTGACCCAAGGTTCCTCAGGATGGTGGGGGGGAAGATTGGGAAAGTGCTCCACATAGATACCACCACGGCCTCGGTAGAAAGGGGGCAATTTGCGATACTGAGTGTGGAGGTTCATCTAACAAAACCCCTGCTCTCTAAATTTCGGTTAGATGGAAGGATTTGGCCAATTCAGTATGAAGGGCTTAGAATGGTCTGTTTCAACTGCGGGAGAGTGGGACATAACACGGAAACCTGTGTGAAGGAACAAGGGAAAGAGAAACCACTAGAAGTGGAGGGCGGAGACAAGACAATACAATCAAAGCTCAACGAAGATCACTATGGTGGGTGGATGCGGGCAAGGCAACCCCAGGGCAGGCGCTAAAGTGAGAAAGAAGTGCGTCAGAACCAGAGTCAAGGCAGAGTTGATGGCAACGGGTAAATCAAAAACCCGTCGACAGATCAACCAAAAAGACAAAGGCAAGGCACCGACGGGATAGGACAATAGCACCGTGAGGAAGAACGTTGGAGGGAACTCCGAAAATCAGGGCAGGGTGAACTTCGCGGGATCTTCAAGATTTGCGGGGCTAGCAAATCTGGAGGAGAATCAAGGAAATCAAGAGATAGAGGGGGTCAAAGATGGGGTCCTGCAAGAAAAAAGGAATGAGAATCAAGATTTGAAATTCTTATCTAAGGATAAAAAAATCTGAATCCTCGGAAGCGGCTCAGAAAGGAAAAGAGAACAGGTCCAACCGAGCCTATGGTAGTGGATCAAGGTCATAAAACTTGACCTTGAAAGTCGGCCTAGTTGTGAAGAAATCCACATCTACCAAAAAGAAGGCGGGTAACCCTAGACCCTTGTCATCTAACAATATAACAGAATTGGCAGATAAAGAGTACTTTTTTAATGTGGAAACTGCAAACATAGTCACCTAGTAAGCCAACATAAGCCTCCTAAAAGACATCAGAATCCCAACCGAGCAAACACAAGCCCAAGCCAAGAATCCCATAGGCCAAACACAAGAGACCCCAAAAGCCACCAACCTGAAGCAAGCTTTGAGGAAGAAACACAATGAACCACCCTATTCCGGTGGTCAAGATCCAAGTATGGGATCAGACACAATTCTCAATGTCAAACCTCTAGACCGGACCGTTCCTAATACACTACCCACCCATTGTGAACCGGGCACTATTGGATTTCCAACCATTGGCACAAAGGAATCAACCGATACTATGTCAGGCGTCTCTGCCCAAAGCATTGCTTGAGACGATCAGACATCTCGATGAAGCAGCCTACACCTTTGCAGATGCAACGAATATGCCTTGTTACACGATGTTTAGGGCTCTCCACAATACACTGGTTTCTATGGACAGTTTAAAAGTGATTGCTTGGAATACAAATGGGGCAGGCAGCAACGCCTTCCTCGCAGCACTACGAGAGTTGATACAAAGGTATGATCCACAAGTCTTAGTTCTTGTAGAACCACGAATAAGTGGTGATACAGGCGACAGGGTTTGCCGAAGGATTGGGTTCAACGAAATGCTCAGAATGGAAGCAGTGGGCTTTTCAGAAGGAATATGGTTTCTATGGCGTATGAACGTGGTCGATGTGTACCCGCTAGTGTAGCACCAACACATATCACGGTTCAGATCAGAAGGAGAGGGGAAGTGCCATGCGTCCTCTCTGCCGTGTACTCTGTACCTACACAAGCTCGCCGACTAGACTTATGGAGAAGCCTGATTGACTTCGCCGTCAATAACGAGAGACCTTGGATGCTAGTTGGTGATTTCAATGCCACGATGAACCCTGGTGAACGGTTCCCGAATTCGTCACTGGGTTCAAACAGATCCTCGCAGCATTTCAGGGAATGGGCAGAGTCTTTACAGTTAATTGATCTTGGATTCACAGGACCACCATTCCCATGTTGGAGGGGAGGTTGTAAAGACCGGAATTTAATTAATATTTATAAAATATATGTAGGATAATCCGAATATTATCCTCCCTTATAATTATGAAAACCCAGAAAACATAAAATTTGTATGCCTAGCTTTACATGGATTCAATGATGGGGAAAAATATACTCAAGCTACTTTTCTCGTATCTTATAAACGTAACGGATTTTAACGCTTCGCGAGCTCGGATTTTACATTATGTTAAAGAGGTCATCCACAAAAATTGCCTAACATTGAGCCACCAAACCCTTGACTTGTGGTTTGCTTGTGAATGTAGACATTCAACCACTCCCATCACTTCCTTCCCATCACACCCATGCTTTGACTCATGAAGCCAATCACTCCCATCATTTCCTTCCCATCACACCCATGCTTTGACTCATGAAGCCAACCACCCCTCTTCTCTATAAGCCTGACCCCTAAGACTCATGAGCTCATCCAAGGAATCCCCACCGTCACTTGAGAGGAGAGAGAGAGAAGTAGAGCCTTGCTCCATTTTAGGTCTACTTTGGACAGCCTTCACAAGAAATAGCATAACGCCCTCCATACTCATCCAAATTGAGCAAACTCGGTGGCCATGGATCCGTCTTGAACCTAGCTTTCCATAAATATCTCAAACACAAAAATCCAAGGTCATTTACCCAGCCAAAATCGTCCATATTTGGAGCTACAGAAAACTGTTTTTGAAGGGTCTTGAGAGTTTGACTTGATTTCTTGGTAAGAACCCTTCCTTTCTTCCAAAAATGAGTTCCAAAATGTGTTATAACTCCTTTTCTTCAACTTTGAGTAAGAATCTAAATCATGTTTTGGGATTTTTGGTGACAAAATGGCAAGGTGTTTGAAAGGTGTTCCGAAGGACTCCCGAGGGTGTTCTTGAGTCGTTTGTGTGGGATTCTTCGAAGGTAATCCCTCATCCGCCTCCCCCTCTCTAGGAATAGATCTTGTGTGCTTGTAAAGGGCATAGGAAGTGGAGCCTCTATGTGTTTTTGGTTGCGTTTTGTAGCAAACGTTAAAAAACAAAATGGATATATGTGCCTCTGTAATTTGGACTTTATTTCCAATCCAACGGTTTGTTTCGGCTGAAATCTTAATATAATGTTTATTGAAATGTTATCTAACTTTCCTTCAAAAATTACAGCAACCCAACGGTTGGATCAAGAATTATTATAAATTTAGTAACCAGTGTTTATAATGACTCGGTTAGAAAACTTGGTTAAGGGAATGCTAAGAATATGGTTAAATATATGATGGCATAACCGAAACTTAGAGCATATAAAATACAGAAATGAAGTATACTCATAACTTGGCTTATGATCCGATAAGAAGAAAATCGATTATGTGATAATACGATATAGATTATAACTGGTTAAGTCCGGATCACTTAACCAAAGTGCGTAATCTATAGAATCGTGAACCTCATGTGGATATATGTTGATTGTTAGGTTGGGTACCATGCATTAGAATACCACCTAATAAAAGCTTAATGAAATTAATAGGCTCTTGTTGATTGGATCCTTGGTTGTGCACTTTATTGCTTGCTTATTCTCCGGACTCCAGGTAAGTCCCCTGGACTTACTCATGATGGATTTATGTGATACTCTTTGTCTTATCGAGAGTTTTCATGCATCACACGACCTAGTAACATGTTTAGGAATATAAACCGGTAATATGAAGTAGGATGAACTTAGTAAATCTAACACTTCATATGTATGATATGTGTCTATGGTAGGACGGCCGTCAAAATCTGAATAAATGACTTATACTAGATGGAACACGAATGAAATGATGAAAGACTTATGATGAGAAAGAATGAGTACGTTTGAGAAGATATTATGATATGATGGTGATGATGATGATGATGATGATGATACGGGCCCTTGTGTGTTTATTCCGCATTGATATATATCTATACACTTGCTTATGTGTTACATTTTAACATTCATGTAGTTTAAGTATGCCTCTTTATATGGCATTGAGTGTGCATATTTCCGATGATTGACCCCGATTTATTTCTTGTTTTTTAGATTCAAGTACCCCTTACTCGATATGACTTGCTTATGTGGATGGTTTTCAGGACAGACCTTTTGGACGATTAGAGTGAGGGAGGCGCTTGACATTCGTACTCTTTTACTGATACGTTTTATCGTTTTGACCCGGTGCGGCCGTGGCGTTTTATTGTATTTATGATTTCCACTTTTATTTCTGTTCGAAACGTTTTCGCGATAGTCTAGGACAGGTAAAACCTCAAAAGGGCTTACGACCTTTTCGGGGTTCGCAATCCCCATCTTTTGACAACTAAATCTTTCGCTTAAATGAACCTAATAATAACTCGTACTCGGTCGTAAGATCCAAAGCTCACGAGAGAAGATCAAACTTCTCCTATAACGTTCTCCGATAATCTAGTATTCTGAACCTTATTTACCTTCTAAGTAGGTTTATGGAGGTTAATCCGGGTACTTAAATTTCGGGTCGTTACAGAGGTAATGAAGAGAATCGGGTCATGGCCATGCTTGACAGAGCCATCTGCTGTCCGGAATGGAGGGTGACATTCCAGGAGGCATCGGTGACGCATCTGGTATCTTCATACTCCGATCATGCACCTATCCTTGTTGAATTGGAACCGAGCACTGTTGGGCAACCGAAAAATAGGCCCTTCTGCTTTCAATCAGCCTGGCTCCTGCATGATAAGTTTCGAAAGTTCTTATAGGCTAGTTGGAAGGGTGGTGAGGAAGCATGTGAAGTGCTTAGAGCTCTGGAGTGCAATCTGTGTCAATGGAATAGAGAGGTTTTTGGTAACATATTTAGGAGGAAAAGCTTGTTGGTGAAGAGAATTGCAGGAGTAAGACATAAATTGGCAGAACGTGTTTGCAATCGCTACTTGGGGCTTGAAGAGAGGTTGTCGAATGAGCTTGAGGAAGTGCTGAATCAGGAACAACAGCTTTGGTTTTCGAAGTCACGAAATAATTTCCTATTGGATGGCGATAGAAATAATCGATATTTTCACCTATGGACAATTATAAGGCGCCGAGCAAACAAAATCCACAGCCTGCAGAACAAATAAGGAATCTGGATAGAGGACCCAACTGATTTGAGAAATCTGGTGGTGTCTTGTTTTGCATCTCTATACTTGGCCAAAGGTGTGACAGAGAATCGAGTTGTTTTGGAGCGTCAGCATACCTTCCCAAGAATTGAAGAAGATAAAGTGAGGACTATCGCAGCCCCTTTTAGGGGAGAGGAAGTCTGGAATGCACTCAAGCAGATGAGCCCTCATAAGGCGCCGGGTTCTGATGGATATCCGACCATCTTCTACCAAAATAATTGGAGCACAGTAGGAAGCCAAGTAAAGGATACTATCTTGAACCTGTTGAACAACAACCAAGTGTCCAGGGGATTATGCGACGCTCTAATGGTCCTCATCCTGAAGGTTCAGAACCCATCCAAAGCTCAGCAGTTACGACCGATATCATTGCTCAATGTAATCTTCAAAATTGCAACGAAGATGATAGTGAACCGCATAAAACCCATCCTCCCGAAATTAATAGCACCGAATCAGGCGAGTTTCATCCCCGGTCGACAAACTATTGACAATGTAGTCATCGTTCAGGAAGTTCTTCATTCAATGGCTAAGAGAAGGTGCCGCAAGTGGATGATCATCAAGGTAGATTTAGAGAAGGCTTATGACCGCATCGATTGGGCTTTTTTGAGAGCGACCTTAGAACGAACTCAGCTTCCGGAAAATCCGATCGATGTGATGATGACTTGTCAGTCGATGGGAAAGTCGAAGATTCTATGGAATGGGGAGAGAGCAGGGGGTTTCCACCCATCGGGAGGAATACGCCAAGGGGATCTGTTATCTCTGTATCTCTTTATGATGTGTATGGAGTACCTTTCGCATATCATACAAGATGCGGTGGAGGATGGAAGCTAGGCACCCATCCAAGTGGGGGGTGTGACGCTTTCTCATCTCTTCTTTGTGGATGATCTCGTCCTCTTTGGAGAGCCAACTCTGGAACAAGGAAAGACTATCAAGAGATGTCTCGAGAAGTTTTGCAGCACGTTAGGAGAGCGGGTGAACTGTGCAAAAAGCTCTGTACTTTTCTCGCGGAATGTTGCAGCGGCTGTCAAGGGACAAATTAGTGAGGAGCTTAACATGCCGGTCTCGACGGAATTCGGAACCTATTTGGGGGTGTCAACTGCTTGTGATCGAATGACATGAGAACGCTTTGATTCTCTATTGGAAAATATTTCTAATAAGCTTAAAGGCTGGAAAACACGAACACTTTCCTTGGCGGGGAGAATCACAATGGCCAAGTCGATCCTTACGAGCTTACCTCTGTACACTATGCAATCCACCTTTCTCCTTAGAGGAGTCTGCGATGAGATTGATAGAATTGTTTGGGGATTCATACGGGGCTCGACTACCGATCAACGACGCATCCATCTATTGAGGAAAGAAGTTTTGTATGCTCCGATTGCGAGAGGAGGATTGGGAATAAGGCCAATGAGGGAATCCAATCAAGCTACGCTAGTAAAGCTTGGGTGGAGATTGCTACAAGAACCGTCAAGCCTATGGAGTAGACTAATTAGAGGGAAGTACTGCAATGGAAGAGTTGACAGAGACATCTTTACTCGCAGGGGAGGTTGCTCAAATAAGTGGATGGGAATCGTCCACGGGGCTGAGATTTTAACGTCGAGACTTAAAACAAACATTGGCAAGGGCGATAAGACCTTGTTCTGGGCACATACTTGGTTGAGATCAGGAACTTTGGAGGAGGATGCCCACCACGAGATCCTTGAGGCCATTTTCGGCGCCATTGTGGAGGAGATGTGGGAAGGATCGGATTGGAATTGGGAATTACTTGCACACACTCTGACTGAAGAGGATGTTGAGAGGTTGAAAGCAGTCACGGTAAGTAATCTGTCGGAAGCAACAGACTAGCTTTTCTGGGGGCATTTGCCACCGCATTGGCTATGCCATTGCTGCAAAGAGATATCGATCAGAGAAGCCAGCAGGGATGGAGTAACATTTGGAAAGCCCCAGTGCAACAAAGGGCCCGGACCTTTGCGTACCTGGTGGCACACGATGCCATCTTGACCAATGCCACCGGACAATGACGCCATATGTCAAAGTATTCAGCTTGCCCAAGATATGGGGAGATCAACACTGTTATCCATCTCCTTCGCGACTGCACTCCGCTAAGAGCTTCTTGGTTGCGGGTGATGGGTAATCAAACCAACCCGCTACTGTTTGCAAGCTTGGAGGTGAAGGAGTGGATCCTTCTAAATGTAGAAAAGAGAGACAGATGGAGCGCAACCTTTGTGATGATGTTATGGTTAACATGGAAGACGCGGAATGAATTTGTCTTTCAAGGGAGAGATAACATCCAGGAGATAGTTCGCAAAGTTTGGATGACAACATCAGCATACTTCCACGCACAGGAGAAGAGAAAGAGAGTGCAGGGGACGACAAGGGGAAACGATGCTACTCTGTTGGCTTGGTCTCCCCCTGAAGTTGGTTGGATCAAGTTGAATACAGACGCTGCATCGAGAGGCAATCCGGGACACGCAGGGGTAGGTGATATCTTCCGGAATGCTGCTGGAGGTTTCGTGCGTGCGTGTGCTATGAAGTATGGGCGTTGTGGGGCACTTGAAGCTGAATTAAAGGCAGCCTTCTATGGCATGAGGATTGCTATAGATATGGGAATAACAAAGCTGATTATTGAGCTAGACTCTGCACAGGCCTGCAAGATCATGAACTGGGAGGAAACAACCTATGCCCACCACAACCTTGCACTACAGTGTGTGAAGCTGCTGCGGGAGGAACACTGGGAGGTAGTGATCATCCAGATTCACCGCCAAGCGAACAATGAAGCAGATGTGTTAGCAAACAAGGGAATATAAATGAATGGACAGCTGCTAGGGTTGACACTATGCCAACTTGTATTCAATTTTCCCCACCCGGACCCATGCAATCTTCTTATTAATCTGAATAAAAGTATGGGGCCTTAGCCCCCTGTTTAACAAAAAAAAAGGAAAAAAAATAGAGAAATAAAAGAAAAAGAAAAAAAAAGAATTAAAAAAAATGATTATAGAGAAAAAAAAATTATAATTGGTCAAAACCCCTAAAATTTCTCTAATGTTGACACCTCAACATAAACTCTTCTAAATTAAGAGTTTATATAGATATAGATTTTTATCTAATTTTTTTTAAAAAAAATTGTTGTTTCAAACAACGACTTTAGTATTTATTGTTTTGTTTTTTTAAGTTGAGGTAAAGTCGTTGTTTCAAATAACGATTTTACCCTACTTTGACTAAATTCCAAAATAGTTTCAGATTTTGACTATTTTGCAAAAAAAAAAATGATTTTTATTTGCTAATTTGAAAAAAAAAAATCTTTGTTTTCCTGATTTGGTACGGTTCAAGGAGTTCAAGCCCGTACACTTATGGGATGAATGGTTTCAATTATTTTTTTTCAAAGTTGGGAAAAATAGAAAATTATTTTATATTTTATAGTACTCCCTCCGTTGATTGAAAATTTTCATTTTAGAAATCTGCAAACTTATTAAGAAAACAAACAAAAATACACTTATGCCCCTAATTATTACTCTACTTTTTAACATTATCAAAAACTACAACTAATAACTATCTAATCATTACAAGGGCAATTTCGTAAAGAATATGACAAAATACCTAAAATGACTAGTTTTTCTTAACAAAATATACTTCCTAAAATGAAAAGTTTTAATTAACGGATGGAGTAATATTTTATAAAATATTTCTACGTTAAATCTCCATTAATATGAAAGTGCAAAAATCTACTTGGTTCACAGTTGTTTAAAATGGTAAATTTATAGAATTGTGATTGTACGATCATATTTACAAAAGGTTGAACTTGATATCCGATGCCAAAATCGGCCTTGAGGCCGTATACCGGCCTCCCTTATACAAAAACTCCTTCCATTTACTTCTACCCATTCTCCAATACAACCTTCTATGTCCTAGATTGCTGCATGAACAAGTTTCCTTACCCACCGTTTTCCCTTTGTATTTTTCCTTTACACAAGTGAAAGATGTGGACTTTAAAGACATAATGACTCTTACCACCCAAGCAGTCGGTTTACACTCGTTATGTTTAAATACAACCAACAATGTTATATAGATAAATGCTAGAAAACAATAAATTTAGCTTAGAAGATAGCTCATTTCTATCTCGCCCAGGGTTCGCTAGCTCATTTCTATCTCACCTAGGGTTCGCTAGCAAACCATTGAAGGCACTCCACAACACTCCCTTGTGTCGTGTAAGACCCACATACCCACTCCCATACTGGATTTCGAGCACTCTGGATCATATTGCGCCCTCTCAATTTACCAAACTTTTGTAATATTTTGAATTTTTACTTGTTCAAAAAAAAGTGAAAAAATCTAACCACTATACTTGGTAATTGAGATCGATGATCGGAAGCCTGAAACACAAGAACAAATGAGGTCTAGATGGAACTTGTCTCTCTTGAAGGATTTTCCAATGCTAGTCAAACTCTCGGAGGAACACAAGAAGCCGATCACCCACCGTTTGTGTCTCTCTCGAAGGATTTTCCAACGCTAGTCAGACTCTCGGAGGAAGACAAGAATCCGGTCACCCGCCATTTGAAGCAAATCCAGCAGGTCCAAGAGGTTTTTGCCGCTGCAAGTTCACGATCGCCGTCGCGAGTTAGAGCCCAGGAGGTGCTCTGTTCGTCCTCCTTCACGGTAATCACCCTCGTTATCCTTTTCCATGCTTCCTTTCTCTTCTAAACCTTATAAAGGTGGAACTTTATTAACTCCTCTACCTTCCAAGGCTACAAGGAGCTTGATCCGACCCCTGGAAGAACAAGATCGTGCCTCTCACTCCCTCCTTCCCCTGTTTTTCGAAGGTAAGCTCAGTTGCTCTCATTTCCTTTTGTTTTGGTCTCAAACCTTCCTAAAAGAGGACATTTACTCATCCTCTGTCCTCCCTAGGCTCTCTCAATTGCTTCCCTCGTCGATTTGAAGCTTGGAGATTTCCCATTGAAGCTCTTGAAGATTTTTGAAGAACCATCGGTAATCCCTCTTCCGCTCTCCCCCTCTAAACTATGTTTGTGTTTCTTCTTATTGTTTGAGGTCTGGGAGGGTTGTCCTTGAGTTTAGAATTGGTTTGGGAAATAAAAAATCGAATTCAAGGCAAAAACGAGTCAAAAGGTTCGAATCTCGCCGCGGCAAAACCATGGTTGCCGCTGCAGTTTGAACTGGGACAGAGAGGAAGAAGAAGACCTTTCGCCGCAGCAAGCAACCATTTAGTAGCGGCAAAAGGAGCCTATTGCGGCCAAGGGGTGTGTTGAACTGGTTATATTGGGTTTATTGTTGTTCGTTAATTTAAGTATATGAATATTAAATATAATTGTTTTAGGGATTATTATAATACTTTAAAGTATTGTTTTAAAGAAATGAAAGTGTTTTGATAGTGTTGATTTAAATATTTTGGAATGTTTTGGTTTCTTTGAAGTCTTTCGAAAGATGTTTAAATCCTAGTTCTTATTGCTAGGATATTTCTATGATGATCTTTAGAACTTGTACTTCGGAAATGTTCTCGAAAAGTTTTGTGTTTTACAACTGAGATACCGGGATTAATTAACGTTATAACTTTGACTAACTGAACATAACAATTTGAGAATAACCTAGGATTAGTTGTATTTCATTGACCTTATTTAACGGACTGATCTAACCTATCGGACTTTTAGACCTATTCTAAACTGGACTGTTTAACTGAACTTGAGCTTCAGAGTTCAGACCTTACCTTATAATTGACTGAATCGATGGTTTGTTATATGATTGGACTGAGACCTTGGAATGAGATTGAGACATGGAAGTATTAATGATGATGAGTTATGGGAAATTGATATGAGATGGTTCACCTTTTGGATATCTCGACTTTCGGATGTTTTCTCATGTTTTGACTATTTTGACTTATCGGGTGATTTCTAGAAATGCTTTTGAGTGTGTTTTCTCTATGCTTAGTTAATGGGAATGTTAGACTTATCTCATCTTTTATTATTCAGGTGCTTAGTGAGTTGCTTGGACTTCTACCATCTGCTGTTACTTTTGTTGTTCGGCTATTAAGCTAAGTTCCTTCGGGAGCTTACTCATATTGATTCTCGCATGCATGTAGTCATATGATATACTAGGTGTTGCATGTGCATAACAGCATCATCATATAGTATCTTGCTTAAGAATTCCACAATGGTTGAGCATCCGTCTTCTTTATGGGTTTGGGAAGAGAACGATTGTTATATGTGAGTCTTTAGAGTCTTTTGCTAGGGTCATACGATAACCCTAGCTTCATCGGGTTTGTGCTCATCGAGTCATTTATGTCAAGAGATACGAGATGAGCTTGATTTATTATATGAGCTTGATTAACGATATGAGCACGATGACGAGATGAGCATGATTATTAACAAGTATGATTATTAATGCGCATTGATTATGATGGATTGGATATGCTATAGCATCGAACTTGCTAGTGTTTGCACTAACGGGAAGGGGTGCAGAGGTAGGAGAGGGATATGTGTTGTAAGCTAAATCTGTCATGTTTTACAGTAACTTTTATATCAATTTCTGCATACATTGCATGCATTTGGGTTAGAATACTACAGAATCTATGTAGTTTATGTTTATTTGCCAAATTATAGAATCTACACCAGCTTCTGTTTGAATTCGCAGAATTCGAGACGCTTTACAGCAATTTTAAGGAAGGTCAGAAAAGCTCGAAAAACAACTACAGAAGTCCAGAATCCGAGAGTACAGAACCAGGACAAACCGAGCTGAAGCCAGAGCTACTCTATGTCGAGTACACCTTACTCGATCTCGAGTAGAGAGCCCGAGCAGACTTGGTCAACAAAGCCTGGTCGAGGAAACCAAGTCCGAGGCAACCTGACTCCGTAACCCTACTCTATCTCGAGTACAACTAGTTAAGATCGACTAAGCCTAGACGCCACATCCGGAGTCGAGAAGAGGAGCTGATCGAGAAGCCGAGGACGAAGGCGCTGAGCAACCCTACTCGATCTCGAGGAGGCCTTGTCGAGATCAAGGAGCCAGAACCACAAGTCTGAGCCATATCGAGCAGATCTACCCGAGCCACACCAGTCGACGACAATCCTACTCGATGTCGAGTAGCCTTTGTCGATATCGAGTAGCCCAGTTTCTGGAAACGCGTCGACGTGAGCAGTCCGAGTCGAGTTGGAGTTACTTGGAGCCGAAGGAAGTCGAGTTGGCCGAGATCTATCAACATCTATCAAGTTCTATCTATGGAGAAGACATGGAAGACTTTAGATTTATTATTTTCCTTTTAGATTTAATTCCTTTATCACATTTATTTATCATTAAAGCTTTTAGATATAATTTTAGATATAGATAGAAGATTCTATCCTTGAATAGCAAGGACTAGAAGGCTATAAATAAAGCCTTCTAGTCCTTGCTATTCCTTCATCACATTTATTTATCCTAGGGGCTGGTTTTTTCAGAGATGAGATCACACAATTCAAATAGAGAGAGACAAGTAGTTCCACAGAGAGGCTTTAGGAGTTCTAAAGTTTTTAGGGTTTTGGCATTCTGCGAAAGTTGATTGCCGGGATTGTAAAAGCTTTGAATATAGTTTAATGCAAGTTTCTTTTTATACATCAATGTCTGCGATTGCGATGAGGCGTGAGTAGTCCACCCACTTCTGGGGCTGGGGTGAGCCCGACGGTGGCCATGTGAGATGATGCAGTAAAGGTCAGATCTTTTTATGCAATTCGTCTTCTATCCCTATAAGCATGATTCTTTTGCAAGAGTTGAAGGTGATCCTTGTTTGTGTTATTGAAGTGAAAGTGATCTTAATACAACTTGGGTTAATTATGTGAAAAGGGTTAGTAACAATTAGGGTTTATGCGAAAGCTTCTATATGCCTATTTGTTAATAACGAAAGTTATTTTGATGGAAAGCATGATCTTTTATGCCTTTATGTGTTACTTTGCATGGTTATCGTTGTGGTGTTGATACCCTGGTCTTGGAAGTCGTTTATTATATTAAATTTATTTCGTCAGAAATCTGAGTTTTTGGTTCGAGAATTTGCAATTTCAGTTTTCTGTCTTTCCAGTCGATACAGATGAGGAGCTCGTCGAGATCGAGTACGCTGTTGTCGATCTCGAGTACGGTCTTGTCTAGGTCGAGTAGAGTTTCTGCTTTTGTCGTCGATTTTGAAGTTTCTGTCTTTTGTTGTTGGTAGTCGATCTCGAGTAGGCTTGTTGTCGAGATCGAGTTGGTTTTGGTCTATATCGAGTTGAGTTTGAGTTTCTGTTGTCGATTCCAAAGTTTCTATTTTTGCTATTTATAGTCGATCTCGAGTAGGCTGTTGTCGAGATCGAGTGCCTCTGTCTTTGCTTTGTTCTTCACTTTCTTTCGCTATTTTCTGTCGTTGCTTTTGTTTCTGTTTTGCTTTGTCTTTTCTGTTTCTGTCTTTTCTGCTGCTTGTCTGTGAGATCTGTTGCTACCTAAGAACTGTTGACGTGCTTCCTCGTGGATTCGATCCTGACAACCTTCTACTACAACGGGAGGAAGTCTTGTATTTATTTGCTGAGACAGGGAAGTCAGTCTGATCTTTATTTTATATTTATTTCATACTTGACCATCCTCCTGCAACAACAAATTGGCGCCGTTGAGGGGAAAGCTATCATTCGCGCCTTAGGTAGTTAAAACTCACGTTCTCTTTGAGTTACTTTGCAGGTGTATGCGTCGTTCTGGTCAAACACCTGAGTTTGACGCCTTAGACGAACCGGAATGCCTTTTTCACATTAGAGCTAAACTACAAAGAGCCATGGCAGCTGCAGAGACACAGGAACAGCTGATTGCAAGGCTTACAAGGGAATTGGCCGCTAAAGATGCTGCTATCGCCACTAAGAAAGCAGCAAGGGAGCAAGCAGAGGCTGAGCTTGCCCAATATCCAACCACGACAGAGGACTATATGCACCCAACTCTCGTCGTGCCTGAATCGGTGATTCTTATCCCTGAAAACTCTTTTGAAATTCGCACTCAATTTCTTATAGAGCTTAAAAATAATGCCTTTTTTGGTAGATTTAATGAGTGTCCTCTTGAACATATTACAAACTTTTCTGACATGTGTCGTACTCTTGCTGAAGGTACAACTTTGGAATATATCAAGATGAAGGCTTTCCGCTGGTCTCTCGCTGGACCTGCACTGAAGTGGCTTGAAGGGTTGAAACGAAGATCCCTGACAACATGGGCCCAAGTAGAGCAAGAGTTTCTGAACAAATTCTTCCCACCCGCCAAAACAGCACATCTCCGCTAGAAAATCACCGCCTTCAAACAGAAGCAAGGGGAACCGCTGGCAAAGGCATGGGAGCGCTACAAAGAATTGTTGCGATCTTGCCCTACTCATGGACAGCCACCCTACGTCATTCAGGAGATCTTCTTCAACTCTCTTGATCAAGTCACTAAGGACAGAATCAACCATTATACTCGCTATGAGTATCTGACAATGCCGCCGAGTGACGCATGGGGTGTGCTAGAGAAGCTCACCAACTACGACAACAAGTATGGGTCTACTGCAACTTATGAAGAGAACCCCTACGCCAGGCCAGCACCATCCATGCCCCTCTATGAGCCTCCTAAGGAGATTGATCCGGATGTAAGGGAACAGTACTACAGAGATCAGAACAAAAAGCTCCTTAAGCAAGTGAAGTATCTTTCTGTCAACCAGCCTTGCATTGAATGCGGATCGCAACGGCATACCACTCCTGAGTGCCCACACACAGAGCAAGTCAGGATGGTAGAACACCACGAGGAGATAGCCTATGCAGGGGGTCCCAATCGCTACATGGGGGACCAAAGGTTTCAGCAACCACAATGGAACCAAGCTGTCCCTAGGAACCCCCCGCCCTACAGAGCTCCAGGACATCCGGAAAGGGACCAGAAAAAGGATGATATACAGACAGTCCTGGAGGAAATACGGAGAAATTACTCAGAAACTAGGCAGTCCTTCAACTCCGTCTACACTCAAATGCAAGGTGTCAACTCTAGGCTTGGGGAAATTGAAATATGGAGAAAATCAGTTGATACACAGATTGGTCAGCTAGCAGCAGGAATCCCCAGACAGTCAGGTTCGCTCCCTGGATCTTTAGAACCAAATCCAAAGGGAAAGACTGGACACATCGCTACTGTAAAACTCAGAAGCGGCCATCAACTGCAAGAGCCAAAGGTCGGAAAGCAGCAGAACAACAAAGAACAGCAACTCGACATCGACAACACTGTAGTCGATATCGAGGAGGGCCTAGTCGATGTCGAGGAGAAACTTCAAAAACCCTCGTCTGCACCACACAGCAACTCGACATCACCCAATCTGGTCGATATCGACAAGGGTGTACTCGACATCGAGGAGGATCTTGTCGACGTCGAGAAAGCTACAGCACCTCCGACATCTGTTCTGGCTCCGAATCAGAAAAAGAAGTTGTCTTTCCCCACAAAATCTCCAAAGGACCCGGCAGAAAAGAAATTTCAGCGCTTCATTAAGATGCTTCAGAAGCTCAACGTCACCATCCACTTCACATAAGCTCTCAATGAAATGCCGTCTTACGTCAAGTTCCTGAAGGAGATACTGAGCAAAAAGCGATCGATGGCTGAAATTACAGAGGAATGCAACCATTTGGACATACTGGAGAAGAGGCCAGATCCATGTAAGTTTGCTATAACCATTGGATTTGGTCCATACAAAATTAATGCTTTATGTGATCTTGGAGATAGTGTGAGTATAATGCCTTTAACAATTTGGTCCAAGATTAAGATAGGTGCCCTAAAGCCTGTGGATGCTAGATTATATATGGCCAACAACACTGTGGTCATCCCAACAAGCATGGTGGACAATGTGCCAGTACAAGTAGGTAAATTCTTTGTCCCTGCTGATTTCCTAGTTGTTGATATGCAAGAAGATCCTGCTTGTCCAATTATTCTAGGGAGACCCTTCTTGGCGACGGTGGATGCCAACATAAGCGTAAGGAAAGGAGTGCTCACCTTCAACATCAGCGATAGGTAATTGAGTATTCCTTTAATAAAACTGAAAGGCATACAGGTCCAATGGAAGAGGTGAAATCTATCTCAGCTGGCTACATCACCTGCGGGGAACCCAAGGTCAGAAATATGACCCCTGAGGAGCTGGAAAAAAGGAACATGGAGGCCCAGGTGGAGGAGATCATGGCAATCCTAAAAGAGGACGCAGAAAATCCAATCGACACAAACCAAGGTACGTCGTTATGGACTAATTATTTTTTAGATGCCTTGACAGGAACTAAGTATGGGGTCAAGATCAACCAAGACTCCTCGACATCGAGGACCCTAGTCGATATCGACAAGAAACAGAAGCCTCCACCAGCACCAGCGTCATCGAGCAGCAATACAGAAGTTGAGGGCTACTCAACATCGAGTACGCTACTCGAGATCGACCACCACTCGGCTGCCTCGACTTCGCCTTCTTCGACGCTGACTCCACCAGACGAACCAGGCTCCTCGATCTCGACCAGGCTTGTCGAGATCGACCACCACCCGGCTCCACCAGCCCATGTTTCCTCGACACTGGAGCCACCAGGAGCAGAAAGCTACTCGAGATCGAGTAGGCCACTCGAAGTCGACAAGCCCTTCCCTTCGACGACTCCTGCATCTGCGAGCAGCCCACCACCAGAACCTGCAGACTCGTCGAGATCGACTAGCCCTAGTCGAGATCGACCAAACACTGTGGTCCCCGATTCCGTCTCTGCGAAGGTAAGCCAAGGTATGGATCTTTCTTCTCCTATTTCCATTAAAGATCTATCTATACATGGGAGAGGTTTGCCTTGGTATGTGCGCTTATGTAGGATATCCAATGATGAGCCCAAGGAGTATGAAGTTGGAGACAAGCTCTATGTCTCTAAATCAAAGGATCATTGGTTCCCTAATAAATTCAACAAGAAGTGGATGGGACCTTTCGTGGTGAACAAGATCCATTCTGGAGGATTACAGCTGATGGACAAGAATGGAGTCCTATTTGAGGCCCAAGCTACATGGGCCCTGCAGATGCCACCTTGAGCATAAATGGAAAGTCGGCCTAGCGACTATAAAATCTAGAGCTTGTACATAGACTTTTTTTAGACGTCTTTGGGACATTGTTTTTTTTGCTTGTTTTTGGTTTTGAACATCTTTTTTGTTTTTTGTTTTTTCTTTTGTGGGTATATGTCTTCCATACTTTTCAGGTCCATGGATAGAACCAATCAATATTCATACTCGGCCTAGGAGGTGCTTCCATTCGAAATTTAGAGGCCCTGCACACCAGTCTAGTGAGTTTCTTTCTTTACCCTTGTTTTTATACAGTGAGGACACTGTAATGTTTAAGTATGGGGTGGGGGAAGGGCTTACATTATGCATATTTACTTTATTTGACATTATATGTGCATTATTTCTCTGAATTGCTACATGGCTATTTTGGAATGCATTATTGATTTATGTGCTTATATATGCATGTTTTCCAAAAAGTTTGAGAAAAATGACCCCCATTTAAAATTTTGAAATAATGTCATGGAAGTTTTAATTGAACTCGACGATGCAAAATTAGATTCATTAGAGATATAGCATGAAATTGCCTAGTAAAGGGAAGTCATAATGAAGTGCATATTTTTATGAAAACCATGAAAGGAGGTAAAATTTGAAGTTGCTTTTGACATGTTGCATGATAAGATGATGGAGGACTTTATATTTCCATATAATGCTCATTGTTTATATTCCTAGCCTTACCTATGCTGACGCATCACAAAAGCCATAATATGCCTTATTTCAAATATTGCTCCACATGATCTAAATATTGCCCATTCTTTACCCTATCCGGGGATTATGTTGAGAATGATGTTACATTATGGAGATGTTATATGGTTGTGGTGTTGTTATTATCATTATTGGAGTTTGGAAGGAAATTGTTTGAAATATATGGAAAATTTAATGAGTGAAAGAAAATCCAATCACCTCAGGAGATAAAGGTAGATTGACCCTGCTCTCTGAGATAATAGTTTGGAGAGATGGGACATATTGTAAGGAGTCCAAGGCACTAAATATCCGGGGCTATTCATGACACCCATGTTTGCGACTCGCGAGAAGGCAGTGCTGAGGTCAGAGAGGTAAAAGCATTATTATTGAGAAAAAAAAAAGCATTATGAAAGGTGATGAATCTTATGAGAAGGAATGTGGAAATTCAATTTTATACTCCATTTCCCCGGATCATTAGCACCACATTGCCAAAAATTGCCCACCTTTACCCTTTTACCAATCTACTCCTTATTTGAGCTAAATTTAAGTCCTCTTGATTATTAATGCTTTGTCACATATAAAATTGTTTTTTTCATAACCCTCCTTTTGTGAGTAGATGTTGCTTTTGATATAATTACACATGCATGGATCTGTGACACTAGTACCTTTTCGAGGATGGTAATTGACTGCAGGGTTATATGAGGATGAATCTAATATGTTGAGAGTTTTGATTTCTTCCCCTGAATGACAAATAAAGTTATTGCTTGAGGACAAGCAAGCTTAAGTATGGGGTGTTTGTTGTGAGCTGAATCTGTCATGTTTTACAGTAACTTTTATATCGATTCATGCATACATTGCATGCATTTGGGTTAGAATAGTACAGAATCTATGTAGTTTATGTTTATTTGCCAAATTATAGAATCTACACCAGTTTCTGTTTGAATTCGCAGAATTCGAGACGCTTTACAGCAATTTTAAGGAAGGTCAGAAAAGCTCGGAAAACAACTACAGAAGTCCAGAATCCGAGAGTACAGAACCAGGACAAACCGAGTTGAAGCCAGAGCTACTCTATGTCGAGTACACCTTACTCGATCTCGAGTAGAGAGCCCGAGCAGACTTGGTCGACAAAGCCTGGTCGAGGAAACCAAGTCCGAGGCAACCTGACTCCGTAACCCTACTCTATCTCGAGTACAACTGGTCGAGATCGACTAATCCTAGACGCCACATCCGGAGTCGAGAAGAGGAGCTGATCGAGAAGCCGAGGACAAAGGCGCTGAGCAACCCTACTCGATCTCGAGGAGGCCTTGTCGAGATCAAGGAGCCAGAACCACAAGTCCGAGCCATGTCGAGCAGATCTACCCGAGCCACACCAGTCGACGACAATCCTACTCGATGTCGAGTAGCCTTTGTCGATATCGAGTAGCCCAGTTTCTGGAAACACGTAGACGTGAGCAGTCCGAGTCGAGTTGGAGTTACTTGGAGCCGAAGGAAGTCGAGTTGGCCGAGATCTATCAACATCTATCAAGTTCTATCTATGGAGAAGACATGGAAGACTTTAGATTTATTATTTTCCTTTTAGATTTAATTCCTTTATCACATTTATTTATCATTAAAGCTTTTAGATATAATTTTAGATATAGATAGAAGATTCTATCCTTGAATAGCAAGGACTAGAAGGCTATAAATAAAGCCCTAGGGGCTGGTTTTTTCAGAGATGAGATCACACAATTCAAATAGAGAGAGACAAGTAGTTCCACAGAGAGGTTTTAGGAGTTCTAAAGTTTTTAGGGTTTTGGCATTCTGCGAAAGTTGATTGCCGGGATTGTAAAAGCTTTGAATATAGTTTAATGCAAGTTTCTTTTTATACATCAATGTCTGCGATTGCGATGAGGCGTGAGTAGTCCACCCACTTCTGGGGCTGGGGTGAGCCCGACGGTGGCCATGTGAGATGATGCAGTAAAGGTCAGATCTTTTTATGCAATTCGTCTTCTATCCCTATGAGCATGATTCTTTTGCGAGAGTTGAAGGTGATCCTTGTTTGTGTTATTGAAGCAAAAGTGATCTTAATACAACTTGGGTTAATTATGTGAAAAGGGTTAGTAACAATTAGGGTTTATGCGAAAGCTTCTATATGCCTATTTGTTAATAACGAAAGTTATTTTGATGGAAAGCATGATCTTTTATGCCTTTATGTGTTACTTTGCATGGTTATCGTTGTGGTGTTGATACCCTGGTCTTCGAAGTCGTTTATTATATTGAATTTATTTCGTCAGAAATCTGAGTTTTTGGTTCGAGAATTTGCAATTTAAGTTTTCTGTCTTTCCAGTGGATACAGAGGAGGAGCTCGTCGAGATAGAGTACGCTGTTGTCGATCTCGAGTACGGTCTTGTCTAGGTCGAGTAGAGTTTCTGCTTTTGTCGTCGATTTTGAAGTTTCTGTCTTTTGCTGTTGGTAGTCGATCTCGAGTAGGCCTGTTGTCGAGATCGAGTTGGTTTTGGTCTATATCGAGTTGAGTTTGAGTTTCTGTTGTCGATTCCAAAGTTTCTGTCTTTGCTATTTCTAGTCGATCTCGAGTAGGCTGTTGTCGAGATCGAGTGCCTCTGTCTTTGCTTTGTTCTTCACTTTCTTTCGCTATTTTCTGTCTTTGCTTTTGTTTCTATTTTGCTTTGTCTTTTCTGTTTCTGTCTTTTCTGCTGCTTGTCTGTGAGATCTGTTGCTACCTAAGAACTGCTGACGTGCTTCCTCGTGGATTTGATCCTGACAACCTTCTACTACAACGGGAGGAAGTCTTGTATTTATTTGCTGAGACAGGGAAGTCAGTCTGATCTTTATTTTATATTTATTTCATACTTGACCATCCTCCTGCAACAACAATATGCCACTTGGAATTCTGTGTGGATCCACTTAATCGCTTTCGACATATATATTTTTTTCAGCATGTTTGTGTGATTTAAATTCCGTCCTGCATTAGAGCATGTTTAGTCGGTATAGCGTATATGATATGATCGCAGTGAGACCGAGTCTCGTGTGTGAGCCTCAGTCTGATTCCTTCCTGTAACGCCCCGGATATAAACACTCGGGTTACGTTTCGAATGTTGGATACCTTCGTTTGGATCTTGCAATTCGAATATGGGTCGAGATTTCAAAACCTAAAAAGTTAATGTATAAAGGGGGGATTTCGAACCCCAAATATAGCGAAGGACCGTTGGGTACCCTTATCTGTCCTACAGACTAGATCATGGAAGTTCGTTTTGGAAACAATGGAAGATTAAATACAATTCGCCACGGCGGAGCCGGGTAAAAACCAAATTATAACGCGGATTATCGCGATCTAATGAGCAAGTTAGCGGGTTAGACAGTTTTCTTCGTATGTCACCCAAGACAATTCCCACGTCGCGGAGGCAAGGAACAATCAATCAATGCTGCAAAACAAACCTAAAAAAAATGTATGCGGGGCGGTGTCAGATTCGAAGCCCTACGCAATATTATCCCAAACAAGTAGACACATACACACGCTATACCTAAATAAAGATGCTTCTAGATGCATGGCGGAAATATAGCACACTAATATGTCCCTAATGATCAAGTGCATAATATATAACAGGGCCCTAGCATAGAATGCCAACGGCATATCCCTCTCTTACCCCGCTCCCTTTTTCATGAGCGGACCCAGCCGGTACGGTTCCCATTTCCTCGTGGTGGTGCAGAAACCACGGCATCATCATACAAACATATAGCAACCAACAATACTCTCCCGATGAAACTGGGCTATCAACAATCTCATATATGACCAATGACTCAAGACCCCCGATGATTCTAGGCGATCCTATGACCCTAGTAACGACTCTAGGACAATCATAGATACCGGTCGTTCTGTTTCACAGGCAATGAGTAAACAGATGCTCAATCATAAATGCATTCCTAGCAGGATACTACATAACATGCTTTATTATGCATATGAACACCTAGTATGCACATGGCTACAAGTAGGGAGATCTCTTTTCGAATATGAGTAAGATCATATAGGAACTTTCCTAGAAGGCAGAACAACAATTATATAGCACAAGTAGAGCCAACCAACCAGCAATCCTATATATATAAATAAATCACAATAAGCTTCTATCCACACATATATATAACGAGTTCCAAGTCGATCCCAAGACCGAGCGAAGGTAAAACCCATTTCAAACCTTTCCTTTAAACTCGACAAGCCATTAAACAAGTCTCAAAAACGATATCTTTCAGCACATTTCAAAAACCAACACCCATTTCCAAAAGAAACTCAAATAATCCCGATAATCGAACAAGTCGTCAAACATCGAGGTTCGTAAAACATCTAGGCATCAAATCATTAAGTCTCAAACGAGTGGTGAGGTTAAGGAATCCCGACATTTAAACATTTATACCTTAAAACCAATTTTCTCAAAATCATATAATAAAAGTAATTCCGGCATTTTTTATTTCAAAACCTACAACCCCTTTTTTAAATAATTATCAGCAATATATAACTAAATATCACATCAAAATAAATCCATTTTTTTTCTAAAACACATTTTAAGATATCATAAAAGTACGCATTCAAAATAGTATCACTTTTCAGAATTTTATACTCCCTCCGTCCTAAAATACATTGCCTGTTAGCATTTTGCACAAGTTTTAATAAAACACTTTACTTTTAACAAAACATCATCATTACACTAACTTTTTCATAAATTTTATTATTTTTTAACATCCACTACACATTTTAACCAATCAAATTATTTTAAAAAGTCAACATCACACAAACCAATACAAATCATAACAACTTTCTACCTAGAAAACATAAAAGGCCATCTATTGTTGGACAAAATTTTACCTCTAAAAACTCATGTATTGTTGGACGGAGGGAGTAATATATAATAAAATTTCAAAATATATATATTCCCCGAAGCAGAATAAATATAGTAATAATAATGACACTACTAATAAAACCAGTAACAATAACACAAATCTTATAATATAACACACACATGACACATATATATAACCCAAACAACGAAACAACCCAGAAAAGAAAGCCCAACCCAAACCTTATAACTCGTTGTTGGAACCCAGATCCGATACCCGAAACCCAAAACCAAACCCATGAAGAAAATGATATAACCCGAAAGCCAGAATCCAGGTTAGGCCCAACCCGATGGCCCAGAGAAAAGTAAGAGGAATCATCCTCTTCCTCTGAACAGGGCACAGATGCGACGGAAGGAAAGACGGGAGAAAGAGGAACACCAGACCCCTTCCGGCGGCTTGTCTCCGACCAAGACCCTGCCCAAAAGACCGACAACATATTTCTGACCCCAACCCACTCAATAGGAAAGAAGCGAGAGTAAGTCGGAAGGGAGGAGGAGAGTTTTACCGAGCGACGGGGAAACGTTTCTGGCAAGGGTCTGCAACCGGCATCAATGACGGAGGGAGGAGGTTGCTCTGAGTCTGGGGAGATTGTAGGAGGTTTGAAGGCAAAGCTTGACATGTAATCGATTCGAAAACGAAGGAAACCTTACCGAGTCCAAATCGGAAGGAACAAGGGAGGGAGGGAGGGAGCGGTGGCGTCGGCTTCCGAGGGCTTGTTTGCGAAAAACTACGAGAAGGAAGAGGAGGGAAGAAGATGACTTGGCGATGGCTTGATCAACAGCGACGAAAGGATGGAGGGAGGTGGTTGTCTGGTGGAATCAGAAACGGAGGGGGAGACAACGAAGCGAAGGGGTGGTGGTCTCGGTGGCTAGCGGAATCAGCAGGACTGCAGGAGATGGTGGTGATTCTCCCCTTTGTGGATTGTTTCTGACGATTGCAAAGAGAGGAGAGGAGAGGAGAGGAGAGAGTTGTTTGTGGGTTTTCAATTGGGAGAGGGAGTGGTTTGTCTGAGGAGATTGTGGGCATTGCGTGGTGGTGGACGGGGAATTGTAGAGAGGAGGGAGTGGGTCTATATACACAAAAGGACTTCCTCGGTGGTTCTGTGAAAGAGAGAGAGTAGAGAAGACAAAAGAGAAAAAAGGAGCGTCAAACACTGCAGGAACGGCGCCCGCTGCCCCGGCGTCCGCCATTGCCCAGATCTCGGATACATGTTTTGGATCCGAAGACTATTATTTTATATTATTTCTTATTAATTCCTCTGGGGTTTTTGCCGACCTTATGAGACTTTATTTAGTTGTTTTTCAGTTCTTTGCATAGAGTTGTTGTTAGAGATAAACATTAGAGAGAAACTATGGACTCAATTAGAGATAGAGAGAGATAATTGGTCAATGAGTTGCTAAACTCATAGTTTCGTCTGTGATTCGAAGACATGGTTGTTTGGATTGTGAGGATTTGAGTTTATTTGATTATTCATGTTCTTAGTTATCATCTTATGCTTAATTTATATTTGTGTTCCTTTCTATGTATGATCAACATGTTGGGAATTGCATCTCTAGCTATGAATTCGTTGTTGTTTTCTCGATAGCAAACAAAGGTATTGATGATAGTGATGTCTCTTTGTCTTTGTAGTGGATGATTTCAGTTGATCTATGTTGAGGATATTTGATTATGATTGAGTTCGGTATGCGCCTATCTATCTTGATTGAATAGAGTCAATGCGCCAATTGGTCTTGATTACTTGAGTTCTTAATGCTATTCTTTAGTGATATTGAATAAGATGAGTGAATCTCTGCAGATCTCTCAACTTTAGCCAAGTAGACCTAGGAATATGAATAATTAATAAATCAATCCGAGGACCATGAATTCCAACCATTGTTAGAGAATTACAGGTAAAATGTTCTTTCTACTTTGATATCAATTTGCTTTGTGATTTGCAATCTGGTTACTTTTATATTTGCTATTTGTTCAAAAGATCATTTCTTTGCTTTAAAGAGTCTTGTCTAGAGTCTTTGAATAGGAAATCGCTTCTTCTTGTGGGTTCGACACTAGACTTCATCGCTATACTAGTAGTTATTTGGTTTATCAAGTGATTGGTTGCCTAATCTATTAGTTTTGTGTTTAAGTTTGGACTTTTATTACTATTTGGCAAAGGGCGAAAGTGCCAACGACGTTCGCCCCGCACCAAATTCTTGGCGTCGTTGCCGGGGAGAAGAAAGGAGTTTGCTTTTCTTTAACTCTATCAATTAATCTTTATTTCAAGTTTGTTTTGTCTTTGCATGGTTCAAACTAGATCTTCTAATTCATCGTCTTTATCTTTTGATCCCGAGGTTGAAAGATCTTTCCGATTGAAGAGGAGGCTCGCGTTTGAGACAGAAAAAATAATGGCAAACGTTGTTGTTAATCCGCTAAGAAGGACCCTGAGAAACCTGAAGGAGCCTGATTTGAGTGTTCAACAACTTGCAATTAGTCTTCCGGTTCTCCCTGAGGGTTCGAGATTTGAGTTCAAGTCAAATTGGTCATCTATTTTGCCTTACTTTCATGGATTGCCTGAGGAGGAGCCAAACAAGCACCTTGCTACTTTTGTGAGCGTATGTGATAGACTGAGACCCCAAGGCTTGTCTGGCGACCAAGCACATGTTTTTGGGTCTCAATTCATTGTCTGAAACTGGTGTTACTTTTACAACTCACTAATTGTTATAGTATTAAGTCTAGAGGAATTGTTGAAGATGTGTTGGTTAAGGTAAATGATTTGATTTTTCCAGCGGATTTCTTCATTCTAGACATGGAACAAGGTATGCCTAAAACCCCGATTATCTTGGGAATGCCATTCTTGCGAACGGCTAAGACTAAGATTGAGTGTTTTGAAGGTTCACTAACTATGGAGTTTAATGGTAGAAAGATTGAGTTTTCTATATTTGAGTCTATTGTTTCTTTTGCCAATGATTCCGTAGATGTTCTTGACTCTAATGAAATTAATCACATGAATGAATCAAATGCTTTATTAGATGCTTCTGCTGAAATTGAATATATGAATCTTGAGTTTTCTAACAAAGATGAAATTGGATTAGGGAAAGATGACATTGAAAAGAAAATTGAGAATTTGTTTAAGTCGCATGAAAATGTGTCTCATTCAAATGATTCTATTGTTATTCCCTATGAAAATCCGAGTCCTAATAATGTTGAGGTTTTTGCAGTTGCATGACAACCTCCCGGAGTTACTCATTTCAAAAAGGAATCGATGGATGCTATTGATGGCTATGTCGGATAAGTTCCTAAATTTTCGCCTCTTGTTCTGAAAAGAACAAGTGTGGGGGATCTTGGTGGAATAACTTGATCAAGATTGCATCACGTAGAGCCAATGACGTGAAACAAAGGCGCTTCTTGGGAGGCAACCGAAGGTAGTTAGGTAGTATTTCTATTATTTTTGCATTTGTTTTTCAATTCAATAAAGTAGGATCAATCGTGTGAAAGGATTTTGGAAGTTACGGTAAGTGAAACCGATTTTGGGTTTGAGTTTTGATTGATTTAAAAGACAGAGTTGCATTCTGTGGACACGACGCCCGCCACATGTGTGTCCGCCTCACGAATCCGAATTTTGGTAAACTTGGAAGGGAAGTTTCTATCTTTTTGTTTTGGTTATTTTCCGAGTTTGGTTATTTATTTTTTATGTTTTATAAGATTAGATTGTTTTATTTTATTTTGGTTCTAGGATTAGATTATTTCTTATCTATTTTAGGTTAGATTATCTTTTATCTATCTTAGGTTAGTATTTTATCTCTTATTTATTTTCTATTTTATTTTAGGTTTATATTTTTCTTTTTAGGAATAGTTTACTTATTTCCTAGGACTAGATTTATATCTTTTCTATTTCTATTCTATCTAGATCTAATATTTTTCTTTTTTCTTTTTTCTTTTTGATAGATTTCCTTCCAACTCACCATATAATATTTCTCCTTTTTTGTGGATCAATCAAACTTGCTCAAGAGGAATCTAAAGAATACCAAAAGTCTACTGGAATCCAATCCAACAACCTAAAGCCTTGCGTTTCAATCGATTCAATCCACCAAAATACTTTCCGCCACTACCCTACCTCCACAAAAATCAATCTTTACCTATTCCATTCCCTTACCTATCACAAAAGAACCATTTGAAACAAAGTTGTTCGAGAAAGTTGAAGTTTGGAGGAGTGGACGTCGGTTCTCCAGCGTTTTCACTCGAATTCGTGTTCTACTTACATGACGCCCGCCGCCTCTACAACGATCTATGTTGAGGATAAATTATCTATATTGATGATAGTGATGTCTCTTTGTCTTTGTAGTGGATGATTTCAGTTGATCTATGTTGAGGATATTTGATTGGGATTGAGTTCGGTATGCGCCTATCTGTCTTGATTGAATAGAGTCAATGTGCCAATTGGTCTTGATTACTTGAGTTCTTAATGCTATTATTTAGTGATATTGAATAAGATGAGTGAATCTCTGCGGATCTCTCAACTTTACTCAAGTAGACCTAGGAATATGAATAATTGATAAATCAATCTGAGGACCATGAATTCCAACCATTGTCAGAGAATTACAGGTGAAATGTTCTTTCTACTTTGATATCCATTTGCTTTGTGATTTGCAATCTGGTTACTTTTATATTTTCTATTTGTTCAAAAGATCATTGCTTTGCTTTAAAGAGTCTTGTCTAGAGTCATTGAATTTGAAATCGTTTATCCATGTGGGTTCGACACCGGACTTCATCGCTATACTAGTAGTTATTTGGTTTATCAAGCGATTGGTTGCCTAATCTACTAGTTGTGTGTTTAAGTTTGGATTTTTATTACTATTTGGCAAAGGGCGAAAGTGCCAACGACATTCGCCATGCACCACCAACCTTCGAAACATAACTCGGATGTTATATTCGGGTTGTTACAGTTAAATCTTTGGAAATAAACATCGCACATTGTTACCAATCACAAATTGATGACTTATCAAGAGGTTTAAAGTTCGAATTCTCTTTGAAATATAAAGTCCCTTGTAAGGAAGAGGGTCAAATACCTAAATAAATAACATGGCACTCGATCCAGATTTAGATCGGCTAAGTCTAATTAAAGCTCACTAAGATTAAAAAAAATCTCACATTGGTGGCAATGCATAAAAAGACCACAATGGATTAAATTCGACTTTATAAATAAAAATAAATAAATAAACCCGGTTTATAGTCATAGAGCCACACTGAGCAAGATTATTAATGAGCCTCAAAGCTCATAAAGTATGCCACATAGAGCTGGAAAAATCTGACTCGACCCGACTCACCCGAATTCGAACCCGACCGAAACCCGAAAATCCGGAGTCATTCATAACCCTACCCCGACCCGAACCTGGCCCGACTCGAAACAGACCCGAACACAGATAAACCCGACTCGACCCAAACCCGACCCGACTTTGAACCCTACCCGACTTTGAACCCGACCCGACTCTCAACCTGACCCGACCTGACCCAAACCGAATTGAAAAAAAACTAATAATAATATCTAAAAATGAAAAAAAAAACTAATGGGCCAAAAGCTAAAAATGAAATGGGCATTGAAAATGATATGGGTCAATGATATTGTCAAACCACAAATAAGCACATTTGCAACTTACTAGTTAAAATAAGGTTAAAACATAAATGTACAATTAATTTGATTTAATTATAGCACCGATCAATTGGTTTAAATGTTTAAAAAAGGACGATGTTGCCGAATATCGAATTTGCGATTATGACTTTTTTGAAAATCGGTCGACAACCGATGAGCCAATAACAATGAGTGTATTCAACCGAGTCAAAATTATATATTCAAGTACTCAACCGAGTCAAAATCATTTATTTTAAGTAAATTACATATTTAAGTATTCAACCGAGTCAAAATAAACCTAATTATCCAAACGGGTCGAATATGATTCGACCAAAAACTCAAACCAACTATACCGCAATACCCAGTTTGATTCGAAGTTCAAATGAGACCGACCCGCCTCTTGACCCGAAACTCTAACGAGACCGACCCGCTTTGACCCGAATCCTAATGGGCATGACCCAACTTAACCTGAAACCCAACCAATCTAAAATTCATTATGACCAAACCCGACCCGAACCGACCCGACCAATACCCGACCATAAATTTTACCCGAATTGACCCGACCCGAGTAAGCCTGACCCGAACCCGACCCGAACGACCGACTTGCCAGCTCTAATGCCACATAATCGAAAAAAAAAAAGTAAAGTAAATAGAAAATAAAAATCGAAAAGTAATTAGAGTGGGACCCACTAACAATTAATTATGGAGAGACGGAGAGTAATGAGTCCATAGTAATTATTAATATAACTACCTGGTGCGGGACGAACGTCGTTGGCACTTTTGCCCTTTGCCAAATAGTAATAATATCAAAACTTAAACGTACAACCAATAGATTAGGCAATCAATCACTTGATAAACCAAATAACTACTAGTATATCGATGAAGTCCGGTGTCAAACCCACAGGGAGAAGCGATTTCCTATTCAATAACTCTAAACAAACACTCTTATAGCAAAGCAACAATTCTTGACAAAGAGCAAATATGTACAAGTAATCAGATTGCAAATCACAAAGCAAATAGATATCAAAGTAGAAAGAACATTTCACCTGTAATTCTCTGACAATGGTTTGAATTCATGGTCCTCGGATTGATCTATAAACTATTCATATTCCTAGGTCTACTTGACTAAAGTTGAGAGATTCGCAGAGATTAACTCATCTTATTCAATATCACTAAAGAATAGCATTAAGAACTCAAGTAATCAAGACCAATTGGCACATTGAATCTACACAATTAAGACTAATAGGCACATATTGAACTCAACCCTAATCAAATATCCTCAACATAGATCAATTGAAATCATCCACTATAAAGACAAGGAGACATCACTATCATCAATACATTTGTTTGCTATCGAGAAAACAACAACGAATTCATAGCTAAAGATATAATTTCTAACATGTTGATCGGGCATAGAAAGGAACACAAATATAAATTAAGCATAAGATGATAACTAAGAACATGAATAATCAAATTGAATCAAATCCTCACAATCCAAACAACTATGTCTTCGAATCACAGGCAAAACTATGAGTTTAGCAACTCATATGCTAATTCTCTCTAATTGTATTCATAGTCTCAAAAAACCTCTCTTAATGTAATATACCTCTCAAGAAAAAACTGAAAAACAACCTAAATAGGTCTCACAAGGGTCGGCAAAAAATCTAGTAGGAAATACTAGAAAATAATATAAAATATTGCTTCGGATCCAAAACCGTGTTTCCGGAATCTGACCCATGGCGGGCGTCGTGCAAGGGGCAGCGGGCATCGTCTTTGCAGTGTCCGAAGTTCTTCAATTTCCTTCAACGGATTCCAATGTCGTGCCTTCTTTCTATCCCTTAGCTCCTCCTTAGCCTCCATATGCTCCAAATTAAACATGCTTCTTAAGCTCTTCCCAAAGTCCATCCAAGGTCGGAATGTAATTTTGCAGAATAAACACTAAAAACGCATAAATTCCGAACTCGAATACTTCACAAGTAATATACGGAGCTAGACCCAAACAATAGCAAAACCACTACCTAACTACAATAAGAAACATCTATAATGCATGTATGAAATATGCATTATCAAATCCCCACACGTAACTCTTGCTTGTCCTCAAGCAACCGTAAGGAAAAACATCATCTACGCATCCCTCAGGAAATCTTTCATAACTTTACTCGTTGATACGTACTCGCCTCGGGTTGAACGAGTACAACTCCCAATCGTCCGGTAATCAATAGGTAAGTCGATCGACCCGTGCCGTTAATACGACTCGGCCTCAAACTGATTTAAACTGTAGGCCACGTGACTTCCGATTCCAATTAGAAAACGGAGTAAGTGATCAATCGTTAAGCTGCGTAATTAATTACAGTAGTAACGAAGGCACTTGAATTCTCTTGGACTTTGATGCCAATTGCCGAAGTCAACTTCGATTCAAATATATATGATTGAAGCAATTGACAATATTGCCTAACTAATTAGAAAATGCTAATTTAATTAGGTGTCAGGTGCGTAACGAGAGCAACCGGAAGATCCAGTCATGCAAGGGCCTTCACGAGGTGGTGGGTTTCAATCGATGGTGATGGTGGAGCGTTGGTAAAGCGGTACGGCAGCGGTGGTGCGGTGATGGTGATCGGAGTAAGGTGAATCTCTTCTAAACGGCATGAGATTCTGATCTTCAATCAATTTAAGCGAGAACCTTTGATTGAAGATCCAATGAATTCAGCAGTAACTTAAGTAGCAAGAGAAATTAGGGTTTGACGTCAGGGAGGAAGGGGGGAGTCTCAACTCAACGCTCTGCAATCCTCTAATTTTGACGTACGATGACAATTAACCCTAATAGAGTATTTATAGGAAAATACTAATAACTCTAATAACTAATGGACCTAAATAACTAATGGGTTGGACTTCCTATGCAAAGAAGGTCCACACCTCTTATTAATAATAATACTTAAAATAGAAATATGTTTTATAATAATAAATGCTTTATTAATGCAACATCAAAGTCGTATCCTACAGGGGCTAGAACACATCATTCTCCTCCCCTTGAGAAGGAAGCGTCCCCGCTTCCTCGTCCAGTGATAGAGAGTTGTCATAGAATGGAAATGTGACACGGGACGAGACATTCCATCGCATCTTCAATGGTGGGATCCACGGTGGCGCCTTCTTGTCGAACTTGAGGAGGATATCATTCTCCTTCACTTTTCCTTGCACCAAATCAGCGATAACCAGTGAGGAAGGCGCATCATCCATGAAGCAACACGACGGAGAAACGGTTGGAATAGGTGACAGAAGAATTTGAGGGCTAGCAACCTCAAAAACAACACCCTTTTCTTCAATAAACATAGAGTTAGCGATTGTACCTCTTGGGCATGCTCATGAAGTTCCGACGGCTGAGGTTTGGGTGAATGTTGGCTCTATGTTTATTGAAGAAAAGGGTGTTGTTTTTGAGGTTGCTAGCCCTCAAATTCTTCTGTCACCTATTCCAACCGTTTCTCTGTCGTGTTGCTTCATGGATGATGCGTCTTCCTCACTGGTTATCGCTGATTTGGTGCAAGGAAAAGTGAAGGAGAATGATATCCTCCTCAAGTTCGACAAGAAGGCGCCACCGTGAATGCTACTATTGAAGATGCGATGGTATGTCTCGTCCCGTGTCACATTTCCATTTTATGACAACTCTCTATCACTGGACGAGGAAGCGGGGACGCTTCCCTCTCAAGGGGAGGAGAATGATGTGTTCCAGCCCCCGTAGGATACGACTTTGATGTCGCATTAATAAAGCATTTATTATCATAAAACATAATTCTATTTTAAGTATTATTATTAATAAGAGGTGTGGACTTTCTTTGCATAGGAAGTCCAACCCATTAGTTATTTAGGTTCATTAGTAATTAGGGGTATTAGTATTTTACTATAAATACTCTATTAGGGTGAATTGTCATCTTTACGTCAAAATTAGAGGATTGCAGAGCGTTGAGTTGAGACTCCCCCTTTCCTCCCTGACGTCAAACCCTAATTTCTCTTGCTACTTAATTTACTGCTGAATTCATTGGATCTTCAATCAAAGGTTCTCGCTGAAATTGATTGAAAATCGGAATCTCATCCTCGTTTGGAAGAGAATCGTCTTGCTCCATCCCCACACCACCGCTGCACCACCACCATCACCCACTGCCGACAACCCTACCCATTCTGCCGCTGCTGTCTCTGCGCCCTCGATCCACCACGTTCGCTTGTGGGTTGCAACCGCTGACCGATCGAGACCCCTCCGTGACTTAGTTAATTTAGCCTTTGCTAATTAATTAAGTTATCGGCAAATCGGCAATTGTTCGAACGCTTCAATTGGAATTTGGATTCAACAAGAGGAATTTGGAAACTAAAAGTCAACGGAGTATTTGATAATTATTTGCAAAGGCCACCGTAGTCACTTGTGTCGACAGTGCAATATAGCCTATTTATGAGCACGGTGATTGAATCGACTTATACCTTTGACAACCGGACGATTGAGAGTGGTACTCGCTCAACCCGAGTCGAGTACGTATCAACTGGCATCAGAGTCTAGTCGGTTTGTAAGTCCTTCGATCTCAATTTTTTTTTCTCTTACAGACATTTCAATGCAATGGCATTTCAATGCAATGGAGAAGCGTTATCGTTATGATCCATATTCTCAGCGAATGAAATCATATTTTTATGATCCTAAATATGAGTTAGAGTTGACTACTTTTGATGGAATTGTCGATCCGGATGAATATCTGGATTGGGAAACGAACACCGAATATGTGCTTGATTATTATGGACTTTCAGAGATTGAGAAAGTAGAGTGGGCATTATTCCTCTTCCGCAGGCAGGTCGTGTACTGTGGAATTGAACGGGTTGTGCTAGAGCTTCTGCTGGTCTTGCTCCGATCACCAAATGGAGGTATTTGAAATCACTGATGAGAAAAACATATTATGCTATTTCTCCTGCTTCTTGTTTTGTGAGAAAGAAGGTAGCACCTCCGGCCCCATCATATGCAAGGGAAGTAGTTAAGCTTGCGACAAAGGTTGATGTTGCAAACGTTTGCGAGCCCGAACAAAAGCTTGTTCCCGATTACGTTGCCCAGGAGACTCAGTTGACCCAAGAGCAGAGTGAGATTCAGGCCTTGCGACAACTTGTCACTGAATTGCAATCCAAATTGGATGCCTCTTATACACTGCCAGACTCCCTGGGTAAGGCTTCCGAGTTTGTGCTGCAACCAGACAGTGGGAATGTTCCAGACGCACAAATTGATTTTGTTGATGAGGAGAAGGTACTTGATGACATGTTTGAAGAGTTAGCGATTGTACCTCTTGGGCATGCTCATGAAGTTCCGACGGCTGAGGTTTGGGTGAATGTTGGCTCTATGTTTATTGAAGAAAAGGGTGTTGTTTTTGAGGTTGCTAGCCTCGAATTCTTCGGGCACCTATTCCAACCGTTTCTCTGCCGTGTTGCTTCATGGATGATGCGCCTTCCTCACTGGTCATCGCCGATTTGGTGCAAGGAAAAGTGGAGGAGAATGATATCCTCTTCAAGTTCGACAAGAAGGCGCCACCGTGGATCCCACCATTGAAGATGCGATGGTATGTCTCGCCCCGTGTCACATTTCCATTTTATGGAAACTTTCTATCACTGGACGAGGAAGCGGGGACACTTCCCTCTCAAGAGGAGGAGAATGATGTGTTCCATCCCCTGTAGGATACGACTCCGACGTCGCGTTAATAAAACATTTATTATTATATCAACTTATCTCTATTTTTAGTATTGTTTCTTAATAAGAGGTGTGGACTTACTTTACATAGTAAGTCCAACCAGATAGTTAATTAGGCCTATTAGTAATTAAGGTTTAGTTTAAATATCCAATTAGGTTTCATTTATTGTTACGTCAAATTTAGAGGAATTGAAGAGCGTTGAGTTGAAACTCCCCTTTTTCCTCCCTGACGTCACAAACCCTATCTTTCAATTTGCTACTGATTACTGCTGAATTCAATTGAATCTTCAATCAAAGGTTCTCGCTGAAATTGATTGAAGATCGGGATCTCATCTTCGTTTGGAAAAGATTCGCCTTGCCCCGCCACCACACCACCGTTGGCTGCCTGGCCCCCACCAACCATCTCTCCGCCGTCGATCGAGATCCACTGTCGTTGCGGTCCTACTGGCGTGGAGAACATTCTGAGGCGCGCTATCGGGTTGCAACTGGGACGTCGAATACATAGTTAATTACATTAGCTTTGCTAATTAATTTGGCAATTCCGTACGTCCGCCGTTTTTTCAATTGAAGTCGAGGTAAACGCGGCACTTTGATTACAAAGTCAACCGAGCACTTTGAATTATTTGATGAAATTTGGCCTTCTGCGATATCACGTGAGCTCTACCTAGATCGAGTTCTATTCCACGACACCAGGGTCGATTGATTGACCTTGACACCGGACGATTGGGAGTGGTACTCGCTCGACCTGAGTCGAGTACGTATCACTCATCAAAAGCAACATCGTTAATAGTGAAACTATAACCAAATATATAAACGTCATAACATGTATATATGGGATCAAGTTGCCTGCATACTAAAAGATCAACCTTACCAAGGATAAAATGTGTATCTCTCACTCTCATGTGTTTAGGCTTTAAGCATACACATACCTCAATTCCATATACAAGCTGACGGAGGGAAAGTCGTTGATTTACCTCGTCAAAAATAAATCTCAAACAAACAAACTAGTATCACTGCTAGAATACTTCAATTAGACATCATACGATTTAAGTCTGTCAAAAAACCAACCGATGTTAAATTAATTTATCACATCAGTATTTTTTTCGTGATGTTTAAAACAGTTTACACAACGGTCAAATATATAGACAGATGTGAAATTGTTAATTCAAAAAAAAAACAAAAACGCGCTTTCAGGAGAAAAGGCGGGATTAAAACACTTAGAAAAAAATTCGTAGCCCGGGCTTCCAAATTTGGAGGCACACTTAAAATTTGGAGCTTTCTCTCTCCCCTCACTCCCTTTAACCTCGTTCTACTCTCTCTAGACACGAGCCCCAAATCCCCAACTCCATCTTCAATCATCTCTCTCCAGACTTTCTCTCCGGTGACCGTCCTAGGTTCAGTGCTCCTCCACGCCACCGTCTCCCTCTCTTTAGATCTGAGATCTCCTCATCGCCGGCCACTCACAACATCTCTGCACCTCCTCCTCGCCGTCGTCTCCCTCTCTCCAGATCCGAGATCTTCTCCTTCTAGCCGACCACTCACACCATCCCTTCATCTCATTCTCGCCGCCGCCTCCCTCCTTCCAGATTTGAGATCGTCGCCGTCTCCCTCCCTCCAGACCGAGATCTCCTCCTCCACGCTGGCCACTCACACCGTCTCTTCTTCTCCTCCTCGCCACCGTTTCCCTCCCTCCTCGTCATCAACAAAGATGCTTGCCAGGTTTTTCCCTTCTCCCTTTTCGCTCTATCAGGGATCAGCTAGGGTTAGATTTATTAAACGGTTTCCAATTTCTCATTTTGGATGCTAATATTTCTGTTTTTGATTCATCTGACAGGATATGGTTTTTTACTCCGAAACGAAGGTTGTATCTCTCCTTTCCTATTGCTGTTCTCGATTTACAAGTTAGTGGAGGGTGTAGATCTGGTAGTTTCGAGTGAGAAGAGATGTTTGACGATAGTGTTTAAGGTGGTGGAGGGTCTAGATCTGGTGGTTTCAGAGCCTCCTTGCGATCTCTCCCTGTAGTGCTGGTCTCAACTGGGATACAGAGAGTCGATCTAGTTAATTTTTTTTGTTCTTACCTTGGAATCGATGGTGCTCATGGAGTCCTTTTTTTTTTGCTGTCAACTGTCGATAAATTATGAAAATTGTTTTGCAAAAGTGCATAAAATAATTCATACATTTTAGCATTTTGTTTTCTTTTTTATTGTTGCTGTAACACTGTGGTAAAGCTCCTTAGTATTCTTCAATTACCTTTGTTGTTCATCGAGTATAGTTCTGCAAATTTCATGTCAAGAGTAGCTAAAAATGAAGCAGTATCACCTTGTGATAAAAAAAAAAGGTGCTTCAGCCTTTCAGATGAGCATTCAAATTGCCCTTGTGCTCTCGCGCACTTGTAATCACCTGATGTTGTTTCAATATAATTGACGGATTACCCCCATAAAAAAAATCAAATTGCAGAAATACTTTTGTTCTATAGAGAGATTATTTGTAGTTGTGATTTTGCAAGATTTGCATGTGCAAGATATACGGGGTGGATGTTGTTAATATAATTGTTAAATAGTTAAGGTATATTTAATTAATAGTTGTTCAATTTTTGTTAACCAGAAGTTCGGGAACTGGAGGAGCACTTCTTTGAACTTCCACCAGAGCTTTGTCAGCTGAAGATTGTAGGTTTCTCTAAGGATATTGGAAGTTCAATCTCTCTGTTACCTTCTCTCATGCATCGCCTTGAAAACTTACTAGTGGCAATTGAACTGAAGAATAGAATGTCTTCTGCATTTCTTGAGGGAGCACTGGTTACTGCTGAACGAGTAAGTTGGTTTATCTTTTAGTGTTGTTTTCACTTTTCAGTCCTATTAACGTTACAAAAGTGCAATTTAATCTTCTCCATGTATGTGATAGGTTTGGCTAGCTTGGTTTTGGGATGTCAATATTTAAGGAAACAAATCATTTTCTCTGATTTCAAAGTTGATAGAATTAGTTATTACTGGCAGGTTCTTGAAGCACTCACAACTGAGAAATGCTGCGAGCGGTTTTCTCTTGAGAGACTGGCTGTTTAATTTGATTAAATGTGCTTAGGAGATTGAGCTATTTGTTTATTAATATAATTTAATTTAGTTCAACGAGGTATGGTTAATGTTTCTTACCAGTTGACCAGCCTGCAACAGAAATGATTGGTTTCAAAATCGGAGAACTAAGGGGTCTTTCAAGTTGGCGTTCACGCTATGGATGTATAGGTCTAGATGAGACACTTGTCCACAATCCGACCGAAAGAGTATGGATGTTGCTTGTTCAAATTGAACGTTTCTTGAAGATTGTTTCATTAGTTATCCAATAGGTAATTTTGATTTGTGTTTTCACTTTATTCTTTCTTCTTCCTACCAAAGTTCTATGGGGGCAGAGTCAGGAGTCTGCAACCCCAGGAAATGATTTAATTTTGAACAACTGAGGGACATTAAAAATTCAGGATGTTAATAAGTAATCCATTCTTTAAAAGGTATTTTTAACGATGATGGCTTATTGTCTAAACATACCTCTTAATTCTCTCCCTCTATTCCAGTTCACCAATTTCTTCAGGTGGCTACAGAAGTCAATTAAGATACTAATGTCAGAACCAACTGATCAACTCCCATCTTATAATAGGTGAATATTTCCTCTCCTCCTTATTTGGTATTAAGTTGCTGGAACAATCTGTTGTTGCCCACAATGTAGAACTTGATTTGTGAGTTGCTTTCTACCTCTAAAATTATTTTATTCTTAGTGAAGTTGACTAATGATGTGTTAAATACAGCAACTAGGACTCTCTTCTCTAAAGTGTTAGTTGCTGACAATATTTAATAAATGAATATTAAACAAAGCCCCCTTCTCTTAGTTTTTTAAATATTTAAACATCAAACTTCTTACACAATTCAATTACTCATTAAACATCAAACTAGCTGGACTATGCTCCGTAATTTGTTTCCCTCGTGATTGATTGGATATATGGCTTTGATATTCTCTGACTTAGTATAACTTGTAAAACATTAGTTCATTTCATTCTATATTTAATCTTTTATTGCAGGGCTTGAGTTGAAGAGTTAGTCAAGTTAGGCGGATCTTTAGATACGAAGTGTATGCAAATGACTTTAGCTAAGAAATTCCAATATATGGAATTGAGGTAATCTTTTTAAAGCTTCCTTCTATTTATTTTACTGTGGCAAGTTTGACATTGAGCTTGATTAGAAAAAAGCAGATATTTTGCTATTACTACAACCTGAAATCCGAGTTTGGTTTGTAAATTGGAAAATCAGCTTGTGTATATAAAAATATTTGGTCCATCGAGTATTTTAGGATCTATTTAATCATAGATACTAAAAAAAGGAGTGGTTTTATTTAGTCCAGTAGTTCACAGAACAGGACGACCCCTTCATGAATCATAGAAAATATTATCCTCGTGATTGCATAGACTTTTCGATTGGATGTATTGTTATCTTATCGGTCTCTGTTTTTGGATTGTATGATCAGTTTTTCTTAGTATTCGAAGCAACTATAAAACCTCGTTCGTCTATGATACAGATTAGGAAGCAACTTGTGGTAAATTCTCCGTTCATGTCGATGATAAAAACATGCTACCATAAAATTTTAAAATTGTTGTTATATTATCTGCAAGTTTTGCTTTGGATATTGAGAAGCTTGATATGTACATTAAAAAGGATGTTGTATCTCGTTAGGTGACAACTGAATTTGCTCGTCCGGGTCTCGAGTCTTCGAATCGCACCTTTAGGGTTGATTTTACAAAGAGCAATGGGTTAACAGTTGGTGATGGTATCATTTTTTGTTGTGTTTTGATGAGAGCAAGTGAGATATATGTACCACGTATTTACACATTAAAGTATAGTGTCGTCTTAGCATATTTTATTGATGTTCGCTCTATGTTGATGTACATATATTGTATGTTTTATAAGTTAATTAAATTGTCGATCTTTTCGTTTCCATCATAAATTGTCTTTTATAGAGCAAAGGGTGTAGCAACGAGCAAATGATGTTTTTACATTAAGATGGAAATAAAAACTGATATATATTGATAAAAATAACATCACTATGAAAATATAAAATGATGTTGAATAATACAAAAACATCTGTTTTCCATAAATAAATTGATGTTAATAATAATAATAACATCATTTATTAAATCGGTTATGCATATATTTCATGTTGTATACTATTTTAAAACCATATACAATCAAAATTTACATATATGAAATTAATACACACACAATCAAGATGATAAAAAATATGTCTATTTTATTTTAATACATTTTTAAAAAAAAATAGCGATGTAAATGCCAAATTTTGGCTTGGTAGGGACATCTTCAGAAGATTATAAATGAAAAATATAAGGGTTTAACAACAAGTGAACATATCAAAAACAAATTTGAGGGATTGATTTAAATCTATATTCAAAATAAAACCAATGTCTCAACTCAGGAAAGACATTTGCTTAAAACCGATGTGGAAAGTTTGGATCTTTTACTACACGCACAAAGAGATCGGAAATTTTTTTAAAAGACATCTGTTGGCAACAGATGTCTAATTGATGTTATCTAGTAGTGATAGTATGCAAGTAAGGGGTCGAACCCTGGAGAATCAAGTATTTCTAAATATTGTGTATTTATCAATATAAAAGAAACGATTTTTATGAATGAAAATAAAAGAAAATAATATTGAAAAAAGCAAATAAAGGACAGAAGAAAAGCGTTTCCACCTACAAGTTTTCGACTTTGGTTGGTTTTATTGATCATCGAATCCTTTTCAAGTTATTATCTTTTCCTAGGAATTCCTCCCATCTTGGTTTAAGTAGATTAAAAATTCTACGAGTCCAATTAATCCCTTACATCTCAATGCAACCTTAACACGGTCAAGATTTAACAAAGAGATAGCACAATGTCCCAAGAACTTGAGCATATAAATAACACCAATTAAACACGGTAAATCAATGTTTAAGATATATGTCAACTCCTTACATAATCATGCTTCAAACATGGAATCCACAATCTTATGCGTGCTACTACGGAAATAACACAAATACGAAAGTATTAAATCCTAGCATGAAATCAATATTATCAAGGTAGCTAATCAAGATAACATCAATAACATAATCAATATCACACAAAGAAGTTGAAAGAATTAAAGAGGGAAAATAATTTGAATTAGAAACTCACAAACCACCAACCAAGTCTTGAAAGTGTAGGCGGAAACTACAAAATTAGCCAAAGATGGTTTACCTAAGCTTTCTTCTCTTCAATGGTAATTTTTGACGTGTCTAGGTTGAATCATCTCTATTTTTTTTTTAGAAAGGTAACCTAAGATTTTTTTTTTCCTGAATTTTTAATGCTGATGATAATTTCTTTGGCTGATGCTTTATGTGATTTTAAGGCATTAACTAAGCATGGTTAATGTGTTTTGTTTGATAAATAAGTTTGCATAATAACTGTTTGTTAAAATACCATCTTGAAGATGCATTACTTTATTTGTTGGATCTATTAGTGACAATGGTGTTTGGTGCTTTTATGCTCCTATGTTTGTGAAGATAATTTTGATTAGTATATGCTACTTAAGTATGTTAGGACAAATAAATCAATCTATAAAATTTATAAGTAGGATGGTAAAAAAAAGAAATATAATCTATTGATTTCTTTACTCTTACGTTATTGTTGATTTATGTTTTCTCAAAGTGCAAATCAAAGCTGCAAGGGTAGGCCCTTTTTCTGATTACTTGTTCAATTTTCTATATTTATATAGTTAGTCTAGCTAAATTCATTTCTTTTATGTTACTTTTGATGATAGATTTTGGTGTTGCAGCATTAGGAAATTTTCTCGTCTTTGCAAAAGATTTATCTCCTAATGGCTTTTGTATAATTGAGTCTTTAATCCTTATTCTGGCATTCAACCATGTTCATGAACACAATATGGTTACCTAGATAAAAATCAAATTGCAAAAGTATACTTATATAATTCACACAGGTTTTTTCTTCTTTTATTAGAAAAATGCAATTAGAAGAGAAATAGGATAAGAAATAACATAAGTGCTATTTCCATGGTTGGAATTGTTGATGGTGTTCAAGGCTGATTCTATTAACCTATTTTATTCACTAAAAGAGATGGTATATACCTTTCCATAAAAGAGAAAGGAATTACGGTAATAAGGTCCCTATTGTTTGTTTCTCAAGCTGTTGATTGTTCAGACGATATAATTGAGATTGAAAGTGTTATATGTTTTGGTTATGCAAATTGTTTTCCTGCAATTTTTTTGTTGACAATATAATACTTGAGCGAGAAATTATTTTCAACAATCTACTAAACCATGACATTTGGAGAAATGTTTAATTGGTGTATTGGTATTAGTTAAATTTATAGAATATTTTTAAGAGAAAAATAATGATTAAGTGACCTGACTACCTGAGAATTGAAAGTTTTATTGCTAATATTTTTTTATAACCAAAGGCATTGATTAATTGGTATGGTCTTGCTCAACATTCATACAACCTTCCTATTATCATATATGTGATAAAAGGTTAACCTTAAACCTTAGATAGTTAAAATCTTGAATGCTTAAATGTTGAAATCATGTGCCGTGATCACCAAATGCATGGTAATCTGGTATCCTCCATCTGTAGTTAACTCCCCAAGTTCTTCATGCCCTTTAACAGGTTCATCAACGTAGCCACCGCGTGCAAAGCACGCGGCAATGTAACTAGTAATAAACAAAAGGGGAAACTGCAGAAAACCACCCCTTAAATAGGTTATTTTGCACAAAACCACCCTTTAAAATCGAAATTGCAGAAAATCACCCTTTAAACCTATTCCGTTTGCAAAGATCCACCCGTCCCACTATTCCGTTTGAGATATGTCAAAACATAAACGAAAAGACCAATTTACCCTCCTTTCATCAAACCAGTTGAAACTATACTCTCCCATGTCAGTCTTTCCTCTTCCTCTTCCAAGATGTTCACAAATTCTCAAATTCCATATGAAATTGAAAGAAATGGTTGCATACATCAAACTTCACGCATTCAAAATCCAATAGAAACATAAAATTCATCCAATTCAATAAGATTTCGATCAATTTGACTAATTTAAAACTTAGGGTTTCCTCCTATTCTTCTTTGGATTGGAGTTGTTGAGCGCGCTGGAAATTTGGACTCGATATGGCCGATAACAAGTGAGCCTTTGGGAAGAGCCTGGAGTTCGGATCCTTATACGAGCTTTTGGTAATGTCTACGATAAGAGGTTTGGGGCAAGACGGGGTTTCGGGTTGAGGGAACTGTGTGGCCGGGGTTGGAGGAGAGATATGGGAATAGGTGGAGTAGAAATAGGTAATGGGATTTGCATCTTAGGAAGGTAAATCTTAGGAAGGTAGATGGTGATTGCAGGCGACGATGGAGGTGCGAGGGCAACAATGGTGTAGATCGACGACAATGGAGTTCGGGGGGATTTCAACCATTTTCAATTTTTTTTAAATGGATTTAATTTCTTTGTTTATTTTATGTTATTTAATTACAAATCAAAACAAATAATAAATAAAAGAGGGTAAATTTGTCTTTTTCCGTTCAGTTTTTTACGGACTCAAACGGAATAGTGGGACGGGTGGCTCTTTGCTAACGGAATAGGTTTAAAGGGTGGTTTTCTGCAATTTCGATTTTAAAGGGTGGTTTTATGCAAAATGACCTATTTAACGGGTGGTTTTCTGCAGTTTCCCCTAAACAAAATCCATAAAACATCACACCCATTAATCTGGCCAGCCCAAACCCGAAAGAAAAGGCCCAAACCCGAATCCCTTGTTCCAAACCCAGCCCACACCCATATTCTTAAACATGTTTCTAATGAACCGGAAAAACGCCACTGAACCGGCCGAACCAAAAGAAAGAAAAGGGAAGAACCCGGTCTAGCACACACGTCTTCAACCTTTCGCACTGGCTCTGCTGAAACGGAAGAAGGAAGAAAGGGAAGACGGGCAGCAACCTTGCCAGGATTCTGTTCGACGCAAAACTCTCCCAATCTCACCAACATGGTTAGCTGACCACAACCCACACACAAAGACTCAAACGCGCGACAAAAGGAGGGAGAAAAGGGGAAGTTACCGAGCTTCGAAAATCCGACTCCGGTGTGCTTCGAGGGCTGCTCAGGCTTCGTTGTCGAAGGAAGAGTTTCATTTCGAGGCTATGAGGGTGGAAGAAGTGTTAAAGGTCCGTCTTTAAGGGTTTTGAATTCAAAACAAAATGAAAAACAAAACCGACCTTAGAATCGGGGAAAACAGGGGGAGACTTACGATTTTGGCTCGATCGGGCTCCTGGCTTTGACTGGTGGTGCTCCTGGTGGCTTCGGCGACGTCAAGGGAGGCTCGTTACTGCTGTTGCTCGGGGAAGAAGGTGGATTGGGATTTGGGCGGCTTCTTTATCTTCGGCGAACAGGGGATCTTCTAGCTACGACGTTGACAAGGGAGGAGGAAGGAGAGTAGTGTGTGTGTGTGTGAGGTTTTTCGGGGGAGCAGAGGGAGAAGAATAGAAGAGAGAAGAAAAAGGGAATTGTGTTTCGTTTTAAGTAAATAATTTTTTTTCTTATAAAAGTCCTTTTATTTTGAACATAGAAAAAATTTCAAATTAAAGGTATATAAAGTTTTGTAATTATTTTTGAGATATTTTATTTTTATTTATTTAGGTGCACTTATAATAAATAAATTAGTTTTTAATTTATAGTATTACTTAAGGCAAAGTTGTATATTCTTCTCTTCAAAATAAAAAGGGAATTATAATTATAATGTAATGTTATGTGTTAATTTCCTATGTCTTGTTTGCTTTATGTGTTACATGTATTGTTGTGTGTATGCTTGTAACATGTATGTATATGATGATTGTACATATTACATATAGGTAACATATATATACTATGTATGGATGCATCTTTTATAATATATTTGACTGAGTCGTATTGAGCTATATAGCTTGATCCTCTAACGAATATATGTATAAAGTATGGTGTGATAATACATATGTATAATATATGATATAGCTATATGTATAATATGTATATACCAAGAGATAAGAGCTTACCTCGTTATTGGGCTTTAGCCCATTAGCTGAGACAAGCCCATGATTGCCGGACTGGATTGAGGAGCCCATTGCTTGAAGCTCGCTCTAGCTAAAACCCTAAGTTGGACGCTGCGTTTTGGCCTTGGCTGGAGCTCTCCTTTGGTGACCTAGCTATATAAGCTCATGTTGGAGCTTTTCTGCCGTCGTACTGTTTGAGCTCTCTCTCTCTCTCTCTCTCTTCATCTTCCACAAGACGCTCTCTTCTAGGGTTTTCTAGGGTTTGGTGTTCCTCTCCCTTTGCCTGAAGATTTACCGAGTCGGGAAGCGAAGAAGGTGGCCGACAGCATCCCTGGTGGTTCTCTGGTGGCCGGCGCTCCAAGCTCTGGGCAGCAGCTCTCCTTTTCCAGGCGATCTAGGGTTTGAGATCGAAGACTTCTTCGATCTCTGGTTCCCACACAGGGGGATTTCTTTCTCTCTTGGTTTCTGATCTCATGCATGTCTAGATCTAGGAGTTTTGTATCTCTTTACTTGATCTGTCCCTGTACGAACTTCTTATAGTGGATTTGGCCAACTCTTGAGGCCCCGTGGATGTAAGCTTAGCCGAACCACGTAAAATCTCTTGTGTTCGTTCTTCGACTTGCGTGTTTAGATCCGATCTGTTATCTCTTGCTCGATTTCATACGCTTCTGCATATTCGCCTATCTCGTTTATCGATCTATAGGTTTTACAGCGTGGTATCAGAGCTTGAGTGTCGCGTTCTTGATTTCCTGGCTCATTTTTGAGTTCTCGGGATAGAGAACGGGTGTAGGGCCTCGGGCGGACCTAAAAGGCGACATCGCTGGTGCCGCACCCCCCCTGCACGACATACCACACCCTTGTTTGCTAGATCTAGGTCTCTGTGCTTTATTTCTAGCTTCTGGTGTGTAGATCTGTGCGTTTATTGCTTGTTCTTGCAATATTTTGTTAGATCTACTTGGTTACTGTCAAGATTTAACGTTTTCTTGAATCTGAAAGTGTTTTGATTCACTTACTAACTTGGTTTCTTTGTTTTTGCAAGGTACTGGTTACTATGGGTGACAAAGGCACCTATCTAAAGCCCTTCAATGGCCACACGGATTTTGCTATGTGGCAAATAAAAATGAAGGCAATTTTGACAAAAGAAAAATGATGGGTTGCTGTGACAAATAAGTTTCCTGATAACACTACTAAGGAAAAAATCTTGGAAACTGATGAACAAGCCCACAGTGAGATCATGCTACGCTTAGGAGATGAAGTTGCTAGACATGTCTATAATCTTGAGACAGCTGAGAAGCTGTGGGAGGGGTTGGAAGCCCTCTATTTGGTAAAATCTCTCCCTTCTCGAGTTAACCTGTTTAATAAGTTGTTTACCTTTAAAATGGATGTGTCCTGTCCTTTATCTGAGAATCTGGATAAATTTTTTACTATTATTCAAGATTTACAACACTGTGGTAATAAAGTTGAGGAAACTCAACAGTGTGTGTTGTTGTTGAATGCTTTGCCTGCTCAGTTTGACACTTTTAAAGATGTTGTTCAATATAGCACTGATAAATTAGATAAAAAGGTTATCCTTGAGTCTATTATTCAGAAAAATGATGCATTGAAAGTGTTTAAAAACAAATATGAGTCTAAATCTGACACCAAAACTAAAAATAAGAATGAAGTTCTTGTTTCTAAAGGTAGGTTCAGAGGCAATAAGCCTAACAACAACCAAAATCAAAACAGGAATAAACCTCAGAAGGACAATGGTAAACCCGAGCCTAGTCAACATGGAAAATCTGACAAGCCTGATAAATCTCACTTGATGTGTTCTTACTGCTCTAAGTCTGGTCATATTGAAAAACATTGTTTCAAAAGAAAAAGAGATGAAAAAACTGTTGGAAAGCAGCCTAATGTGTCTAATGTGTTTGAATCTCATCCTTATTATACTCATGAAGTGCTTGCATTATTGAACACTGCTGATTCTAATACCTGGATTTTGGATTCTGGATGTACTATGCATGCTACCTATCAAGTCTTGGTTTCATGATCTTAAATGCTTTGATGGTGGCACTGTTATGCTTGGTGATCATTCTGTGCTTAAAATTAAAGGTGTTGGATCTATTGCTTTAAAGATGTTTGATAATGTGGTTAGAGTTATTAAAGATGTTAAATGGGTTCCTGCTTTAAGAAGAAACTTGATGTCTGAAAGTGCTCTTGAAGAATTGCATTATGATGTGTTTAGTTCTGCAGGTGTGAGAGTTGTCACTAAAGATGGTAAGCATGTCATTAAGTGCATTAGAAAATGTGGCTTATATGAACTTCTTGCTACTCCTGTGATGAATTTCTCTTCTGCTACTGCTCTCACTGTTGCTAACTTTGTAAAAACCATGTCTTTAAATGATACTCTTATGTGGCATAACAGGTTAGGTCATATAGGAAATAAAGGTTTAGAACATTTGCATAAATCTGGCATTCTTAACTCTAAACCTTGCACTATTGAGTTATGTGAAAACTGTGTGCTTGGTAAACATACTAGGAAAAGTTTCAAGTCATCTGTTCATGTCTCTACTGCTCCTCTAGATTATATACATTCTGATCTTTGGGGCCCTGCCCAAGTTTCCACTGTTGGTCATAAAAGATACTTCATGTCTCTTGTTGATCATTACAGTAGATATGTTTGGGTGTATTTGTCGAAGACTAAAGATGAAGCTTTTGAAACTTTTAAGTTATGGAAAACTAGAGTTGAAAAAGAAACTGGATTATCTGTTAAGTGTTTGAAAACTGACAATGGTTTGGAGTTTTGCAATTCTATGTTTAATGCATTCTGTCATGAGCATGGTATAAAAAGACATTTGACAATTCCTGGTACCACTCAGCAAAATGGTACAACTGAGAGGTTAAACATGACTCTTCTTGAAAAGGCTAGATGCATGTTAATCTCTTCTGGTTTGAAACATAGTTTGTGGGGTGAAGCTGTGGTTACTTCTGCTTATTTTATTAATAGAACTCCTTCATCTGTGATTGCTTTTAAAACACCTTATGAGTTATGGACTAAAAGAATACCTAAACTTGATCACTTAAAACCTTTTGGTTGTACTGTCTATTCTTATGTAAATCAAGGTAAGTTGGAACCCAGATTACAGAAATGTGTTCTCCTGGGGTATCTTGAAGGTGTCAAAGGGTATAAACTTTTAATTGTCCAACCTGGTGTTTACAAAACAATTGTGAGTAGGAATGCTATCTTTAATGAGCATGAATTCCATTTTAAAAAGGTTTCTGCTTCTGTGCTTAATGAGACTGACTTGCAGGAACAAGGTGATCAGTTTTATGTTCCTAAGAACATAGATTCTGATTCTGATGATGAGTTTGATAGTGGTTATTCTTCTCCCTCCCCTCTCTCTATTTCTTCTCCTGCCCCTCCTGCTTTTGTGATTATGCAACCTCACCAATTGGGTGGGGAAGCAACTAATGAATCTGTTTTGCCTTCTTCCTCTTATGTTACTCCTGTTTCTGTGGATGAGGATACTGTTGTTGAATCTGTGTCTGCTTCTAGTTCTGGCAATTCTAGTTCTTCAGATGCTTTAAGACATGATTTAACTGATTGGCAATTAACTACAGATAGAAGTCCTAGGACTGTTATCCCTAATAAAAGATTCATTAATAACATTATTGAGTTTGCTTGTCTTGTTTCTTCTGTGGTTCAAAACTATACTCCTGAAACTTATGAACAAGCTGTTAGATGTCCTCACTTCAAATTCTGGAAACATGCTATGAATGAAGAAATAGATTCTATGAGAGTTAATAAAACCTGGACTTTGGTTCCCAAACCTGTTGATGCTAGATTGATTGATTGTAATTGGATCTTTAAACTCAAAGAGGGAATTTCTAAGTCTGACCCCCCTAGATACAAAGCTAGGTTGGTTGCTAAAGGTTTTACCCAAAGGGAAGGGGAGGATTACAATGAGATCTTTGCTCCTGTTGTGAAGTATAAGACTCTTAGATTGTTGCTTGTTATGACTGTTGTCTATGACTTTGAACTTGAACAAATGGATGTTAAAACTGCTTTTCTTCATGGTGATTTGGATGAAACTATTTACATGAGACAGCCTAAAGGCTTCATTGATTCTGTTCATCCTGACTATGCCTGCTTGCTTAATAAATCTATATATGGCTTGAAACAATCTCCACGACAGTGGAATATTAAGTTTGATAGATGTATGAGATTTAGCTTGGGTTTTAAGAGAAGTAAGTTTGATACATGTTTATACTTTAAAGGTTTAAAGCATGCTGGTCCTGTGTTATATGTTCTTCTATATGTGGATGATATTCTGCGTATTTCTAAGTCTACTGATTGCATCCTTGATATTAAGAAGAATTTGCAAAAACATTTTGACATGAAGGACTTAGGCATGGCTAAGAAAATTCTGGGCATGTCCATTGTTAGGGATAGAAAGCATAAGAATTTTTTGTTACATCAATGTGATTATGTTCAGAAAGTGCTAGATAGATTTCATATGACTGGAGATAAAGTGAATAACATTCCTCTTGGTCCTCATCTTGACTTAACTAAGCTTAAAGAGAAAATGTCTATGGTTGAGTCTAAAAGAATGAAATATATTCCTTAGGATGTTGTTGTTGGTTCTGTTATGTACTCCATGATTTGTACTAGACCTGACTTGGCATTTGCAATTAGCACCCTTAGTAGGTTTATGTCTGAACCTGCTGAGAAGCATTGGTTATCAATGAAATATCTGCTTAAGTATTTGCTTGGATCTGTGAACTTATCCCTGTTATATGCTGAACATTCTTCATCTTATGATTTACATGGTTTTGTTGATGCTGACTATGCTAGCAACAAGGATACTAGAAAATCTATTACTTCCTATGTTTATACATGGGCAGGTAATTGTGTTTCCTGGAAATCCCAGCAGCAACCTATAGTTGCACTATCCTCTACTGAGGCAGAGTACATTGCAGCCACTGAGGCCTGTAAAGAGGCTATATGGTTGCAGGGTATTCTGAAAGAGATTGAGAAAAAGCACTATACTACTGTATTGCATATAGATAGCCAAAGTGCTCTTTACTTGTGTCGTGACCCCATGTATCATGAAAGAACTAAGCATATAGATGTGAGATATCATTTTATAAGGGAAAAAGTTGAAGATAATGTGATTCATGTTAAGAAAATTGATGGTAGATATAATCCTGCAGATTTTGGTACAAAAATAGTTCCTTATGAGAAGTTTTTGTATTGCAGGAACTTCCTCTATTTGGAGGAGCACACTTGATTTGTTGTGTGAGTGAGGGCTGAGGACGGACCTGGCATAAGAATCCACTAGAGTGAAGCTGAGTCTGCCCAGTGCAAGACTTAGAAAATTACAGGGGCATTTGTAATGTTATGTGTTAATTTCCTATGTCTTGTTTTCTTTATGTGTTACATGTATTGTTGTGTGTATGCTTGTAACATGTATGTATATGATGATTGTACATATTACATAGAGGTAACATATATATACTATGTATGGATGCATACTTTATCATATATTCGACTGAGTCGTATTGAGCTATATAGCTTGATCCTCTAACGAATATATATGTATAAAGTATGGTGTGATAATACATATGTATAATATATGATATAGCTATATGTATAATATGTATATACCAAGAGATAAGAGCTTACCTCGTTATTGGGCTTTAGCCCATTAGCTGAGACAAGCCCATGATTGCCGGACTGGATTGAGGAGCCCATTGCTTGAAGCTCGCTCCAGCTGAAACCCTAAGTTGGACGCTGCGTTTTGGCCTTGGCTGGAGCTCTCCTTTGGTGACCTAGCTATATAAGCTCATGTTGGAGCTTTTCTGCCGTCGTACTGTTTGAGCTCTCTCTCTCTCTTCATCTTCCACAAGACGCTCTCTTCTAAGGTTTGGTGTTCCTCTCCCTTTGCTTGAAGATTTACCGAGTCGGGAAGCGAAGAAGGTGGCCGACAGCATCCCTGGTGGTTCTCTGGTGGCCGGCGCTCCAAGCTCTGGGCAGCAGCTCTCCTTGTCCAGGCGATCTAGGGTTTGAGATCGAAGACTTCTTCGATCTCTGGTTCCCACACAGGGGGATTTCTTTCTCTCTTGGTTTCTGATCTCATGCATGTCTAGATCTAGGAGTTTTGTATCTCTTTACTTGATATGTCCCTGTACGAACTTCTTATAGTGGATTTGGCCAACTCTTGAGGCCCCGTGGATGTAGGCTTAGCCGAACCACGTAAAATCTCTTGTGTTCGTTCTTCGACTTGCGTGTTTAGATCCGATCTGTTATCTCTTGCTCGATTTCATACGCTTCTGCATATTCGCCTATCTCGTTTATCGATCTATGGGTTTTACATATAACTTATTTTAATGTATGAAAAATATTTAATATAAGGTTTTGGAGAAATGTTGCTACATAAAATAAAATGTATTTAAATAAAATGTTTTGTTATTCTTATCATTTACTTTGTGTAGAATTTTAATAAACAAATTTCGGAATATACATATATGAGCTTATGAATAGTCAAAGGATTGAACCGGTTTTCTTTTGCTTCAGGTGACCGAACCGGACCATGAAAAAAAAGAGGGCAGAACCGGCCTAGATCCATCTTCTTCCCCAAGCCACTGTTGAATAACAATGTGAATTTTACCTCCCTCAAATCTCACCAAAATCTTAACGTTTTCACTTCTGAAATGTTGCCCACGTTTTTATTATATCTATATTTTCAATCAATTCGAAGTTTTATCTAATCCGGCCATTTCGTGACAAATTTTATCCAATTAACCAACAATCTTCTAGGAAGATTTGTAGTTTTCTTTATTGATTCGATTCGATCCAATTCGCCTCCGTTTGACATCGACTATAAATATAGGGGTTTGGTGTTCGTCGAAATCCTAATCTATTCCATTACATTCTAAATACATCTAGCAACAATTTCCTTCACAAAAGTTTCACAAAAATATACCGAAACTACGAGCTGCCTCGTACACCACCGTTCTGCCGCTGCCGAAACTATGAGCCACCACCGGGAGATGCCTCTCATCTCCACGAATCCGTAGCTATAAGTCAGGTGTCATTCCGAGCACTAACAAAACCGCTATGACTCACCGAAGACTCGTCGGAACGTCGCCGAAAAGTTGTTGTTGAAGGTTGCTGTCGGGCTGAGCCGCTGAGGTAGGGGATAGGATATTTACGCCAAAGCTCCCATACTTTTTGTTTTTATAAAGAATGTCCCTGTTTTAGTTTCTAAAATTTCAAAAATTATCCCGCAGTTTTAGATGTTATTCTAACTCGCGTAATCTCCGTAATCCGCAGCGTTATCATCAAATCCTTACCCATCACAATGAGTCAAGGTTCTCAACGAGATCGTAGTGGTATTATTTCCGACTTTTAACGCTAATTCGGTTTTTATTCGAATTGAATAAGTCAATTCTGTTTCATAAATTTCCGATTATTAAATACTTTCTTGTTCTATATTTAATACCCATAGATTTGACCATAGACTTCGTCAACTCCGTCACAAGTGCTTTGAAGTCCATAGTTGGTACCGAAGTCTAACAAGACGAATAAGGCAAGTGACTTTCCAAGCTTTTTTGCTCATTTTGGTACCTTCGTGTCTTGCTGTTTTCTTTCCTTTGATTAATTGCCAAGTGATTTAAAATAAATTGCAATCCACCTGCTTGTGTGATTTATTTAACCTTCTGTTTGCATTTGGGCGACCTTAATCTAAAATAATAATATAGTACCCACTATTTATTTAAAGCATGATTTATCCTTGTTCTTTCATGCTAATTGGTTAGGTATGGAACATGTCCTTTCTTTTATGTTTCCATCCTTTATTTTGTTTGCTTTCATTTCATTTGGCATCCATGTTACCTATAAATAGCATGTGTTATTTTGTGTGTTGTGTGATCACCTGGGATGTCTTAAGTAAATAGTTAATAATGTGAGGTGAAACTCATTTGAATCAATATCAATCGAAGTAAAATGTATCAATCAATGTATAGCAATGGGAATCACAATGTTTAAGGGGAAATGAAAGTGATGTTGTAGAGTCAGGTTGGGGTCGTTACTCCCCGGTCTAAAGGTTTCATGAAACTAACACACCTCTTGATGAGGTGCGTTACACAACTACATCGGTTGTAGGTTATAACCACTATTACATCGGTTGTAGGTTATAACCACTAAGTCAAGTTTAGACCGATGTGTGTCAATAAAGAAGTGATTCATGTTAATTAAGCTAGATAAAAGACGTAAAATGCATTCAATGTAAGTATATGAGTGAAGATTAGTATATAATTAACATACGCGTGGTTTGAACCACGTATTAGAGACACAAGATCAACCCTTAATTGACTGTCTCGGTCCGCGGTTTAAAACTCTCCAGAAGAGTCCTGCCCTCTAGATCAATTTCGGTTGACCGTCTCAGTCCGCGGTTTAAAACCCTCCGGAAGAGTCCTGCCCTCTGGTTCAATTCTGGGCCACATCGAGTACCTTTCAAGCCAATACTGATACGTTTGGGATACCCGATCCTTCGCCCGTTAGCTCAAGATCAAGAACCATGCCGTATATTTGCCCGACCTTGCAATTTTCTTCCAATATCTCCTGATTGAACAATTAAACAAACTAATTAAGAAAACTAATTATAGCGACAGAAAAATACTTAACTAATTCAAATAGCGACGAAAAGGGAAACGAGGGAAATGAGAGAAGCAGTAGCGCTCGTGAGGGGTCTCGGGCACACAGACGCAAGACCTCAGGGTGTGCGGGAGCGTCTGGGACCGCAACGTCCGTGCTTCGCTGGCAGCGAGAGCGAAGGCCGACTTGCAATCAAGAACTCAATATCTTCCAATTAAAGATCCAAACAAGAAATAACTAAAATAAAGTGCCAATTTTTAGCGTGAATGAAAAAGATATAACTTTATGCAGCGGAATGGTGAAAAATAGGCACAAAAAGAAAATCACTCAATTAAAGAATCAAAAGAGTAAAGAGCTTGCATACACCTGAAATCCGATACCACTTGATACGTTTGGGATACCCGATCATTCGCTTGTGGTCTCAAGCTCAAGAACCACACCGTATATTTGCCCGACCTTGCAATGCTCTTCCAATATCTCCTGATTGAACAATTAAACAAACTAATTAAGAAAACTAATTATAGCGACAGAAAAAGACTTAACTAAATTAACTAATTCAAATAGCGATGAAAAGGGAAATGAGGGAAAGGAGAGAAGTAGTAGCGCTCGCGAGGGGTCTCAGGCACACAGGCGCAAGGCCTCAGGGTGTGCGGGAGCGCCTGGGACCGCAGCGTCCGTGCTTTGCTGGAAGCGAGAGCGAAGGCGAGCGAGGCGGCTGGTGCGAGTGAGAGCGAGAGCTAGCGAGAGCGAGTGCGCGCGAGAGAGACACCGGGTGCTGGGATGCGCGAGTGCTGGCGAGCGAAGACACCTGGGTTCCGCGAGCGATGTCGTGGAAGCGATAACGACATGAGAGCGCATGAGCGAGAGCCGAAGATGCTGGAGCGCCTGGGCACCGAAGCCGACGAGGCCGCGCTCGCTAGGAGCGAGTGCGGATGCGAGTGTCACCAAACGTCGGCTCTATTCCTTGCGATGTCTATGGGTTGGTCGATACCGGCTTAGGGTTTTTCGATCAAGAACAAAGGTAAGGTGATGGTGTTTGGATGAGTGCCAAAGAACATAAGAGCTTTTGGGATTGATAATCGAGAACCCTCAAATTCTATAAAGGGGTTCTCAATTCTAATTCAATCTCAGAAATTCAAAGTACATGTGTTTGTTTAAATAGAAAAGTAATGGAAGATCTAACCAATCCTTCCTTGCAAAGGAAAGGGTTTTGGATAGATCTAAACTATCTAAAGATAAATAAAATAGATTTAAGATAGAAGTAAACCTAAGAAGATATAATTATAAAACTTATGGAACAAGATTTATCTAGAAGAGATATAATCTTGTAAATTATTAATATAATTGCATAAAATAACAATTAATTAATTAAGACATAAAAATAACTCGGCCCACAATGAGAGAACTCGGCCAAGCCCATGAAGCCCACTCGACATGTGGTTTGGACCACTCGACAAGAGCCTATGTCGAGTGCATGCCGAGTGTAGGTTGAGTTCAAGGGGGGTGGTGTCGAGTCTGCATGAGCTTGGTTTGAGGACGGAAGCTCATCTTCTTGCCCCTTGCACGAGTGATAGGGCCATCGAATGGAACCTTCATATTGTCCTCAATGTCACCAAGAGTCATCGATAATTGCACTACATCAAATATAATTTAGAGCTTGTAATAATAAACAATGCATTAACCATGTAAAGTGTGTAAATTATGTTTAAACTATTCAACGTGATGAAGTGAGTGAAGTAATGTTTTGAAGAGTGTTTTTACGGTGATTACAATTAGCTTTGTATCATATTCCATTCGTACTTGAAGTATGGTTCCTAAAAGTGCTTGTCGCTCACATCTTTTGATACTCAATCCTTTGAGGTTATAATTATCCGTGTCCCAGGAGTTGTGTTTTGAAATGTTAAGCCTTCACTTAAATATTGTCAATAATCGTATATGGGTTTAGATTCATACCCTATTATGGTCACTGGGTCTGAATTCAGAGAAGTCCAAGTTTTCGAGCTGTCATTTGTTAGTTCTCGCGAACTAACCATCCTTTATTTGGATGACTGGTGTCCTTCATCTTGGACGCCAGACCAGTTTTTGCAGGTTTAGGTCGAGTCTCAAGAGAGAAGAAAAGTTGAGAAGACATTTAAGTTACTTTTAACATTGTATTTAAATTTTAAATTCCTAGATATATTGTATAGGAGACTTTTAGCTAATACGTATAGGTTAGTGGATACTTTGGTAAAAATAAAAAACGAAAAATATGGACATTCGGGTAAACCCCCTTGTTTTTTTTCCCCAAAACCCATAGTAAAAACGACACATTTAACTTTTTGGGGGAATAAAATGCAGTGTTTTGATGCTTCCTCCGGTTTATTTGGGCTGACGCGCTGCCACATGGCCCAATGAATAGGGCCACGTGGCAACACTTTTTATTAAATTTTTTTAAAAAAAATTCTGACTTTTTATATGACAAAAAAATTTTAAATTTTTTTTGAATGTAATTTAATTTAATTTATAGATAGACATCGATTTTGTATATGTTTGGATAAAAAAAATTATTAATACCCATATTTCACTAGTTAAACATTAAAAAATTAATATTTTAACTCACTTTATTTCCTGTTAATGAATTACTTATCATTTTGTTGTTTCAGTTTATTGATGTTGTTTTGAATTTTTATCATTTTATAATATTTTATTATTAATGAAATACTTAATAATAATAATAATAATAATAATATTTTATTTTAACCTATATCTTTGAGTTTTAAAACCCATCCCTATCATATTGGCGATGGCGATCCTCGGCGATGCGGCTTTCTCCGACGGATCCCAGCGCCCGGAGCTGTTGTTTCTAAGGCCTCACCGGCAGCCTTCATCCTCTGATCGGGGTTCAGTGTTCGATCTCTTCAGGTTCGGTTTCTTCATTTTCTTGCGTTTCGGTGCTGGGTTGTACGTGTTGTCTTTCTTCATCCTCTTCTGCTACGTTGTCCCTCATCTTCTTCCTGGCTTGGTTTTTTGGCGTTCCGACTGTGTGTTTGATTCAGATTGGCATTTGGATTCGATCGGACAAGTTGGAGTGTGTGTTCGGGTTGTTGTGGTTCTCTATTGTGTTGCTGTTTTGTCGGGTGCAATTGCTGATTACACCATTCAGGCACTTTACCAAGCAGTTTCAGTTTGTGGTGGTTCACCAGGCAATTGCTTATCGTTGTTGTGTTGCTCTCAATTTCATATTTTTCTTTCCCAATTACGCTTTGTTGTTGGACTTTAAAGCATCATGTGTTGTGTTTTAAACAACTTTGCTTTTTTTCCCCTTCTATTATGCCCTAACTCGTTCGGTATCATTGCCCTTTTGTGGGTGCCTCGATGGTGGTGGTAGAGGCCTTGTTAAAACCTTTATGCTCAAGCACCTTCGTGATCGACATTGCAGTGGTGATGCTCAAGTACTTACTCGTCAGACTCTTGTTGATAGTTTGGATATTTATTCTGATGTTGAGGTGACTTTCAAGTGTGTGGGGGGTTTGGTTATGTGGAGTTTGCCTTAAAACTCATACCTTTCGTGCTCGGTGTCGGCATAGTCAGGATGCTTCTGTGGCGCCTCCAGACTATGATGATGACCTTGTTCGCTTTATTATTTATGATATACCTAGACCTCCAACTCCATCTTCGCCGGTTCCCTTGTCTGATGTTGGTATTGTGCCTGTTGGTTTGTCTATATCTTCACTTGATTGTTTGCTCTCTATGGGATTGCGCACCGTGAGATCCATCCCTCCTAAGTGTCGCCTAGATTTTCTCGGGTCTTAAAAGGGGCATTAGACGTTGTGGCTGACTCTCATGGTGACCTTTCTAGTTGGATTCACTTGCTTGTGATGCCTTTTGTATACTTAAGACCTTTTACCAAAGGAGTAATCTTGAGTGTAGGACTGCTATCAAGCGTCAGCGTCAGGAGAAGAGTGTTGCCAGTGCTATCCGTACTTGGAGTGTGCCTAGCGGTAGTTTGCAGCTTATACAAGAGACCTTAGCTGAGGTCCCTCCTTCTTTTAGCGTGGAGGAGGACCTTGATTTGAGTGAGCTTAACCTCCGGTAATGTCGGAGGAAGATTTGTGATGGTCACTACACTACCATTGTTCGCCTGTTCGGGTGCTTTCTTCATCGGGTATTGATCCTTATTCTGATGCCACTCTTGCGGCTCTGTGGGATAAGCACCTTATTGCCCCGTCTCCCAGCTTGCCGCCTTTTCCTGTGGATCACCATCCTCCTCTTGCCTCTTCGACCGATGTTTTGGATATGATTCGGAGTTTTTTGCGTGGCACGTCATGTGGGATGGATGGGTTCCGGGCTCAACATCTTTTAGATTGTTTGGGTGGAGCTGTTGTTGCTATTTCAGATGATTTGATCGTCTCTATTACTTGAGTGGTCAATCTTTTTCTTGAATGTCGTTGCCCGCAAGCTCTGGGTAAGTACATTGCCAGTGCTCCTCTCACGCCTCTTGTTAAACCGGGTGGTGGTATACGTCCTATTGCAGTTGAAACCGTTTGGAGACGCCTTGTCTTTAAGGTTGGTGCTTGTTTGGTCGGTTCTTCTTTGTCTGGTTGTTTTGCAGGCCTTCAGTTTAGAGTCTGGGTATTCGAGGGGGGGGGGGGGGGTTATTTTGCATGCTCTTAATCGATTTGTTGAAGCTCATGGTGGCGAGGAGGGTCTTTCCATGTTGATGGTTGACTTCCAAAATGCTTTCAACTTAGTTGATCGTGTGACCATGTTATAGGAAGTCCGCCGTCACTACCCGATTCTATCCCGATGGGTGGAGTTTTGTTACTCTAGCCCTGTACGACTATATTATGAGGAGCATAGCTTATGGTCTTGTCGAGGGGTTCAACAAGGAGATCCTCTAGGCCCTCTGTTTTTTTCCTTAGTGTTGCATCCTTTTGTGTGCAAGATCCGAGACTCCTTTATCCTGAGTCTGCAGGCTTGGTACTTAGATGATGACACTATTGTTGGGGACACTTTAGAGGTGGGAAAGGTCTTATCTTAGATCTGATTATGGAGGATGGTTCCCGCTTTGGCCTTCATCTTAATGTGGATAAGACCGCGGTTTTTTGGCCTACAGAAGACCCCAAGAATCGGCTCTCTAGTGTTCCCTCCCCCCCCCCTATTGCTCGGCCTTCGCGCGGTGTCAAAGTTCTAGGTGGGCATGTCAGTGTATGCCCTGTTTTCGGCAACGACCTTGTGGTGAAGAGAGTGACTAGGACCATAGAGCTTATTAATTCTGTCGCGAAGATTGATGACCCTCAATGCGAGTTGCTTCTGCTTCGGGCTTGTATGGGTATTTCTAAACTTTATTTTGCATTGCGTACTTGTTCTCCTCGTATCTTTGGGCCGGCTGAACTTTCCTTTGATGTGACACTCCGTTCTAGCTTAGAGCGTATTGTCACTGCGTCTGGGCCTGGGTTTGAGGATTGGCAGTGGCGCCTTGCCACCTTCCTTTTTCAGTTTGGTGGGCTCGGAGTGTATGCTAGTAGGGATGTCCTACATTATGTTTTTTTGGCGTCTCGTTTGCAGTCTAAGCTCTTACATCCTTCTGGTATCACTGATGATGACCCTACTTTTGATTACGCTTGGCGTGTTTTTAATGAGACCATGGGTTCTGATCTTCTACGCGATCCTAGTGAAATCGCTGCCCCTAAACTTATAAAGAAATTGACAGATATATATATTTCACGAAGGTTGCTGCTACATCGGAATCTGTTTTCTCCTTGACTCTGCGACAAGTGACATTATGGAAGTCTCAACAGGGTACTCACTTCTCTGATTGGCTACGTGCGATACCTATTTCTGGCCTGAGACAGGTTATGAATGAAAGGATCTATCGTAGTGTGCTTAGCTATCGACTGGGTGTTCCGTTGTTCACAGTGCCTAGGCCCTGCCCGACTTGTTGTTGGGTCTTTGGTGGTGATGTTTATGGAGATCATGCTGTGTCATGTGCTGGTACTGTGGGCATTAAACATTGACATAACCTCGTTCGCGACACCTTATTGGATATCTGCTATAGAGATGAGATTTCTGCCAGTAAGGAGCTTGATATCGATTTGATAGATGGACATGATAAGCTCCTTCGTCCGGCGGATTTGCTCTTTTATTCCTGGGATAGGGGGCGGGATATGTGTGTTGATCTGACGGGATCCTCCCCCTTGACTCAGTCTGCAGTGTCTGACTTTGTGCCCGGTCGTGTTGTTGTTGATGTTGCTCGGCATAAGTGTGCCAAGTATCGTGAGTTGTGCACAACGGCTGGTTACAGTTTCCTACCCTCATCCCTCTCTTCGTTGGAGGAGTTAGGTACATATGTTATAACTTTGCTGAAGCGGATTCAGAAATTCTCAGTATCTCAAGATGCCGGGGTTCGTGCTCCCACTTATATTTTTTACTAGACTTAGCTTTGTTATTAGTATCTCGGTTACCCATTAATTTCTTGTAAATTATTTTAATAATAATAATAATAATTTTTTATTTGAACAATTCATTTAATTTTTTCTGGAAAAGAGTAAAAAGTGAGTTGATGGTCTATAGTCGGGAACCATTCCGGAATGGCTCACTGGAAAGGACTTGCGGGTAGTACCCAAAGGTCCCTAGTTCGAACCCCGGATATGACCGCTCTTTATTTACAAATTCAAGGTCTATAGTCGGGCTCACCATTAAACAGTGAAAATTTGCCAAGCCTTACTAGCTTAGTTGGTAAGGATGACACGTAGTGACCAGTAGGTCATGAGTTCGAATCCCCCTCCCCTATTATAATCGACCTAGTGCCTACCTATGAATTAAAAAAAAGGGTGAAAAATTACAAAATTAAAATGGAGCTTTCAAACTAACCATCTTTTTTAATGGTGGTAATATGAGTACCATAACTAATTTAAAAAAGAGAAAATAAAATGAAATGCCAAATTTTTTACGAAAAATTGTTAAAAATAGTTCATGGGGTAGCTGCGTTTAATGGCATGAACTTTCAAAATTTTAAAAATAATCACCAACTTTGGTTCTGGTTGCAATAAGTGGCACATCTATTGTTTATTTTTATAAATATCACCACTTATTAACATTCTTTGTAGAAAAAAAATCATCCAATTTTCAATTTAAAAAAAATGCCCATATTTCATTTTTAAAAATAATCAATTTTCATTTTTACTTTAAAAATTATAATTTATTTTATAAAACACTATTTCCCCCCTTCTTTTCTTAAAAGAATACACTCATTATTTACATCTGGTTAAAAAAAGAACCAATTTTATTTTCTCCATAAACTCATTTTTTCAAAAAATTAAATAATAAGTAATGTCTTTAAAATGAAAAACGAGTGTCTTAAAAAGATACCAATTAATATCACAATTATATTTTTTAAAAAATGATGTTTTTTGAAAAATTGAAATTGAGTTTATAAACATGAAATTGTTTTTTTTAAAAGAAGAAAATTGTGAGTTGGTTTAAAAAACAAATAAAACATGTGATTTTTTTGTAAACAAAATGTTAATAAGGGGTGCACTTTTAAAATAAAATGGTTGTACTACTAACCACAACCACCCTCCAAAGTGGGTGATTATTATAGAATTTTTGAAAGTTGGTACCACCGAACGCAACCATCCATAAAGTTCGTATTATTTTTTGCAATTTGTCCTTTTTTTATATATTAAACTATTGTAATTACCTGAGAAGAGTATCATACATATGATATGATACTCACTTTATCGGTTCTCCCTCACTTTTTTATATATTTTTTTTATTAGGTTATGATAGTTAACACCATTTTAATGCTCATGACAGATAAAAAGTAAATTAAAGGTCTAAAATCGGACTCACAGGATAAATATGCTCCAATACCTTGAAGTAGGGCTGGCTAATGGTACGAAAATTATCATACCAACCACGTACCAACCACAAACCGACTGTGTTGGTAACCACACTTATGATAACCAACATGGTGGTAACCATCTTGGTGGTAACCACGTGAAGATGGTACGGTAATGGTAATGAAATCTGAATACCATGGTTACCATGATTACCAAGTATATATATTATTTTTTTATTTAATGTTTTGTTGTTATTATCTTTAACTTTTAAGTTTTTAATTTATATTTTGTGTTTTGATTTTGACCTAAATTGGCCCTTTCTACATTTTTTACTAGAAACCGTAGGAACATTTTGGATGTTTGAAGATTTTGAACTTGTTTTGTTTGAACTTGCAGAAACATTTTGAATGTTTGAACAATTGAACTTGGTTTGTTACAACTTTCAAGACTTTGAACTTGGTTGGTTTAAATTGGTTTAAACTTTAGGTTGTAAACTTGATTTATTTGAAGTTTTAATAGGTGGTAATTATATTATTTTTTGTAACCATATTTTTTCATTCGATAACTTTGATTACTACCGGAAGGTAGCCAAGGAGTTTAAAAAAATACAAACAGAATTACAACTTGGTAACCATGGTAATATACCGACGGTAACCACAAGCCGTGGTTACCACATATGCGGTAACCACAACTTATGGTTGGTACGTGGTATGAAAATTTACGTACCACCAGCTTGTGGTTGGTACGCGGTAATCACCATTTTTTGGTGATTACCGTACCATGCCTTGAAGGCGCCGGCTTCAACCATGTTGAGGATCTTGGATTGGACCAAAAATGTTGAGGACGATGGACATATGTGTATGTGTTGACTTGTTGCAAATTAAAAAAGGGAGGAAAAGAAATGGGGAGGAAACAACTAAGAAAGTAGGAAGAACTGAAGAAGAGAGCGTAGAGTGCAAATTGCAAGGCTCAAACAAGAAAGCTCACCCACCCCCACCCTCTCCTCAATCTCAATACCAATCCCAATCTCTTTCTCTCTGTCTCCCACCCAATTTGCATTAAACAACTCCCTCTGCCACGTCATCACCTCCTCCTCCACTGCTTGCCTAACCTCCCATTAGTCCATTACCCACCTTCCGTCATCTGATCTGTCTTTTCACTCTTCACCTTCCTCCCTGTGACTGCTTTGCAGAGCCTAGCAGGGCTGCTGCAGCCTCTCTCTTTCTCTCTGTTTATTCCCTTTCTTCAATCATTCGTTTCCAAGCTGTAACCCCCAAATATGCCTGCTTGGTGGGGAAGAAGGCGCCACAAGACCTCCAAGCCCGATGATCACTCCCCCACTTCCAACAACCCCCCCTCCTTTCCATCCACCCCCACCTCCGATCTCAAAGCTCGCAGCTTCGATGACCCTGTTTCTGGTAGCGGTTCTGGTTCTGGTGGCTCTTTGAGGTCTTCTGGGCCTGGTCATCGTACCTCTTCCGGGTTTTCGGGTTTCGATTCGGATGGCAGCTCCGGATTTGGCGGTGTTGGTCGAGAGTGCCATCCTCTCCCACGCCCCTCGGGTTCGTCTAATTTGGGTTGCGCTCTTCATCATCATCATAGTGGCGGCGTCGTTGGGTTTGCGAATGGGGGTTCCGCTTCTGTTTCCAGCGTTAGCTCTTCTGGCTCCTCTGATGACGCCTCTCCTCCTCTTCTCGATCATTTCGCTCAACTGGGGGTTTCCAGGTCTGCGATTTCTTTTCCGCTGGCTCGTCGGCTTTTGATTTCCCATCTAGGGTTTTGCTTTTCTGATTGTGAAAATTGATTGATTTCACCTTGATAGAATTTGGGGCCAACTTCGAGCCGGTTTTCCTCTTGTTGCCAAATTGATGGCTAGCTACTACTAATTCACCAATTTGCGTAGTGAAAATTTAGATTTGCATTAAACAACCAGCAACTAGAATTGAATCATGGTTGCTTTTTAACCAGGAGTTTTTATAAAGTTTCTGCAACTTTGCTGATTTCGAATCCTGATGATGTGATTGTGATCTCGTGGCGTCAGTTTGATGGTTTTGATTCTCACTGACTTGTGACGTTCTGATACAATCAGGGGATATGATGGTGTAAAGCTCAATGTGAGAACGAAAAGTCCGGGTCCCGGATCAAGAGTAGCTACTACTTCTAATTCACCTCGTCATCACCAATCGGGTGGTTCACCACTCCATCCACAATTTGGTGGTGGCAGTTCACCACTCCATCCGCAATTTGGTGGTGGCAGTTCACCTCTTCATCCTCAGTTGGCTAGTAGCAGCAGTTTAGAATCTCCAATTGGGAAAATGGAAGATGGAAGAAGTCAGTGCCATCCGCTGCCACTTCCACCGAGTTCTCCTACTAGCCCCTCCGCTGTGCACAGCGCCAGAGCCAGTTTTACAGCAGAAAGCACGAGTACTGCTCCATCTAGATGGAAGAAAGGGAAGCTTCTTGGACGGGGAACTTTTGGGCATGTTTATGTTGGGTTCAACAGGTAATGGAAACTCTGTTTAGTCGTATATTCAAAACCCAGGATAAAATATCAAATACTTTAGCTTTTCATGGGTGCACATTCTTCTGCTTTTCACCACATTGCAATATCATCATGATTTGTCTGCATGGTATGTGAAGAAATATCATTGTCCATTTAATCATTACCGTGTTCTTCTTGGCATGGTTAAGTTCTATCTGGTTTTCAAGAATGTATTATTTTGAAAAGTTTATGTCATGGTATATGTGTTTTAAATACTGGTTTATGAAAATTTTGGTTGGTAACAAGGAAAGTTAGTTGATCCTAATATGTTTCAGATTTTTTACTTTCAACTTTAATCCCGGTGAAATGTTACAGTGAGATGGGACGATTATGTGCAATAAAGGAAGTCAAGTTAATCTCCGATGATCAGAACTCAAAAGAATCTCTTAAGCAACTCAATCAGGTCTGTCTTCGCTTATATGCAGTTTCTGCTAACCGGTTACTTGTCATGTATGAAGTTGATTGGTATGGTCTCTAGCATTGGAAACAAAATTTGACTCATGTCTCTATTTTTCAGGAGATAAATTTACTTAGTCAATTGTCACATCCGAACATTGTTCGATACCATGGAAGTGAACTGGTAATAACTACCTCTCAACTTTTATTCGCTGTAGCCTATATCTATTCTTCTGCTAGTAAAAGGTGTTTCCGTTGTCAGAGCAGTTGCATGATAGGGGAAAAAGTAGGATCGTCTGTAGGAGATAAAATATATATATTCCTGCATTTCCAATCGCCTGAATTAGGATCATCCAAGGAGATTTGTATATTTCATTCCCTGGAATGTGAAAGGGACAAAAATGTGATAGCCTGGTTGAAGCATTTGCTGTGTTTTTGGTTGCAGAGTGATGAAACGCTATCAGTCTATCTGGAATATGTTTCTGGGGGATCCATTCACAAGTTACTGCAAGAATATGGCGCTTTTAAGGAGCCTGTAATCCAAAATTACACTAGACAGGTTCTTTATGGGCTTGCATACTTGCATGCTAGAAACACAGTGCATAGGTAACTAGCATTTCTCAGTCATGATTATAGTATGATAATCCTGTTTCTGCTAACATCGTCTAAATGAATTTCCTGACATTACTTTTTGTTCTTAAACATCTGACAGGGATATCAAAGGAGCCAACATATTAGTTGACCCCAACGGTGACATAAAGCTTGCAGATTTCGGCATGGCGAAACATGTATGTTCTTAGTTGGCTGTATCAAATGCCATATTATGCGTTAGCAAATAAAGTGATTGATCAGGATCCTCTATTTACTTGAAAGTTGATGAATAGCAACTTTGTCCTTTGTTGCTGACCGAATTATCTGTTGTTTGTTCCTTTGTAGATAACGAACTGCACTTCAGTACTTTCTTTCAAGGGGAGTCCCTACTGGATGGCACCTGAGGTCTTTTTCCTTCTCACTCTGAACTCCTTTCCCCGCCCAAGCACTAAATTTCATTTTCTTTGTGCTGTTTTACTTTGTTCTTAAATTCAAACTCAATGCATTCGGCTACAGGTGGTGATGAATTCGAATGGCTACAACCTTGCTGTAGATATATGGAGCTTAGGGTGCACGGTTCTTGAAATGGCAACATCCAAGCCACCCTGGAGCCAATATGAAGGGGTATGATAGCACCCTACTAAATAGAAGCCGTCTGACTAGCATGAGTTACGGAATGTTGAACCAAATTGTCTTATCATGGTGATTTCACAGGTGGCTGCAATATTCAAAATTGGGAATAGCAAAGACATCCCTGAAATCCCCAATCATCTCTCCACTAGTGCAAAGAATTTCTTGAGATTATGTTTGCAGCGTGATCCATTGGCACGCCCTTCTGCTGCAGAGTTATTGGAACACCCTTTCTTAGCTGATCAAACGTCTGCTAGGATTTCTAGCCCTAGTACTACAAGTGAATTATTTCCACTCACATCTAATGGAAACAACAGGCCGGTGAGGTTCCTTCCTTCCTTCCTTTGTTAAATTCTATCTGCCTTGAGTTTATTCATGTGTACTGCTGTTTGTCATAATGTGAGTGTACAATAACATGTATTGACTGAGATGGCATGGCATCCTATAGTGACAAGATGTTTTTGGATATTACAACTATATTCAAGTAATGCCAATGCATTTGAATTTATTTGTACATATTTTCTGTACTTCCGGAGATAAAATGACCAACACCGGGCAGCTTAGATAGAAAAAAAATGATGTTTGCTTTTGTTATGTGGTCCTTTGGCTTGCAAGAACATTTAATGTAGCTGTGTAAATTTTACTGGTAATCCTGCTGTGTTGCTGATACTGGAATTTACGCATGATGTTTGTTTTCAAAGTACAGATGCCACAGGATTAAGTGGAGATTTTACTAAATTCCCTACTTATACATTATGCAGAGTTCTGTTTTCAGTGTCCCTTCATAGGTAGTATTCGTAGTACTCATTTGTTCCACGTTGTTCCTGAGGTTACTAATTCCTAGAATTGTATGTATTTACATGTTTATGATTAGACCCGATTCTTTGTATGGAGTATTTCGCAACATGTTAATAGCCATGCTGTGTTGACTTCATCTAGAAGAACTTGGCATTTGCATTTAGCTTTGTCTTATGATTGGTTTTGCTGTTGGAGCAGCAAGCCTTGGAGATTCATCCACGTAGGAAGAGCATCAGTTCATATGAAGCGGATAACATGAGAAGACCTGTTGTGCCGGTTTCAAGGGAGCATTGGTAATATGACGCCTCTCCCATTAATGATTCAGTGAAGTTCTTACTAAACAATGAAAATGTACTTGTTTGATACAAATGTTTAATTTTGTGGATCAATTCCTGAATCCTGACAGGGATAACGCAAGAACAATAATCTCTCTGCCAGTTTCTCCCTGCTCAAGTCCACTCAGGAACTCTAGCCCTGCCTACAAGAGCAGCTTTCTGTCCCCACCGCATCCATCTTATGCTTGGGTGGGGCAAAGCAGTCATAATTCAAATGAGTTCTCATTATCTCCAACACGGCCACAGCCGAACTATCTAGCAGATCCTTGGCAAGATACCACCCTATACAAAGCTCAAACACCCGGTGGGTCACCGAGATCTCGGCTGCTTTGAAAGTGTGAAAGAATTACAGGGAATGACCCAGTTTCATTTTTCCCAATTTGCTTGCAATGGTTGACTGTACATAAGACTTTACTGGAAGAGATCTAGGCAGGTTTTTGCACCTCCTTCGGAAAATAAGTCCCAGGTTGGTAAGAAAGAAATACAAGAACTACTGTTAACTAATATTGGAGTTGAAGCTTTAGGGTTTGTGGTTGCACAGACAAAAGATATGGAATTGGGAGGCGGAGGCGGTTTGGGGTGTTTAGGGAGGGGAGAAGGGCATATCCATCTGAAGAATTGGTGTAAATTTCATTTAAAAAAGTAGTGTAAATGGAAATGTATAATTGAGAGATCAGGGCTTGAATTGATTGAAGGTGTCAAAGCCTTTGAGATAGGTAAAAAAAACACCTGCATTGTCAAATTCACTTCTGAATATTTGGCTAAGCCTTAGATGGATATTATATTAGTTCTAAGAATCCTCCTAGCACTACTAAATTTGCGCTCGGTCTCAGCCCGGTTTTGATCAAGTCTACTACTACAATTTCGACGACATATGAAACCTCCAAATCCAAATGACTTTGAAGCTTCCTACCTGCGACATGCTCGCTGAGTATATGCAGTTCAGCTTTGGAGAGGCCAGAGTCCCTGAGACATCCGTTCGTTTGGGGGAGGATCTTGTCCCTAGAAAGGAGCATTTCAAGTACCTTGGCTCGTACGTCCAAAGCGATGGGGGTATCGACAAGGATATTGAGCATAGAGTCCAGGCAGGGTGGATGAGATGGAGGAGAGCATCTGGAGTCCTCTGTGACAGGAAAGTCCCGGCTAAGCTGAAAGGGAAATTCTATAAGGTGGTTGTCAGGCCGACCTTGTTGTATGTCGCAGAGTGTTGGCCTAGTACTAAAGCTCAAGAACAGAAGCTGGCGGTGGCTGAGATGAGAATGCTGAGATGGATGAGTGGGCACACGAGGCTGGACAGAATCAGAAATGTGGACATTAAAACCAAGGTTGGGGTTGTGAGTACCGTTGATAAACTACGGGAGTGCAGATTGCGGTGGTTTGGGCATGTTCGTAGGAGGCAAATATCAGCGCCTGTTCGTAGGTGTGAGAGCTTGGAGCTTGGAGCTTTGTGCCGAGGGAGAGGTAGACCGAAGAAGAGCTGGATGGAGGTTATTCGACAGGATCTCAATGCGCTGAACCTCTCGGAGGATATGACTTCGGATAGGGACCACTGGAGGAGATGCATTCGGGCTTCGGATGTTTAGAATCCCAAGGATGGGTGTTGGGTCATTTCCTTTTGCTTCCGTTCTACCTTTCTTTCTGCTTTCTGTCGGTTACCTACATATCTATTTTCTATCTTTCTGTTGTCTATTACCTATCTCCTACTAGGTGTCCTGGGACGTTGTGTTTCCTTTGCTCTATTATTTTGGGTCTTCCGGAAACACTCTCTCGACTAGTTCGGGGAAAGAGTGCGTACATCCCGACCCCCAAGACCCCGCTTCGTTGCGGGATTTACTGGGTTGTTATTGTTGTTGGTATTGACCCAATTGTTTTTTAAATTTCAGCTAGGGTGACTCATAGTCAACCCTGACTAGAAATCCGAACCTATTCCGTAAAAACGGGTTGAGGGTCGAACAGTAACCCGATTAGGTTAGGTCTCGGGTGTAAACTTAAGAAACTCGGGCCCTCGCACTGGTCAGGTCAAATCTAGCGGGTTTTTCCGGTTGAATCGAAAACTCGATTATCTTATCTTATATACTACTGTATATACAATACTAAAACATCTTTTTTGCCGCATGACATCTTTTAGTTATTTTTTTTTTTTTGCAAAAAATTTGGCCTATTACCTTTTGCCATCTTAATAAATAATGTCAGCTATTTACAATCAGTTTAGTAAGTTTTAATAGATATCTTCTTTATTAGGTAATTTTAAAAAAAAAATTATAAAATAAATTACTATTATATTACAACTCACTTATCATAATTACTAACCTATAAATCATAAATGTTTAATTTCAAAACAATGTATTCAATATCGAAAATAAGTACTTTTAACAATGTAATTATATAAAAAAAATAATGATAAATATTTATTTGCTCTTTTTTTAGTTAACATGTTTACATATTGCAACATAATACTTTTTTTTTTAATTTCAAATATGTTAAATGATGGTCTACATATATTTGTAATATTCTATCCTAAAGTTATAATTGATACCGTCACATTTCATATATAACCTTTTATTTATTATTTTTAAAATATTTTTAAAATATTTTATTCATAACAATTTTTAAAAATATAATGACCTATATTTGGTATAAATCAATTAATTTTTTATTTATATAATTTAAAATAGATCATTTTTTTTTACTTTGACATGGTTCATTTTTGTAAGATCCCAAGATTGATGTAAAGTCCTGCTTGAGGGTTTCCATTCATTGATAAACATATATATATATATATATATATATATATATATATATATTATATATATATTACAAAGGTATTGGGCCTTAAAGGGCTTTTAGCCCACTATACAAGATGAGACCTATATAATCTATCAAACCCCCGCAGTCGAAACGGGAGGAGGCCGTATAGTGAGACTGGAACGAAAATCAATGAATGATTGTCTAGGTAAACCCTTGGTGAATATATCAGCGTACTGATAAGAGGACGGGACATGTAAAACGCGGCCATGTCCAATGGCAACCTTGTCCCTGACGAAGTGATGATCGAGCTCAACGTGCTTCGTGCGTTGATGCTGGACTGAGTTGCTAGCCAGATAGACGGCGGAGACATTGTCAGTGTAGACCAGAGTGACCTTCTGAAGAGGGCAACAGAGCTCAAGAAGGAGATTGCAGAGCCAAGAGCACTCGGAGACAACGTTGGCAACACCCTTGTATTCGGCCTCAGCGCTGGAGGGAGACACGACAGACTGGCGCTTGGCCGACCACGACACAAGGGTGTCATTGAGGAAGACACAGTAACTAGACGTGGAGCGACGTGTGTCAGGACAACCACCCCAATCCGCATCAGTGTAAGCAACAAGGTCAAGCTTAGAGGAAGGAGTGATCGTGGTGCCTAGCTCGAGTGTGCCACTGATGTACCGAATGATCCTCTTTAAGGCATGAAAGTGGGGTTCCCTGGGTGCATGCATGAACAAGCAGATCTGATGAACGGCGTAACTGATATCAGGTCTGGTGAAGGTGAGATACTGAAGAGCACCAGCAAGGCTCCTGTACAATGTCGGATCATCAACCAAAGGACCAGAATGAGCGCTGAGCTTGTTGGATGTATCGACAGGGGTGGCGACAGGATTGTAGTTACTCATCTTAGCCCGAGCAACAATCTCAGCAGCATACTTACTTTGTGAGAGAAATAGCCCAGACGCATGCCGCTAAACAACAACTCCCAAGAAGTAAGACAACTGACCCAAATTTGACATGGCGAACTCAGCTGTGAAATAATCGACGTCCAAAGAGCATCAGAAGAGGTGGTGAGAATGATGTCGTCGACATACAGTAACAGAAATGCCATGTCGGAGCCTCTGCGATAGATGAACAGGGACGAATCCGAGCGGCTGCCAATGAAACCCAAGCGAAGCAGATGAGAAGCAAAGCGCTGGAACCAAGCTCGCGGAGCTTGTTTCAGACCATATAGCGAGCGCTTCAGGAGACAGACGTGCTTGGGACGATCAGCATTAGCAAACCCCGGCGGCTGAAACATGTAGACTGTCTCATTCAAGTGACCATGCAGAAAAGCGTTTTTGACATCCAGCTGATGAATGGCCCAGTCGCACGACAGATCTAAGCTCAACATCACTCGGATAGTGGCAGGCTTGACCACGGGGCTGAAGGTCTCATCACAATCAATACCTACCTGCTGAGATCGACCGTTGACCACAACACGTGCTTTGTAGCGCTCCAACGTCCCATCAGAGCGGAACTTGTGACGGAAGAGCCACATATAGAGAACGATGTTCGCCACTGGAGGGCGAGGGACAAGAACCCAAGTACCATTCTTTGTAAGGGCCCTGTATTCGTCGAGGATAGCCGCCTGCCAATTCGGGTCGAGGAGGGCTGTTTTGTGGGAGGTAGGGATGGGGGATAGGGAGGTCGAGGTGGAGGAAGGGATTGATTGGGAGTCGGGAGGGACGGGGGAAAGGGTGGCAGAGCTGTGTTGATTGGCTGCGGGCGCCGCAAGACATGCTGCAGGCGCCGCCAGTGTGTGGGACGTAGGGTGGGGGTGGTTACGTTGATTGGTTGTTGGCGCAGCATCACAATATGGCGATCTGACATAGGGGTGTAGGCATGGTGTTGAGCGGCGGGGTGATGTGCGGTGGTCATGGAGACGATTTGACAGGGTCAGAAGACACTGGAGACGCTGCGGGTGTGTGGTCTGGTGGGAGGGGGAGGTGGTGGTGGCAGCGGGGGAGAGGCAGGAGCACCGGGAGAGCTCTAGGGGAAGAAAGAAGTGAGGGAATGATGACTCTGAGTCAGACTCAGACACATGAGGTGTAGAAGAGGGGAGGCGAGGAGAAGCAAAGGGGAAGCGAGACTCATCAAATGTGACATGATGAGACACAATGGGCATATGGGTCGTAATATCGAGGCAGAGGTAACCGCGATGATCAGACGGATAGCCTAGGAAGACACTAGGAGTGGAACGCGGGTGAAGCTTGTGTGGGGCGGTGGAGGACTGGTTTGGGAAGCACAAGCACCCGAAGGTTCGAAGGTGATCATACCGAGGCAAAGTGTAATAGAGGGTCTGACCTGGCGAGCGATGTTGAAGGGTGGTATATGGGAGAATGTTTAGGAGATAATAGGTGGTGGATAAGGATTGAGGTCAATAGGGAAGGGGAATAGATGCGTGGGAGAGGAGATAGCGCATCATGTTGGTTATGGTTCTGATGATTCTTTCGGCTTTGCCATTCTGCTGGGAGGTATAGAGGCGAGACAACCGAAAAGAGATCCCATTTGTGGCAAAGAAAAAGTGAAATTCTTTGTTGTCAAATTCACAGCCATTGTCGCATTGGAAACATTTGATGGATATGTGAAACTGTGTTTTGATGTAGGTATGGAATCTGACAAAGACAGGAAACACTTGGGACTTGAAATGCAACGGGAAGACCCATAAGTAATGAATGTAATCATCAAGAAACAAGAGGTAGTACTTGTGACCCTCCTTGCTAGGCACATGAGAGGTCCAAATGTCACTATGAATGATATCAAATGGAGCAAGGGTAGAGGTCAAAGACCGTTGGAACGGCAATCTGGCATGTTTGCCTAGTTGGCAGGAAGAGCATAAACCAGAGCGTGGGTCTTTAGTACAGGTGACAAGACTCTGGGAACAGAGGACATTTAGAACGACATCACTGGGATGGCCCAAGCGTGCATGCCACAGGTTGGACGATGATGCCGAGAGGGCGACCGGGCAGGACTGACTGGACGCAGGAGGTGGTGTGACAGGGTAGAGCTCCCCGGTGCTCTTACATCTCATGCGAGTAACCCCCGTAGTAAGATCGTTCATAGAGAAACCATAGGGACCAAACGCAAGGGAAACATTGTTGTCAGTAGTGAATCGACGGACAGAGATAAGGTTTTTGACAATCTTTGGGGCAATGAGGACATCGTTGAGGTGTAGCGGGTGGGTTGGGGTCTGTAATTTGGCGTGTCCAATCCCCAAAGTAGCAAGGTGACCACCATTTCTGACGATAATAGAGTGTGCAAGGCCTTTAAAAGAAATAGATGAGAGGTTACCTGAGGAGTTCGTCATGTGGGCGGTGGCACCAGTGTCCATGTACTAAGAAGAGTCTGAAGACGTCGGCTGCATAGAGGAGAAGGCGTGATGCCCAGCCGGCGGAACATAGCCTTGAACAGACGATGTCAGATAGGCATGAGGACCGACATGTCTCAAGGCAGGGGAGCCGGAGTGTAGCCAATGAGGGTTGAAGCCTGGCATCGGGGACCATCGAGGGGCGGTGGTCAAAGGAGGAGGGCGGCGAGTGATGCGGCGGCGGCCGCAGACATCGATGCTGCGGCCGCGGGCGCAGCAGGTGAGGTCAGACATTTTTTTTTTTGGAGAAAGAAATGAACTGGGGGGGGGGGGGGATCTCAATAGGCAGGGCTGCAGGAATGTAGGCGACGGTGGCTGCGAGCGAGGTCGAAGGAGAGCGAGAGGGAGAACAGGCTTGGATCTGGCGATTGAGGAAGGCCGGATCTGGGACACCGCGAGGGGATGAAGCGGCGGCGAGAGCGAGATAGGCAGAGGAAGGGGATGGACGGCGGGAGGGGCGCAGGCGACGGGATCTGGTGGTGAGGCGGTAGCAAGGCTGACGGCAAGGAAGAAGAACGGAGGAAGAGGATAACCTGGTGATGTTGACCGGTACCGACGAAACGAGGCCGACGTCGGTAAGAGGAGAGGTGAGGCGGGATGATCAAATTAGGGTTCCGTGAGGAAGAAAATGGTGTGATACCATGTAAGATCCCAAGATTGATGTAAAGTCCTGCTTGAGGGTTTTCATTCATTGATAAACATATATATAGGTTACAAAGGTATTGGGCCTTAACGGGCTTTTAGCCCACTATACATGAGGAGATCTATGTAATCTATCAATTTTATCCCCACTTTTAAAAATAAATAAATTATATCACAATATGGATAATATTTGTTAACTCCTTTATTTTTTTTGTCTTAAAAAATAAATTATATCATAATATGGATAATATTTGTTAATTCCTTTGTTTTTTTTTTAATCTTGTGATGTCTAGTTTTAGCATGTTTTAGAGTTTTATATTGAGTCCATTTGGATTGCATATAGCCTAAAGGATAGAACAGAATCGCATGGGTAGGTTTATCATATTGTTCGATCATGATACGGAGGTCTACATAAGATTTGTTTGCACGTGTAGGGTCTTTTGTGCTACAAATGGATGTGTATGGAGCAATATGGAGCTTAGACGAGACACATGATGATGCTCATGATGGAGTTGAAGGGATCGAGCCTAGATAAGAAGCCGAGGAGCTAAGGCAGGCCCGGACCTGAGGTGAGGCCCAACAGGCCGTCCCCTAAGGCCCACTTTCATTGGGGCCCAATGTCCATTTATATGTACATAATGTATATATATAAAAAATTGAATATGCCTAAGACTACTTGGGTGGCCTGGCTCAACGGATAAAGACACGGGATAATGGGAATGTGGATCTTGTTAACGCGGGTTCGAGTCCTATATTTTGCAATTTTGCCTCTGTTTTTTTTTCCTTTTGTTTTTGCCTTTTTTCTTTTTTTTTTTCTTTTGTTTTAGAAAAAATACACAGAAGATTTCTATCTTCTTCTTTTTTTCTTTTGTTTTTGCGTTTTTGCCTCTTTTTTTTTCTTTTGTTTTTGAAAAAATACACAGATGAACAGAGAGACGCGACTACGCGAGGCCGAAGGCGAAATGCAATTTAGAAATTTCGATTCGATTAGATTATAACTCGGGCCGAAGGCGAGTTTAATAAATTTGATTGTTTTTAAGTTCAATAGGTTTAGATGAGAATCAATTTAGGTTAGAAATTGTGGATTTGAGAATCAATTTGGGAAATTTTCGATTAGGGTTTGTGATTAGAATTTGTGAATTTGTGTTTGGCTTTGGAATTTGTGGCTTCTATGTATTTGTAACTTTGATTTCAATTAACATGATGTTTGATTTCAATTTTGTTTCATTGTTAGCTGTGGAATGTCATTGTTGCTATTTTATGTTCCTGTTTGTTTTTTTTTATATACTTTGATGTTTGGTTTGTTATGGTTGAAAATAGTAAAGGGCCCTATTTTCAATTCTCGCCTCATACACTCAAAATTTCAGGTCCGGCCCTGAGCTAAGGAGCCAAATTTCCAAGATCTGTGTAGGTCGGTATGGTCATAATGGGTCGACATGGGGCTGGTATTATTCAACATAAGGTTGGATTGAGCTGTTTCGAGATGTATACCAACTTGGTAGAGTCATACCGAACCGATATGTGGGCGTTGCTGAACAAGTTTATTTTTAATCTATTATTGTTTTATTAGTCAAATGACTTTTTTTCCTTAAATATTTAGGATTAATACTTTTTCTAGATATTATTGACTACTTTCCTAGGAGGTTATAAGGATAAATTAGGAAAAAAACCTTCTTCTAAAGGCTTATACACTGCTCCACCGCCCACCATCATCAATTGACGCTCTTGCATCATGCTGAGTTTCATCTATGCTAATCTCTCTTTTGAGAGCCCTAAATCTCCTTCGGGAGCCCCAATCCAACCCTCCTTTGGGTTCAAATTCTCCTAGAGGAGACGTTGATGTTTGAGTCTCTTGTTCCGCCAGGGTTTCTTTCATTTCTGTCTCCTCTCCGATGCAAGTTTAGAAATCAAAATCCAGGGTACAATACACATTTCTCTTGATCTCTTTCTCAGATTGAGCGATTGTTTCAATCGCCTCCTCTTTACATATCGAATCTCCGGTTCGTATTTCCTCGAGTTTCGAAATTGGTTTCCAGGAAAAAATACGGTATGCTTTCTTTTCTAGATGCTACAAGAATGCTCCCTTTGATGAGCTCTTTGTTGCTCTTTAATTCCGAAATCCTCCCTTTTTGGTGTTGTTTCTTTCCGGTCTCATCTCGCCGGTTTCGATCGCCTCTCTCTGGCTTCCTCCCCCCGTCGTTGGGCTGTTCGGTCGTGTTCTGCTCTGCTGCTGACCTTTCTTGCGGTCTTCGGCGGTGCTGCTTCTCCGTTTTCCCTCCTCGACCCTTTGACTCTTGCTCCCCGCGGTTTGTCTGAGCTCCCTGTTCTCTAGGGCAGTCTTCTCCTCGTCTCTGGGGTAGTCTTCTCCTCGTCCGGCCCTCCGCGTCGTGGCTCCTCCATCACACCGTCACACCCTCGACACACCTTTGCGGCTCCTCCGTCTCTCCGCTGGCGCCCATGCTCTGGCCCGGGTTTGGTGCATATGTGAATCCCACCCCCCCCCCCCCCCCCCCCCCCGTGGTGTTCCGCCTTCCTTTTCCCAGTTTGTTGGTCCGGCCCGGCGAGAGGCGGTGTTGTCCTCTACGTTGAGTTATGGTGATTTGGTCAGCTGTTGCCTGGCTGCAGCTTGGCTTAGGGTTTCCTTTGTCTCTTGGGCCCGATTCTAATGCCCATGACCTATCCTTTGGGCCCAAGGTTTTGTCTTGGGTCCAAAGCTTACCCATAGAAAAGTTGGAATAAATTAAATAGATTTAAAGTAGTGGTTTATAATTAAATCCCGATAGGGCTTAAATTAAATCTCGCTTTGGTGCGTCGTACTGTGGTGGTTCTCGGCTGCGGGTCTGGTTGTTCGTGGCGTTCTTCGTATGAGTTGGAGCTCTGACGATCGATGTCGGGTCTGGCTGGGGTCGAGACAGTGTGTATCGAGGCGACTCCGCATTACGGAATTTCCTTGGAGTTTCGTCTTCACTGCCCGCATGACTCCTGATGTACCGCTGGCCAGCGGTGTGATCTCTTGGTGGTGCTTGGCGTCGGCTCTAGTCTACGTTGTCTCCAGCCTGAAGGGCTTAGTTCGCTTGTTCGACTGCATCAGTGTGTTTCCCTCCGCTTGTGCTGTACCTTTTTTTTTTTTTTCCTGTTTTCGATGTTGTATTTTCTAGTTCTATGTTGTATGTTTAGACGACTTAGTATCTTCTGACTTTGTCGGCCTCTCGAGTTCCGGGCCTGTCCGGTCTCGAATTATTTCCTAATAAAAAAGAAAAGAAAAATTAGGGTGTTTATAGGGGGGAGGGCATAGCTGCACTTTTGACGTGAGTTTTTGAAGTCTTTTAGACGCTGAAAGAGATTAAAGGATTGATTGTTCCATATTTTTGTTTTCCAATCGAAGAAAATAATATTTTCCTCTTTAATTCTTTTGTTCCTCATGATGAGTGAGTAGTCTCTTATTCTGAAGTTGGTGATACCAACTATATATGGTTATACACCCGTATTATTGATGAATTGTTGAGAACAAGGCCTTTCTAGATAACTAGCTTGATCATGGTATGCTTAATACCTTGTACGACAGTCACAAGACACTTTTCTTTGACAATTTAAATTGAAAGAGGATAATTGTTGATTGAATGATAATTTTAGGGTTCAAAGCGAAAGTGGAAATACATAATAAGAATAGCTATAGTTGAATGATTAACTGAATTTGCAAAAGTTGATTTGAATAATTGGTAGATTTGACAACAACTGAGTATGTCCTCGTGGTAGAGGTCGTGTTTGATGCAATTTTAAGATAACCTGCGTGTATAATTATAGTTGTGGAGATCTCTGACTTTGGAATTTCCTTAATCTTAGATAACAAACCTGAATCTGTGTGTGTTCTACAATCATTCCCGACACTTGCATATTCTATTTCACCACTTCTGCTTTTACATAGCCTATGATTGATACGAACAACACTGACAATTTTCCTGTTTTCGAACCTGGCTCTCTATACTCTAGCGGGGTCTTGATTATAAATTCATTTGACCCGAAATCTGCCTTGTAAAAGGACGATTTAACAAATTGGCGTCGTTGCGTTAGATATTTCAATAGTGTTTATTTTTATTTCTAACTGGGTTGTGTCGTGGCCCAACCTTCCCCGCCCCCTCTATCTGATTTGTGTTTTTTCCGATGTTCTTAGCTCTTCCTGGTCGTTTATGCAACAAGGTCGACGTTCCTAGAACCCATGCATAGAACTTAATCCCGATCCTGAACGTACCTTCCGTAGTACACGACACGAGAACAAGAGAATGACCGACAAAGTGAACAAGATAGATGAACTCCGTTGCACTATTCTTAACGTTCCTTGAAGAAATCATTACTACGAGTATTATACAAGTATCAATCACTCTATCAAACTGCTTGTTTCTATTTGCGAAATTATCAAAGGAACTGAAACTGCTTGTCTCACGGGTGTTGTCGTATGAGCACACCCAAGTTGTGAAGCAAGAACTTTAATCTTCTTGTTACAAGTAGAAGTAATCACCTCAGGTGGATAAGGATTAACTGGTGGATTAACTGAACTCCCGGTCTCCTGAGAACTAATTTTCTCTTCACTGCCATTGATAGAGATACAATCTCCAATGCAAAGTTTCAATTGGACATCAGGGCATGTAAACCCAGAACCTGAAATCTTGTCTTGAACAAAGTCAGAATCAATAGAATGGCCTAATGTCAAAGTCACACCATCAACAAATATTTTTGCTGGGCCTATATGTAACTCAGTTCCTTTTCTCTTTATGTCATTTTTGGGTATAGAACCCTCAACGGGAAACAAACTTAAATAAGTTTCCATTGTTTTAATTTAGGAAATCCTCCACTAACTCCAACTTCAACTGCTGCAGGCAACCTGTCCATGCATGAAAGCTTTGAGACATCATTTACAATACAACAATCAGAGCCATTAATCAACAAATCCGAGTTCTTAGAAAGAGAATTATCAGCAGCATGAATGAATGCTTCGTTGCAACAAGAGACATAAGAAATCTCATAAATGCGGAACATCCTCTGAACTAGAAGCGATAACACTTTTACTATCTTGCTCTGAAGGCTTAGTATTCATATATTCCTCAATCGCACCATTCTTGGACGAAGAGGTCTTACTCTGACGAGCTCGTTTAACAATTTCAGCAAAATCAATCTTATTATGTCTTTCAACTGAAACGTTTAAAGCAGAATATGTGACTCTACTTTTGTTGCAATTCCAAAATTCTGCACATTTATTTCTCAAATTGTACTAATATATCTTACGATTGCACTTTTATTACAAAATTTTGCAAACTACCAAAATTATGCACTTTTAGCCTATGTGGGATTCGAACCCACATATTTGTGTATAAACACTTTGCTCTACCACCGAGCTAATAGGCTTTTAACACTCGACAAGTGGTATAATAGAGATAAACATAGAATACTACGACATTTGTAATAAAATGTCACAAATAAGATATGTTTATGCAATTTTAGAATATAATTGTCCAATGTTCAGATTTTCATTATTGACGATTTATAACATTTTTCTAGAAGTAAAAAATATTCTATTGAGAATCTAATCTCTCCCTAAAGATTAAATGTTGTATAAACCCTTCAGGCTTAATTTATAGCTCCTGTAGATCCTAAGCGCATAAAAGTTGCTTAATATGATTGAAGTTTTAAGTGTAGAAGGGGAAGAAAAGGATGTTGAAAATAAGACAGATGGAGGACTTATGGCAGATGAAGAAAGTATGACAGGAGAGATTAAAAAAAGGTGAAAGCATGAGAGCAAAGAAGGAAAAAAGCTAGATTTAGCAACAACAAAAAATGCTTGATTTAAGCATGAATAAAAAGCTAGATTCAGCAAAAATGAGCAATCAAGAAAGCAAACCCGAAACCTAAATCACCAAGACATGAGATGTGATGTGCGCTCAATTTTTCATGTTTTTCGCTTACATCTATTTCGATTTCTATCCATATTTTATGTTTCTGGGTTAGGAAAGCATGAGAATTGTGTAGTTTAGGTTCATTTTTCATATATAGAGATCTACACAAGCTTTTGTTTAATTTCATAGAAATCGAGACACTTTCAGAGCAATTCAGAGAAAAGGAAAAGAAGTTGTCAAAGCACTCGACATCTACTGGAGTCCACTCAACGTCTACTGACTGACTTGACGTCGAGTGAAATCAAGCCAACATATCGAGCCAGAAGCAAAAGAGGAAGCACTTGACTCAACGTCGAGTGCCTAACTCGATGTCGAGTGAACTGCAGAGCTAATCTGACGCGTTTTGAGTCCGAGTCCGAGGAGGATACTTGCCCATTAAGAGAAGGATCTTTTGTCATCATTGGAAGACTTATCCTCTGAGGTTAATTCCTATTTTACCTAGGGTTTTTTTTATTTTATTTCATATTTATTAATTAGGGAGGTTTTATCTTTTAGATAGACTAGGGGGCATGCCCGTGCATACGCACGGGACATTGTTCAATAAAATATAATTATGAAATTCTCATAACCTTAGTTTTTATTAACGAAAATGAAAATCAAAAGCTCATATGTGTATTTTTTATTGAATTTGTAATTATAATTATTATTTTTAAAGTTTTAATGGAGAAAAAAACTGTTAACAAATTTATGTGACTTGTCATTTTAAGTCACTAAGTAACATATGGTCAAGTTTATTTTCAGTGTACATGACCTTCATATATGGCTACTAAGTTTATTTTTTAATTAAATTGTATGATATTTAAATTATTGTGCATTGATAAATAATATAATTATATATTTGATCTAAGAAGTAAATATCATGCAAATAACTATTTGATCGAAGAAATAAATATCATGTACATAATTATTTTTCCTCGCAATCTTTTTTCTTGCAATACAAATTCTACAATAATTTGAACCTGATTCTTTTAGTTTAATTTGATGCAATTACTTTGTATACATTGTTCTTCTCGATTGATTCTCTTTCTCCATGAACTCTTCTTATTCTTGTATTTATTATTATTTTAAAAAAAATCTACAAGATTATTATTTTTAATTAAAAAGAAATGTCAAATTTTGTATTTATTATTATTTAAAAAAAAAATTAAGATAATAAGTTGTAAAATATTACTATCTCAGTTAACCAAAACATGTCACGTATGCTTTTACTTTACTATTAATGAATTCTTTCTCGGAGATATTTATTGTTTTTATCATTATAAAAATTGTACATAAATAGTAAATGAAATTATAAAATAGTAAATGGAGTACTTTTTATCCATTTTTCTTCTCGATTGATGCTCTTTCTCTAACAAATCATCATCATTCTCACATTTTGTTCCTCCTAATCAACTTAAGTCAAATGCATATGGTTGTCTTGAAAAGAAATACTACTTTTTATGATAAGGCATAAGAGTACGTATACTTTGAATAACATATGAAATTAATTTATGAGATAAAGATTACTCCTTGGAATCCAAAGGCTTAACATTGAAACAATTGAAAGATGAAAAGAGAACAATGTATTTACTTTGAATTAAATACATTCAATTTAATGCAAAAATCAATTTAAATTAATAATTAATAAATATACATAAATTAATATTGGAAGATGAAAAGATATTTTTTAAAATTGTAGATTTTATTAAAAATATGTCTATTGCATTATTTACCCTATTTATTTATTTTCATTAAATTTAGAATTTAATTATAACTTGGAAAATTTATTTTAAGAAATTTCAATATAAACATACCGAGCTCTTTATGTCATTATGGGTTTTCAGTTGAAATTATTTTACTGAAAACATATTAAAATTGTTTTGACGATTAATTTTCATTACATTTTCAGTTGAGATAAAATTTATTAGACTGTATTTATAATTTATAAGTCGGCAATTTTTTTATAATTTAAAGAATAGTTTTTCTATTCATCGCTCCATAAAAGTGATCAAATCTTTCTATCTTTGACAAATTAAATATGTTATTGTATTTTATTTTATTTGATGAAATCATACAGTGTTCATTATCTTTAATATTTTTAATTCTCAAATTGCCTTTATATATTGCCTCTTCCCTTATGTGATTTAATATTTTTGACCATTAATGAAAATTAATTAGATGTATCTGATCGTCCCATGCCATCTAATAATTGTATAATTAATCCATGAAGTTTTATAAAAATGGTTTATTTTTGGTAACATTTTTTTCAACCAAAAATATAAATTTGTAAAACTAAAGTATATTAAAAACAGGGTAGCAAGCAGCCTAAATGTGATGCCCCATACCAATTCAAATCTAACCCTCCCTACCCCTTTCATACAAAAAATAATCGGCCCCAATAATAATCTCGATTCATGACAGCACCTACACAAAAAAATTATGACAGAACCTCAACAAAATTCATCAAAATTCATAACAGCAAGATCCAATCGGCTAATCTCACAACCTTCATCCACCCGCACGTTCAGTCAGGACGATCAACCAGGATGATACGATTCATCACCCGTCGAACCCTCCTCTTCTTGTCTCCCGACTTAGGATCCTTGATAGCGGATAGCGCGTTGTGGAGTTCATCCATAGTCAAGAGACACGATATCCCTTGGAATACGATTCGATGTGCCTCGGAGCAAGTAGCTACCTTTTTTAATGCCTCCCGCATTTTGACTACTCTCCTTCATCCTTGATCGAGCCATTTCCCCTTTGATTCTCCGAGGTCGACAGTCAAAGATCAGACTCGCTCCTTGCCTCCCCATCTTGCGAAGAAGAAGACCGACGATGATTCCGCTAGAGCCAAGCCCAGGCGTCATCTCAAACAACTTCTCCATTGGCGTTCGTGCTTCCTCTCGTTCGCTCGTTAGTCGCATACCAGGAGTGCATTCGGATCTGTCGAGATGTTGCCTGTGTTGGAATGTCCAGTGTTGAAATCTTGTCTGCCATTTTGCTGGTGGTCATTGTGAATGGGAGATTAACCCTCTTTTTATATATATGGAGGAAGAAACAAAAAACGGCTAAAAGTGGATCAACATTGTGTCAATGAAACGGTTGTAATAAATTTTATAAATTAATTTGAATGTAACCGACTATAAGTTAAAGAATGACAACAAATGAAACGGTTAATTTGTGAAGCAAATGAAACGGCTAATCAATTTGGGAAAATTGAAAGGCTAATTTGTGAATCAGGCTAATCAATTTGGGAAGTTAAAGAGTGACAACAAAGTAAAAAGGCTAATTTGTGAAGCAAGTTAAACGGCTAATTAATTGCTCAAATGGTTGAACACAATTTGTATGATTCTATTAAACGAATAACCGGTTAAACGGATAACCGAGAATATTATAGATCGGATAACCGATAACACAATTATAGGCTATAACATTTATGGTGGGGGGCTGAACACAACTTTTACTAGATATATTATAGATATAGATAAAGATAGACATATTGCTCTCCTAGAATAGCTAGGATGCAAACCTATAAATAAAGCCTCAGGAGCTGAATTTTATTCATTCTATTCAATTTACATTCCATCACAAACACTAAGTAGGCAATAGAAAGAAAGAGGATAGCCGAGTTTGAAGAGAGATTGGAGAGCTCCGGTTGTAATCTTTCGACGTTAGTTTCAATTCAAAGCAAGTTCTGTTTCATTTCAAAGATGAGGTATGAGTAGTTCCCCTACTTCTAGGGTCGGGGTGAGCCTAACGATATCCATGTAAGTTTGTCAAAGGTATGATCTTTTCAAGCGATTTCATCTTCTATCCCTATTTGCGTAATTCTTCTACGAGAGTAGTAGGTAAATCCTTATTTGTATTATTGGAGCAAAAGTGATCTATTTGTTAATAGAGAAAGTTATTTGATGAAAAACTTATTCGTTTCATGAATTTGGCATTGTTCTTACATGGTTATTGTTGAGGTAAATTCTCCGGCTTTGGAAGTTTCTTAATTTATTGATATTCATACAAATCTGCGATTACTTCTGCCCATACTTTCTTATTCATCCTTATACTCTTCAGACTTCTTTTCTGACAACTTTTGGTTACGTTTACAGTTTCTGCAGAAGACTCGACATCGACCACAGAGTCGACATCGAGTGACTACTGACCCGACATCGAGTCCATACTCGACGTTGAGTGCTCTGTTGTCTATTTTGCAGGAATTGGCCCGACATCGATTTCTCGCTAACTCGACGTCGATTTACCTAGTCGATATCGAGTGAGCTCAGAGTCTAAAATCAGAATGTGAACTCGAGCTATTTAGGATCCGCTGACACACTTCCTCGTGGATCGATCCTGATTCACTTCCACTACAACGGGAGGAAGTCTTGTAATTTTATTTGCACGGTTCAAGGATTGGTTTGCATTTATTTTATAATTGTCTAATCAATTCTTCCTCCTAACAAATTTTGGCCAAACAATATGTGCACCCGACGCTCACAATGCCTGAATCGGCCATCGTTATCTCTGCCTTTAATTCTGAAATTAAAACCAGTTTCCTTTCTGAGATTAAAAGAAATGCTTTTGAAGGAAAACATAATGAATGCCCCCTTTCTCATATTACTACTTTTGTTGACCTATGTGAGACCCTCGCCGATGATGCTAATTTAGAATATGTAAAACTAAAATCGTTTCGATGGTCTCTTGTAGGGAAAGCATTGCAGTGGCTTGTGGGCCTTACTCTCTGATCGTTGACTACATGGACGGAGGTTAATGATGCATTCCTTAACATGTTCTTTCCTCCGGCTAAGACGGCGATGCTACGGCAAAAGATCACGACTTTTAAGCAAAAGCCTGGTGATACACTGGCGTAGACATGGGAGCAGTACAAGGAGCTATTGTGATCTTGCCCTACGCATGGGCAACCACCCTACGTCATACAAGAAATCTTCTACAACTCCCTTGATGTGCCGAGTAGGGAGAGAATCAACTCTTATACTTCCTATCGGTGCATTGAGCTTACACCTACGGATGCTTGGTGATGCGGATCAAGATGGCCTTCTGTGGGTCAAACAATGATCTTGATCCACGCGAGCTCTCAAGAACGATTCGAAGGCCATTGATAGCAAAGAGTGTCTTCCTCAAGAGGAAGAAGAAGGCGCCACCATGGATTGAAGAAAAGATATTTTATTTATTTAATTATTATTATTATTATTATTATTATTAGTTTTTATATTCTTTCCATATTTAGTAACTCCTATGTTAGTTGGGGCTATTTATGGAATGTCTTATTTTTAGTAATACTTAGTTAGGTGAATAAAAGGGAAAATGAAAGTTTATCTCTTCTAGATATTTTCCTTGGCTACTAAGTAGGAATATTTATCTAGGAATTATTTATTAGTATTATTAGGATTTAATATTTATTTATCTAAGCCAAAACTCTATCTTTTGCAAAGATAGAATTGACATGCTTTGTTATTTAAAAACTTTTCTACATTCAATAAAATTAGATTGGAATTATAATTGAGGAACCCTTTTAAGGATTAAAAGGTTCCCTCGATTCCCAATCCAAAAGCCTTCACTATCCTTTATGTTCTTGTTACTCAACATCACAAAGATCCAAGCACAATCCGTCACAAAACACACGCCAAATCTCAAGGAAACACAAGCTGCAGAAAACCGTCGCTAAATCGTACAAAGGAACCGTCGCTGGCAGCGGCCGCAGCAGGCTTGCTGTGCCCGCAGCATCCGTCGCCACCACGGTGCCGTCCCTGCTGCTGTTTCCTTTGTTGTCTTTTACTTAGTTTTTGTTTGTTTGTTTTCGTTTCTTTCGCAATAGTTCGAACCCTTTTATCGTAACTACTTGTAAACATCGAGAATATAGCAAGAATAATTACAAGATCGGGCCATCAACAGTTTCGCAACAGGCGAGCTATGATACCACTTGATACGTTTGGAATCCCCGATCCTTCGCCCGTGGGTTCAGGATCAAGAACACCAAACTGTTGATGGCCCGATCTTGCAATTATTCTTGCTATATTCTCGATGTTTACAAGTAGTTACAATAGAAGGGTTCGAACTATTGCGAAAGAAACGAAAACAAACAAACAAAAACTAAGTAAAAGACAACAAAGGAAACAGTAGCAGGGACGACACCGTGGTGGGGACGGATGCTGCGGGCGCAGCAAGCCTGCTGCGGCCGCTGCCAGCGACGGTTCCTGTGTACGATTTAGCGACGGTTTTCTGCAGCTTGTGTTTCCTTGAGATTTGGCGTGTGTTTTGTGAGGGATTGTGCTTGGATCTTTGTGATGTTGAGTAACAAGAACATAAAGGATAGTGAAGGCTTTTGGATTGGGAATCGAGGGAACCTTTTAATCCTTAAAAGGGTTCCTCAATTATAATTCCAATCTAATTTTATTAAATGTAGACAAAGCATGCCAATTCTATCTTTGCAAAAGATAAAGTTTTGGCTTAGATAAATAAATATTAAATCCTAATAATACTAATAAATAATTCCTAGATAAATATTCCTACTTAGTGGCCAAGGAAAATATCTGGAAGAGATAAACTTTCCTTTTCCCTTTTATTCACCTAACTAAGTATTACTAAAAATAAGACATTCCATAAATAGCCCCAACTAACATAGGAGTTACTAAATATGGAAAGAATATAAAAACTAATAGTAATAATAATAATAATAATTAAATAAATAAAATATCTTTTCTTCAATCTATGGTGGCGCCTTCTTCTTCCTCTTGAGGAAGACACTCTTTGCTATCAATGGTCTTCGAATCGTTCTTGAGAGCTCGCCTGGATCAAGATCATTGTTTGACACACAGAAGGCCATCTTGATCCGCATCACTTGGGCTACTATTGAGAGACTGACCAACTTCGACAACATCTGTGGGACTCCTGTGGCCTACAACTCAAGGCTTGCCCCATCCATGCCACTATATGAGCCTCCGAAGGAGATTGACTCTGACATAAGGGCACAATTCAACAACGACTAGGTACGCCGCCTTACAAAACAAGTGAAGTTTCTTACTAACAACCAACCTTGTTTGGAGTGTGGGTCCATCAGGCACAACACCGTCGCTTTCCCACACACCGACCAAGTTATGATTGCAGAAACACATGAGGAGGCGCACTACGCGGGAGGTCCTAACTACTCAGGACAACATCAACAACAAAACTGGGGTTACCACTAACCCTAGTACCAAAGAGACCCCCCACCCTACAGAGCTCTTAGACATCCAGAGAGGGAGCAAAAGAGAGATGATCTGCAGCTTGTTCTTGACAAGTTGAGGAGGAATCACAACGAATACAAGTAATCCAATAATTCCATCCACACTCAGCTGCACGACATCAACTCCAGACTTGGGGAGATCGACATCTGACGGAAGACTATGGAGACCCAAACCGTCCGGATCGCTCCCCCGATCATCCGAGCCTAATCCCAAAGGTAAGTCTGCTGGAAACGTGGCTGCAATGAACCTAAGGAGTGGGCGTCAACTACAAACGCCCGAGCCAACGACGGAAGAGGAAGCTACTGATGAGCTAGTCGATATCGAGTCCCCACTCGACGTCGACTCACACCCACTTGACATCTGTTGTTGCAAGAGGATGTGTCAAGTATGAAACAGATATAAAATACAAAATCAAACCGACTCCCTATCTCAGCAAATAAATGCAAGACTTCCTCCCGTTGTAGTAGAAGGCAGTCAGGATCGATCCACGAGGAAGAGTATCAGCGCCCGCCTTTTCAGTCCAAAAACTCTCGAAATTGAATCAAGAAGTACTCGACGTCGACTAAGGTCCTCAACATCAACTACTCAGTCGAACCGAAACTGCAAAATACAGAAAACAGAAGGCAAAACAAAGCAAAAAAGGCAATGTCGAGTAAAAGCTACTCGACATCGACTAAACCCTACTCGACGTCGACTAGATGTGGTCGAAATCGAGTAAAACAGAACCGAAAACCGTAACTTTCGCAATGACAGAACACGTGATTGGTGGAATAAAATCAATAAAATAAAGACTTCCAAGATCAGGGTTTCAACACCACAACGATAACCATATAAAATAATGCATAAGGTATAAAAGATCATGCATTTTCATCAAATAATTGTCGTCATTAAAAAATAGGAATATAGAGGCTTTCGCATAAACCCTAATTGTTACTAACCCTTTTCACATAATTAATCCAAGTTCTATTAAGATCACTTTCGCTTCAATAACACAAACAAGGATCACCTTCAACTTTCGCAAAAGAATCATGCTCGTAGGGATAGAAGACGAAATTGCATCAAAAGATTGTACCTTTATCGCATTACCTTACATGGCTACCGTCGGGCTCACCCCGACCCTAGAAGTTGGGTGACTACTCGCTTCTCATCATAACAAACATCAATATAATAAAAGAAATAACTACTTTCATTAAAATAAATTGAAGAAAGTACAAACCGAACAAAGCCAGATCACTTCCGCTCTCTTTGCTCCAATTTGCCTCTCTTTCTCTCTCTCTCTCTAACTCTCAAAAATCTACTATGGCTTGTAGCTTGGATTGTTGGATGATTGAATGATTTTGAAACCAAGCCCCTATAGCCTTATTTATAGTGTTCAACCTTAGCTAATCTAGGGAAGAACAATCTATCTATATCTAAAACTTTCTATCTAAAAACATAAGATAAAACTTAATGATAAAAGGAAATAAATCAATAAGGAAACTAGAACTAATGTGGATAGATCCCTCTTGGACTTGATAGATCTTTATGTGGATGGATAGAATTCCACATATCTTCTCTTGCAAGTGTTCTATCTTCTCATCTCCACTCGATCTGGGACTCAGACTTTTGCTGGAACGTACTCGACTTCTACTAGTTTTACTCGTCTTCGACCATAATTTTTCTCCTAGGTTGCACTCGAGCTCGGATACCATCTGGACTCGACGGGTGTACACGACTTCGAGTAGGCTTACTCGACATCGAGTAGCTCTGGGCGCCTCGAGTGGCCTGCTCGACTTCGTGTGAATTTCTGGGCTCGGAAGTACTTGAATTCGACTAGATATAGTCGACGTCGACTAGAACTTTGTCAAGTATTTTTTTCTCGTTTCTTTCTCGATTTGTCCTGGTTCAGCTCTGGCTTAATCTTGAACTTTCTGTAGTTGATTTCGAGCTTTTTCATCCTTTCTCCGAATTGTTGTGAAATGCCTCAATTTCTGCAAAATTAAATAGAAACTAGTGTAGACTCCATAATTTGGCAAATAAGAATAAACTACATAGAATCTATACTATTCTAACCCAAATGCATGAAATGTTTATAAAAATCGATATAAAAGTTAATGTAAAACATGGTAATTTAGGCTCACAAACAACGTCGAACCCCCACCTCAGCAACAACAACCTCCTGCTCCAGTGGACATCGAATCTACACTAGTCAATATTGACCCACTCCACTCGACATCGGCACCAAAAAAGAAGAAGGCGCTGGCATTTCCAAGAAAATCTTTGAAGGACCCCGCAGAAAAGAAGTTCTAGCGTTTCGTAAAGATGCTTCAAGGGCTCAACGTCACCATTCCCTTCACCGAAGCTCTTCATGAGATGCCATCCTATGTCAAGTTCCTCAAAGATAACTTGAGCAAGAAGCGGTCAATGCCTGAGATCGCAGAGGAATGCAGCAAGATGGAGTTCCCTGAAAAGAGGCCCGGCCTAGGTAAGTTTGCTATCACTATTGGTTTTGGTCAACACCATTTCAATACACTTTGTGACTTAGGCGCAAGCGTGAGCATCATGCACCTATCCATTTGGTCCAAAGTAAAGATCGGCACACTAGAGCCTGTGGATGCCAGGCTATACATGGAAAACAACACAGTGGTTATCCCTACATGCATGATGGATGATGTAACCGTCCAAGTAGGTAAGTTCTTTGTCCCTACCGATTTTCTTGTTATTGATATGGCAGAGGACCCTACTTGTCGCATTATTCTAGGTAGGCCCTTTTTAGCAACCGTCGATGTCAACATGAGCGTAAAGAAGGGAGTGCTCACATTCACAATCAACGATGAGGTAATTGAGTTCTTTTTTACCAAAACTGAGAAGCACGACGGTTATATGGAGGTCAAATCAATAAAGGGAGGCTACATCACTTGCGGGGAGCCAAAGGTAAGAACTATAACCCTTGAGGAGCTAGAGAAGAGGGCTATGGAAGCCCAAATGGAGGAAGTCGTGACAATCTGGAACGAGCACACTACAAACCAATTCGACGTCGACTCAGGTAACTCGATATCGACTAAATTTTTTCCAGATTCTGTTGTAGGAACTAAATATGGGGTCAATGTCGAGTCAACTCACCCAACATCGAGTGAGCCACTCGACATCGATCCAAAATCAGAAGCCCCTTCATCGACTACGCCAGGAGCAGAAAGACACTCGACGTCGAGTCATATGACTCGATGTTGAGTCAACCACGTCGAGTCCTCTTCTCCACCATCGACTGAACTAGAGGCAGACAACAACCACTCGATGTCGAGTCAGATGACTCGACGTCGAGTCACCCATGTCGACTCAGCTCTTCCAACATCGACTAATCCACCAGGTACTGTACTTGACTCGATATCGAGTGGTTCTACTCAAAATCAACTCGATTTACAGAATAATGAAAACACAGGAAAGGTAAGCCAAGTTTTGGATCTCTCTTCCCCTATTTCAATAATAGATTTATCTATACATGGAAGAGGTTTTCTTTGGTATGTTAGATTATACAGAATTTCCAATGATGATCTAAAAGACTACGAAGTAGGAGACAAGGTGTATGTCTCCAAATCAAAGAATCATTGGTTTCCAAATAAATTCAAAGAGAATAAGATGCGCCCATTTATAGTGCACAAGATCCATTCCGGAAGGTTGCATCTTATGGACAAGAACGGAGTCTTATTTAAGGCCCAAGCCAAGTGGGCCCTGTAGATGCCACCTTGAGGACAAATTGAAGAAGTCGGCCTAGCGACTATAAAATCTAGAGCTTGTACCAAACCTATTTAATTTTTAGGGTTTTGAATACTTTTGGTTTTGAACTTGTTTTGGGTTTGTTTTTTGTTTTTCTTTTGTTTTTAGTCTAAAAAAATTTCAGGTGCAACAACACTGCATAGGGACTCGACATCGAGTCATAGACTCGACGTCGACTGATCACATTGAGTACATCAGGCTTGTGGTCGACCGGGGACAACTTTGAAGCTTGGAACAACCAGCCTGCAGTGAACCCGTTTTTGAGTTTCACGCCTATGTCTAGTAAGTTTCTTCCTTTACCCTTGTTTTTATACAGTGAGGACACTATAATCTCTAGGTATGTGATGGGGGAAAGGCTTACTTTGTATATCATATTTATGCATATTTCTCGAATTGCTCATACATGGTACTTTGGATTTGATGTTTTATCCAAAGTTTATTTTTATCACCCCCATTGAAATTTTTGAATAGTGTCATGGAAGCTTTAATTGAACTCAACGATGCAAAATTGGATTTATTAGAGATATAGCATTAAATTTCCTAGTAAAGGGAAGTCACAATGAAGTGCGTTATTTTATGAAAACAATGAAAGGAGGTAAAATTTGAAGTTGCTTTTGACATATGCATGATAAGAGGACGGGGGTTGGGATTTTATGTTCCATATATTCTTACCTTATTCCTAGCCTTACCTATGCTTATATGCATCACAAGCCATATTTATGCCTTATTTCATATTTGCTCCACATGATCTAAATATTGCCTATTTCTTTACCTTATTACCCATCGGGGAGTATGTTGAGAAGTTGATGTCATATTATGGAGTTTATTATATGGTTGTTGTGTTGTTAACACTATTTGGAGTTTGGTAGGAGAATGATCATTTTATGGAAAATTTTATAAGAGAAAGAAAATTCGGTCACCTGAGGAGATAAAGGTAAACCGACTCTACTCGTTGATATGTTAGTTCCTCGAGATGGGAAACCAAGGTGAGGAGTCCAAAGAACTAAGTATCCGGGGCCATTCATGACATCCATGTTTGCGACTCGCGAGAAGGCAGTGCTGAGGTTATAGAGGTAAAAACATCAACAGTGAAAAAAAGCAAAGAGTGGATTATGAGAGGATGAGGGATGTGAAAATATCATATGAAGGGAGAAAGTGTATCAAAGCAAGAAAGCAAAGTTTGAAGAACTTCTCCCCGGATTTAACACTACATTGCCCAAATATAGCCCACCACTATACCTTTTACCTTTTCTTCACCATGTGTATAAAAGTCCTCTTGATTATTAATGCTTTGTTTTAAAAATTGTTTTTGTATAACCCTCCTTTTACCTGCGATATTGCTTTTATTCACAAGCATGGATTTGGTGACATTAGTACCTTTTTGAGGATGGTAATTGATTGCAGGTTATATAAAAATGAATCTATACGTTGAGAGTTTAATTTCTTCCCCTGTATGACCATTAAAAGTATTACTTGAGGACAATCAAGCTTAAGTATGGGGTGTTTATGTGCGCTCAATTTGCCATGTTTTTCGCTTACATCTATTTCGATTTCTGTCCATATTTTATGATTCTAGGTTAGGAAAGCATGAGAATTGTGTAGTTTAGATTTATTTTTCATATATAGAGATCTACACACGTTCTTGTTTAATTTCCCAGAAATTAAGACACTTTCGGAGCAATTCAAATAAAGGAAAAGAAGCTGTCAAAGCACTCGACATCTACTTGAGTAGTCCACTCGAAGCCAACTGACTTAATCGACGTTGAGTGAAAGCAAGCCAACAAATTGAGCCAGAAGCAAAGGAGGAAGCACTTGACTCGACGTCGAGTGCCTGACTCGATGTCGAGTGAGCTGCAGAGCCGATCCGATGCGTTTCGAGTCCGAGTCCGAGGAGATTACTTGCCTATTAAGAGAAGGATCTTTTATCATCATTGGAAGACTTATTCTCTTAGGTTAATTCCTATTTTACCTAGGGGATATTTATTTGTTTCATATTTATTAATTTGGGAAGTTTTATCTTTTAGATAGATATAGATAGAGATAGATAGATTGCTTTTCTAGAATAGCTACAAAATAAAGCCCTAGGGGCTGGATTTTATTCATTCTATTCAATTTACATTCCATCACAAACACTAGGTAGGCAATAGAAAGAAAGAGGATAGCCGAGTTTGAAGAGAGATTAGAGAGCTCCGGTTGTAATCTTTCGACGTTAGTTTCAATTCAAAGCAGGTTCTTTTTCATGTTATAGATGATGTCTTCCGTTATGAGGCGCGAGTAGTTCCCCTACTTCTAGGGTCGGTGTGAGCGCAACGATATCCATATCAGTTTGTCAAACATATGATCTTTTCAAGCGATTTCATCTTCTATCCCTACTTGCGTAATTCTTCTACGAGAGTAGTAGGTAAATCCTTATTTGTATTATTGGAGCAAAAGTGATCTTAATATGAATTTATATTAACTATCAAAAAGTGTAGTAACAATTAGAGTTTATACGAGAGCCTCTATCCACCTATTTGTTAATAGAGAAAGTTATTTGATGAAATACTTATTCCTTTCATGAATTTGGCATTGTTATTACATGGTTATTGTTGAGGTAAATTCTCCGGCTTTGGAAGTTTCTTAATTTATTGATATTCATACAATTATGCGATTACTTCTGTCCATACTTTCTTATTCATCCTTATACTCTTCGCACTTCTTTTCTGAAAACTTTTGGTTAGGTTTACATTTTCTGCTGAAGAATCGACATCGACCACAAAGTCGACATCAAGTGACTACTGATCCGACATTGAGTCCATACTCGACGTCGAGTGCTCTGTTGTCTATTTTGCAGGAATTGGCCCGACATCGATTGCTCCCTAATTCGATGTCGACTAACCTAGTTGATATTGAGTGAGCCCTGAGTCGAAATCAGAACGTGAGCTCGAGCTATTTAGGACCCAAAAACACGATTCCTCGTGGATCGACCATGATTCCCTTCCACTACAACGGGAGGAAGTCTTGTAATTTTATTTGCACAGCTTAGGGATTGGTTTGCATTTATTTTATAATTGTTTAATCAATTCTTCCTCCTAAAAAGATGAGATTATGTCAACAGTAGATCCAAACAGCCCATTAATTAACACAAAACTTAAAAACGCGTAAACAGAACTATATAAGCCATAAAAGAAGAAGAACATCTACTGACCCATCCTGTTCCTCTCTTTGGACCCTATGAGAATCTCAATTTCTCTCCTAGGCATTTTATCAAACACCTAGAATGCATGAATTTACCCCTATCTCAATCTCAATTTCCAATCCACAAAGCCCAATTTCAATCAATCAAAATTCATAAATCCAAGCCAACAATTTCAATCCACTCATTAAATAATTCAGAATGATCAAAAAGTTATCTATCCATAGATTTTCATCTACATGAATAATCTTAAACTAGATTAAACATCGAGTTGCTAAACTTACCACAATAAAGTAATAAATCTATGCTTGATGCCTTGATCCATTCAAATTCAATCCAAACTATCACTAGGAATATTCTTCCAAGAGCTAAAATGGAATTTAAACTAGCTAGGAAGGTACTATTCAAATCAAAAGATAAATGCAATCCTATATATCCGCTGGAATTGGTGCAAGTTCACATAGCAGATACCCCAACATCAAATATAATTATTTTATTTTATCAAGGAAAAAAAACCAAAAAGCAATTGCAAAGAGGGGAATAGGACAGAACTAAATCAACCAAGCAGTGAAAGAGCAAGAAATAAGGCAACATATGAGGAAGGAGAAATTGCATAGAAAGAGAGAAAATAAAGGAAGAAACATACCAACCAATTTGGCATGGTTGATTTTCATGCCTGTTCTAGTCATTTATGTAATTCAGGCTCTCACCAAAACACCATGAAAGCACAACACAGAAAGAGAGAAATCCGGAGGAAGAACAGATGGACTTTGAATAATTCAGAAGGATAAAAACACAATCTCTATCAAAATCAAATCAAAACAAAGCTAAATGAAAGGGAGGGAGGTGCATACAGTGTGAACGTGAACCTTCCAATTCCTCACCGGCTTCGAACAAATTTTCAAAGCCAGACCTTATTGATACTGATTTGGATTCGGTATCAGTGGTTTGTCATTGGCATGTCCAAGGTCTAGTATCGGCAACGTCGTTGATGGGGCTCCGAAAATAGAAATGTGGAAGGACGAGAATCAGACAAAGAGAGAGGGAAACAGTTAGAATGAGAGCACGGGAAAGATGTGAGATACCATGGGAGAAGGGATTTGAAGATGAGAGGGAGACTAAGAAAGATGAACTAGAAAAAGGAAGACGAGGGTTTATTTTTTTAGATCGGAGAGGGACGAACGAGAAGGGGAGAAGGAGAGAGAGAAAGCGATTTGGATCTGCGAATTTCATTTTAAGAGTCATTTTCATTTGAACCCTTAGCCCCCCCCCCCCTCTCTCTCTCTCCCTCTCCCCCTATTTATATAGACACACACACAATTTAAAGTCTTAATTCATCACAAATTATAGAATGACATAAAATGTCTAATTAAAATTTTATGTCATAAATATATTTTATAAAAATATTAGCAGGAAATGTGATAGTAAAGTTAAGTTTTTCTATTTACATAAATGAGATAAAAATTGATGACAACAAAAAAGTTATACATGGTAGTGTTATTAAAATTATAGAATGAGATTGTAACTCAAATTATAGAATGAGATTAAAAAAAAGTGTTATTAAAATTTTATCTTATAAATAAAATTTTCAACAATATTAGCAGGAAACATGGTAGTCAAGAAAAGTTTTTATGTTTACATTTTATATTGATAGTAGTGTTGAGTTTGTAACTCTAGTTTACTAGGAATTGGGCCTTTAAGCCCAAGCTCATGCCTTTGCCCCAACGTTCCAATTTCCGACCGTTGCTCCCATTTGGCTTTATAAGCCTTCAGCAGCAAACCCTAACCCTCCGAGGTCGGCACTGTAGACGACGCTCCACAAAGAGCCTGAGAGCTCATCTCCCATGGCCGAAACACAAGAGAGTCGGCTAGGGTTTCGGGCTCTATCGAGGGAGATAAAGCCGAGAGAAGATAGAGAGAGGCTCGAGTTTGGGTTCATCAGTGATAGAGGCTCGTTGAGCAATCTTTGTGTGAGCCAAACTCGAGAGGAGAAAGAGAGAGAGCAGGACATCCGAGATCCCAAGGTGTATGAGAAGGTTGAGCCTTTCTATGGATACACCGAAGAGAGGAGAAGAACCAACAATGGCGTTGATGGAAAAATCGGTCAACGAGGACTCCTTGCTGCCACCTTCAACGGAGTTGTGACAGATCCGACGAGGCCTTACCGAGTCGAAGACGCCTTGGTTTAAACCGGACTAAATGAAAACTTCGACCTTAATTGGACCTTGAACGAGTGCAACCTTCATTCCTAACAATTGGTATCAGAGCGTATGCTCGATCTTTGCCTTTCGCTGTGCATTTTCATTACTCTGAACGACTGTCTTTCATTCTATTTTTTGCTTGGTTTCGGATTTATGCATTTGTATGTGTATTTGTGCTGAAATCTGGGTTGTACGAACTATTTGGAAGCTGATTTTTTCAGAAGCTATGAATTCTGGATCTTTATGCATTTGTTTATGGTCTAATTTGTGAATTCTTGCTGAATTTTCATGTCTAAAATGTTGTTGATGATCCTCTATATGCTATATATGAGTTTCTTGAATTTTAGACTTGGTTGTGTGGTCTTTGAGAAGGATATGTGGACTAATATGTTGCTGTCCAGAAACTTTTCTGTCTAATATGTTGCTGTCTAGAAAATTTTTGAGACATTCAACACTTTGCTGAATTTTGCTTTCATGTTTTGATGTTTTAAATTCAACCCCCTATAAGTGTTTAATGGTTTGTCATGTTTTTTCCTCTTCTATATGAAATATAGGATAAAGTTCCTTGTGCACTTATGACTCTTCTTGACTCTTAATACTTGTTTGCTGAAACATTTGAGTATATCTCTTATTTTCAGCCCTTATAAGTATTATCAAGATGTCTATCAGTTTCTTACTGAGTGGAAAATATGAATTCTCTTAAAGTTTCTTTGTTGATGTCTATATGCTCATATGTGCTCTTCTCTCTCATATCTATGCTAAATTGAAACTTGGAGAATGTGTATGGTTGCTTACTGAATATGTGTTCAATTTCTAAAGCTTGAAATTCAGTTTTACTGATGTATGTCATATCTTCATGTTATTCCATTCATATCAAATATGTATTGAAGTTCTTGAATGTGTCAAGAATCTTCCTAGCATATGATACTTGATTGCTAAATTTTTTATGTGTTTATCTTGTAAATTTTCAGCTTCTTAAAGTATCATATATTTGCTTGACAATTTTTTCTTGATATGGAATATATATGATTCTTCCGTAAAGTTTCTAAGTGCTGATGTGCCCTCTCTTCTCTCATTTATCCTATGCCTTCTCCATTATTATCCATTGTGGCTTTTACATTATCATGATTTGAGACGTACTTTTGCCTATTCATTTGGTTAAGTTTGGTTCTTAATGTTTTTGCTATTAGAATTCTTGCTAGAATTCATAAGTTGTTTAATACTCTTGATCATGGTAATATTTATGCTTGCTTTCTTTCTAAGTCTATTGTTCAAGTTAGGGGTGGGCATGGGACGGGACGGGATTGGGGTAATCCCGCGTCCCGTCCCGCGTATTTTTTGCGGGACGGGATTGAATATATTTTTTTCAAATCCCGCCGGGTCTTATCCCTCACGGGACGGGACGGGATCGGGACGGGACGAGATTTGTCCCTCGTAAAAAAATGAATAAAATATAATCTAAAAATAACAAGTAGAAAGGTATAAATTAAATTCATATATTCATAATAACTTAATAAATAATAATCCAATTACATATATAAAAACAACAGTAGCTTGATAATCCCATTACATGTACAAAAACATCAGTAGGTAGGTAGAACAATTTTTTTTTATTCAACGTAGCTAGGTAGTAGAACAAATTAAATTCAAAGAATGATAATACAGTAGCAACTACCTAGCAACAGTAGCAACAATATTTCATTTCTTATATATTTTTAGTGTTTTTATTATTATTTAAAATTTAGATTTAAATAAATGTTAAGGTATAATATAAATATATTCTTATATCTTCTTATTATTTTTTATTAAATACATAAATATATAAAATTATATATGTGCGGGACGGGACGGGATTTGCGGGATTCCAACTCTTCGTCCCGCGTCCCGTCCCGTGTAATATTTGCGGGACGGGATTGAAATTTTTTTCCCTAAATCCCACCGGGATCGGGACGGGATCGGGACGGGATGCGGGACGGGACGGGATTTGCGGGATTTGTGCCCACCCCTAGTTCAAGTGACCAAACTAATTGTAAACCCATTCTTTTTTTAGGCTTGTGTGCAGCTGCTTGTAGCTTTCTTTTACTGTCTCATGTGACATGGATTTGGATAGCTTCTCTTGCTTGCCTTGGTCTCTTGTTGATAATGTGTTTTTTCTGACCCTTTATCTTGAGATGTTAGGTTTAGTTTCTGTCACTTATATGGATATATGTTATGAAATTCCTTCTTGCCTTAAAACTGGTTCATGCCTTGCATAACTACCTATCATTTTGAGTTGTTTTGTGTTGCGGCACTATTATACTCATTCATGAAGAAATTTCATGCTCTTCATTGGTAGTTACATGTGGTTTTTATAGGCATCAGTTTAGATCTATTTTTTAATCTATTCTTTGCATAATTTGAGGTGAAATGAAGTGCTGGGAGTGTGGAATTTCTATGGCCGGTTGTCTGGTCCAGTTTATAGGAAAACCTTATGAGTTTCTCTTGGCTTATTGTATGAGAACTAACTCTTTGTTTTCTCTTGCAAGGAAATATTAAAAGGAGATGTTAAGATCATAGAAGAACTGGAAATGGATGGTGTTTCAAATCAGGAATCAGCCAGGTGGCATTCCTTCAAGATGGAAGTATCATCAAATGTCAAGAGGACTAGGAAACCACGACGATGGTATCCTTGGAGATGCTTGCTTCATCGAAGATTTTTCAAAAGAAGACCAAAGGGAATCTTTCTTACACATTTTATCTCCTATTTTCAGTTTGATTGGTCTCTTGCATATGTCTCTCCTTGAGTTTGTGTTCTCTAGTTAAACCTTGGTGATACAGATTGTGTTCTTTCCTTTGCTAAAACTGGTACGGTTCCCTTAATAAGTAATTCTGAGCATGTTGTAAATTCTTAAGACACCTTTAGTTTGCTTGAATTATAACTATGCTTGATTTACTTGATAAAGATCGATCAACTTTGCTTGATCTTGTTTTTCAACATAAACCATGATTTTGATGCTTGCACTTTTGTAAGTTAAATCTTGTTGTTTGTCTTACCCTTGAGTGCAAAAATCTGCTGGTTTTATGATATTTTGTGAATCCTTCATTCATTGATTTCTATGTAAAAGGGGCATGATATCCTTGTGATTATATGCTCTTACCTGAACTAAGTTTAGGTTTAGAAATCATGATATTAGGATTTACTAAGTGATGTATATTTCCTTCTTGTTTATGATTTCTTTCATGCTTACATGATTATCTTTGAGATATCTATGTTTTACATCAAATATTTGCTTAGTTGTAGAAATCATGACTTTAGGATTTATACTTGCATTGAGACTACTGTTTTGAGTCTTGTTGTTTGCCTTTGTGCATTCTCTGCTCTGTTCAGTAGCACTTGTGGTACTCTACGACTCTATGATTATAGATTAATTTCTCTTTTATGAGTTATAAATCTATTTCAAGTTCATAGATAAGTTTCTCCTGTACTCTAGTATTTTAAGAGGATTGTCTGATGCACTAATTAACTTGTTTGTTGTTTGTGCTATCAGGAACTCTTATTTGAAGGATGATGAGTGACTCAAAGTCACCTCCATGAGCAGTAGCTGTAATGATGTATAGCAATCGGCTAGGCCGGCCAATTGCTAAACTAAAAGCGTCGATCTTTCTTATGCTCTTCGTATTCCGTGAATTGACACAAATTAACTAAACTAATTATTAACTAAATAAAACTAAACTAACTAAACTTAACTTAAACAAAAGCGACAATGTTTCAACTTAAGAAAGTCCAACACTAACAGTGATGGCAAATAAACTAATTAATCTAAACTAATGAATTAGTCAACACGAAAGGGAAACAAAGGAAAAGCTGGTGCGAGAGCTCGCTAGGCCGGCTCCGAGTTCACTGGGCACGAGTACGGGAGCGCAGGAGCTTGCCTCCTCAAGGCGCTGGATGCAATCGCGAGCGGAACAATGTGCGTGAGATTGAGACAGCGAAGACGCGTGCGCGAGGTCTCCGAGACGTCGGATGCAGGAGCGAAGTCGACGATGCCAAGCGCTTGCGAGAGCCAGCGCTGCGCGCCTGGGCGCGAGCCTGCAAAAGGCCTCCAATGGGTTTCCTTTCTTCTTGCGACAGCTTTCAAGGTTGAAGATGAGGTTGGGTTTCTTGTCGCCGGAAGCAAACAAGAGGATGATGGTGACTGTGATGGTTAAGGACGGTGATGGTGATGATTGCCGAAGAACATAGAACACAAACGCCTTTTGGGATTGATAATCGAGAACCCTTTAATCCTATAAAGGGGTTTCTCAATTCTATTCAATATGATTTAATTCAATAGAACTACAATGTTTAAACAGAAAACCTAAGAACCAATTCTACCGTGCAAGATAGAATTTAGGTTTATAAAGATAGAATTTTAATCATAAAGATAAATAAACCTAGAAGATAAAACTCAATCTAAAATCCTAATATAGAAAATAATAAAATATGATAATTAAGAAAGCCTAAAGGATAGACTCTCATAACCATCTTATTTGACCTAACTAAGAAATACTAAAAATAAGCAATTCTATAATTAGACTCCAACTAACATAGGAGTTACTAAAAATAGAATATATATAAAAATTAAGAAATATAAATAATAAAATATTTAGCATCGTTTCTTCAACGACTCCCATGGTGGAGCCTTCTTCTTCCGCTTGAGGATGACATCATGTAAGGTCATGGTCGGCTCATTGGAGTGTACCCAAGCTTGCTAAAAAATGGACTCTCTTCATTTCCAGAGGAGAAAGAACAAAGGGAAGGGCTAACCAACTTGCAAACGCACCAAATTTGGAGGGGAGTCAGTATTTCCAACCTAAATCTTCATGCTTGTTCATCCTGAAAGTTGCTTGCTAGTTGCGGTGAAATCTGTTCATGTGTAGAGATGTTTTACATGTGTCTTTTTATGTTCATTCTGGCTGAGCTTATATGTTGATAATTTTCATGATTTAGGTAGAATTTGATTGCCTATAAATTTTGGTGGAGTTTGCTTTGATATGTTGGTGATGTATAACCTTATTATGCATGTTGAGATGGAGCTTTTGAACATGTTCTTTCCTGCAGAAACTCATGCTTCTTTAAGATCATTGCATGCTATATGTTTTCCCTTGATGTTATGTGTCAAAGATCAACATGATTTAGTCTGAGTTAGAATACGTGGTATACATGATTTACTTGCTTACACTTCATTAGTTGGATGCATGATATACATGTCTTAGCTACTTACACTTGGAAGTTGACATGGATGATTCTTCTTGATGTCTGGTGCTCTTAATTCTTAGACCTTTTGTTTGCATGATCTTTGGTGCTTTGCTCACTTATGTGGTTTCTTGCTTGTTTGTGTCTTTGAGTTGATTTAGACCTAAATGTTTGGGTTGAGCGATGACATTGGGCTAGCTAAAAGAGATTGAGATGCTAGTCCTACAATTGGTTAAGCTGAAAGATGCTAACTGAACCATCTCTTGGCAAGCTAAAAGAGAATGAGATGCTTTGCCCCACCTTTGGGCCCATCGACAGTGCTTGCAAAATTTAGTGATTAGCTTACTGTTTGTTTATTCTATGTATTTCCCTTGAGAGGGCATTGCTTGCTTTGCCTTGACTCGAAGACTAGAGGGATCCATCCCCTCGTCTTTGTGTCTTTATGTCATGCTGGATTTATTCCTTTAAGTAGGAAGCGTAGGTACTGTGATGACGGAGTTGTTCAATATGCTATAGGCCTTTCTTCTTTATCTTTTTCCTTGTAAACTATATTTAAGAGGGTAAATTGTTGAGTTTGTAACTCTAGTTTACGGGCCTTTAAGCACAAGCCCATGCCTTTGCCCCCAACGTTCCAATTTTCGACTGTTGCTCCCATTTGGCTTTATAAGCCTTCAGCAGCAAACCCTAACCCTATGAGGTCGGCACTGTAGACGATGCTCCACAAAGAGCCTGGGAGCTCATCTCCCATGGCCGAAACACAGGAGAGTTGGATAGGGTTTCAAGCTCCATCGAGGGAGCTAAAGCCGAGAGAAGATAGAGAGAGGCTCGAGTTTGGGTTCATCAGTGAGAGAGGCTTGTTGAGAAATCTCCGTGTGAGCCAAACTCGAGAGGAGAAAGAGAGAGCGGGATATCTGAGATCGCAAGGAGTACGAGAAGGCTGAGCCTTCCTATGGCTACACCGAAGAGAGGAGAAGAACCAGCAGTGGCGTTGATGGAGAAATCGTTCAACGAGGACTCCTTGGTGCCACCTTCAAAGCAGCTGCAACAGATCCGATGAGCTCTTACCGAGTCGAATACGCCTTGGTTTAAGGGAGTTTTCTTCCCTAAGCTTGTCGTTGCTGTTGTGTTATAAGTGTTTTACCTCCTATCTATGTATTCGGTTTAGTAGCTGCCCTCCTAGGATCTTTGTATTGCTTTCTCGTCTTGCCTATTAAAGCATATTGGATGACATCTTGAGCCGGGGATGTAGGGATTAGCCCAAACCTCGCAAACATATGTGTGTCCTTACTCCTTCATTGCTTTCAGTTTTCTGTTTAGGATCGATCTAGATCCTTGTGTTTAAACCAGACTAAATGACCACTTTGACCTTAATTGGACCTTGAACGAGTGCAACCTTCATTCCTAACAAGTACGTAGGAAACAAAAAGTAAGCTTATTGCAATTACATTCTATATAGTAAAGTAAGATTTTTATAGGTTATTTATTACAATAAATATTAACAAGATACATAAGGCTTATTAGAATTACATAAAAATCCAAGTATAAAAAACTAAATTAAGTACATAATAGTTTCATTTTCTATATTGTAAAGTATGATTTTCAGCATTGCTACCGAGAGTCAAACTGTGCTGCTGATTATTAGGTTTATGGTCGGATACTTGTAATATCCTCACTCTCCCTTTTAACAGGAAATTTTGTTTCATCATTCGAAAGGATGATCAAGGATTAACCTTGCTTTATTGAGGCATCTGCTTCTTACCTATTGTAAAAAAAAAAGTACATAACAATTTGATTTTATTAATTATGATTTTGATTCACTTTATTTTTCAAACCAACTTTTGCATTTATAAAACTCTTTACTATTCAACAATTGACAGTCTAATGCGTAGAAACTACGGGACAACCAACTAGATGTGAAGAATAGTTGAGCAAACAAGAGTTAAGATTATGATAGTTTTTAAAATTTGACCAAATTTAGGGATGATATTCTTTACGTACGTAATTTATGTATGGTTTTGTGAAATATTTAACTTATCTTAAGGGCAGATTTATGTAATATATTCAACAAATTATAAATTTTGTTAACCCCGCGTTCCTCACTTTCTCTTTATCCGCATCATCGACAGTATTAAATAGAACTTTCTCTTAATCCAACTTATCTATTGTGGATTCGTGGAAACACAAAACTCATATTTTCCAACCCGACGAGTGGGATGACTGCGTGCGTTGATCAAATCAACGTTGCGTTTCGGTCATACGATCGATAAATCGCAATTCATTGTCGGTTTATTAGTCTTCCGACCCTCTTCTAATACTAACAAATTAAAAGCCCATCCTCAAATTCTGAAATAAACTTATTACAAGCAGCCTCGCCATGGATAGAGAGCAAGAAGAGCTTCAATTCCTAGGCCTCTTTGACATATGCTCGAAGTCAATCAAGATCATCTCGAGATGGCGGGATATCATATTCGTGAGGATCATCGGAACCTTACTCTTTCCCCTGTCGTTCGTGTTCTTAACCAACAGTGAGATTTCAGTGCTCCTTCCCGGTAAAATCCTGCACAACGAGGATGTCCTCGATCAAACGAGGCAAGGAACTGCGTCCTACAACAAGATTTCCGACATGTTCACTACCGACACTAGTACAAACATAGTCATCGATGACGTTTAAAAAACGCCATAGAAAGCAATTTACGGCATTTTTTAACGCCATATTTGAACACCGTCGAAGGTGACGCCGTGCTTTTGGGCTTTAATTTATGGCGTTTGAAAAACGCCATAAAAATGTTTTCTATTGCGTTTGAAAAACGCCGTCAATAACGATTAGTAACCGAAATAAAGGTTTTTATTGCGTTTTAAAAATGCCATACTCACCTTTTCATGATCAGAAATTAGTTTTTTACGACAATTTCTAAACGCCCTAAAAATATTTATGTATGATGTTTTATAAACGCCATAAAAAAGTCCCTATCTTGAGAAAAAATAGTTTTGTATGGCGTTTGTAAAACGCCATAGAATTTCATGATTTTTTTTAAAAATATATATTATGCTAGTAGGCTATACCTACATATATACGTACCTACCTTTCAAAATTTTCAAAACTCTATAAAGAAAAAGTTCACATCATTGAAGCACCATGGTGAAAGCTACCACATCAACCTATTGATCAAAGTCTCAAAATATTCTTACAAAATCCATCCGGAACACAATTTTAACCATTAAACAAATAGATATAACATAAACCTACACTGGTTTTACCAATACACATATTGAGATCAACACTTCATCAACACAAATAGATAAGGCACCTTCATTTACACAAAATGAGCATAATTTAGAACTTTTCATCAAGCTTAGACGAAGAGAAACCTTAGCGGCTTTGACTGACTTCATGATCCTGTTGAGATTGCAAGGAAGAAAGTAAGACATGCTAAGTTAGAAGTTAAACTGCTCTCCCTTGTAACTATAAGCCACCAAAGTGCAAGAACATAAATATAATAACTTGTTCCAAAAAAATTACTGAATCAATTCTACTATAATGCCATAAACTTAAATTCAGATCCTACAAAACTTAAAAACTTTAATCTGAACCTTGGAGTATTTAGTCATTCTACTAAGACCCTAAACTTGAAATGAATATTTGAATAATTAGCCATTGGATCCTTCCTAAAAAAAAGCAGCATGAGAAAAAAAAAAGCCATTAGGCCAACATGAAACCCAAGGAATAGATTCATCAAATAAGTGATTGATCTCAAACTAGATGAAAAGTAATCTAAGTGCTCAAATCGAGAGTAAAAGTATCAATTTCAAGACTAAGTCATCATCCTTAGATATAGAAAGGCAATGGACACAAAAGTCATGTTTACCTCATCAAGGACAATGTATTTGATTGGCCAAGCTATTGTGCTACCAATTGAATCAGCAAGGGTTGTAAACTCAGACTCGTACCGATAAAATTCTGCATTTTCCACCAACATTTCTTCAATAGACACCCTATAACAATCTGGACCAAGTATGTACCCATGCACAACTGCCTTTGGATCTATAGCTAAAATGGATCCTTTTGCCACTTCTTCTCCATTGCCATTCCAGTTGATCAACTTGCACTTGCCATGGTTTGAAGGTTGATGTGTGCTTTCTTGTCCGGCCTACAAAGGATATTAAATTAGACATAGTCATCCAAAAATGGCAAAAATAGTCATATAACACATGTTATGTACCTGTGGAGTTGTACCTGCTGGGCTTGCTTTTTCAATAGCACCAATTTGTAATTTGGCCTATGAATATAATGGAATGTCACTGCAGCAACTGATTATATATATATATGAAAAAAACTAAGAAAATATGTACATGAATGTATACCTTGCAATTTTTGGCTGCATCATCCCCACTTTCATCATCATCATCACTATCGTCATCATCCAAGTTTATGCCAAGTTTGGAAGCTAATGCAGTCTCTATTTTCTTACACCTTGTAGTCATTTTGTTCAGTTTTGCCTCCATTTTAGCATATTTTGAGTCCGTTAGTGATTGAGCATAAAGCTTGGATTTAGTAACACCTGCTCCAAGTCCTCTAATACGACCAGGGTATTCTTTACCAAGCACTTGAGTCAAAATATCTTTCCCATCGTCTTTCGGTGGAGCCTCATCCATTTTCTTTTTTTATCGCATCCTACCAAAATTAAATACACAAAACATAGTTATATTAAATTATTATAAACAAGTACGATCAAGTTTTAATTTGTAGATAAGATTGCATACAATTTTAGATGCATTAGCCTCGCTAGTCTTTTTCTTTGAAACATGTGCTTCAATCCATAGTTGTGGCTTGGTCAAAGGCTTGTCCAGGTGTAGTTTGTTCTGCAAATAGAAAGTCATAAAAGTAACCACATAGAAACAGTCAAACCGTACAAACATTCATTTAAAGCTGAATAGACAACACATAAAATCTCTCTATTTGTCACTTACATACTCATCTTCCTTACGATTATACCCCTTTCGACTCAATGTGTGCGTAATAGTCTGTTTTGCCCTTATTTATCTCATTTTCAAACTTTTTGCCTACATGATTATATGTAAGCCATGTTAAGGCCAAATAAAATTAAACATAAAAACAAACATATTCAATTTTATGTAACTACGTACCTGCCATTTCTCTGACATTTGACTTTGAACAAATTGATCTCATTCTTTTACGGACACATCACGAGGCCTTCATTTAGCAAGCTGATTTGTTCTCTCTGCGTTTGTTGATCTTGATTCCATGATTTTTCTTATCTGAGTTGAAAGTTTAGATTTCCAAGACCTCCAAAGCTTCCCCATTTGTTGCATGATAAATAGCTTGAAGCATACATCCACCAAGTATTTTTGCTGCAAAATTTTGAAGCCTAGTCAATAAACCATTCAACACAATCCAAGTGTAGCAAATTGATACAATTAGAGTATAAAATTAGCATAGGAAAACCAATTTCATAAAATTTAAAGAAAAATTAAGCAAGGAATCAGTTTTATTGTGAAATTAGCATACTCAAGAAATTTTTAGAGAAGTAAGAGCATGATCAAGCAAGGACTCGGTCGATGAGAACTTGAGAGCAACAACAATCTGCGAAAAGTTCATGCTTAGTTTATATATCTTCTTATGGCATAAAACTGATAGACGAAATATGTGCAACGACACATAACTAAAATTACCATCAAAAGTTTCCATAGACTCTCCCTAGCTTGAGCATTAACTCCATGCCAACTGTCAATATTAATTGGCACTTGTTCTCGAACTATCACCCCCATAGTAGATGAGAACTTGACAGATACATCTCCAATGGGTTGCCCCCTTGCATTCCACTCAACTAATTTGTTCTCCTTTTCCCCGGTTGCCATAACCTGCAAACATGTCCTACCTCTTGGTTTCCTCTCCCTTTGAGGCACATTGGTTGTTTTTTCAGCTTGCACCACACTCCTCCCATCTCAGTTGCGTTGGAGTCATCCATGCGTCTCTTTCTCGTGCTAGTCTCCTGCACAACATGGAAAGTATATACGTAAAGTGTTTAAGTCCCCTAAACTGCATTTAAGACAAACATTTCAAATACATAAGTACATAGTAACAATAAAGGTAAATCATATTCCAACTAACCGATCTCCTGTGAAGTGTTCAAGTAACCTGAATATTTAGAACATATTATCTCTTACATGTGAATATTTAGAACATATTCCACAATTTCAGAAAATCATAAATTCAAATAAATTCAGAAATTGTCATCTAGTCATCACAAATTCACATGTTGAATAGACCTATAATACTTTCTACAATATTTTAGAAGATATTTAGACACAACAATTTCTAGCCTCAATTATTACAGAAATTTCAGAAATAGTTTACATAAAATTACAGAAATTTTAATTTCAGAAATAGGCATCACATATTGAACAATCCCATAATTTCAGAAGTTACTGAAGATAGGGAGTTGCAGGAAGAGTTTGAGCTCCCATGGAGATCCCATCACCCTCGAAGGCAGAGAGATAGAAGACAGAGAAATCAAATAATAAATAAGCTCTTCAATGGAGCTCTTCGATGGAGAGAGGTGGAGAGAGGCATAGAGAGAAAGAGTTTTGAATGGGTGATGAGATGTTGTCCTCTCTCTCATCTGCAGACTCTCTCTCTCCCCACTGGATACAACAGGTGAGGTAACGGAGGATTTTGAGGGGGAGAGTTACATTTTTCAATTTATTTGGATAGATGATAGGGATGTGCAAATGAGTTGGGGTATTTGGGTCATTTTTGCAAATCCCCTCTCTTTTATTCTCTCTTTCCTTGCACGTGGTCCCCCATCCCTTTACCCTCTCTTTTTTTCTTTCTCTTTCCTTCTCTTTTCCAATATTCTCTCTTTCCTTGCAACTACTTTTTTTTTTTTTTTATTCTCTCTTTCCTTGCACCTACTTTTTTTTTTTTTTTTTGTAAAGTAGTTAGACCTAGACACACCATTTCGGCATTTTCGTCCAATATTCTTTTTAAAAAAAAAGGGTGAGTCGCTGTTTGAAACAGCGACTCACCCATGTATATTTTTAATCCTCGTTTTTAGAATTTTTTTCCCATTTAAATTGATTTTTTTTATAAAAAAAATACTAAGTCGCTGTTTGAAACGACGACTTTAGTATTATATATATATATATATATATATATATATATATATATATATATATATAATTTTATTTTTAATCGGGGCTAAAGTCAATGTTTGAAACAGCGACTTAGCCCCGTTTTGGCTAAATTCTAAAATAGTTTGAGATTTAGGCTAGTTCCATAATTTTTTTTTTCCGATTTTTGGCTAATTTTTTTTAAAAATCGAGATTTAGTCAATGTTTGAAACAGTAGGGGCAGCTGCCCCCCAAAATTTTATTTTACCCCATAGGTATATAATTTGGAATTGGAAATTTTGATTTTCAGAAAAGCAAATTGCTATATTTTAGGAAGGACAGAGGGAGAATCACGGACTGAAATCTCCTTGAACGGTATCGGATTGAAATCCATGGCAGAAATCTTTTAATCTTCGCTCTCCTTGGCAAAAATCCATGGCAGTCTGCAGTCGAGATTGAAATCTCCTTGAACGGTCGCACTGTCGCATAAATTCTCGAAATCGTAGTTGTCGATCGTCATCTTCTTCCTCGCAAATTCGCAATTGGATTCTTCCTCGCAATCGTAGCCGTCTTCGCTCCTAATACCTAAATTGGGTTACTTGACTTCCCTGATTTTCCCCTGAGAAATTGAGAATCGAAGTCGAATCTGCTACCACCGCCGGGTGCCGAGTGAGTGCTGACTCAGTAGTCGATCCATAAGAATCGCCCGTGTTCAATTTTTTTTGCAGCCTTTTGTTACTTTGTTTCAATGATTCAATAAAAAATTTCAAAGATTGAAGACCGTGACTGTGTCGACGATTGTGATTTGTGAATATTATAAAAATAGTTGATCGATCTCATCTAGGAGTAATTTTTTGACAGCCTATTTCAATTGGAATTTGTTTCATGAAGTCAAATTTATAAACATCAATTTTTTTTTACTTTTACAGCTTATTTCAACTGAAATTGTTTCATCACCTTCATGTATTCAAATTTATGCATTTTTTTTAATCTTTGTATGCTCAGGGGTAAGGATCGAAAGTTAAAATTGATGTAGGTATGTAATAGGTGTCAATTAGCCAGCCTCCTCGTGGTTTCGGTTGAGGATCCGCCACTGCCTTGCGGTAAAGCTTTGCTTGTTTGGGACCCAACTTTTGTTTCAGTGGTTTGTGGTGCTTGACCGGCTTTCGACTGGGTTGACTGCTTTAAGCTTGGGGTTACTTTGTGGGATCTTCCTCTTTGGGCTCGTTTCGCAAACCGTTATCTATTTCGTGTGCAAGTCGTATCACCAGGAGGACATTGACAAGTCGATTTTGTTGGATCACCTTGAGGTTTATCTGGAAGAGTACCTTCCTCTTAAAGCTACGGACACACAGGTGGATCAGGCGTAGGCAACAACGTATATATCATATAGGCAATCATCTATTTTTAACGGCTTGTATTGTTTCTTTATTATTCACACTAGTTTATTACCGGTGATGTACACGGTTTGTAATCGATTACAGAAATATTATGTATAACTTCTGGTTAATAAATAAAATTCAATAATTTTTATTATCCATTTAATTTTCATTATAACCCTGCCCATCCAATAGTAATAATAATTATAACCAATATTAATTGATTCTAAATTGATTTGAAATTAAATCAATTGATAAAAAGGTGATAAAAAAATTGATAAAAAGAACTGGTTCAATTTGACAAATGTCATATATATATCTAGCCATGTCAACCACCGGTTCAAATCAGCCTAAAGTTTCATCAGTCAAAGTTTCATAATTTAACTTGTATTAAATAATTTCTAATACACGCTCATTTAAATTTTTTTTTAAAAAAAATTAATATTATGAAAAATCAAGCAAGTTAGCTATTAAGTTAAGGTTTAATTTGGTATGTAGCAATTTTTTACCAATTTAAGTAATTTCCCATTTCTATAACCCTTTCTTATCATTTTTATTTTGACTATTGACCAGTCAAGGTCAATGACGTATGTTAGTAACACATATACGATGACAACTTTTATTTTTATAAGGGTAAATTGCATCAATCATCCCTAACCTTCAACCATTATTTCATTTAAATCCCTATGCTTTACTTTGTTCTAATGTGGTCCTCAAACTTTGGTTTTGTCTTCAAATAGATCCTTCCATCAAATTGGACGTTAATTGACGTTAAATGGCAAGTGTTATTTTTTATTTTTTTTAATATAGGAGTGTTAATTTGGTTTTGGGGTGTGTGGTAACTGATAAGTGTTTGTGCAATGCAAATGACATATTATTATATTATTAACACTACTCTATCATTTCATTAGAATTAAAGAAAAAATATTTTTCTACTAGCTATAAAGGTGAGAGATTAACATAGTAATCCCCACTAAAATGATTTTATCGATCTTTCTAATAAATGTTCTTAAATCATACTCCATCCATTAATTAAAATTTGACGTTTTATTATTTATGCATGCTTTTTAGTTTTTAAGGTCTTAAAAACTGTATAAAATATTAAATTTTTTTAATATATATTTTTAATAATTTCATACTTATTACTATGGGTTATTTTGACAACTAGCACATTATGAATATCTAACTAGCTAACTAACACCCAAACAAAATTAATTAACTAGCCTAACACCTTCCCAAATTGACTATTAAGGTCAACGGTCAACCTGTTTGACCGTTGACCGACTATTTCAGATTTTTTTTTTATTTTAATTTTTTTTATTTTTTTTATTTTTTTAACCAATGATGCCACTTTTTTGATGTCATTTTTACCATGATGCCATTTTTTTATTACATTTTATTTTCGCTTTGATGTCACTTTTCTAATGAAATGGTATGATGACACTTTTTTCAAACATTGATGACATTTTTATTTACTGTGATGTCACGTAAACCATTGATGCCTTTTTTTTTTTTACTGTTGACTACTGATGACACTTTTTTATGTTATTTTGTTGATGATTTTTTTTACCGTGATGCCATATTTTTTCAGAGTAGTGTTTTTGATGACATTTTTTCTTTAATGTAATGCGGCCTTTTTAAATTAGTGTTTTGATGCCATTTTTCTAATTTAGTTATTTGATGCCACTTTTTTTAATTTAATCAATTGTATATCAATATATTTTCATCGATTTTACTTTAATGTAATGATATTTTTTTTTACTGTGATGCCATATTTTTTCAAAGTAGTGATGTCACATTGACCATTAATGATATTTTTTACCGTGATGACATTTTTTGTTCACGTTGACTATTGATGCCATTTTTTTGTTACTGTTGGCTACTGATGACACTTTTTTTATGTCGATTTTTTTATTATATTTTTTTTTACCGTGATGCCATATTTTTTCAAAGTAGTGTTTTGATGACATTTTTTTTCTTTAATGTGATGTAACTTTTTCAAAGTATTGTTTTGATGTATTTTTTCTAATGTAATTATTTGATGCCACTTTTTAAATCAAATCGTTTGATGCCACGTTTTTTTTAATTTAATCAATTGTATATCGATTTATTTTCATCGATTCTACTTTTATTTACTGATGACATGTTTGTGATTATACTTCATTGATGCAATCACTTGTGGTGACATGTTTATTACATTTGTATTCATTGATGACATTTGTGATTGCACTTCATTAATGACATCTTTTATGTTTGATGAAATAAAGTCTTTTATTAATGGCTATTATTCTTTGATGACATTTTTTATTTATTAAACTTCATTGATCTCAATCGTTTCCGATGACATTTTTATATAATTGATGACATAGGAGCTCAAAACGTGGAATCAAAATAGAGTCCCGTATTGTACATAAAAAACCACAAGGTCTTTGAAACTATGACATTAATATTGGTTGTATGCGTAAAAGCATCTATTATAACATCAACTCAAAAAAAAATTCACAATTTTAAAAAAGAAGTAATAAAGTTGTCAATACAATACTTACAACAAGAATCCAGCGTCATATTTGATCAAATAATATTGATTTTTCTCCTATTTATTTCAATCTTAGAAATGGATTGATGGGTAAATAGGAGTCTCGCTCTAAACTAAACTAATAAGCCATAAAATGCATGCAATATGGCTTCCAAATTCCTTGCCCCTAGAAGCTCCCTTGCGTGCTGCTTGCACCTGTTAGTAACATTTAATTCATAAATTGAAATAGTGAACAGACATACAAATATATATATCAAGTACTTGAAACATTCTAAAGCTCAAATGAGCACAGTGGCAAAAATCAGTTCTACATGTACTTCAAAGAAACAAATATACAAAAAAATATCACCCATGTATCTAGTCATACATAAAATAAACTTCTTGCTCAGCTTTTATACATGGTTGTAGAATTATTCCATACTTCTAGCACACAGTAATCTGTAAAAGTAAAGTGCAGAGGTATATTTTTGCCATTTATTCGAGCTCACCTTATTAAAATGCTCATACTGCCGGTTCCCAAGGCCACGAGAAGCAAACATGAACTTCAGCATCTCCAAACTAGCGAGTGCAGATTTGGAGAACATTTTACTCGTAAACCCACAAGATAAAGAACCTGCAAATTTTAGCAATAACCAAGCTTGAAAGATTAGATTTACTCAATTGATCAAATGTCACAAACATTAATATCATATTAAAGCTTCAAAATCCACTGAGCAATACACCGTACAAAAATGCCAATATTATTGTTGAAGGATGCCATCCAGACTATCACAAAAGGCGTCGAAAGACTTGAAAAAGATAGAGATCAGCAATGCTATGGAGAGCAATGAGATGATAGTTCGCAACCGAAAAACAATTTCGATTGAGAAAAGTCACATGAAACCTCAAGCTTTAGCAGCACCATGTGCACAAAAGCTATGGATCTGCACAACACATGTATAGCAGCAGCACAATGCATGATTGAAATCAGATTCAAATAAGAAGACATCATCTAAATTGTGTAACAGAAAATCATTACATAAGACTCGACTTATTTAATAGCATAAACAATTCAAGCAAACATTTATTGAGAAGAAAGCACATCAAGTTCATATTTATCAATGGGACAAAAAGACAAATACCTTCATGTATGCAAGTATTAAAATCAAATTGGTATCTAGCCAAGAATTCTACTGTAAGCACTGAGCATTTCTAGTGCATAGGATGATGCAGCTATGGAGTAAATTCTATAAACAAAAATTACAAAAGGGCACCAAATACCAAAAATAATGGATGTAAAGTTGACTCTAGACATGTATAAGATAGGCAAACCTTTGATTTGGACCAAGGAAGGGGATCTCAAATTTCTCAATTCAAAGCTCTTACCTTATCTAGGCATTTCATCGAACACCTTGGATGCAACTCTTACCTCACCCAATTCAAAGCTATCCAGCACCTTCAAATTTCTCAATCTTGCATCCAGTGGAAGGAGATCTAAAATCTCCATTATTTTCTTTGATTCCAATTTGACAATTACAACAAATGGAGTAGGAATTACCTTGAAATACTCGAGTTGGGGCTGATATTCGAACCACAGGCTCAAATCTGCTGAAATTCCAACCAGCCGACATTCCAACCACACGCTCACAACTCAACTCACACAAAAGCTTAAACAATAACCAGCATAAGAAATACCTTACTCCTCCTTGATCGATCTGGTGGAAGAAGATGAGAAAGAGCGAGAAACCTGGGAGCGAAATCGACATCGAGGGTTCCATTTGATCCGGCCATCTCTCTCGCTCGCCCCCTCACCGGTGGTCGGGACGCCTTGGTACCGACGAGGACATGGGAGAACGAACGAACGAACGTGGTGGGGAGAATCAATGGAGATCGGGATCCGCGGGAAGGAGCGCCATTGAAGAGCCGTGAAGAGACAGAGAGAGCAGATGCTAGAGGGCTAAAAAAAATTTAGGGGATGTTAAAGCGGCTTATAAATTTTCAAGAGGTGTTAATTACTTAATTAGAACATTAAAAGGTGATTTTCTACCAAATTTTCTCTATTACTATTAAGTATGAATTTATAAACACAAATGTAAAAAAATGTTAATATTTTATATAGTTTGTATCATTCTCAAAAAACGTGTATGAATAGTAAACGATAATTTTTAATTAACAGAGGGAGTATATACTTTAAGAACTTTAATTGGAAACAACAAAAATTACTAAAACATTAAGAGTGAACCCTAGAAAATCTTTTTTTTTTAAAGCTAAAATAATAAAATTTTCAAAAATATTATCCAATTAAATCTCTAATTAACTTATACCCTTGAGACATAGGTTAAAAACCTATTTTGCAAACAGAAAAAAACTGTTATTTATTAAAATTTCCTTTGTCCTTACTTTTCTTTTTTATTTTGACTTTCATCTCATTTAGTTTTCATTTATGGAAATTTCCACTTATTTGTGTCAAATGTCATTTTTATCTAAAACAATTATAATTTACTGTGTCATTCACATTGGACAAACACTTGTTAGTACACACGTGCAATTCAAGACTTAAAGTTAACGGAAATTAACGTCTGGTTACACAGAAGGACTATATTTGAAACCAAAATGAAAGTTTGAGGACCATATTAGAACAAGCTAAAGTTTAGGGACTTGAATGAAATAATGGATAAAGGTTGGGGATGATAGATGCAATTTACTCTTTTTATAACAACATTTTTTTAATATTTTTTAACAAGGTCAGTGTAGCCACGTATGATGACACAAATATGGCGATAAAATTTTCATTTGTGAAAAATTGTTTTAGGTGATAGTTTTATTTTAAATGAGGACATCATCACCACTTTATCGGCGTCATTACTGATGGTGGCACATATGTGGTGACAAATTTTTTTTAGGTGAAAGTTTTTTTTTAACAAGGACCATGTCACCACCCTTATCGGGGTTCACCTTACTAAAACACGTGTCATCAAAATAAAACCCTAGGCATGCGGAGCATAAACCCTAAAGGAGCGCACTAAAACTAATCCGACGCAAATCGGTGTTCAGTATGGTTTATGGTAGTCTCTAGGGTTTAGGGTCTTGGCCCAAAAGCCTAACTCCTAAGCCCTAAAATGTGTGTAATGGTATACCTTGCATCACCCATACTAAAACTCTAGGACGAGGCAATTTCACGGACACTTTCTTTTAGAGTAAGCTTTATTTATTTATTTTGTGACACTTTCTTTTAGGATAAGAAGTGTTTTTATATAAAAAAAAAATTAGGGGCAAGCAACACCAATAAGGCTAATATCTGTTTTTTTTTTTTAATATGTTCTTTTGAATTAGAGTTTTTTTTTTAGATTTCAAGGATATAGATGTCATCACCGTTGTCACCAAACTAAAACTCTAGGATAAAGGGTTATGGTTTATAGTGTAGGGCCTTGACTATGACATCACTAGTGTCACACAAAAAACATGTCACCAAACTAAAACTCTAGGATAAGGATATCATAAACCCTAAATGCGATAATTCTAGTCCAATGAAAATATGATGTATAGTATGTGTCACATCGCAGTGTCACCCTTGTGTCCCTACCCATTTGACAATGTCAGCACTGGTGCCACCCAAATAAAGATACAAAAACCACCCCCAAAGTGGTGAGGATTCTCTGGTCCGCATTTATAGTTCATTCTATAGTCCGTCTTTTTTTATTGGTTGAAATCAATTATAATACTACCCCATTTATGAAGAAAAATAATAAAATAATCCGGCACAACCAATCACCCGATACGGACCATATAATGGACCGTGATTGTGGACTAGGTGAACTCAATCCCCCCCAAAGATGCACCCACAACGCCCATGATGCACTAACATTTTTATTCTCCACCCTTCAAGAGGTCAGTTTTATTCTCCACCTTTATGGATGCCATTTTTATTGTCCACCCTTGTGGAGGCTTATCCCGATTCACTCATGTGAGGATATACTTTAATTCAGAAAGAAAGACAACGGTAAATGACGGGGTTGGAACTTTCATTTATACTCTCATGACGTGGTACACTCGTTAAGCTGAACATTACACTGGTTTCTGTGGCTTTTTTCTATACACATGGAAAAGTAAAAGCCAAGGATCCATGATAAAATTGAAACATACAGAAGAAAGGAAACTCTAGGGGTATGCGAGTATGCTTAAGCAAAGTAAGCCTTGAGGTTTTTAGCGTTCTAAGCCTTCACGGGAATAGCTCCTTCCGGATTCTATAGTTTCTAAGACCCCCTTCTGACCTCATCAGAGAGGATGTAGGGTGCCTCCTTTTTCGGCTCTAGCATTCCTATCGTAGTTGATTGCCGGAGTACAAGGTCTCCCTTTTGCAAGGGTCTAGCGAACATGGGTTTGTTATATCACTTGGACAAACATCGTTGATACTCGTGTGCACACCTTGAGGGCAACAATATCCCTTCTTTCTTATCATATATGTAGCTCAATTTCCATAGCTTCGTTGTTAGAGTCGCTATCCAAATCATAGAATTAGATTGAAGGGATTAGTAACTCCACGAATATTAAGGAATCGACCTCGTAGGTCATCGCAAAGGGGGTCCATCTGATGGGGCTTTTGCAGCCGTCTTGTTAGACCAAAGGACCAGGGCTAGCATCTCAATCCAATTTTCCTTTGCATATCTTCTTGAGTGCTTCCAATATCGGACAATTGGTAGTCTTTCCTTGGTCGTTCGATCGAGGATACATGATAGAAGAAAACCGGAGGTCAATGTGAAGTCATACGCAAAAATCTCGAATAACTTCACAATCGAACTACGGTCCGTGGTTGACAATGCATATTTCATATAGGCATTATAGATGTTTCTTTTTGTAATTAGGTAGTGGTTTTGCTATTGTTTGAGTATAGTTCCGTTTATTACTTGTGAAGTATTCAAGTTCAGAATCTATGCGTTTTTAGTGTTTATTCTGCATAATTACATTTCGACTTTGGATGGACATTGGGAAGAGCTTAAGAAGCATGTTTTGAGAGCACATGGAGGCTAAGGAGGACCTAGAGAGGAGCAATGAGGCACGACATTGGAACCCATTGAAGACAATTGAGGAACGTCGGACACTGCAGAGACGGCGCCCGCCGCCCCTTGCATTGCGCCCGTCATGGCCCAGTTTTCCGAATACGCGGTTTTGGATCCGAAGACATTATTTTATATTATTTTATTATATTTCCTAATAGGGTTTTGCCGACCTTAGAGAGACTTATTTAGGTTGTTTTCAGTTTTGGTTTAGAGAGAAAGAGGTTGATTGTTAAGAGACTATGAACACAATTAGAGATAGAGAGAATTGGCATATGAGTTACTAAATTCATAGTTTTGCATGTGATTCGAAGACATGGTTGTTTGGATTGTGAGGATTTGATTCTATTTGATTATTCATGTTCTTAGTTATCATCTTGTGCTTAATTTTATATTTGTATTCCTTTCTATGCTTGATCAACATGTTAGGAATTACATCTTAGCTATGAATTCATTGTTGTTTTCTCGATAGCAAACAAAGGTATTGATGATAATGATGTCTCTTTGTCTTTGTAGTGGATAATTTCAATTGATCTATGTTGAGGATATTCGATTAGGGCTGAGTTCGGTATGCGCCTATTAGTCTTAATTGTGTTGAGTCAATGTGCCAATTGGTCTTGATTACTTGAGTCCTTATTGCTATTCTTTAGTGATATTGAATAAGATGAGTGAATCTATGCAGATCTCTCAAATTTAATCGAGTAGACCTAGGAATATGAATAATTAATAGATCAATCCGAGAACCATGAATTCCAACCATTTTCAGAGAATTGTAGGTGAAATGTTCTTTCAACTTTGATATCGAATTACTTTGCGATCATAAATCTGGTTACTTTTACATCTTTGATACTTGTTACGAATCATTGCTTTGCTATAAGAGTCTTTGCTTAGAGTTATTGAATAGGAAATCGCTTCTCCCTATGGGTTCGACACCGGACTTCATCGCTATACTAGTAGTTATTTGGTTTATCAAGTGATTGGTTGCCTAATCTATTGGTTGTGTGTTTAAGTTTGGATATTATTACTATTTGGCAAAGGGCGAAAGTGCCAACGATGTTCGTCCCGCACTAGTGGTCAATAATGATGACTTGTGAAACCCCAAATCGATAGACCATGTCTTTCCATAAGAATTTCCTCACTTTTTTTTGTTGTGGTTAGGGCCATGGGCTCTACTTCGACCCACTTGGTGAAGTAGTCTACAATTATCAAGATAAAATGCAGTTGTCCTGGTTCTTTTGGAAATGGGCTAAGTATGTCCATTCCCCATATCGCGAACAGACACGTCACATAAATGCACTTGAGAGGATGAGAGGGTTGATGTTTGAGGGATGCGAGCCTTTGGAAAGTGTTTATACGGGGTTAGCCGTAGGATGGCCCGATCTTCGACAATTAAACAAGAAACTTAAGAACGGAAGCAAGAAACAATAAAGACTCGACAAGACTCCAAGAATCGACCAAGAACAGTTCAAGATCGACCAAGAAAACCAAAGAACGCAGAAAGATTGAATCAAGACTGGACAAAGATTCCAAGAACAAGCAAGAACTCAAAATCGACCAAAGCAAGAAAACAAGAACAAGACTCGAAAATATAGAAAGACTCGAAATTGATATAAAGACACGACCGATGAGGACTGAGTCGATCTATATAGAACAAGATAAAGACCCAGGCCTCCTCAGATGGTAGGAACCAATACCAATGACTATATAACCCGCCTCTACAACCCTACACAACCAAGCGGACAACGAGGGGGCTCGTGGATACTAGGATCACCAAGTCTTGCAAAGTTGATGAGCACAAAGCAAACCAAGCTAAAACAATACCAATAGTTGCAATCGATGAGCCAGCTAAAACAATACCCATAAAACGTGGTTTTTGGCGCAAATATTTCAACCCGAAACCCGAAGCAACCCGAACTCGTTCAACCCGCAAATTTCTGGGTCGGGTTGGGTCATCCCGTGGGTCACCCGTTGGGTCAAGCTTTAAAATAATAAAATCATAAATAAATTACAATTTAACCTAATATTGAAATATATTACTGATAATAATTAGGATTGAATATTATATTTTTCATCATCAACTTTACTTTATAATTTAACATTACAATTTGTTATGTATATAAAATTACATATTACTATTGTAGCAACATTAATTATTATTTTTCAATAATATAACTATTATTATGACAATATAAAAAATTTAGATTTAAGAACTATGTAAATAGTCATTAAAAATACTCCATCTGCTTACTTTTAAATGTCGTTTACTATTCATGTATGGTTTTAAGAATGATAATAATTATATAAAATATCAATTTATATATTATATATAATTTCATACTTCAAAAACTAAAAAGAATGAAATTATAACAAGTAATAAATTTTTATTGATATTTTACATAATTTTATCATTTTAAAATAACGTGTATAAATAGTAAATGACATTTAAAAAATTATGGATGAGTAGCGCTCTTGACCCGTTGGGTCGACCTGAACCCGTTAAATATGGGTCTGGGTAGAGCATTTCATGACCCGTAAACCGAAATGACCCGACCCGAAATGGACCCGAACCCTAGACGGCCCGACCCAAACCCGACCCACCCGACCTGTTTGACAGGTCTACTTCGAATCGATTGACTTTCACTCATGTGTTTCAACACAAACTGAGATTTTCATTCATTGAGAGACGTCTAAAGTTTTACAATGGAATCAGCCGCTACTGCTGAACTGCTGAACGAATCTAAAAACGAACAACCATCAAGCTTGCACCTTTGGACCTTCTCCCATGGTGGAGCCTTCTTCTTCCTCTTGAGGATGACATCATTCTCACGAGCTCAAATCATAGGTCCATCCCCAAGTATAGATGTGTCCGAAGGTGTCTTGGATGGTGTCTTGGATGGTCCCGCATCAATCTCCCTTTATTGAAAAGGATTCGTCCTCGAATCCAAGGTCTTATATGATTCCGCAAATGCACCCACACGAGCTCCTGGATCGAAAACCGCATGCCCATGGAAACTCATCTCAAGACCGATTGTTGTAGGGATTGACCACTCCGTGATAGTTTTGTTCTCAGCTTCGTCAACTTATAGGCCATTAGAGCTCTCTACAAAACCAAGGAAAGAAAACTGATTAGTGCACAATTCAGGTTTCATATCACCTTCATGATGTTCTAACTTAATATGCACTTTAGCTTGTTCATTGATCTCTAAGTTTCAATCCAATGCTAGCAAGTTTTCATCCTTTTTCAAGGCTGAATTTTCAATTAATTCAAGGCTAGCAATATTAGAACAATTTTCACCATCAATGATCATATTAGAAACATTGATACAAATCTTTTCTTTGATTATTATCATAAGGCATAGGTTGAACACTTAAAACTTTATTAACAATCAAAGAATCATCATGCTCATATTCAATGCAATCATCTTTAGAGGCAAGTAAACTAAGATCTTGATCATTATTAACATGCTCATCATTTTCACCACTAGAATTTTCAGATTCATTTTCGCCAGGTGATTAATCATGAAAGTCTTCTTATTTGGGAAATCCTTCATAATATGTCCTCTACCTTGGCGTATAAAGCAAGGAATGTACATAGATATAAGAGTAGAAGGGTTAGGATTACTCCCTTTAAGGCCAGTAGATGCCCAGAAGAATGTCGTGCCTCTACTGCCGTCAATCTTTCATTTATCCTTACCAACAAAATATAAACAAACACTAGTGAGTTTGTTGCTCTGGTTAGACATGTCAAATAAAGACAAAAAAAGAACTATGTGGCAGTTGTAAAAATATAAACAAACTCACTAGTGTTTCGCTCACACTCCCTCTCTAATTGGTATGTCACGCTTGTTGTTTCAATCCGCCTTGGACAAATCAACACTCAAGAAAAAACCTAGCAATTCAAGGTAAGAGATCAAGAGAATGAACAAGAAACAACGCAAATGAGATACCACAACAGCAGCAAAGTATCGACTCGTTACAAAGGAGTATCGACTCGGTGTGTGGGTATCGACTCGATAGGTAAGGGTATCGACTCGGTATGTTTAGGGTTGTACTCGATGTTGGAGAAGAGCACTCGGCAATGCGACAGGAGCACTCGACAAGGAATCAAGCACTCGACAAACACAAAGTAACAAAAGATAAATAAAGGAAAATAGAAGAAAGTTTGGAAATTTACCTCTTTTGATTTGAAACCTTAAGTTAGGATGTTGTAGTTGCAAGGGTAGAGTTTCATGATTGTGTTTAGGAGGTAATGGATGTATGTCGATCTAGGGCTGCTGAAATTCACCAAGAATGACCCCTTGAAGCTTTCTTGCACTAGATAATTGTTGTTAGAGACAATTAATTATCTAGATCTATCTTTAGGAAGTCTATTTATAGATGGTATTTATCTATAGAAGGATTATTGTTTCTAGATAGAATAAGTTCATCTATATCTGGGTTTATTTAGATATAATAGGTTTATCGATATCTAGGTTTATCTATAGGGTTATCTATATGAGATCCTCTATTATAAATAGAGGCATGTAGGGTTGGAATTATGTATCCAAAAAAGCATCACAATAATAAGAAACCCTAGCTGCAGAGAGGTTTTTCTCTGTAGGGTGTTCTGCGCGGTTCTTGCCAGAACACGGAAATCCTTTGTGTCATATTGATCATTCTCCTTCTCTTTAACGATATTCACTCGGGGAAATACACAACAATTGGTATCAGAGCAAGGTAAGACGATGACATCCAGTGCGAAATTCGAGGTTCCGCGTTTCGATGGCACTGGAAATATCGGTCTATGGCAATGACGAGTGAAGGATCTGCTGACTCAGCAGGGAATGTTAAAGGCGCTGAAAGAGGTAAAGCCCGAGGCACTGAAAGATGAAGATTGGGAAGAAATGTAGGAAAAGGCGGCGTAGATCATTCGACTCTGTTTGGAGGACGAGGTGATATACCATGTAATTGATCTCAAATCCTCGCAAGAGATTTGGGTAAAATTGGAGAACAGGTATATGTCAAAATCCTTGTCCAGTAAGTTGTATCTAAAGCAAAGATTGTATGGGTTGAAGATGACAGAAGGCTCTGACTTGGTAAAACACATCAACACTTTTAATCAAGTTATCGGAGATTTGGCACGACTGGATGTAAAGCTTGAGGATGAAGACAAAGCCATGATATTGCTATATTCTCTACCCTCTTCATTTGAGAATTTGGTGACGGCGCTGACAGTAGGGACGGAGACGATATCCCTAGATACGGTGAATACGACGTTGCTTGCTCATCATGAGCGACGTCAAAATTTTAACGGCGAAGGTTCCCAAAGCGAAGGTTTGTATGTCAAAGGCAACTTGGGAAGAGGGAGGAAGAAATAGAAGCAAGATGGGGGTGACAGCCCGTCCAGATCGAAGTCCAGAGGGAAAAAGACAGTTACTTGTTACCACTACAAGGAAGAAGGTCACTTTAAGCGTGATTGTCCAGTAAGAAAGAAGAAGTATGAGGGAAAGACAGATGATTCGTCTTCGAAATCAGTAAACGTAGTGCAGAAAGAAGACTCAAACAATACCTACTCATATATGCTTTCAGTAACGTCGGGAAGATGTTCAGATTTATGGATCTTGGATTCTGGTTGTTCATTCCATATGACTTCGAAAAAAGGCTGGTTCGAGGTGTACAAGTCATGAAGTTTTGGTTCTGTTTGATTGGAAGACGACAAGCCATGCAATGTTGTAGGAATCGGGCAGATCAAACTCAGGATGCATGATGGTGTAGTCCTGACATTGACTGATGTATGTTATGTTCCAGATCTCAAGAAGAATCTGATTTCCTTGGGTACATTACATGCAAATGGGTTCCGTTACAAGAAAGTTGATGACGGTCTGAAAGTGAGCAAAGGAGGAATGACAGTAATGAGGGCGAGATGAACCTCTGGAAATATCTATCTCTTGTTAGGGAGTACAGTTGTAGGTGGGGCTGCAATTGTAGAGTTTGAGTTAGATAGTACAACTTTGTGGCACATGCGCCTTGGCCACATCGGCGAGCATGGCATGACTGAGCTTCACAAGAGAGGTCTTTTGACGGGTGTAAAGAGTTGTAAGATGGATTTCTGCAAGTTCTGCGTGATGGGAAAACAGTCCAAAGTATCGTTGAAGATAGGCAAACACAATACAAGCGGCCTGCTTGACTACGTACATTCTGATGTGTGGGTCAAGTAGAGTCATTAGGAGGATCCAGGTACCTTTTCACCTCTATCGTTGACTATTCGAGAAAAGTCTAGGTGTTTTTCATGAAACACAAATCTGAGGTCTTCAGCAAGTTCAAGTTGTGGAAGGCAGAGGTAGAGAACCAGACAGGGAGGAAGGTGAAGTATCTGAGATCAGATAATGGGAAAGAATATACTGACACAATGTTTCAGTAGTTCTATGAAGAGCATGGCATTCAGAGGCACTTTACAGTCCGAAAGACAGCACAATTGAACGGTGTTTCAGAGAGGATAAACCGTTCAATTACAGAGAAGGCTCGTTGCATATGGTTGCAAGCAGGGCTTGCAAAGAGCTTTTGGGCAGAAGCAGTGAGCATGGCGGTTTATCTGATCAATAGATCACCACAGATTTCTCTAGACGGGAAGGTCTCTGAGGAGGTATAGACTGGTTCAGATTTAGATTTGTCACATCTAAAGATCTTTGGTACTCCTGCATATGTGCTGATTCCAAGTGATGAGAGAACGAAACTGGATGCAAAGTCTAAGAAGTGCATCTTCTTGGGCTATGAGAAAGTTGTAAAGGGTTTCAAGTTTTGGGACCCTGTTGCTAAGAAATGAGTGATCAGTCGAGATGTTGTGTTTGATGAGCAGTATATGCTTCAACTAGCCAAAGAAGTTAAGAGGTCTGTGGTTACAGAGACTGATCCTAAGACGGTGGAGGTGGAGCTTGGTGAAGAGATTGACATTAATGCTCCTATATCAGCAGGAAATGAGCAACAACAACGGTAGGTGGAGAGTTTTGTTTATGAAAGACCTAAGCGCGTGAGACGACTTCCAGTCAGATTTGGTTTTGATGAGACGGTTAACTATGCTCTTGTTATTGGAGAAGATGATCCATCTAACTTTCAAGAGGCTATTCAAAGTCAGGAGAAAGAAGGATGGGTAGGTGCTATGGCAGAAGAGATGGAGTTTCTCAATAAAAATTAGACATGGAAGTTAGTTAGTCTTCCGGCAGGGAAGAAGGCTATAGGGTGAAAATGGGTGTTCAAGAAGAAACAAGGTGACTCACACAGAGAATGAGTGAGGTTCAAGGCACGCTTAGTAGCAAAGGGCTACTCACAGAAAAAGGGGACTGATTATGATAAGATATTTTCCCCTGTGGACCGACACACTTCTATCAGATTGGTGTTGGCACTGGTAGCTAGGTGGGATTTACATCTTGAGCAAATGGATGTGAAGATGACTTTCCTTCATGGTGATTTGGAAGAAGAAATTTACATGGAGCAATCAGAGGGTTTTGTTGAACCTGGAAAGGAGCAGCTTGTATGCAGTTTGAGAAAGTCCTTGTATGGGTTGAAGCAAGCTCCAAGGCAATGGTACAAGAAGTTTGACTGTTATATGCTTTGAATTGGCTACTAGAGATGTGAGTATGCTTGTTGTGTTTATGTGAAATATCTTGATGATGGCTCCCCTTTGCTTTTGCTGCTATACGTTGATGATATGCTCATTGCTGGGAAGAACATTGATGATATTGTTGAGCCGAAAGCTTTGCTGGGAAAGAAGTTTGATATGAAGGATCTTGGCGCAGTAAAGAAGATCCTTGGTATGGAAATTCGCAGAGATAGAAGTTCTAGGAGATTGTGGCTATCTCAACAGAATTATATTGAGAAACTGCTTGACAAATTTGACATGGAAAAATGCAAACCTGTTAGCACCCCTTTGGCGAATCACTTCAGACTCTCTTCCACTCAGTGTCCGAAGTCTGATGAACAAATAAGAGATATGTCGAAAGTTCCGTATGCTAGTGCAGTTGGTTGTTTGATGTATGCTATGGAGTGCACAAGACCTGATATGGCCCAAGCTGTTAGCCAAGTCAGCAAGTACATGTCTAATCATGGGAGGGAACACTGGAATGCATGCAAGTGGATTCTCAAGTATTTGAGGGGTACTGCTGACCATGGGATCATGTTTGGTGGCGAAAAAGGCGGTCTTTCATTCAAAGGGTACGTTGATTCAGACTATGCGGGTGATCTTGACAATCGGAGGTCCACTACTGGGTATGTCTTTACTCTTGTTGGGGAACCTATTTGTTGGAGATCTGTTTTAAAGTCTGTGGTAGCCCTTTCTACTACTGAGACAGAATACATGGCTTCAGCAGAGGCAGCCAAGGAGGCACTATGGCTCAAAGCAATTGTGAAGGAACTGAGTGTTGAGCAAAGTGGAGTTGAGATATACTATGATAGTCATAGTGCTATATATCTGGCTAAGAACCAAGTATATCATGCTCGGACGAAGCACATTGATGTGAGATTTCACAAGATCAGAGAGCTTGTAACGTCCGGAGAAATCATCTTAGAAAAAGTTCACACCTCTCAGAATGCTGCTGATATGTTAACCAAACCAGTCACCACAGACAAGTTCAAGCACTACTTGAATTTGGTTCATATTACTCGATGTTAGTCGAGTGAAAAGCCCTAGGGAACGGAGTACAGGAAGACATTGGGTAGACAAGATCTTGGAGATGTTTCTATTCGTTGCAATAGATATAGATTATTTGTCTAGGTGGAGATTGTTGTTAGAGAAAATTAATTATCTAGATCTATCTTTAGGAAGTCTATCAATAGATGGTATTTATCTATAGAAAGATTATTGTTTCTAGATAGAATAAGTTTATTTATATCTAGGTTTATTTAGATATAATAGGTTTATCTATAGGGTTATCTATATGAGATCCTCTATTATAAATAGAGGCATGTAGGGTTGGAATTATGTATCCAAAAAAGGATCACAATAATAAGAAACCCTAGGTGTAGAGAGGTTTTTCTCTGCAAGGTGTTCTGCGCGGTTCCTGCCAGAACACGGAAATCCTTTGTGTCCTATTGTTCATTCTCCTTCTCTTTAACAGTATTCACTCGGGGGAATCCACAATAATCAACACTTTTTTTTCGACTTACTTTTTTTCCTAGGTGAATTTTATCCTCCCTAGGTCCAATCCTTTGAATTTTCTTTTTCTTTCTTTGGAATTTCGAACTGATTTTATTTACTCGAAAAATAGAAAAATGGAAATAGATCGAAAAATAGATAAATGGAAATAGATAAAAGATTGATCAAAAGATTGAAAAATAGAAAAAGATAAACAAAATAGGGTTTCTTGTGTGTGAAGGACTCGACCAAGTCGACTATGGGGACAAGTACTGCCGTCGACTAGGGTGATGCACAAGGGGGTGTGCACATGATTGGTCGACTCCAAGGTCTCGGCTAGGTTTTGTGTTTGGGCTAAGCAACCACAATAATCACAAACAAGAAAGGTTAGTGAAATAATCAATTCAAGAATGCAAGAAGTAAAGGACCAAATAAAGAAAAAAACTTTTTTTTTGTGGTTTTTGTGTTTATGAAAAGAAAAGACACAACTTTGATGTCGGAAACCAAAGCTCTGATACCAATTTGATACGGGGTTAGCCGTAGGATGGCCCGATCTTCGACAATCAAACAAGAAACTCAAGAATGGAAGAAAGAAACAATAAAGACTCAACAAGACTCCAAGAATCGACCAAGAACAGTTCTAGATCGACCAAGAAAACCAAAGAACACAGCAAGAATGAATCAAGACTCGACAAATATTCCAAGAACAAGCAAGAACTCGAAATCGACCAAAGCAAGAAAACAAGAACAAGACTCGAAAATATAGAAAGACTCGAAATTGATATAAAGACACGACCGATAAGGACTGAGTCGATCTATATAGAACAAGATAAAGACCCCAGACCTCCTCATAGGGTAGGAACCAATACCAATGACTATATAACCTGCCTCTACAACCATACACAACCAAGCGGACAACTTGGAGGCACAAGTAGGGAGCTCGTGGATACCAGAATCACCAAGTCTTGCGAAGTTAATGAAGACAAAGCAAACCAAGCTAAAACAATACCAATAGTTGCAATCGATGAGTCATGCTTCGAATCGATTGACTTTCACTCATGTGTTTCAACACAAACTGAGATTTTCATTCATTGAGAGACGTCTAATGTTTTACAATGGAATCAGCCGCTACTTATAACCCTAAGGGCTGATTTTAGATAGAAATAATAATTAAAAGAATAATTAAAATAAATCCCGAAATTACCTAAAATAACATAAGTAAAGAAGGTCTCTAAACATAGCAATAAAAAAAAGTTCCAAGACTTAGTAATTTCCGTCTAAAAACAGTGACAACTCCAAAATGTTGATTTTCGGCCAAACTCTAGGTCGAATCTGGAAACAACTTCAAGAGAAAAGTTGTAGATCTCTTTGTCCTCGTTCCAAAAAGATATGGCACGATCCAATCCGATTAATATTGACTCCGTACAAATCATTTTACTGAGACGTTGAAAAGCTGTCAAACTGTTGAACGAATCTAAAAACGAACGACCATCAAACTTGCACCTTTGGACTTTCTCCCATGGTGGAGCCTTCTTCTTCCTCTTGAGGATGACATCATTCTCACGAGCTCGAATCATAGGTCCATCCCCAAGTATAGATGTGTCCGAAGATGTCTTGGATGGTCTCGCATCAAGTGTCGCACACTTGGATGGTCAATTGAGTGTCAAGTTTCATGGAGGGCTAATAATATCCTAAACATGATATTCTTACCACTATGGACCTCCACCCTTGATGATTTTGACAAATTCCCGCATGCGGCTCATGGATTATCTGGTGACCTTCTTCCCTGGACACGCAGAGGGGGTCATGGAGATAGAAATCTCATTTGTATAAGCGATCCTCTTTGACGCGGAATTAGGCAGCTCTTGTTCTCAATTGTCTATCCATCTCATGGTGGGGATCCATCGTTTTCCCGTTTTTGATAAAATTCAATTGTGGTTCTCGCCAAAAGTAGATGGAGACTTTGAATATCCCTTTGTGTATTAATATTTCTCGCGCTGCTCTGCACTCAATTACCACGCGGTCACCCACTGCTGGAGGAAGAGCGGCTCCCATCCGAGCAAAGGTATCAACCCGAGCATTATCTAGACTGAGGATGGACGCAATAGAAAAGTAATTGAATGTTGCTGTTAGTGTCTGCACGTATGCGAAAAGGATATTTGGGTAGCGTGGATTGTTGTTGTCATCGCAAGTGATGTTGCTCAGGGAGTTAGTGACGATGCCATGTAAAATAGCCTCATTAATTAACAAGGATATGACGTCATAAGTAGACCGCCCAACACAAAAGACATTTAGTCCACTACATCGCAAGCAACACACTTAGCCAGACCACGACCAGACTCACTGCCTTGAGTATAACCATCTGTGGACATCGCGATTAGTATTCTAGCACTGATAAGTATAAACCTCATAACAAACAGGGCCCACAAACACCTCGTGGCCCCTTAAGCCAAAGACGAGCAACTCGCTAGCCAAGCACCTCCCTGCTAACAACGCCACGTGTAAGTACCTAGCACTCTAGCATAAGGGCATGCGTTACACATGTCCCTTGTTAATCCACGAGGTCACCAGCCAGCTGCTCGCTTAGCCTCCCTATGAATACCCCTCTTAAGCCCCCAAGATAGAGATCCGATTCAAGAGAGAGGAAGAAGAGCTTTGTATATCTCCCTAATTTAAAACCCCCAGAGTTGAGTTCTTAAGGTCTTTGGTCGCAGAAGAACGTATATGGAATAAGAATGTACATCATCTTAAGTATTTCCTCTAAAGACGCTAAATAGTAAATTACCTCCTCGCGAGCCAAAAGCTTCACCGCTACTACTTGGACCAAACAACACAAGCTGATCATCACCCATTCTAATTGGGCTTGAAGGTAATAAAGGATATTTGTCATCACATTGAGGTAATAAGTACGAGTGAAATTCCATGATCGCGTCAGGTAGGTATCGTCACTTTGAGTGATGTTTCCCGGGCAGGTGGCAACGCGTAATGCGAACCAATGCGTGTCTGATAGCGAGGCAAGCAAATGACCTTGTGTTTCGGCAACGATTGTGGACAATTTATCTCGATCGTGAAGGTTTAATGGTTCGGTTCCTGTTTTGCAATGTTAAACCATGATAATTTATCTTGATCATCGTGAATAAGAACTAGAAAGTACATTAATAAGATGAGCGCAAAGGTATTTTCCGAGCAGGTTTATACTCTCTTCGATTTTTAATATAAGGCATTTGACTTTTAAGCACGTAATTTAAGGAGCTGAAAACTATATACAATATTGATTGTTTGAAAATTTAATATTATAATACTAATTATTAATAAGTTTTATAATGTAAAAAAATTTAATTAATAAATCAATATTTTATAGAGTTTTTAGGTTCTTAAACTACGTGTACAAAAGTCAAACGTCTTATATTTCCAATCGGATGGAGTAATAATTTATTGTGAAGGGATATCTCTTAACCTGCTACTGTATAATAATTAAAAATGTCCAGTTGTAAATTTATTCTTTGCCTCTTCTTCTTTCTCTCTCCCTCCCTCAATTTTGATGGAGGTAAATGCCACGCCTTGAACCCGAGACCTTGGGTTCATGAGCAAACCCCAGGCCACTAGAGCCTACAAGGTAGACGTTGTAAATTTATTCTTAAATATTTGAGTAATTTATGTTGTAATTTTATCATATAGAGTAATAATTTAGCTTTATAAACAAAAGTTAAGCAAAGAAGAATTAAGATTATGAATATTTTTTGAAATCTGACAAAATTTAGGGATGATATTCTTTAATTATGTAATAATTAATGTATGATTTTGTGAAACATATAACCTATTTTAAGGGGCACGCAGTTTATGTAATTTATTCAACAAATTATAAGTTGAGTCAACTACGCGTTCCTCACTCTCTTTATAGGCCATCATCACCAGAACGGCAGAACGTATTAAATAGAACTTTCTCTTCTTGACCCAACTTATCTGTCGTTAGGTGTAGGGACCTTCGTGGAAACACCAATTAAAACTCAGATTTTCCAACCCGACGATTACGTGCGTTGATCAAGTCAACGCTGCGTTTCGGTCTTATATTCCACAAATCGCAATTCATTACCGATATATGTACTATTCTCCCCTGTTCTCGTACTAGCAAAGCCCATCCTCAAATTCTGAAACAAACAGATTACATCTAGGCAACCTCGCCATGGATAGAGAGCAAGAGGAGCTTCAATTCCTAGGCCTCTTCGACATATGCTCGGAGTCGATGAAGATCATCTCGAGATGGCGGAATATCATTCTCAGGATCACCGTGACCTTAATCCTTCCCCTATCGTTCGTGTTCTTATCCAACATCGGAATTTCCATGCTCCTCTCCGGTAAAATCTTGCACAACGAGGATGTCCTCGATCAAACGAGGCTAGGAACCGCGTCCTACAACAAGATCTCAGACCTGTTGACCACCGAGTGGACCGAATACTGGCTCATCAAGGTGGTCTACTTGATGTTCCTCCTCATCTTCTCCCTCCTCTCCACCTCAGCAATCGTGTACACCATCGCGTGTATTTACTCCGGTAAGGAGATCACCTACAGTAAAGTCATGAGTGTCGTGCCCAAGGTTTGGAAGAGGCTTATGGTCACCTTCCTATGCAATTTCGCTATTCTCGTAGTCTATAACATCCTTACTTTCCTCTTCTTGGTTGCACTAGTACTTCTATTAGCCGGAAACGACATAGGAAGGGCATTTACCTTAATGGCCGTAGTGGGCATATTATACTTCATTGGTCTGGTTTACATCAGTGTGATATGGAACCTAGCAAGCGTGGTATCCGTGTTGGAGGAGAGTTACGGGTTCCAGGCTATGATGAAGAGCAAGGCATTGATAAAGGGCAAAATGGGAATTTCGCTCGCAATATACCTTGTGGTAAACCTTTGCTTGTTTGGGACCCAACTTTTGTTTCAAAAGTATGTGGTCACTGACCGGTCGATGGGAGTGGTTGGGAGGATTGGGTTTGCTGCCTTAAGCTTGTGGGTACTTTGTGGGATCTTCCTGTTAGGGCTCGTTTTGCAAACCGTTATCTATTTCGTGTGCAAGTCGTATCACCATGAGAACATTGACAAGTCCATTTTGTCGGATCACCTTGAGGTTTATCTCGGAGAGTATATTCCTCTTAAAGCTAGGGACATACAGATGGAGCAAGTGTAGGCAACATACATATCCGATCATATAGGCAATCATCTATTTTTAATGGCTTATATTGTTCCTTTTGTATTGATATTTTTTTTTTTGTCGGATTAGTTGCTTCATGTAACACGAATGATTAGGCAAGGAATAGAAAGAAATCAATAAAATATCCATGTTAAATAAGTTTTTCATGCATATGTACGCATTTCCATTGTAAAAATATATAAAGGGGGAAAAATAAATCTTTCTATATAGTAAAAGACGTTTTTTTTTGGTCATAAATTAGATTAAATAAATGAAAAATATTGAAAATTTAAAGGAAAAAAAAGGTGTTTGTTGTTTACATCGCAAAAAATTACTATCTACACCACAAATTTCGTTGGCCTGATTTTAATTATAATTCGTGCGCATCTTAACTCGTAGGTCTGCGCCTCTTATGGCGTAGATTTTTTGTTTTTTTTTTAAACCCTGCCCCTCCCGAGTAACAAATCTATGGATCAAGAGGCGCAAGGTTTTTTTTGAAGATCAAGAGGCGCATGTTTTTTTTTTCAACCCTGCTCCTCTTGATTCGGCACTTAATAGAAAGAAATCAATAAAATATCCATGTTAATTAAGTTTTTCATGCATATGTACACATTTCCACTGTTAAAATAAATAAACACTCTCTTATTTAAAAAAAGATGTCGTACGCTTATTTAGCTTATAACCCCGAATTTGGACTCGAGAAAATATTTAAAACCTAAGTACCATTAAAATAAAATCACACGGCTATTTTCCCATGCTATATAACCAACCACAAATGTGTATTTCGAGGGTGTCGTCTAGTGTATATTAGCCTCGACAAAAATTCAAGGGCACTTTTTTGAAGCTATTGTCAAGCGATGTAAGCAATGAAGTTGTTAGAGCGCGCGTACACTCGAGGATAATTTCGAGGGCATATAGGATCGAATATTTTTAATTTGGAGGGCAGAGTTGAGGGTGTAACAACTATATATATTACGAGACTAATTTCGAGGGTATGTTTGATCCTAAATGGTTATGATTATTTTGGGGGCTAACAATGTGGCTAAATAACCTCAAATTATGTATTCGATGGTATATTTGTAGGCGTAAAATGTCGAAAAAATTGAATTTTATTTGAGGGCAAGATCGAAGCAAAGTTGTTTGCCATGCTTAATACATTAGATACCCCAACTATCTATTTTACTTTTTCAACTAAAATATACGGGGTTCATCAATTTTCACTCTCATACACGTTGTGTGCTTTCTTAGATTCGATCAAGATTTTTACGTTATTTGATCTTCATTTATGGTATGTTTCAGATTTTATACAAATAACATGGAGGGAAAGTAAGAAAATATATATGATTTAGAAACCGTTACAGAGATACCTTGAAAATGTAGTCACTGATAATGCATATTTTATAGTTAATTCACATATTATGCCCTTTGGTGGAAGAGTTTGGAATTTGCCCATTTTCAATGTTATTTTTGTAGGAGTACATACCTGAACAACAAAAAGGGGTATTTGGAGCCTAAATAAATCAAAGGAGAGCTTGAACTAGGATTCCCAAATTGTTTGGAGCAAGCCAAGGAGAAAGAAATTTGCAAGGAATCAAGGTCTAAGAGCTTAAACGACACTGAGTGAAAAAAAACTATTTGTTCAACGAGCTGAATTGAAATGCGATTTTCTAGGGTCTCTGATGTCCAATCAACAATTCTGAGTATGCGTTGGAAAGTTTTTTCCAAGTCCTACAACTTTCATGAAGACATCAGCTTTTGAGGCTGATAAAAAAGGAGATATATATTAACTCGATACTTGAAAGCATCGACCCGGAACCTGTTTCTATCGACTCGGTACTTGGATAATGTTCAACAAAAACCGCATACCGAATCGATACCTACGAGTATCGACTCTATACCTGGTCCGACGCCTGCCTATATATATCTCATCTAATTTTAGTGGCTTGTATTTTTCCTTTTGTATTGATATTTTATTGTCGGATTAATTATAAAGAAAATTTATGCCGAAGGCACAAACTTTCAGTCTAATTGACGGAGTGTCCTACCTTTTGAAATAATCAGTGGAGTGTCTATCCCTCTTATTGAACTCAACAGCCCTTGTCAGCACTCTCAATCCTCAATTCCCCACATCCCCGACCTCTTCTCCAGGCTCCCCATCGATGAAGTTCGTGTTTGGCACTTGGGTTTTTGAGGGGAAGGAAGGGGTAGGAAATTGGGACAGAGAAAGGAAGGGGAGGGAAGGAGAGGAATTACACTTTCCAATCAAATTCCACCGTTTTGATGGGGTGTAAAATCCCATCAAATTAAGCAGTTACTTACCTTTGTAATCCCTTCCCTTCATCTTGATTGTCCACCCAAACACCAATTTTATTTTTCCCTCACTTCCCTTCCTAAAAATCCCACCAACTCCCATCTTCCAAACAGGGTGGAACACTTAGTTGACTTCTCCAGATCCACCACCCTCTCCTTCGAAATCCCCCTCCCTCACATCCGCCGCCCTCTCCTCCCAAATCAATTGCTCTTCTTCCCTTCTTGGCTTCACGATCCATCCCTCTCTCAGTGCCGACGGCGGGGTTAAAGTGGGAGGTAGAGCGATGGAGCGGCTGCAACCATCTTCAGCGGGATACAAAGGAGGAGGAGCGGGGAGAATCTCGTCAGAGCCCCCGACGATGACAGATCCCGATTAGGATGAGTGTCGAGGAGAATTGCCAAATAGCAAGGAGTATCGGTGAAGAGTTTGTCCAGGAGGATGAATTGCGGAATTTGCTTGCCAGGGAGCCCGGACCTGTTTGCGAATCAGAAAACCTACAGCAGGAGGAAGGAGGACGATGAGAAAAAGAGCTAGATTCCAATGAAGACCATCAATCAATAGCAACTACAACTTTAGGTTTGGCTTCAAATTTTCTGAATCTCTGCTTGTATTGCGAATGAGATGCTATTATAGAATTGAATCTACTTGTTCTACGAATCTCTGCTTGTTTTGCTTCTGTGTACTCTTGTTTGTTGTAGAATTGAGGAAGAATATGATGAAATTCACTTATAAATGGACTTGTAGACATGAATTGAAATGAGGAAGGAACTTCTATCTTGCTGCTAGTTTAGAAGTATTAGTTATTTCTTTGAATATTTGGGTATCTCATGTTTTTTTTTTTGTCCACAAGTTGAATCAGCATGCTTGTCGATTTCGAACTCTATTACAAAGGAATGGTGTGCATGATTTATGAAATGCATAACTGATTGTCTATGCTTTGGGTAACTGGAATTAGATTGATTGTGGGACTGTGGGCTTTGGTTAGGTTAAATTCATATATAAATGGACTTGTAGAGATGAAATTGAAACCAGACAGGTAGTTTTGTAGAGATGAAATTGATGTTATCCAACCTCCATTGGTGCTGACATAGAGGCGGAGTAGGAGAGAGTCTTCTTGTTAAGGCAATTGATAGGATTTTGTATAAGATGGATGAATTGGTTAGGCCTTATATTCACAAGATTCTTAATTTTGTTCCCTCTTGTGCTGACAGAGGTTGTTGTTTCATCTTTTAATTTTGTTTTCTCTTGTGCAGACAGAGGTTGTTGTTTCCATATGAGATAGAAAATGGATCCCTATTCGAAGAGTGCATAATCGCATGAATAATCAAATTGTGGGGATTCTTAATTTTGTTCCTAATTTTTCCTCCAGGTAATATCACTCATTCTCACTCAATTGATCGAATGAATCTTTAATTTGAAGAACCCCATTTGCTTTTGTTCAGTCGGATCATTTGTGTTTTTTCTAAGTGATAATTTTAATGTGCATTTATATGTATGGTGTGCATTTTTATGTCTGCAAGTGAATTCAATATGTTTATGTTCTAGTAATTTTTTGAGCTTGCAACATAATTGTTGTAAGCCGAATCTGCCATGTTTTACAGTAACTTTTATGTCAATTTCTGCATACATTTCATTCATTTGGGCCAAGATAGTACAGAATCTATGTAGTTTATGTTTATTTGCCAAATTATGGAATCTACACCAGTTTCTCTTTAAATTCGCAGAATTCGAGATGTTTTACAGCAATTTTAAGAAAGGTCAGAAAAGCTCGGAAAACAACTACAGAAGTCCAGAATCCGAGAGTACAGAACCAGGACAAACCGAGCTGAAGCCAGAGCTACTCTATGTCGAGTACACCTTACTCGATCTCGAGTAGAAAGTTCGAGCAGACTTGGTCGACAAAGCCTGGTCGAGGAAACCAAGTCCGAGGCAACCTGACTCCGGAACCCTACTGTATCTCGAGTACCACTAGTCGAGATCGACTAAGCCTAGACGCCATATCCGGAGTCGAGAAGAGGAGCTGATCGAGAAGCCGAGGACGAAGGAGCTGAGCAACCCTACTCGATCTCGAAAAGGCATTGTCGAGATCGAGGAGCCACCATGCCCTAGTCCGAGTCCATGTCGAGGAGGAGTCCTCGACGTCACCAGAGAGCCGTCTTCGACCACACCCCTAGTCGATCTCTCCAAGCCCTATTGAGCAGATCTACCCGAGCCGAACCAGTCGACCATAACCCTACTCGAGATCGACTAGACCTTTGTCGAGATCGAGTAGACCTCCAAAGCCGCGTTACTCGGTTTGACCAATTCTACTCGACTTGGGATTGCTTGGGAGCGAAGATTTCCGATTCTATCCAAATCTATCAACATTGATCATGAAGAAAGAAGATATATCCATGGAAGACTTTAGATTTATTATTTCCCTTTAAAGATTTAATTCCCTTGTTGCATTTATTTATCTTTTAGCAAGTAGATATAATTTTAGAAATAGATAGAAGATTCTATCCTTGATTAGCAAGGATTAGAAGGCTATAAATAAAGCCCTAGGGGCTGGTTTTTTGAATAATTCCATCAATTCAATTTTAGGGAGAGACAAGTAGTTCCACAGAGAAGTTTTAGGAGTTCTAAAGTTTTTAGGGTTTTGGCATTCTGCGAAAGTTGATTGCCGGGATTGTAAAGGCTTTGAATATAGTTTAATGCAAGTTTCTTTTCATCAATCAATGTCTGCTATTGCGATGAGGCGTGAGTAGTCCACCCACTTCTGGGGCTGGGGTGAGCCCGACGGTGGCCGTGTAAGGTGATGCGGTAAAGGTCAGATCTTTTTATGCAATTCGTCTTCTATCCCTATGAGCATGATTCTTTTGCGAAAGTTGAATGTGATCCTTTTCTGTATTATTGAAGCGAAAGTGATCTTAATGCAACTTGGGTTAATTATGTGAAAAGGGTTAGTAACAATTAGGGTTTATGCGAAAGCCTCTATATGCCTATTGTTGATAACGAAAGTTATTTTGATGGAAAACATGATATTTTATGCCTTTATGTGTTACTTTGCATGGTTATCGTTGTGGTGTTGATACCCTGGTCTTGGAAGTCTTTTATATATTGAATTTATTTCGTCGAAAATCTGAGTTTTGGGTTCGAAATTTGCAATTTACACTTTCTGTCTTTCCGGTCGATACAGAGGAGGAGCTCGTCGAGATCGAGTAGGCCTTAGTCGATCTCGAGTACGGTCTTGTCTAGGTCGAGTAGAGTTTCTGCTTTTGTTGTCGATTTTGCAGTTTTTGTCTTCACTGTTGGTAGTCGATCTCGAGTAGGCTGTTGTCGAGATCGAGTGCCTCTGTCTTTGCTTTGTTCTTTACTTTCTTTCGCTATTTTCTGTCTTTGCTTTTGTTTCTGTTTTGCTTTGTCTTTTCTGTTTCTGTCTTTTCTGTTGCTTGTCTGTGAGATCTGTTGCTACCTAAGAACTGCTGACGTGCTTCCTCGTGGATTCGATCCTGACAACCTTCTACTACAACGAGAGGAAGTCTTGTATTTATTTGCTGAGACAGGGAAGTCAGTCTGATCTTTATTTTATATTTATTTCATACTTGACCATCCTCCTGCAACAACAAATTGGCGCCGTTGCCGGGGAAGCTATCATTCGCGCCTTAGGTAGTTGAAACTCACGTTCTCTTTGAGTTACTTTACAGGTGTATGCGTCGTTCTGGTCAAACACCTGAGTTTGACGCCTTAGACGAACCGGAACGCCTTTTTCACATCAGAGCTAAACTACAAAGAGCCATGGCGGCTGCAGAGACACAAGAACAGCTGATTGCCAGGCTTACAAGGGAGCTAGCCGCTAAAGATGCTGCTATCGCCACTGAGAAAGCAGAAAGGGAGCAAGCAGAGGCTGAGCTTGCCCAATATCCAACCACGGCAGAGGACTATATGCACCCAACTCTCGTCGTGCCTGAATCGGTGATTCTTATCCCTGAAAACTCTTTTGAAATTCGCACTCAATTTCTTATAGAGCTTAAAAATAATGCCTTTTTTGGTAGATTTAATGAGTGTCCTCTTGAACATATTACGAACTTTTCTGACATGTGCCGTACTCTTGCTGAAGGTACAACTTTGGAATATGTCATGATGAAGGCTTTCCGCTGGTCTCTAGCTGGACCTGCACTAAAGTGGCTTGAAGGGCTGAAACCAAGATCACTAACAACCTGGGCCCAAACAGAAGCAAGGGGAACCGCTGGCCAAGGCATGGGAGCGCTACAAAGAATTGCTGCTATCTTGCCCTACTCATGGACAGCCACCCTACGTCATTCAGGAGATCTTCTTCAACTCTCTTAACCAAGTCACTAAGGACAGAATCAACCATTATACTCGCTATGAGTATCTGACAATGCCGCCAAGTGACGCATGGGGTGTGCTAGAGAAGCTCACCAACTACAACAACAAGTATGGGTCTACTGCAACTTATGAAGAGAACCCCTACGCCAGGCCAGCACCATCCATGCCCCTCTATGAGCCTCCTAAGGAGATTGATCCGGATGTAAGGGAGCAGTACTACAAAGATCAGAACAAGAAGCTCCTTAAGCAAGTAAAGTATCTTTCTGTCAACCAGCCTTGCATTGAATGCGGATCGCAACGGCACACCACCCCCGAGTGCCCACACACAGAGCAAGTCAGGCTGGCAGAGCACCACGAGGAGGTAGCTTACGCAGGGGGTCCCAATCGCTACACGGGGGACCAAAGGTTTCAGCAACCACAATGGAACCAAGGTGTCCCTAGGAATCTCCCGCCCTACAGAGCTCCAGGAAATCTAGAAAGGGACCAGAAAAAGGATGATATACAGACAGTCCTGGAGGAAATACGGAGAAATCACTCAGAAACTAGGCAGTCCTTCAACTCCGTTTACACTCAGATGCAAGGTGTCAACTCTAGGCTTGGGGAAATTGATATATGGAGAAAATCAGTTGATACACAGATTGGTCAGCTAGCAGCGGGAATCCCCAGACAGTCAGGTGCGCTCCCTGGATCTTCAGAACCAAATCCTAAGGGAAAGACTGGACACATCGCTGCTGTAAAACTCAGAAGCGGCCATCAACTGCAAGAGCCAGAAGTCGGAAAACAGCAGAACAAAGGTGACCAGCAAGTCGACCAGCATCTAGTCGATGTCAACCAGAGCCTACTCGATATCGAGGAAGGTCTACTCGATCTCGATGAGAAACTGCAAAAGCCCTCGTCTGCACTGCACAACAACTCGACATCACCCAACCTGGTCGAGATCGACAAGGGCGTAGTCGATATCGAGGACACCCAACCCGAGGTCGAGAAAGCTGCAGCACCTCCAATGTCTGTTCTGGCTCCAAATCAGAAAAAGAAGCTGCCTTTCCCCATAAAATCTCCAAAGGACCCGGTAGAAAAGAAATTTCGGCGCTTCATCAAAATGCTTCAGAAACTCAACGTCACCATCCCCTTCACAGAAGCTCTCAATGAAATGCCATCCTATGTCAAGTTCCTGAAGGAGATTTTGAGCAAAAAGCGATCGATGACTGAAATTACAGAGGAGTGCAGCCATTTGGACATACTGGAGAAGAGGCCAGATCCAGGTAAGTTTGCTATAACCATTGGATTTGGTCCATACAAAATTAATGCTTTATGTGATCTTGGAGCTAGTGTGAGTATAATGCCTTTAACAATTTGGTCAAAGATTAAGATAGGTGCCCTAGAGCCTGTGGATGCTAGACTATATATGGCCAACAACACTGTGGTCATCCCAACAGGCATGATGGACAATGTGCCAGTACAAGTAGGTAAATTCTTTGTCCCTGCTGATTTCCTAGTTATTGATATGCAAGAAGATCCTGCTTGTCCAATATTCTAGGGAGACCCTTCTTGGCGACGGTGGATGCCAACATAAGCGTAAGGAAAGGAGTACTCACCTTCAACATCAGCGATGAGGTAATTGAGTATTCCTTTAATAAAACTGAAAGACATACAGGTCCAACGGAAGAGGTCAAATCTATCTCAGCTCGCTACATCACCTGCGGGGAACCCAAGGTCAGAAATATGACCCCTGAGGAGCTGGAAAAGAGGGACATGGAGGCCCAGGTGGAGGAGATCATGGTAATCCTAAAGGAGGACGCATAAAATCCAATCGACACAAACCAAGGTACGTCGTTATGGATTAATTATTTTTCGGATGCCTTAACAGGAACCAAGTAAGGGGTCAAGATCGACCAAGGCTCCTCGACATCGATAACCCTAGTCGACCTCGACCAAAACCAGAAACCTCCATCAGCACCAGCATCATCGAGCAGCCAGGCAGAAGCAGGGTCCTACTCGAGATCGAGTACGCTACTCGAGATCGACTACCAGAGCCCTACCTCGACTTCGCCTTCTTCGACGCTGACTCCACCAGATGAACTAGGCTCCTCGATCTCGACCAGGCTTGTCGAGATCGACCACCACCCGGCTCCACCAGCCCATGTTTCCTCGACACTGGAGCCATCAGGAGCAGAAAGCTACTCGAGATCGAGTAGTCTACTCGATGTCGACAAGCCCTCCTCTTCGTCGACTTCTGCATCCTCGAGCAGCCCACCACCAGGACCTGAAACCTCGTCGAGATCGACTAGCCCTAGTCGAGATCGACCAAACACTGTGGTCCCCGATTCCGTCTCTGCGAAGGTAAGCCAGGGTATGGATCTTTCTTCTCCTATTTCCATTAAAGATTTGTCTATACATGGGAGAGGTTTGCCTTCGTATGTGCGATTATGCAGGATTTCCAATGATGAGCCCAAAGAGTATGAAATTGGAGACAAGCTCTATGTCTCTAAATCAAAGGATCATTGGTTTCCCAATAAATTCAACAAGAAGCGGATGGGGCATTTCGTGGTGAACAAGATCCATTCTGAAGGATTACAGCTGATGGACAAGAATGGAGTCATATTTGAGGCCCAAGCTACATGGGCCCTGCAGATGCCACCTTGAGCATAAATGGAAAGTCGGCCTAGCGACTATAAAATCTAGAGCTTGTACATAGACTTTTTGAGACGTTTTTGGACATTGTTTTGTTTGTTTTTGGTTTTGAACACCTTTAGTTTTTCTATTATGGGTATATGTCTTCTACACTTTTCAGGTCCATGGATAAAACCAATCAATATTCATACTCGGCCTAGGAGGTGCTTCCATTCAAAATTTAGAGGCCCTGCACACCAGTCTAGTGAGTTTCTTTCTCTACCCTTGTTTTTATACAGTGAGGACACTGTAATGTTTAAGTATGGGGTGGGGGAAGGGCTTACTTTATGCATATTTGCTATATTATGACATTATGTGTGCATGTTTAAAGTTTAGTTCTTTGAATTGCTACATGGCTATTTTGGAATTCATTATTGATTTATGTGCTTATATATGCATGTTTTCCAAAAGTTTGAGAAAAATGACCCCCATTTAAAATTTTGATTAATGTCATGTAAGTTTTATATTGAACTCGACGATGCAAAATTGGATTCATTAGAGATATAGCATGAAATTACCTAGTAAAGGGAAGTCACAATGAAGTGCATTATTTCTTGAAAACCATGAAATGTGGTAAAATTTGAAGTTGGTTTTGACATGTTGCATGATAAGATGATGGAGGACTTTATATTTCCATATAATGCTGATTGTTAATTCCTAGCCCTACCTATGCTTATGCATAACAAAAGCCATATTATGCCTTATTTCAATTATTACTCCACATGATCTAAATATTGCCCATTCTTTACCTTATCCGGGGATTATGTTGAGAATGATGTTACATTATGGAGATTATTATATGGCAATTGTGTCTTTATTATCATTTATTGGAGTTTGGAAGGAAATTGTTTGAAATATATGGAAAATTTAATGAGTGAAAGAAAATCCAATCACCTTAGGAGATAAAGGTAGATTGACCCTGCTCTCTAAGATAATAGTTTGGAGAGATGGGACACATTTTGAGGATTCCAAAGCACTAAGTATCCGGGGCCATTCATGACACCCATGTTTGCGACTCGCGAGAAGGCAGTGCTGAGGTCAGAGAGGTAAAAACATTATTATTGAAAAAAGCATTATGAAAGGTGATGAATCTTATGAGAAAGAATGTGGTATGAAATTCAATTTGGAAATACTCCATTTCCTCGGATCATTAGCACCACATTGCCAAAAATTGCCCACCTTTTAGCCTTTTACCGATCTACTCTTTATTTGAGCTAAAATTAAGTCCTCTTGATTATTAATGCTTTGTCACGAATGAATGTTTTGCATAACCCTCATTTTGTGAGTAGATGTTGCTTTGATATAATTACACATGCATGGATCTGTGACACTAGTACCTTTTCGAGGATGGTAATTGACTGCAGGGTTATATGAGAATGAATCTAATATGTTGAGAGTTTTGATTTCTTCCCCTGAATGACAAATAAAGGTATTGCTTGAGGACAAGCAAGCTTAAGTATGATGTGTTTGTTGTAAGCCGAATCTGCCATGTTTTACAGTAACTTTTATGTCAATTTCTGCATACATTTTATTCATTTGGGCAAAGATAGTACAAAATCTATGTAGTTTATGTTTATTTGCCAAATTATGGAATCTACACCAGTTTCTGTTTAAATTCGCAGAATTCGAGACGTTTAACAGCAATTTTAAGAAAGGTCAGAAAAGCTCGGAAAACAACTACAGAAGTCCAGAATCCGAGAGTACAGAACCAGGACAAACCGAGCTGAAGCCAGAGCTACTCTATGTCGAGTACACCTTACTCGATCTCGAGTAGAAAGTTCGAGTAGACTTGGTCGACAAAGCCTGGTCGAGGAAACCAAGTCCGAGGCAACCTGACTCCGGAACCCCACTGTATCTCGAGTACCACTAGTCGAGATCGACTAAGCCTAGACGCCACAACCGGAGTCGAGAAGAGGAGCTGATCGAGAAGCCGAGGACGAAGGCGCTGAGCAACCCTACTCGATCTCGAAGAGGCCTTGTCGAGATCGAGGAGCCACCATGCCCTAGTCCGAGTCCATGTCGAGGAGGAGTCCTTGACGTCACCAGAGAGCCGTCTTCGACCACACCCCTAGTCGATCTTGAGGAGCCCTAGTCGAGATCGACGACACCCAGGAGCCCTGATCCGAGCCATGTCGAGCAGATCTACCCGAGCCGAACCAGTCGACCATAACCCCACTCGAGATCGACTAGACCTTTGTCGAGATCGAGTAGACCTCTAGAGCCGCGTTACTCGGTTTGACCAATTCTACTCGACTTGGGATTGCTTGGGTGCGAAGATTGCCGATTCTATCTAAATCTATCAACATTGATCATGAAGAAAGAAGATATATCCATGGAAGACTTTAGATTTATTATTTCCTTTTAAAGATTTAATTCCCTTGTTGCATTTATTTATCTTTTAGCAAGTAGATATAATTTTAGATATAGATAGAAGATTCTATCCTTGATTAGCAAGGATTAGAAGGCTATAAATAAAGCCCTAGGGGCTGGTTTTTTGAATAATTCCATCAATTCAATTTTAGGGAGAGACAAGTAGTTCCACAGAGAAGTTTTAGGAGTTCTAAAGTTTTTAGGGTTTTGGCATTCTGCGAAAGTTGATTGCCGGGATTGTACAGGCTTTGAATATAGTTTAATGCAAGTTTCTTTTCATCAATCAATGTCTGCTATTGCGATGAGGCGTGAGTAGTCCACCCATTTTTGGGGCTGGGGTGAGCCCGACGGTGGCCATGTAAGGTGATGCGGTAAAGGTCAGATCTTTTTATGCAATTCGTCTTCTATCCCCATGAGCATGATTCTTTTGCGAGAGTTGAAGGTGATCCTTTTTTGTATTTTTGAAGAGAAAGTGATCTTAATGCAACTTGGGTTAATTATGTGAAAAGGGTTAGTAACAATTAGGGTTTATGCGAAAGCCTCTATATGCCTATTGTTGATAACGAAAGTTATTTTGATGGAAAGCATGATCTTTTATGCCTTTATGTGTTACTTTGCATGGTTATCGTTGTGGTGTTGATACTCTGGTCGTGGAAGTCTTTTATATATTGAATTTATTTCATCGAAAATCTGAGTTTTGGGTTCGAAATTTGCAATTTACACTTTCTGTCTTTCCGGTCGATACAGAGGAGGAGCTCGTCGAGATCGAGTAGGCCTTAGTCGATCTCGAGTACGGTCTTGTATAGGTCGAGTATAGTTTATGCTTTTGTTGTCGATTTTGCAGTTTCTGTCTTCACTGTTGGTAGTCGATCTCGAGTAGGCTGTTGTCGAGATCGAGTGCCTCTGTCTTTTCTTTGTTCTTTACTTTCTTTCGCTATTTTCTGTCTTTGCTTTTGTTTCTGTTTTGCTTTGTCTTTTCTGTTTCTGTCTTTTCTGCTGCTTGTCTGTGAGATCTGTTGCTACCTAAGAACTGCTGACGTGCTTCCTCGTGGATTCGATCCTGACAACCTTCTACTACAACGGGAGGAAGTCTTGTATTTATTTGCTGAGACAGGGAAGTCAGTCTGATCTTTATTTTATATTTATTTCATACTTGACCATCCTCCTGCAACAACAATAATCACTTGCTAAATGATCCACATGATCAAGGAGAATGTATTATGTAGAAATCAGATGTTCATATTATCATTATTTTCATACATAGGTGCATTTAATTCATGAATGGGCATGGCCTGGTACTCTGGAAGAAGGGGGTGCTAGAAGTTCACAGTTAAAGAAAGAGGATTGAACGGTAAGCAAATAAGTGCAACAAAGCGTCAGCCAAGGGTTCGGGAATTCGTACACGAGTTGATTGAACAAGCACTTACTTCTGGAAGTGTGGAAATTCGTGACTCTCAGCTGTGATCATATTGCCATTGTTCCCCTACTGTGATTCAGTTGCTGCCCTTCTGAAGCGACCTAGGACACCTCCTAATAATGGTGCAACCATGGATTACCACGTAGCTGATTCCGAGCAAGAGAGAATTGCAGTTGTTTTTCGGTTAAAGGATGATGTGTTTCTGTGCTGACATGGTCTTCAAGATACATTGGAGTTTCGCATCATTAGACCGTCCTATTGTGCTGACATGGCCTAGTGTGCTGACATCGCCCAATGTCCAGAATTATCCACTTATAATGGTGATGAGGATCATCCAGCTCGCTTTCATCCTTTTCAAGGTCTGTATTCCTAATTTGACTTGGTTTTAATTGCTAAAAGTGGCCTGATTCTTTAACATTAATATGGCTCTGTGAAATGCTCTTAAATGCTCCCTTTAATGGCTATTTTCATTACAACTGACTGTCAAATCAAGTGAAAAATCCAACTAAAATGGACATTGTAAAAAATCTGAGTAAAATAGTGGGCATATCACAAAAACCCATATGGCTGCCTCTGATTTTTGGTCTAAACGCTGAAAAGCTTTACTTAGCACAATATTTTTTCTTTTAATTGCAAAATTCTGATATACATTAATTGTTTAAGGTGCAGACATTGACATTAGGGTAGTACGTGATGGGTGTGGACCAAACTGTAATGTGTGGAACGACTTTAAGCAGGTAAACATCAATTTTTTTTTTCATACCTTGTGCTGTTTAACATTAAAATTTTTCTTATACTTGTTTTAAGTTGAGGAGGTTAACAAAAATCACATTCAATATACTTGAAAGACCAAACTGTAATGTGTGGAGCATCTTTAAACAAGTAAAAATCAATTGTGTTTTTTTTTCCATACCTTGTTCCGTGTAACTTTAAAATTCTTCTTATACTTTATTAGGAGGTTAACAAAAGATTTCAAAGTAAATCATCTCATGTAACTTTAAAATTCTTCTTATATCTTGTTCTGTGTAACTTTAAGGTGAGTATTTTTCTAGTAGTGTCATCTGTCAATGAAACATGAATCTACCTTTGATTCTCATCCGCACTTATGTTGTCTAATAGGTTATGAAACCAACAAAAGTGGAAAAGAAAGAGGAAACTTTGTTGGTTATAATTCCATAGCTTTTTTATGCTTTCTTTTTCATGTGGTGTCATTGAACAAGGTACTTATTTGACATTTCATTGGAACAGTGAGCAACAAACTCAGTCCACTCTGTGCCATGGTTTCTGTAATTGTGTGTTTGTACTTCAGAGCATGGATGGATGGAAAAAATAGCAGGTGAGCATTTCATTTGTTCTGTTTAGTGTGTGACGTGGGACGAACGTCGTTGGTGCTTTCGTCCTTTACCAAATAGTAATAATATCCAAACTTAAACACACAACCAATAGATTAGGCAACCAATCACTTGATAAACCAAATAAGTATAGCGATGAAGTCCTGTTTCGAACCCACAGGGAGAAACGATTTCCTATTCAATGACTCTTAACAAACACTCTTATAGCAAAGCAATGATTCTTGACAAATAGCAAATATGTAAAAGTAACCAGATTGCAAATCACAAAGCAAATTGATATCAAAGTATATAGAAAGAACATTTCACCTGTAATTCTCTGACAATGGTTGGAATTCATGGTCCTCGGATTGATCTATTAATTATTCATATTCCTAGGTCTACTTGACTAAAATTGAGAGATCCGGAGAGATTCACTCATCTTATTCAATATCACTAAAGAATAGCTATAAGAACTTAATTAGTAATCAAGACCAATTGGCACATTGACTCTACACAATTAAGACTAATAGGCGCATACCGAACTCAGCTCTAATCGCATATCCTCAACATAGATCAATTGAAATCATCCACTACAAAGACAAAGAGACATCACTATCATCAATATCTTTGTTTGCTATCGAGAAAATAACAACGAATTCATAGCTAAAGATGCAATTCCTAACATGTTGATCAGGCATAGAAAGCAATACAAATATAAATTAAGCACAAGATGATAACTAAGAACATGAATAATCACATGCGAAACTATGAGTTTAGCAACTCATAGGCCAATTCTCTCTCTCTCTCTCTCTCTCTCTCTCTCTCTTTCTCTCTCTTTCTCTATATCTCTCTCTTTCTAATTGAGTTCATAGTCTCTCTAAAAAACAACACATCAATGGTTAAAAGAACTGAAAGACAACTAATAAACCCTCTGAAAGGTCGGCCAAACCCTGGTGGGAAATAATAGGAAATAAAATAGAATAATGGTATTCGGATCCAAAACCGCATATCCGATATCTGGGCCAACAGCGGGCGCCGTCTCTGCAGTGTCTGACGTTCTTCAATTTCCTTCAACGGATTCCAATGTCGTGCCTCCTTGCTCTTCCTTAGCTCATCCTTAGCCTCCATATGCTCCAAAAAATGCTGCTTAAGCTCTTCCCACGGTCCATTCAAGGTCGGAATGTAAATCTGTAGAATAAACACTATAAACGCATAGATTCCGAACTCGAATACTTCACAAGTAATATATGGAACTAGGCTCAAAACATAACAAAACCATTACCTAATAGCAATAAGAAACACCTATAATGCATATGATGCATTATCAGTATGATTTTCAGAATGTTACATCATTATTTTGCTTACTAATAATTAAGATGGAAAAACAATGTTGCTGACACCCCTAATAACGATGTCAGCACTAATGGGGTCATCACTAATATATCTTATTTTTGAACTTTTTTTAAATGTTATAGGATATATTACAAGTATTCGATTTCTATCTTTGGTGTAGTACTTATTGGGCTTTAAAAGCCTCTTAGCTCAATGGTAGAGCGATGTGCTTATGCGCAAATACGTAGGTTCGAATCCCGCATAGGCTAAAGTTTATAATAATAATTCAAGTAATTTGCAAAATTTTATAAGAAATCTTCAATAATAAGATATTTTAGTGCAATTTTAAAATATAAGTGCATGGTATAAATGCATGTGCAATTTTATATTATATTTGCACAACATAAAGTTATATTTGCATAACATAATATTTTACGTGCACAACATCAGGTTATATTTGCACAACAGAAAGTGATGGCAAAAAAAATTCATTATTGTTTATACCATATGTTAATCATTTCCAACTTTTAGAGTGTTATTGCTGATCATTGAATTGTCAAATATGTTCGGCTTGTTTGGTATGATTATGACCATTGTGATTTTAGTTTTGAAACAATTTTATCACCATACACTTGTCATAGACATTATTTGAAAACTTGCTATATCTATATTAGTCGGCTTTATTTTCAAAACTGTCTATTGAATCCTAAAAACTATAGAATAGTATTTTCGAAAGTACAAGTTAAAACTAAAATCTGAACAAAACGAACCCTAAGGCAGTACTAGAATTCTGTTAATAGACATCACATTATTTACATTGGTCAGATATACACATGATGTTAAATAAATTTATCACATCAGTTTAAAATTTTTCGATGTCATTGACATAATATAAATCAGTTTAACTTTTCGGACAATGTTAAAAATTATTTTTAAAAAATACACACAAGGCGCGGAATACACTTAGTTGAAATTATACCAAAATAAAAGCGGTAAAGATACCGCCACATCCCAACACTTAGCCAAAATTTCAAAAATTTTTATTTTCAACCTAAAAAAAAACCAAATCCCCACTTCAAAAAAAATGGGAATTTTAGATAATCTTTTCCAACTCAATACGTTTGTGGCGGAAAGTGAGCAAGCTTAGCCCTCTTGGCGATTCCGACGATTTCGGTCACTGGGCGATTCCGGTGATTCTAAGGCTGCTCTTCTACTAGCTTAGCCCTCTCAGCGGCTGCCTTAATGGCTCCTCAGTCCTCCACCGTGGGTCGCAGGGGTTCGTCTTCCTCCAGCCCTTCCTTTCTCTCCAGATCTATTGATTCCAGATCTGAACCCTGATTCAAACCACGAGAGCGTATGATTGATTCCTCCAGCCCTTCCTTCCTCTAGACCTCCCTTTCTCTCTGAACCCTGATTCCAGATCTGTTTCTCATATTGTATGTACACATGAGAGCGGGGAGCCTGTTTCAAATCACGAGAGCAAAGAGCCTCTATTTCTAGGTTTTTTTTTCCAATATAAAGATCGAGAAGGGCAAAGATTGTAGACGACACATCCATCGTTTGATTTTGCAGCTCTTGACCGCAATTCGGTAATGATTCATAGCGGTGTTTATTGTTGAAGGTTTTATGCTCTCTATCCTCTAGACTCCACGATTCTGGTTGTTTATTCCGTACTGTTATCTTGGAATCGAAAATTAGAAGCAGGGCTTTGTATGAAAACCTTAATTAAATAGAATCCGATAGATGTTGCTAGGTGCATTGCTTGTTGCTCTAATCAGATTCATGGTCAATATAGTCTCTGGTTAACTTGAATTGACTTAGTTGAAATGTTTGTGGATAAGATGACTTCTCTGGTTAACTTGAATCGACATATGGTTCTTGCATTTGCTTCATTTCGCTGTGGATAAGATGACTTCTCTTATGAGTTAGGATATTCATAATATGATTGTTTTATCAATAATCAGTGAAGCACAAAGTGATTTCTCTGTTGAATGTGGCATAATTTGTCTCTTTCTTGCGGATCTTCTTGAGCAACCTTGATGATTCAGCATATTGTTTTTGGTTTCTCTTTTCTCTAGTTCTAAAAAAATGTTGTGTTGTCTTAGCAGAATCCAGTATTGAGGCATCCGAAGAAAGAAAGGGACGCTGTTGTTCAACAAATACAGCAACTCCGACAGGAACTTGTAAGTATCTGTAGCCTATACCCTTTTCGTCTTTGAATTTTATGCACTTTATCAAGCCTTGAATGTAAAACATCATCCAGATTTCGAATAAAAGCTTTTTGATGAGCAATAACCATGGATAGTAAACCTTGTTAGAGTTAGGTCAAGGATTTTCAATGAGAAAGAATGAGAGGAAGGTAGGCAGATAGAGACCACTTTTAGATTCTTTTGGTAGCTTGGTTTGTATCCCCAAGAAGCAACTGAGATCAGAAGTCAGTGATAACATTATATATATATAATCATGTTGCATTGCCATTTTCCAATTCGAAGGTGTTGCCATTTTGAGGCACTCCCCAATTTAGAAACATGAAACCAAACCAAAATAAGGTGACAATGCTTTCCTAGGATGACAGACCCTATTCTACTGAAATTACTTGAGATCAAGGATCTAGCCTTGTCTTCTAGCTATACTCCTATACCACTCTTCTTGTGCTGAAATATATTTCACTGCATTCTTTAGGTGTCATATTAAAATTGCAAAAGTATTTTTAAGTTCCTAGCATGCACCCATATATATATATATATATATATATATATATATATATATATATATATATATATATATATATATATATATATATATATATAAATCATGCAACCATTCGAAAAAATGTTCCTAGCATGACAAAAGTTGAAGTAGAGCAGCAGTAACTGCAACCACACTAACACTGACACAGGTGCAGGATCACTGCGCGCTTTCTTCTTATTCTTATGCATAGCTACCCATCTCATGCACTCCTTTGAGCTTTGAACAAATATTGTTCACCTCCAGCCACCTCATTATCCTTTCCAGAACACTATCGATTTTCAGGGAAGAAAAAAGATATTGCTACACCTTTTATGCTTACATAATGATGTCTACTAAAATAGCCATGTTGAAATGCACATTTAGTCCATATGCTATACACTTTGCATATTTCGGGATGAGAATATGTTGAATTTATGTAATATATGCTTATTTACAAGAAATAGAGGTCTACATAAGTTTTGGTTTAATATTACAGAATTTGGAGTCATTTCGGGACAAAACCAAGAAGCAAAGACGGAAGTCGAGCCTTACTCGATATCGACTTCTTTTCCTCGATATCGACCAAAGAGTCCGGGCACAACATGATCGAGGACAAGCCAGATCGAGGAACTGAAGATGAAGCCTACCCGACTCTAGAAATTTACTCGATATCGAGTACTTTTACTCGATATCGACAAGACCCAAAGTCATGCCCGGAGTTGAGGAAGACCACCTGATCGAGAAGCCAAAGACAAGACAAGGCCGAGCAGCATTTCCTCGATATCGAGTAAAGTGCTCGATATCAACAAGACCAGAGCACATGTCCGAGCAGATCAAGGACCAGTTACTCGAGCAAGCCGGTGAAGCCAAGTCGATGACACATTTCCTCGATATCGAGGAAAGTACTCGATATCGAGCAGAAGGATCCTGGGCCGCGTTACGCGGTTGGGCTGTCCGACGCGGTTTGGGCTTTCTTTAGAGCTAAGGAGTCCGAGATCTATCAAGTATATCAAGATCCATCCATGGAGAGAGGATTTATCCACACATGAAGATATTTAGCTTTTTAGATATATTTCCCTTTTATGATAAATATTCCTTTTATTAAAGTTTTTATCTTTAGATATAGATAGAGATTTCCTTCCTTGATTAGCAAAGATTGGAAGCCTATAAATAAGGCCTTAGGGGCTGATTTCTATTCATTCAATTCAAGAAACAATTAGTTACATGGAGGTAGATAGAGAGTGAGTGGCCAAGAGGAGTTTGTGAAGCGAGAGCGGAATTGGCTTCCTCTGGTTGTAAAGCTCTGTTTAGTTTAATGCAAGCAAGTTATTTCTTTTAAATCAATGTCTGAGATTGCAATGAAGCGCGAGTAGTCCACCCACTTCTAGGGTTGGGGTGAGCCCGACGATAGGCCTGCGTGTTTGAGGTAAAGATCTGACTTTTATCATGTTTTGAGCATCTATTACTTGTTATATGTTTATTACCCATCTAATGGAGGTCCATGCTAACAACTTGGATTGTAAACATAAAATTGGTAGATACAATTAGGGTTTATTGAAAGAGTTGTCTAATTGTTGGAAGAGGAGAAAACTTGATCCTTCGATGCAAATTACATGATTATCTGTTTTATTCCTGCCTTATGCATGCTTGGTTATCGTTGTCGCAAACCCTAATCTTGGAAGTTTCTTTACATTCATAGTTTACTTCCAGTTTCACCAAGCTTTGTTCTTTATTTACTTTATTTCAGTTTCTGTCTCCTTGATATCAAGTAATCTACTCGATATCGACTACTGATCTTCGATCCCAGATCGACGTAGCTTCTGTTGTGCAGGAACTCGACCAAGAAACTCCTCGACGTCGACAAAGTTACTCGATATTGAGTAAACCTTGCTCGATATCGACAACACCCTGTGACTGCTGCTGCCTTGTTCGACTTGCCTGATCTTCTGTCGACTAAACCTAGTCGAGATCGAGCATTGTGGTCGACTTCTGTTCGTGAGATTCATCAGCTGCCTAGGATCCGCTGACACGCTTCCTCGTGGATCGATCCTGACTTCCCACTGCTGCATCGGGAGGAAGTCTTGTAATCATTAGAAATGGACGGAATCTGGTTTGCTTTGATTTATTTATATTGCAAGTCTCGATTTCCTCTTACAACAAATTGGCGCTGTTGCCGGGGAAGCAATCATTCGCGCCTTAGGTAGTTAAATCTCACATTTGCTTTGAGTTACTTCGCAGGTGTATGCGCCGTTCTGGTCAACCACTTGAGTTTGACGGCTTAGACGAACCGGAGCGCCTCTTACACGTCCACGCTAAACTAAAAAGAGCCATGGCGGCCGCAGAAACACAAGAACAGCTGATTGAAAGGCTTCAGAGGGAAATAGCTACAAAAGATACTGCTCTCACCACTGAGAGAGCAGCCAGGGAACAGGAAGCTGAACGTGCGAGGCAAGCAGAAGCTGAGCTTGCCCAATACCCAACCACTGCAGAGGATTATATGCACCCGACTCTTGTCGTGCCTGAATCGGCTGTTCTAATCCATCAAAATAACTTTGAAATTCGCACTCAATTCCTTATAGAACTCAAAAATAATGCTTTTCATGGAAGGTTTAATGAATGCCCTCTTGAACATATTACCAATTTTTCTAACATGTGCCGTATTCTTGCTGAAGGTACTACTCTGGAATATGTCAAGATGAAGGCCTTCTGATGGTCTCTCGCTGGTCCTGCATTGAAGTGGCTAGAAGGACTGAAACCATCATCCCTCACAACATGGGCTCAAGTAGAGCAGGAGTTTCTTAACAAATTCTTTCCTCCTGCCAAGACAGCACTCCTCCGCTAGAAGATCACAGCTTTCAAACAGAAGTCTGGGGAGCCGCTGGCAAAAGCATGGGAACGATATAAGGAACTGCTGTGATCTTGCCCTACTCATGGACAGCCACCCTACGTCATTCAAGAGATTTTATTCAATTCTCTTTACCAAGTCACTAAGGAAATGATCAATCAGTATACTCGATTTGAGTATCTGACGATGCCACCAGTGGACGCATGGGGTGTGCTAGACAAACTCACCAACTATGACAACAAGTATGGGGCTTCAACAAACTATGATGAACATTCCTATGCCAGACCAGCCCCATCCATGCCCCTCTATGAGCCGTCCAAGGAGATTGACCCAGATGTCTGGGAGCAGTACTACAGAGACCAGAATCGCAAGCTCCTTAAGCAAGTCAAGTATATCTCTGTCAACCAGCCTTGCATCGAATGCGGATCACATCGGCACACCACTACTGAGTGCCCACACACAGAGCAAGTCAGGACGGCAGAGACGCACGAAGAGGTAGCTTACGCAGGGGGTCCCAATCGCTATATGGGGGGTCAAAGGTTCTATCAACCACAATGGAACCAAGGTTCTCCTAGGAATCCCCCGCCATACAGAGCTCCAGGACATCTAGAAAGGGATCAAAGGAAGGACGATCTACAACTTATCCTTGAGGAGATGCGCCGGAATCAAGGCACCATCAACAATCAAATCCAGAACATAAATACAAAATTTGGAGAGCTGGATATCTGGAAGAAGAGCATAGAGACCCAGATCGGTCAATTCGCGACGCAGATTCCACGACCGACCGGGCAACTCCCTAGGCAAACAGAACCAAATCCTAAGGGGAAGACCGGACACGTCGCAGCTATCAAACTCAGGAGCGGGCACCAATTACACAAGCAAGAGGTCAGAAAGCACCAAGACAAAGCAGAGCCGCAGCTCGACAATGAGCAACAACAACTCGATGTCGACCAACCCTTGGTTGATATCGACAAGAATCTACTCGACACAGAGGAGAAGCCAAGCTCGGACTCCACTACACAAACCCAGCAACTCGAGATCGATAACTTTTGTCGATATCGAGAAACCCCTGGTTGATGTGGAGGAGAAATTGGCCGATGTCGACGACTCTGCAACACCTCCGACGTCTGATCTGGCTTCAAAGCAGAAAAAGACACTGCCTTTCCCTTCCAAAGCGCTAAAAGATCCCACTGCATGTAAGTTTAAACATTTTATTAATATGCTTCGAGAACTGAATGTCTCTATTCCTTTTACAGAAGCTCTGCAAGAGATGCCTGCATATGTCAAATTTCTGAAGGAAATCCTGAGTAACAAGCGATCCCTCTCAGAGATCGCCAGCGAATGCAAAGTGCTCCACTTCCCTGAGAAGAGACCCGACCCTGGTAAGTTTTCTGTTACTGTGGGATTTGGACAATATAAATATGAGTCCTTATGTGATTTAGGAGAAAGTGTGAGCATCATGCCCTTATCAATCTGGCGGAAGGTAAAGATAGGATGTATAGAGCCTGTAGATGTCAAACTTTACATGGCGAACAATACAGTAGTCATCCCTACATGTATGGTTGAGAATGTCCCTGCCCAGGTTGGTAAATTCTTTATTCCAGCTGATTTCCTTAATATAGATTGTGCTGAAGATCCTACTAGCCCTATTATTTTTGGTAGACCATTTTTAGCTAGTGTAGATGCCAAGATTAGTGTCAAAAAGCGACTGCTGTCCTTCACAGTAGGCGATGAGGTCTTAGATTTCTCTTTTGGCCCTACAAAAGAGGAAATTTCATGGCTGGAGGTGAAGAGCATTAGCAACCACGAGATCAAGCAAACAACGGAGGAAGACACCAAGGTCCTACTCGATATCGACAAGCCTTCCTCGATATCGACCAAGATTTTACTCGATGTCGACCAATGTTCTTCGACATCGACTTCTCCTGCTGAGCACCAGACTTGCCAAGAGACTAAGTATGGGGTCCCTGTCCTCGATATCGACCAGTCTTGCTCGACATCGACTAACCCTAAGCCCGAAGATTTCTATTTTGGGCCCGAAAATGTAAGTTCAGGTATGAGTTCTACTCCTCCTCAGTCCATTAAAAATTTATAAATAAATTAAAGGGAGGTAAGGCCCCGTGGCGAGAGAATCTGCGGAAACTGAGAGCTGGAAAGAGAAAGAAGGGAGAAAAAGAAGATTATGTGAGCAACCACCTGTCAGCTGAGCTTGCATACTACAATCAGGACCTAGATGATTCAGGAGAAGGGCCAAGCACAAGCAGAGCTCACATTGATGGTCATTGAGCATAAACGGAGAAGTCGGCCTAGCGACTCTAAAATCTAGAGCATGTATATAAAACTTTTTGAATTTTGGGACTTTGGAACTTTTGATTTTGGTTTTTGTTTTTGGTTTTTTAGTTTAGAATACTTCATGTGGAAAGTCTTGTCTTTGTGTGCAATCTAACACTTTTAGGTCGGCAAGCATAAAAGGATCGCGAAAGGTGGAATAAGAAGTCCCTTAAAAAACAGTCGAAGTCGACTAGGCCAGTCGAGAACGACCAAGAGGAGCAGCCCATAGTTACTCGATATCGAGTAGGCCAATTCGATATCGACCAAGTCAGAAAGCTCCTTGACTTCAGCATTCCACTAGACGGTGACAGATTACTCGATATCGAGTACAGTACTCGATATCGACCAATCCAGTTTACTTGACATGCCCTGTATTGCCTTCCTTGATGCATTATTCGAAGAGTTCCTTCCTTTACTCTTGTTTTTATTTGATTTCATATAGTGGGTACACTGTATATTTTAAGTATGGGGTGGGGGAAGAGCTCATTATCATTATTATTTGCTTTATTCTTGCTTTTGGTTTTACATGGTGAAATTGTGAGTAAATTTTAAATTTTTGTGCATAATTGTTGCTAAAACTCAAAATTCTATGAGACATCTCCCATTGCTTGTAAATTGTTCAAAAAAATAGTGTCATGGAAGCCTTATTGAACTCAACGATGCAAAATTGGATTCATTAGAGATATAGCATCAAATTGCCTAGTAACGGGAAGTCACAATGAAGTGCATTATTTCTTGAAAACCAGAGAAGGAGGTAAAATTTGATATTGCTTTTGCCATGTTGCATGATAAGAGGATGAAGGACTTTATATTTCCATATAATGCTCATATGTTTATATCCTAGCCTTACCTATGCTTATGCATCACAAAAAGCCATATTATGCCTTATTTCATATATTGCTCCACATGATCTAAATATTGCCATTCTTTACCTTATTTCCTATTCGGGGATTATGTTGAGAATGATGTTATATTATGGAGATGTTATATGATTGTTGTGATGTTATTATCATTATTAGATTTTGGAAGGAAATTGTTTGAAATATATGGAATATTTAATGAGTGAAAGAAACTCCGGTCACCTCAGGAGATAAAGGTAGATCAACCCTGCTTGCGTTGAGATAATAGTTCCACAGGATGGTACATCAATGTGAGGAGTCCGAAGCACTAAGTATCCGGGGCCATTCATGACACCCATGTTTGCGACTCACGAGAAGGCAGTGCTGAGGTTAGAGAGGTAAAAGTGATGCAGTGCAATTATCGATGACTCTTGGTGACATTGAGGACAACATGAAGATTCCATTCGATGGTCTTGTCACTCGTGCAAGGGCCAAGAAGATTGAAATTGCAACTAAAGCCTTTCTTATCCGTCACCATGGAACTTTAGAGCAAGGGTTCAGGCCACCCTGGATCACTTGGCTCAAGGTTACACCACCAGCACAAGAAGTGAGCTTGCGCCCACACACGGAGCTCATGAAGTCTCGTCAGCACCCACCATAAACCAACCATACTCGGCATGGTCTTGGATCACTCGACATCACCACTAGCCGAGTGGGCCTAGATCCTTGTCGACAAAGATGGGTTGAGTTGTTCTTGTGCATGGGCCGAAATATCTTAGTTAATTAATTATGTTATTATGCAATTTAGATTAATAAGGTGGAATTAATTATATCTCTTCTAGATATAATCCTTGGCCACCAAGTTATTAAACATTTATCATTATTAGGAAATATTTATCTTAGGGTTATTTTATTTATCTCTAGATATAATAGATCTATCCAAACCCCTTTCCTTTGCAAGGAAGGAGTGGTTAGATCTCCCATAACTTTTCTATATAATCATGTTTATGCACTTTGAATTAATTAGATTGAATGAGAATTGAGAACCCCTTTATGGATTAAAGGGTTCTTGGTTATCAATCCCAAAACACTATCATCACTTTTGTTCTTGAGATTTTCGGCAACACAATTACCATCACTCTCACTGTTTTTTTTTTTATCGACATCGAGCACAAGCCAAACCCTTGAACCTGTCGCAAGAAGAAGGCCGGACATCGGCAGCGTTCGCAAGGACATCCGCTTCCAACAAGAGCGCGCCCAGGCCTTGTGCGCATAGGCGCCCAGCGTCGAGCGCTCCTGCGCTCTCGTCTTCGCTCGCCAGGACTCCCGCTCCCAGCGAGAGAAGCCGTTCGCGCACCCGCATCCGCACACCCTGAGGACCCTGTCCTGTGTGCCCAGACTCCGCGCGCACCATCCTCGCTTCTCTCTCGCTATTGATTTCTGTCGCTATTTCTTAAATAGAAATTGCTGGAATTTTTTTAAGTGTAGAACTGTCGCTATTTCAGAAATTTAATCACTTGTTAATTGTTCCAAATTCAGGAGATATCAAAGAGCATTGCAAGATCAGGCAAATATACGGCGTGGTTCTTGATCTTGAGCCCACAGGCGAAGGATCGGGTATCTCAAACGTATCAAAAAGCATTATTATTGATAAAAGCATGTGGTTATGAAATTTGGAAAGTACTCCATATTGCCCACCTTTAGCCTTTTACCAAATCTACTCCTTATTTGAGCTTAATTAAAGTCATCTTGGTTATTAATGCTTTGTCACTTATGAATTGTTTTTGCATAACCCTCCTTTTATGAGTAGATGTTGCTTTTGATTGCACATGCATGGATTTGTGGCACAAGTACCTTTTCGATGATGGTAATTGACTGCAGGGATATATGAGAATGAATCTATGATGTTGAGAGTTTAAATTCTTCCCCTGAATGACCATCCAAGTTATTGCTTGGGGACAAGCAAGCTTAAGTATGGGGTGATTTGATGTCTACTAAAATAGCCATGTTGAAATGCATATTTAGCTCCATATGCTATACACTTTGCATATTTCGGGATGGGAATATGTTGAATTTATGTAATATATGCTTATTTACAAGAATTTGGAATCATTTCGGGACAAAACCAAGAAGCAAAGACGGAAGCCGAGCCTTACTCGATATCGATTTTTTTCCTCGATATTGACCAAAGAGTCCGGGCACAGCATGATCGAGGACAAGCTAGATCGAGGAACTGAAGACGAAGCCTACCTGACTCCAGAAATTTACTCGATATCGACAAGACCCAAAGTCATGCCCGGAGTCGAGGAAGACCACCTGATCGAGAAGCCAAAGACAAGACAAGGCCGAGCAGCATTTCCTCGATATCGAGTAAAGTGCTCGATATCGACAAGACCAGAGCACATGTCCGAGCAGATCAAGGACCGGTTACTCGAGCAAGCCAGTAAAGCCAAGTCGACAACACACATTTCCTCGATATCGAGGAAAGTACTCGATATCGAGCAGAAGGATCCTGGGCCGCGTTACGCGGTTGGGCTGTCCGACGCGGTTTGGGCTTTCTTGAGAGCTAAGGAGTCCGAGATCTATCAAGTATATCAAGATCCATCCATGGAGAGAGGATTTATCCACACATGAACATATTTAGCTTTTTAGATATATTTCCCTTTTATGATAAATATTCCTTTTATTAAAGTTTTTATCTTTAGATATAGATAGAGATTTGCTTCCTTGATTAGCAAGGATTAGAAGCCTATAAATAAGGCCTTAGGGGCTGATTTCTTTCATTCAATTCAAGACGCAATTAGTTACATGGAGGTAGAGAGAGAGTGAGTGGCCAAGAGGAGTTTGTGAAGCGACAGTGGAATTGGCTTCCTTTGGTTGTAAAGCTCTGTTTAGTTTAATGCAAGCAGGTTATTTCTTTTCAATCAATGTCTGAGATTGCAATGAAGCGCGAGTAGTCCACCCACTTCTAGGGTTGGGGTGAGCCCGACGATAGCCCTGCGTGTTTGAGGTAAAGATCCGACTTTTATCATGTTTTGAGCATATACTACTTGTTATATGTTTATTACCCATCTAATGGAGGTCCATGCTAACAACTTGGATTGTAAACATAAAATTGGTAGATACAATTAGGGTTTCTTGAAAGAGTTGTCTTATTGTTGGAAGAGGCGAAAGCTTGATCCTTCTATGCAAATTACATGATTATCTGTTTTATTCCTGCCTTATGCATGCTTGGTTATCGTTGTCGCAAACCCTAATCTTGGAAGTTTCTTTACATTCATAGTTTACTTTGAGTTTCACCAAGCTTTGTTCTTTATTTACTTTATTTCAGTTTCTGTCTCCTCGATATCGAGTAATCTACTCGATATCGACTACTGATCATCGATCCCAGATCGTCGTAGCTTCTGGTGTGCAGGAACTCGACCAAGAAACTCCTCGACGTCGACAAAGTTACTCGATATCGAGTAAACCTTGCTCGATATCGACAACATCCTGTGACTGTTGCTGCCTTGTTCGACTTGCCTGATCTTCTGTCGACTAACCCTAGTCGAGATCGAGCACTTTGGTCGACTTCTGTTCGTGAAATTCATCCGCTACCTAGGATCCGCTGACACGCTTCCTCGTGGATCGGGAGGAAGTCTTGTAATCATTTGCAAGGGAGGAAGTCTTGTAATCATTTGCAAGGGACGGAATCTGGTTTGCTTTGATTTATTTATATTGCAAGTCTCGATTTCCTCTTACAACACATAATAACGTTAGAAATCTTTTAAGCTTTGGAACTCCAACATATTGAGTAATCGAACTGACTAAAAGCTTTTCTGCAACTGATTTGACTTATTTATGCTATAAATCAAGACATAGCCATCAGCCCATTACTAGAGCCTCGAGGGATCTGAATTGTGCAACTTAAGTTAAGGCTTTGTTTTCTTAGCATTGCTTACAAAAATGTTTGTTGTTGCAGGCACCTATTTTGATCAGTGACAATGTATAGAACGGGTCTAGCTGGCTGGTTTAATTGGGGACATTAAAATACTAAGATCAGTGACAATGTAAAGCTCATTTTATTTAGTTGTTTATTTACATGTTTTTTGTTTTCTGCAGCCATCTTTCTTGGACACCAAAGACCTTGCTTCCATTAATTTGTGGATGAACAATACTCACTCCAGCTCGAGCACTCACTATGATCCACATCACAACCTACTGAAATGAAGGAGCTTCAGACCACATTCTGGGTAAATATATTTTTTAGAGAAATTTGGCACTTTGTTTTTCGGTTTAAGTTCACTTGATTTCCTGTATGAACCTTTGCTTTGATGCTAAACAGGGTAGTTCAATTGTAAAGGCTCGGATTTTTAAATCCTAATTTTTTTTTTTTTTTTTTCGGAAAAAGAGAATTAAAAATGAGATTAAAATCGGGTTAAAACTCGTTTAGCGGATTACGACCGAAAAGTAAAATTTGGCAAACAATTTCCGTCCTTGACCTCGAAAATTCAAAATAATTATCAAATGGCGATATCCTTGTCAATTTTAAAAATCTAATTGATCGAGAAAGTGGGATTCGGGAAAACTAACATTCGGAAACTAATTTCGGGATTAAAAATTCGCGTATTCGGGATTTATTTCCGGGTATTGGTTAACCAATTTTACACTCAACATCTCACCCACTCCCCCTACCTTGTCCTGCAACCCGAGCCCATCCCCCTGCCTATATCACCCCGTCACTTCCCCTGTTTCCGCCATCACACACGCCCTCCCTCACCATCACTCTCTTCCCATCTTCCTCCTTCCTCAAGAGCTGCAACAACAACATATGTTCCACCCCTCAAGAGCACAGCAGCAGCAGCTCGACGCCATCACCGAATCTCCACCGTCACCTTCACTCTTCCTTTCACCACCACCACCTTGCTCTTTCCTTATCGCCACCAAACACCAGCACCTCCTTCCCCTCCATCGAGCAACATCACCAGCCTTCGACATCCCTCGGAGCCACCAGCAGCAACAGCGGACACCACCGGAACCGCCACGGAGCCACCGCAACCCATTCCTTTCTAATCTTCGATCAATCGCGAAGCTAACTTTTGGTCCGTCAAGCCATCGCGAGCTACCGACAAAGCCCAGAACTCCGATCGAGAGCTCCGAAGTCGCGAAAAATCCATCTCGGTGAGCTCCAAATTTATCCTCGTTTCGATTCGTTTCTGAGTCTTTTTCGATGCTTAGACTAGTCGAGAGTGTGCGTGAGCTGAGTGCGGAATGATCGGGTGAGGTCGAGAGCTCCGACGATCGTCGGAGCTCGGTCGGCGTGAGTGAGAGCGCGAGGGCGCGAGGCGAGGCGACCAACTGCGACGAGCAGAGGCGAGTGCAAGGCGCGGTGCTGTAGGAGCGCGAGCCAAGACCAGGCGGGGCTGGGCGATGCGGAGCCGGTGAGTCCGGGAGAGCTCAGCGCGGTGAGTCCGGGAGAGCTCAGCGCGGTGGGAACCTCCGTTTGAATGAAGAGGAAGAAGAAGATGTCCAGGCGGGCCCCACCTCCTATTTATTTATTCATTTTGGTTGGGTTTGGCTTGAACCGGGTTCGGTTTGGTTCGGTTGGATTTAAATGGGTTTGGTTTGGTTCGGGTTTAACCATTGACTTATTAATTAGTTAACGGTAATTAAAATATATTATAATAGTATTTGAGGATTTAAAAGATAAATTATCATATTTTGGGAGAATTATAAGGGTTGAATTATTAAATAAAAATGATCGGGATTTAGGGGATTTGAAAATAATTTATAAAGGTGTTTAATAAATGGTATTTAAAATATCATATAATACTATTGAGATTTAAAATATATTATTGGGACTTAAAGATTTGTAAAGAATTTGGAAACGAATTTTAAGATTGGAAAGTAATCTAATAAATAGATTTAAAAGAGAATTTGGCGAGTATTTTCAATGGTCGGAATACTTAACTATCTAACTGGGATTCGAAACGGTTTTGAAACTAACTTGGGAATAAGACTTATTCAAAGACTAACTAGCATGATATTATGATCGTTTGACTAACAGTATGATATGTATGACTAATAGCATGACTTGTGATGAATTATTATATGAGATTAAATGTTGGATAATTATGACGATCTAGTAGGATTTTATATCACACAAATTATGTCTTATGATTTTGATGAACCGTTGAGGTATATGCGGAAATGATGTATATGAACATTCGGAATTGGTTGAATGATTTTGGAGAACGATGTGGTCTTTGAGTAGCGGATGATGCGATGAAATGACTTTCATAATATGTTACTTGTTCTATTGATTGAGGTGTGCTTGAGTGCTTAATAGTTGGATGTAGACTTATGTATATTCCATTATGTACTAGGTGATACTCTGTGATTGTGAATATTGTGTGCTGGATTCTCCTGTTGCCGATCGGCTAGCCAGGTAAGTACCTCCGGGGCTTACTCAGTAACCAGTACCTCCTGCCTGATGTGTCATATAGTATGTAGGTGTTGCATATGCATAAGAGCATCTCATGTAGTATCATGCTTAGGAATTGCATTTACGAATGAGCATCCTTATTCTGTATGCGTTTGAATACAGAACGGCCGTTATCTGTGAGTCCTAGAGTCCTTGCTAGGGTCATAGGGCAGCCCAGCTTCATCGGGTGTTGTCCTCCTCGGGTCATTTATATATATCACGAGATACGAGATGGGCATGAGATACGATATGATGATGAGATATGATATGATGATGAGATTTGATATGATTATAGCATCGAACTGGCCAGTCTCCACCCTGTCTGGAAGAAGGGTGGTGGTAGAAGAGGGATATACCACTTGGTATTCTTTGTTAAGGCCTTACTTAATATTCTGCACATATGAGTTAGGAACATGATAGTGTGGTTAATATTTCAGTACTGCATGAAGGCATCTTTATTCTAGGTATAGGCGTATTATATGTCCTCAGCGCGGTCAGAGGACCCGCGGGCGGACTCTTGGCCTGACTTGGTGGTATAGTTTCAGGTACCCGATATACTGCTTGATTTTGTGCTGTTATGACGGGGTCTATTCATATGGCGGAGAGTGAGTGGTTGAAACCTGACTTCACCAGATTCACGCTTTTGGGATTCCTCCCTAATTATACTCTGTTTTGACCCGGCTCTGCCATGGCACTGGTTGTATCACTTTCAGAACTTATGCCCTTTGCATTATAAAGGATTTCCCCGCGTTGTAGACTTAGGACAGGTACAGGGGTTTACCCCAGGGTCTCCAACGGACCTTCCGGGTTTGGGTGCGAAATCCCACTTTAAACTGCGCATATTCGATTTCAAACCTTCAACCTGTACTCGGGGCGCAAGATCCCAACGAGGGGTTTCATCCCTCGAAACGTAACTCGGGAATCATAATCCCGGGCCGTTACAAAGGTGGTATCAGAGCTGAGGTTTCGCAATCCGAGTACAATAGGTTGAAGAGGTTTTGAAAATCGCCCAACATTTTCAAATGGTTTTGGAAAATATTTTATAAAGGGCAAAATGAATTTAATTGGACTTAAAACCTAAAATGAATAAAGGGGAAATAATCTCGTGGGTAGAGACCCAAGCGGTAGACTTCCCTTATGGATGTAGAATTCGGGGAACGGTAGGCAAAATACTAGCTTTTATTTACAGATGGGCCTAGAAGACTCCAAGGAACACCACGGAGGTTGGAGTGTTGAGTTAGGAGGCCGTGAGGTTTTGCCCCTCCGGTGAGTCGTCCCTCGAAGGACGGCATAGATCGTCTCTATGCTTATGTTTATATATGTACATATATGCAATTGGACCCGAGGGCGATCCTCCTTGAAGAGGATCATATTAATCTTGTTGATTGCTTTCGTGTTGAGTGCTATTGTGCGTAGGATAGCAAACTAATCGATATGCCTTGACTTGAATCATGTGTTGAATAACCGTGCAAACGGGATAGTGGGAGAAAAACTTGTTCTTATGTAATCGGAATTCCTGTTTTGTCGAAATAGCACTTTCATAATTCAAACACCCTGATGGTTCTGACTCTGTCATCCGCCCACCAAAACATCTAGGCATGTTAGCAAGGGTCGAGAAGCATCCTCTCCCCTGTTTAGAGTCTTGTTTCGTATCCCACCATCGATGCTTCTATTGAGTCTCGTACCTGTGGTTGGGGTCTTTCACGGGAAATTTGGGTCGGTCAACTAAATACCTTCGGAAATCGTGTCGGATGTGAGGGTTACCTGAGTATGTTAGTGGGAGTGAGGATTTAAATCGTTTCGAGATAGAAGTGAGTTGTCTTATGGAGTCATCCCTTTCGATCATCGTAATGGCCAACCATGTCTTCTTGCAACAAGAGTCCAAACACGAGTTCTACCCTCATCTATCAGAAACAGCGTGAATGTCCTTGTATCCTACCCAGCAAGTCATACTAGTGTCTCACGGGAAAACGGGGTGGTGAGTCGGTGATTGTCCTTAGAGAACTCTATCGAGCTATAATGATGGCCTCCTTGTGATTTCATGAAATTGTATATTGGTATAATTCAGCATGACTCGCCTAGTACCTTGCATGGTTGCACTTATGAGTAGATGTATGTGTCGTATGTATTGAATCCCCATGATTACCGTCTCGCTATGAACTAGGTCCATGATAGTGTGCTCAACTCTCGTTGTATGTTAAAATGTGAATTGGATGACTTAGCATGCCAGATGAACCTCATTGGACATCATGACTGTGTACATGTTTAATAAGTATTGCTACTATCATGTAGGATATATATCTCCCAGTTATAAGCCCTCATATGATTGTGTGACATCTTAGTCTTGGTATGTGAATATGGATGTATGTGATGAGATAGTTGCTATACCAACCCTGCATGAACTGACCATACCCTTAGGATGATTTTTAGGGTACATCTTAGCATGCTTTACGTAATATTATGACTTGCTTAATTGTGTATCTAAATGAGTGATAAGTCGTGCATATGATATCATGTGATGTTTGCTAGATCTTGCATAACTTGGGCCATATGTGTCCCATGTTAGTCTGTGCATGCATGTTCTTAGTCTGTCAAGCATGATTGGTGAATGAAATGAGAAGTTACTAGCTTGTTCTGTGCACATATAAAGATGATTATATGAGCATGTTATGAATGCGTAAATCGATATTCCTTGAGATAGGTGCATACTAGTGTGAAATAATGTGATGATATCTCTTGATTTTTATGTGTTGCGTGCCATAATTATAAGAGCATCGTTGTAACTCTCGGGTTGGGATCTTATCCTTGGTCTCGTCGTCCCTAGTTCTGGTCCATGTCTGAACTCTTAAGGAAGTTGTGTTGTCCGCCCTTGTCTCCCCCTATCTCCGCAACTTCTAACCTTTATGATCCTTCGATGAGCGCCGACATGCAAGAAAGGACCAACGACCAAGTGGCACCGGAGCGACACAATGGAAGTGTGATGGGTCCATGACCCCTAGGCCCCAAGAACAACATCACCGATGGCAAAAAGGACGAATATGCTTCAAAGATGACAATCGTTAACAGATTCATTCCAGCAGACACGAGGAAGAGCATTCTTAATTCAAATTGTGGATTCTTCTATACTAATCGGAATTGATGTTTTGTGATATGCCTAGAACTGACATAATTGAATGTGTGATGACGGATGTGCTGAATTGGTAGAAATGATTGTGTGACTAACTTGTTTCTATGACGATGTGCCTTGGTGCTTGGTATACTGACTTGCGGGTGAGTAGGTTATGGGTTATATGTATGGGAGTGTTTTCTTCTTGAGCATGAGTCGTGAGATTCTTCAGTGAGACGGGTTGGAAAGTGGCAGGTGGATTAAGGTATTCGGATTAGGTCGTTGGTCGTGTGAAATGGGGTGCATGAATGATGTTTTAGCTTGAGTAGAGCCGAGTGAGTTGGGATGTGTCGAAGATAGTGGTTCGTGAGTATAGATGAGGTTCCAGGTAGGTCTTAGGTGGGGAGTGAGGCTAGTATGTCGAGATTTTGAGGGAAATGTCCTAGTGAGAAGTGGTAGTCTAGGCAGGTAGTGTGTGCGGGTAGTATAAGATAGTGGTTGGGTGAGGTCTAGACTAGCTTCTTTAGGGTGATCTTGAGATCGAGTCTGGGTAGAGGTAGTTAGGATAGTTCTAGAAGCAGATGGGCGAGCTAGGAGTTGATCAGAGGATTCTTGAAGGGAGGTGTTGTGAGACAGATTGGTGTGCCAAGGAAGGTGTCTAGATAGTCTAGGAGCGGATCGTGGGCGGAGTCGAGGATGATCGGTTAAGGAACGTCTGATGAATCGTAGAATTTGGGACTAGGTGGTGTGTGCTGTGAGTGGGAGCAATTTCGGTAAGGGATGAGGTTGAGGAATTTCCAAGGAAGAGTAGTATGAGGTTGCTTGGGAAACTATCGATCGGGATATTAGGTTGTTCATATCAGGGTTGTTCGTGTGATGAGTATTTGGGGTTGTTTAGACAGGATTGGTAATGCTTGGGGAAATTATGAGTGGAGGGTATTGTGGCTATTGAGGTATTTGAGGATGTGAGATCAATCTTCGAGGAAAGGCTGGTAGCTATGCAATGATGTAGTTTAGATTCCTAGTAAGACTGTGGGCTTAAGGTTGAGATATAGAGATTATGAGCAGGGATTTGGGAACTAGGCAAAGCAGGAGGTATTGAGGACGCTAGAGGAGAAGAGATTTTTGAAGGTTGGCGAGGTTGCGGTGCTTAGGAAATTCGGACGAGGATGTCATAGGAATTCGGTGAAAATGATGATTGGTACATAAGGGTTTACGTAGTAGAGATTTCGAAGTTTAAGAAGCGCGATCTGAGGCAATTTGGGGAAACATTCGGAGTTGAGGGAACTAGTCTAGCTAGGTATAGTATGCCGGGAAGAGGATCTAGAGTGGGTCGACTTGATGGTCATGGTGATTCGTGGTTGGGAGTACCACTAGTTGAGTTCTACATTAGAATTGGTCGGGAGTGTCAGGTGTGAGATGACTAGTATGAGTTGGATTCTTAGAGGTGGATGGTTAGTGAGAGTGGTTACTGGCGTGGGAAGTATGATTAGGTTAGCAAGGTGATTCAAGATGTCTCTTTAAGAGATGATGGTCGGGAGGAGTCTTGAGAGCCTAGGAAGAGTAAGCGAGATTGTTAAGAAGCGTCTAGATCGATCGTGAGGGAGGTTCAGTTATGGATTTGGGACCTCTCTACGAAGGCGAAGATGGGACCGGTAGAGGACCCCTAGGACGAGGGTGCGCTTGATAAGGAGTCTTGATACGTAGTTGGTTGAGTTGTTAAGCTTGTCGGATCAGGAAACCGTGTGATTGTGAACTCCGAGAAATAGTTTAGATGGTCGAGTGAAAGGTAATACTTGAGATCGGGATGTCGAAATGGATTGGCCCTTAGATGGCTTGATGACATAGGATTTGGGATACATAGTAGTGGTTTGGGTAATTGGCTTTGATTGCGAATAGTTATGAGGCTAGAAAGGTTGTATGTGAGCAGGATGCAATGGTGACTAGAGCTGGTAGTGGATTGAGTTGGTAGTGTAGGCAGATTCTCCTGAGATAGTGATCTAGTGTATACTTTATTTGGGGCCGAATATTGTGCGAGTTCTATGCTATAGACGATGTTGATTCTTTGATGTGTTGTCGTTGACAATAGGGAATTGTTAGTACTAACATAGTTATCCCTGAACTCGATGGAATGCTACTGTACGGAAGCAGTTGTTGGCCTCTAATGTAATGATGCTTGGTAGTTAGAATGAGTATGATGTACTTATCTGATTGATATAACATGCTTATCTGATTGATATGTTGTGTATAACTTCCGTGAGATGATGTGATAAATTCTACCATATATGATACGATGCTATACATGCTATGCTATGTGGCAATCCTTGAGGTGATTATGTTATGCTATTCGACGTGAGGTGCTATTGTTATTCGATAAATATATACATGATGCTTGATGATGGAAATGATCGAAATTGAACTGTTGAACCCTGATTCTAACTTAGAACCTAAGAAGAGAATATGAGATTAGCCTTTAGAAGTGGATAGTAGGATGAATGGAGAGGTTAGGAATGCTTTTGAGTAATGCCAAACTTGAAGTTTTAACGATGTTTTAAAGAGGACGTTGTGATGTTTTGAGTTATGATATGACCGAGGAGTCGGAGTAAAGATGTGGTAGGGGCCCATATTACATCCTTACTGCGGTCTATTTGGGGATATTATGATCACGGCAACGGTACTGTGAGGACCTCATAGGAGCACTTATGAGGTGTTTACGGGATCAATGACATGATCCATGGACTCACCGATTTCAGACTTCATCCCCTGTTTTAAAAATGATTTTAGTCTCGAGGACGAGACTTGTTTTTAGAGGTGGATGATGTAAAGGCTCGGATTTTTAAATCCTAATTTTTTTTTTTTTTTTTTCGGAAAAAGAGAATTAAAAATGAGATTAAAATCGGGTTAAAACTCGTTTAGCGGATTACGACCGAAAAGTAAAATTTGGCAAACAATTTCCGTCCTTGACCTCGAAAATTCAAAATAATTATCAAATGGCGATATCCTTGTCAATTTTAAAAATCTAATTGATCGAGAAAGTGGGATTCGGGAAAACTAACATTCGGAAACTAATTTCGGGATTAAAAATTCGCGTATTCGGGATTTATTTCCGGGTATTGGTTAACCAATTTTACACTCAACATCTCACCCACTCCCCCTACCTTGTCCTGCAACCCGAGCCCATCCCCCTGCCTATATCACCCCGTCACTTCCCCTGTTTCCGCCATCACACACGCCCTCCCTCACCATCACTCTCTTCCCATCTTCCTCCTTCCTCAAGAGCTGCAACAACAACATATGTTCCACCCCTCAAGAGCACAGCAGCAGCAGCTCGACGCCATCACCGAATCTCCACCGTCACCTTCACTCTTCCTTTCACCACCACCACCTTGCTCTTTCCTTATCGCCACCAAACACCAGCACCTCCTTCCCCTCCATCGAGCAACATCACCAGCCTTCGACATCCCTCGGAGCCACCAGCAGCAACAGCGGACACCACCGGAACCGCCACGGAGCCACCGCAACCCATTCCTTTCTAATCTTCGATCAATCGCGAAGCTAACTTTTGGTCCGTCAAGCCATCGCGAGCTACCGACAAAGCCCAGAACTCCGATCGAGAGCTCCGAAGTCGCGAAAAATCCATCTCGGTGAGCTCCAAATTTATCCTCGTTTCGATTCGTTTCTGAGTCTTTTTCGATGCTTAGACTAGTCGAGAGTGTGCGTGAGCTGAGTGCGGAATGATCGGGTGAGGTCGAGAGCTCCGACGATCGTCGGAGCTCGGTCGGCGTGAGTGAGAGCGCGAGGGCGCGAGGCGAGGCGACCAACTGCGACGAGCAGAGGCGAGTGCAAGGCGCGGTGCTGTAGGAGCGCGAGCCAAGACCAGGCGGGGCTGGGCGATGCGGAGCCGGTGAGTCCGGGAGAGCTCAGCGCGGTGAGTCCGGGAGAGCTCAGCGCGGTGGGAACCTCCGTTTGAATGAAGAGGAAGAAGAAGATGTCCAGGCGGGCCCCACCTCCTATTTATTTATTCATTTTGGTTGGGTTTGGCTTGAACCGGGTTCGGTTTGGTTCGGTTGGATTTAAATGGGTTTGGTTTGGTTCGGGTTTAACCATTGACTTATTAATTAGTTAACGGTAATTAAAATATATTATAATAGTATTTGAGGATTTAAAAGATAAATTATCATATTTTGGGAGAATTATAAGGGTTGAATTATTAAATAAAAATGATCGGGATTTAGGGGATTTGAAAATAATTTATAAAGGTGTTTAATAAATGGTATTTAAAATATCATATAATACTATTGAGATTTAAAATATATTATTGGGACTTAAAGATTTGTAAAGAATTTGGAAACGAATTTTAAGATTGGAAAGTAATCTAATAAATAGATTTAAAAGAGAATTTGGCGAGTATTTTCAATGGTCGGAATACTTAACTATCTAACTGGGATTCGAAACGGTTTTGAAACTAACTTGGGAATAAGACTTATTCAAAGACTAACTAGCATGATATTATGATCGTTTGACTAACAGTATGATATGTATGACTAATAGCATGACTTGTGATGAATTATTATATGAGATTAAATGTTGGATAATTATGACGATCTAGTAGGATTTTATATCACACAAATTATGTCTTATGATTTTGATGAACCGTTGAGGTATATGCGGAAATGATGTATATGAACATTCGGAATTGGTTGAATGATTTTGGAGAACGATGTGGTCTTTGAGTAGCGGATGATGCGATGAAATGACTTTCATAATATGTTACTTGTTCTATTGATTGAGGTGTGCTTGAGTGCTTAATAGTTGGATGTAGACTTATGTATATTCCATTATGTACTAGGTGATACTCTGTGATTGTGAATATTGTGTGCTGGATTCTCCTGTTGCCGATCGGCTAGCCAGGTAAGTACCTCCGGGGCTTACTCAGTAACCAGTACCTCCTGCCTGATGTGTCATATAGTATGTAGGTGTTGCATATGCATAAGAGCATCTCATGTAGTATCATGCTTAGGAATTGCATTTACGAATGAGCATCCTTATTCTGTATGCGTTTGAATACAGAACGGCCGTTATCTGTGAGTCCTAGAGTCCTTGCTAGGGTCATAGGGCAGCCCAGCTTCATCGGGTGTTGTCCTCCTCGGGTCATTTATATATATCACGAGATACGAGATGGGCATGAGATACGATATGATGATGAGATATGATATGATGATGAGATTTGATATGATTATAGCATCGAACTGGCCAGTCTCCACCCTGTCTGGAAGAAGGGTGGTGGTAGAAGAGGGATATACCACTTGGTATTCTTTGTTAAGGCCTTACTTAATATTCTGCACATATGAGTTAGGAACATGATAGTGTGGTTAATATTTCAGTACTGCATGAAGGCATCTTTATTCTAGGTATAGGCGTATTATATGTCCTCAGCGCGGTCAGAGGACCCGCGGGCGGACTCTTGGCCTGACTTGGTGGTATAGTTTCAGGTACCCGATATACTGCTTGATTTTGTGCTGTTATGACGGGGTCTATTCATATGGCGGAGAGTGAGTGGTTGAAACCTGACTTCACCAGATTCACGCTTTTGGGATTCCTCCCTAATTATACTCTGTTTTGACCCGGCTCTGCCATGGCACTGGTTGTATCACTTTCAGAACTTATGCCCTTTGCATTATAAAGGATTTCCCCGCGTTGTAGACTTAGGACAGGTACAGGGGTTTACCCCAGGGTCTCCAACGGACCTTCCGGGTTTGGGTGCGAAATCCCACTTTAAACTGCGCATATTCGATTTCAAACCTTCAACCTGTACTCGGGGCGCAAGATCCCAACGAGGGGTTTCATCCCTCGAAACGTAACTCGGGAATCATAATCCCGGGCCGTTACATCAATAGAAGTTTTAGTCCTGGTTTAACAACTAAATTCATGAAAAAAGACTGCTTGGTATGAGATTTCGGTTGTATATCTAGGGAAATTTCTTTGTCACAAGGATGGTCATTCAGTGTGCCCCTTGTTGCTATAAGGCTTGCTTTTTAGGAAATTATATTCGACTAGCTCTATTATCCCGAAGTTACAAGCCTCAAAATCATCATGCCGTCCTCATTCTTGAGCAAGGTGTGTGATGACTAGAGATGGCATACAGAAATCTTCACGGGCCACTTGTTTTCAATATGTAGCTTATTGACGACCGAATAAAAAACGTCCTTGTGGAGATGAGTTCCATGCTCACCACCATGAGTATCAAAATGCCCTTTGCTCATCTAAAAGCCTATTACTCCGTGGCTGAATTATATTGGTTTAATAACATATCCTCTTTAGCAGTTCTTCACATTGTCAATTTCTTGTTATAGAGTCTCCGAAGAGAAGATTCCTATGCATTAAAAAAAAATAGCTTGTCCGATGATGAAAGAAGGCATAAAATTTGTTATAGTTATGCTTTTCACATTCTTCCAAGTGAAAAATCATCTAGGAGGACCTTCTGATTGTGGATGACTATTAGGAGCACAGTTTAATTTTTGAATACATATATTTATTGAAGTGAGGGTGAATGCTTTAGGAAATGACCCAATGTAGTTATAGATTATTTGCTTTTCAGAAGCCATTCGATTTTGATTATTATTCATTGGTGGTAATTGTTGACACACTAGAACCAGCATGTATATCGTTTCTTAATACATAAAAAATAGCGAGACATTAGGCTTATCGTGAAGAGGCATCTATCATTGCATATCGTGTCTTTCTTCATGTCTGCTTTAACTTGCTTGTGTTTATGGTTCATCCCTAATGTGATTATCAATGGATGATTTGGACGCCTATTTACCAAGGGTTTCTTATCCCTTTGATAGCATTACGAAGATGCTTGCTTAACTCCTTTTAGGTCTTCTCTCTTCCATTGCTGGGCTATGCACTTCTTTATGTTGATACTGAAGTAGAAACCCAAGATGAAGATCAGGTGAGCAGAACTCTGTTTCCCTGTGTCTTGGACCTGGTCATTTGAGTTGGTCGATATATATATATATATATATATATATATATATATATATACCAAATTTGCTAGATCTTAATTTTCTGACTACATGAAATGTCTGCATGAGCTTCCTGTTTTCCCTGAAGCTCGAGGGGTTGAGTGGACAAATATGAGAGGGATGATTATGCATTAGAGTTAGCTATGGGTGATGAATACGGTGCTCTCAATCCATAATCTCGGATGGTGGATTATGTAAGTTGGAACATTAGCCATGATTTGCAGCTGCACCTTTGTGATTTTCTTGGAGAAGACTTTGTTGAATTGTTGTGTACATGGGACAATTTCCTTCCACCTTAGACTTATTTGTATTGGGGCATAATGAACCAATCTTTATATGTTTTGTAGCATCATGTAAAAAGACTAGAAACTTAATAATGCATCATGGAAATTGTAATAAGCATTGGATTTGAATCTATTTGATAATGCATCATGGATTTGATCCTATTTTGATTATTTGAGTATATTAATGGATAAAAACAGGAAATGGGACGTCATATAATAGAATAAAAAGCGATTTAAAAATGTATTGAAGCACAACAGAACAACTAATAAAATCGATGTCTTTTGAGAAATTATACATTGTTATACATAAATAAAATGACGTTGTAATTTTTGTAGACATCGTTTGTTTAAAATATACCGATTTATATATATATACATATAACATTGTCTTTATAAATATTGAATGTTGTATACCATTTTTAAAAAGAAATAACAAGACAAAATACAAAGGGAAAATTAATAAACACGAAATGAATTAGATATAACTGATGTAAATAAATTAATACAACATTGCTTTTAGAAAAAATATCGATGTTAATCTGAACTTTTGTATTGCTCTACACACCTTCAGATAACTAGAAATGCAAAATAATAATGGTTTAATATTAGGTGAATCAATCCAAATGTAAGTATATTCATGCATTTAAGTCGATATTTTAAAGAAAAACGACGTTATAAATCATTATAGACATCGTCTATGAACCGATGTGGTAAAGTTGGGATTTTTAACACCACCCACTAACACGTCGAATTATTTTTTGATTAACATCGGTTTATACCCGATGTCTATGAACAGAATTCTAGTAGTGAAGGTATTGTGTTTAAAGCGCCAATTTTATATCATGTGGGATGAAGTTCTATATGTTTTTCTGTTATTTTGTGTAATTTTTTTTAATCATGCCTACAACCTAAAGAGGGTTTATTATGCTTATTTATCCTCTCAACTGACAGAGGAAAGCCAAATTACTTTATATTTTGGAACATGTGATTTGTCATTTCAATCTCTCTTTATAAAGAGATTGCTGCTGATATCCCTAATAACGGTGTCGGCACTATCGTTTTTAGCACTAATATATCTTATTTTTGCACTTTTTTTTAATGTTATAGGATATATTACAAGTATTCGATTTCTATCTCTGGGGTGGTACTTATTGAGCTTTAAAAGCCTTTTAGCTCAATTATGGTAGAGAGATCTACTTATAAGCAAATACGTGGGTTCGAATCCCGAATAGGCTAAAGTTTATAGTAATTCTAGTAATTTACAAAATTTTATAATAAATGTTTAATAATAAGATATATTAGTGCAATTTTAAAATATAAATGCTATGTGCATATCCTTTCCATAAGGTTGTTTAAGCAAATATAACATAAATATTATATTTTCACAACATAAAGTTATATTTGCATAACATAATATTATATGTGCACAACATCAGGTTATATTTGCATAACAGAAAGTGCTGACATGAAAAAAAAAATTCATTATTGTTTATACCATATGTTAACCTATTTCCAACTTTTGGAGTGTTAATTATTGTTGATCATTAAATTGTCAAATATGTTTGGCTTGTTTGGTATCACTACGAAAAAAGCTTCCCTAACGTCGGCGTCAACAGCGTCAGCATCTTCGATGTCAGCGTCAGCAACATCAGCGTCATTGCTGATACGAAAAAAGTGCTAACACGAAAAAAAGCATCCCTGACATCGGCATCAGCATTCCCGACGCCAGTGTCAGCAGCGTCAGCATCCCCACGTCGACGTCAGCATCTTCGATGTCAGTGTCAGTGTTGACGCAAAATAAAAAGTACTGATACGAAAAAAAAGGATACCCTACATCGGCATCAACATCCCTGACGTCGGCGTCAGCAGGGTCAACATCGCTGATGTTGGCATTAGCAACGTCAGCGTCCCTGATGTCGGCGTTAGTAGCGTCAACGTCCCCGACGTCGGCGTTAGCAGCGTTAGTCTCCCCGACGTCGATGTCAGCATCCTCGACTTTAGCATCAACATATTTGATGTCAGCGTCAGTAACGTCAGCGTCATTGCTGACACGAAAAAAAAAGTGCTGACAAAAAAAACATCCCCAACATCGACATCAACAACATCAACAACCCCGATGTCAGTGTCAGGAGTGTCAACATCCCCGACGTCGGCGTCCGTAAAGTCAACGATGTATGTAGTGGCAATGGTCTCCGCAATGTTAGTGGCAACGTGTCAGCGGTGCCAAAAACGTCAGTGTCAACGACTTATGGAATGTCAGTGTCAGCAACATCGACGTCGACTAGTAAAAATTGAGCTTTAAAAGCCTATTAGGTCAATGGTAGAGCGATGTGCCTATGCGCAAATAAGATATATTAGTGAAATTTTAAAATACAAATGCATGTGCATATCCTTTCCAAAAGGTTGTTTAAGCTTGCACAACATAAAGTTATATTTGCACAACATAATATTATATGTGCACAACAATAGGTTATATTTGCACAACAAAAACTGTTGACGCAAAAAAAAAAAAGGACACGCGAGGGGGGTCTGGGGGGTAAAGGGGATGGGGGCTTGGGGGGGGGGGGGCAAAGGGATGGACACTCCGCTAAATAAAGAAGTTTTTTTGGACATTTAACAAACTCACCCTTAATTATTTGCTTCTTGTCACATGAATGATTTAGTACGGAGTAAATAGACTTCAATAATATATCCATGTTAATTATGTTTTTCAAGCATATACACACATTTCCATTTTTAAAATAAATAAACACTCTTTATTTTTAAAAAAAATGTTACTCTATTATTTATGTACACTTTTTTAGCCAATACCCTCGAATTTGGGCTCGAAATTTTTTTTTGGAACCTAAGTAACATTGAAAGAAAATAAGGAATTTTTTTTCCATTGTATATAACCACAAATGTATGTTGCGAGGGTTTAGTTGAGTGTATATTAGTCTCGACAAAAATTCAAGGGCACTTTTTTTAAGTTATTCTGTAGTAATGTAAGAAATAAAGTTGTTAGAGGGTATAGTTGAGGCTAATTTCGAGGACATATAGGATCGAATATTTTTAATTTGGAGGGAAGAGTTGAGGGTGTAATAACTCAATATATATTACGAGGCTAATTTCAAGGGTATGTTTGATCCTAAATGTAGCTAAATAACCTCAAATTATATATTCGGAAATTTCGTGGGGTACCCCTCAGGTAAAGGGTATTTCACCGCGTGTACAATAGTTTAACCTATTTCGCCGAATACCCCTCAGTTTATAGGGTATTTCGCATTGTACCCCTAGAGTGTTAATCTTAACATTGCTCGCGTGATTCCGTTTGTTTTGTTATGAAAAAAAGGAAAATAGTTAAATAAAAACACAAAAGGCAAATGAACCCCGACTGTGAGAGAAGGCGAGCATCGACGCCATAAAGAAGGCAGACCGCCGCCGACCAAGGGTCCACTGACCAAGAGTACGCCGACGATGGTTGACAGCAGACCGGTATGTTCCCTTTCTGAATTTCTCCCAGTTTGCAAAAATTAAGGTTAAGAAACTACTCAATTTTTCTAAAATTGAGCATGTGTTCTCCAATCAAGTGAGTTGTCATATGAATTTGACAATTTTGAGTTTGGGATTTATTTGGCCGAGTTTTTGAATTTTGCTGAGTTTGGGAGTTTTTGAATTCGGTGAGTCTGTTTTTTTTTTCCTAACGTACACTAATGGTTGAATTTAGGTTTATGAAATTGTAGAATTCGGTTGTTTGTTGACCTTAAACCAATCCATTTTCTATTATAGCATGCTTCTGGTAGTTTCTATTTCTAATTGAAATTGCTATTTAGACTATGTTGGATTAATTTTATTTTTTTTGATAATATAGACAGGTACCTGCAAAGATACATGTGTTTCTTGGAGGTTTTAGCTTTGTGTAGCTTCAGACACTTGGTGTTTATGTTGGAGGATTGCATCAGCTGATATAGGCTATTTCTTTAGTTGGAACAACAAGTTTTTTTGGCTTCTTGGTGTACTCTTACCTCAACATTACATTAAAAGCATTTTTGTCGGTGTATTTCTTTCATGTTCCTGAACTAGCAGTGTTTCAAATTTGTGCCTTGGATTCTTTGGTTATTCGTTCATTTGAACAAAAGAAGCTACTCAATTGTTATATTTTGTATGCTGGTTAAATTGGTGAAGAATATGTGGCCAATCTTAAAATGGATCAATGGATAGGATGTCATATTTCCTTATAGAGATGTGTTGCCTTAACCTTGTTTATTAGCTAATTTTGGTAGGAGTATGATGTTGTAGAACATGGGGTATTTTTCTGTAGTAGTTACTTGCTGAATCCACTTGCTTGGTCAATTATATTGAGCAACTCTACTTGTTGGAATTCATTATTAGCATGAATTATTTTGGTTTAGAAATTGAAATCAATTTTTTTAAGTGATTTTAAGCCTATTAGCTTAAATGGCAGAACAATGTGCTCATACACAAAAATACGGGTTAAAATCCCGCATAGGCTATCCATGGTTATGTTTATTTATTTAAAGTAACCAAATGCTTGATATTTTTTCATAGAGGCAAAATTAGAGGGGTAGAGCTTGAAAAAACAAGATCTCTTTAACAACTGTGAAAATAGGCATTGCTTATCTTTTCAAAGTCGCTTCTATTAATTGATGAAATGAACTCAATAAATCTCATCAAAGATCGATAATCTAGGCTTCTAGTTGAGGAGTTGAATAGGCAATATGCACATGAAGTTTATTGTCACACTTGAATAGGCAAAGATCGATAATCTATTGTCTCAATAAATTACTTTGGTGAACGAAGCATTTTTCCTGTGTAAGTTCGTCATATTCATTGTCACACTTCAATAATATTGTTTAGGGAAAAAGATAAGCTGCACAACATCTGAAAAATTGACTTTTCCTGTGTAAGTTCACCATATTCATTGTCACAGTGTTTAGGGAAAAAGATAAGCTGCACAATTGAGTTTTTACTTAATGTGCAATTAACAGACATGTAATGAAGTTTGAGATTGTCTTAGACACTATAAAAAAAACTGAAAGTATCCTAGGGGACAATGCTGAATACTGATCATAAGCAACCTCTGAAAACCTGTTGTTTTTTCTGTTATTATACCTTTTAAGATTCCATTAAATTGCAAGTGTGGGAAATTAAATTTGTATTGAGCAGACATTTTTTCCTTAATGTTTTTTTATATGGTTATAGGTTATATGCTTGTATAAATGATCCAACATTGATGAAATTCAGCATCCAATGAAATCGTAAAAATCAAATGGCTCATGTATGATAAATGGGCAAAGAGAATCAGCGGAATCTTGGGGTAGATATACTCCCTAAATTGCAAAAACGCCTAATCTAAAGTCTAAACTCTAGATGTAATTATTAAATTTCAGTTCTATAGACTAGAATCTAAAGTCGAAACTGTAGATGTAATTAATTCAAGATAAAAAAAAAAAATGAACCTAATTTCCGTGTAATATAAGTAGCCTGTGTGGGAATCGAACCCACGTGATTGTGCATAGGCACATTGCTCTTTCATTTGAGCTAATAGGCTGTTTTATTCTAATAGAGAATGGTAGTAACTGAATCAAACATATAAGTAAGATTTGTATTCACATCAAGACTAATGAAAGGCTTTTACTAGCAGTTTTGTTTTATCGGTGGAAATATGGCATCAAGTGATAGTTTGATTAACAAGTTGGCAATGGTAATCGACACCTGAGAAGATGCAGAACGAACACATTGGCAATTAAGAAAGAAATGCACATCAGTTTTGCCATCTCCTCTTGGCAGTGGTACAACTGCAAGCAATAAATTAGCATTTGAAACTGACCAACAATCAACAAGTGCATCAAACCAAGAAATTACCATATTAAATCAATTTCAGAGAAGGAAACAAATTCCAAATCAATAACATATTTCAAAGAAGTAACCAAAATGACTAGTTAAGTTATTTCGGCAATTTCGGTCCGAATTCCGAATAACCAACAAACAAATTTCAAAGAAATAGAAGAGAATCAAACCAATAAACCCTTAAATCCGATTTTGAAAAACCAAACCCTAGGTTATGCAAGATGAAAATAATCCCAAAATTGAAAGAACACAAACCTGTTATCTGTGATCAATCTTATCGCCCTTCCCAACCCAAGCTAGTCTCCGCCCTCGCCTCCCCTCGACCATTTCGCTAGGTACATTAAATCCAAATTTGCTAACCCCAATCTGCAATCCTTAAATCCAAAAATCAAAATCCCTAATTTCCATAATATATAGATATCAAAACCCCAAAAGAACAATTTCTATATACAAATCCCTAAATTAGGCATAACAGATAGAGGAGATGCCAAGACCTCAACCCTAGAAATTTCTCTTACCACTCTACAAGCAACCACCTTCAAAAACCTTTGTCAAACTCAGCCATCACCTTCAATTTCGTCGGAATCTTGCACCACCGCCCTCACAATCGATTCCATCGACAATGATCATCAAGAATAGCCGACCTTTTCACTCTTCGTCTCTTTCTCTGTGAATCGTAGGACGAGTGTTGTTTTCTTTTAATTTTAAGAAACTTAACGTCAAACGTTAAATATTAAACAGAGGGGTATGGGGCGAAATATTTCAAAACTTTAAGGGTAACACGTGAAATAGGTAAAACTCTTGTACACCGCGCGAAAAAGCCCATACCTGAGGGGTACCCCACGAAATTTCCATTATATATTTGAGGGTATATTTGTAGGCGTATAATGTCAAATAAATTGAATTTTCTTTTGAGGGCGAGATCGAGAGTAAAGTTGTATGCCATACTTGATACATTAAATGCCCCAACGACCTATTTTGCTTTATTAACTAAAACCTACGGGGTTTATCGATTTTCACTCTCATACACGTTGTGTGCTTTCTTAGGATCGATCAAGATTTTTATGGTATTTGATCTTCCTTTCTAGTATGTTTCATGATTTTGATAATTATTTTCTTGTTTTTTGATACAAGTTACATGGTGGGGAAGCAAGAAAATCTATATGATTTAGAAACCGTTAGAGAGATACCTTGAAAATGTAGTCACTGATAATGCATATTTTAGATATGCATTATAGGCATTCTTAGCATATTTGGGTTGCATATATCACATGCTTTATAGTTAATTCACATATTATGCCCTTTGGTGGAAGAGTTTCGAATCTGCACATTTTCAATGTTATTCTACAGGACTACAAATCCGAAAAACATAAAGGGGTATTTGGAGCCTAAATAGATCAGAGGAGAGCTTGAACTAGGAGTCACAAATAGTTTGGAGCAAGCCGAGGAGAAAGAAATTACCAAGGAATCAAGGTCTAAGGGTTGAAATGATAGGGAGCTACAAAAGTTGTCCGCGCAGTGACCTGAATTTAAACACAATTTTTCAGGGCCTCCGACGTCCGATCTACAATTGTGAGTATCCGTTGGAAAGCTCTTTCCAAGGTCTTCAACTTTCACGAATACATCAGGACCAGATTTGAAGATCTTGATGGTGAAAAATAAGGAGATATTGACTCCAACTTTTTAAAGAATATTAAAATATTATCAAAATTATATTATAATCATAATAATAATATAATATAAATATTTTAAGCATAAAAATATCATATTTATACAAATAAGTGTTGTAAATATATTATAATTATAAAGTATATACATTATTTAATTGATGAGTGACATTAACGAACAAAATTGCACAATGAATCTATTTGAGGTCTATGTGGTGCATGTGTGTCATCTACATATTGTTCACTCGGACTCACTGGGGCGTTGTAACCCAATGGGTCATCGGGTCTCAACCCTAAAATTCCCGAGTCATTCGGGTTCATGTCGTTTTTGGGACTCGAGTCTAAAACACTGAGTTCAACCCAAAAAAATTTCCGGGTCCCATTATTTTTTGTCTAGTCCCAACTAAATAGCATTGAGTTGAGAAATCGACTTGATCTTCTAAAATGATTAATTGACAATAGTAGTGTGATAATATATTGGTACGTAGACACACGTATAATATGTATTAATAAGAGAATGGAAAATACGCATGTGCTTTAGCCCACACGACCCAAAGATTAGAATGGGGGAGATTAAGTTGAGTAGAACGAAGCTTATACTTACCCGGAATGCAACGTTTTGTGTAGCTCGACACTTTTTCTGGTGATCTAGCTAGCTATAAAAGCTTCTCTTCTGGCTGCTTCATCCATTGTTCAGCTCTCGCCTCTTTGTTTCTCCTCATACGCTCTTCTAGGGTTTGTGTTTCCAAAACCTCTTCCTCCAATGTTGGAGCCGACTTGGAGAAGTAGGTGGATGACGGTGTTCTTCTCGAGGTGTAGGAGCTCCGGTGCTTATAAGCATGGGTTGTTGCTCCGGTGCTTATAAGCAGGCCCATGTAGTGTTGGGGGACCATATGTTTTTATTTAATATATACTCCGTATAAAACAAATAAGGGAAATCTTGAAAGCAGAAATAACGTTGGGTTGGGCCCAAGTAGCATTACAGGCCCAAGTAGCATTGCAATAATTATTGTTTTGGTTCTAAGGAGTTTTTAATAAGCGAATCTTGTACGAAGGATTGGAAACGGTTTTTGGCCGGTATGAAAAAAAAATATTTATTTGGCTATAGCTTTTTTTTTTCCTTGTTGAAAAGTGGGTTATAGCTTTTTATTATATGTATTCTATTGAATTCTCCATTGAAATGATTTTTTGTATGAAAATTTTATTTATTTAGCTATAGCTTATGTATATACAAAGGGCCTCATTTTTTAATGTCGCCTCAGACCTTTGAAATATCAGATCCGGCCCTGCTTATAAGATTGAGGGTTGAAGATCAACGTCATTTTCAATCTTCGATTCCTACAAAGAGGGAATTTCTTTCATTCCCACATATCTCCGATTCACGTGCATGCTAGATCTAAAATTGTTTTGTATTGTTACTTGCTTATCCCCTTATGAATGTTTATAGTGAATTTGGCTAATTATCGTGGCCCCGATAATACATATGGGTAATTATCGTGGCCCCAACAAACTTGACCCTACCCATACCCGACCCGTCCTTAACCCGACCCGAACAAAACCCGACTCTTCCTTATAATTACTTTAGTTTTTTAATTTTTAAATACTCAAATAATGTGACTTACATATAATGAGATCTAATATACTAAATAAATAAAGTTTAATAGTCAACTAGTGAAATTCCCGCGCTATAGCACGTTTGCGAGAAAAAATACACTATAAAATATTTAGTATTAGGAAGAACCAATCCTACAAATTTTTTAAAAAATGTTTGAAACTTTTAATACAATCATATATTGTATTAAAATTTTAATACAATGTAAACACAATGAAAAAAACGCAAGGGAAAAACAAATGAAGGGAAAAAGCTTAATAAATAAGATCGAAGAATAGTTTTTTTTACCTCTACGAGGTGTAATTCGACAATTTGTGGGGGTATGTGACGCGATCGTGGAATTTCACCTATACTTATTACCTCATTATGACGATAAAATGTCTTAAAATTCCTGCAAGACTTAGCCAAGAGGGGTGATGATCAGGTTATATACTTGTTAGTCCAAGCGATTAGAGCGATAAGTTTGGCTCGCGATGAGTTAATTTACTGTTCAATCGTCGTCCTTTAGAGGAAGTCAGGTGATGTTCTTATTCTAAGAACGTTCTTATCCGATCAAAGACCTTAAGAACTCAACTCCAAGGGCTTTAGGTCAGGGAGATAATCAGAGCTCTTCTTTTTCTCTCTTGAATCGGATCCTGATCTTTGGGGTCGAAGGCGGGTATTTATAGGGAGGTCAAACGAGCTACTTGCTGGCGACCTCCTCGTTTAACAAGGGACACGTGTAACACATGCCCTCACGCTAGGGAACTAGGCAATACACATGGCACTGTTAGAGGAGAGGTTCTTAACCCAGCGAGCTGCTTGTTAGGGCCTTGAAGAACCACAAGGTATTTGTTGGACCTACTCTAGCTCCCACGCATGCTTATGCTAAGATCTTAGTCGCGAGGAAATATGGACCAAGGATTCTTGGGCTGTTGAGTTTGGCTAGGGTTTGACCGAGTACTCTACCCGCGATGAATCTTATAGTGGGACTAGATGTCTTTTACGTTGGGTGGCCTATTTATGACATCATACCCTTGTTAATTAATAGACCTATTTTTCATGGCATCGTCATATCTCCTCGTAACCGGATCGCGAGTGTTACGTCGCCCGTGGTTAGGTTTCGACAAACACGATGCTTCCCGCCAAAAAACTTATTTATTAGATGTGCCTGAACTAGGTCCAGTGTGTTTTTGGCCTATTGGGGGGTGACCCCACAGATACCTACAATTGAAGATTTGTCTCTTTTAGTTGCTTCATTTCATATTTCTGAACACAGAAAAAAGAGAGAGATAAAGCCTAAGGGTTTTTGCTCCCAGAGAAACGAGACCGGAGTTAGGTGGTGGTTCATTTCTCAGTTTCCCAAGCTTGCCAGTGCTCGTTTTTAATCTTTTTAGGGAAAAGGGAAAAAACCCTTGGTGGTGGAACCGCCCTCCTCCGGTGTAGGGGTTGGCGTTTATGGGGCCGAGACTGGAGTGCGCCTTGGCGTCCCATTCCCTCTTTTTCTCTTTTTCATAGGGGAAATCTAAGTTATTTGGTGGTAGTACGACACTGTTGGGGAAAGGCAGTGCTTTTCTTGGGATTTTTGGGCACCTTCCGACGATGATGGGTGGATGAAACTTTTTGCCTCCCCTCCTTTTTGCTTTTTCCGAAAGTGGTTTCTCGAAAATCGAGAAACATTATGGAGGGGATGGAAAAGCGTCTCTTAACCGTCATCCTCCGGGGGGGATGTCTTTTCAATGCCCTCTCGAGAGGCGCATGAGGCGCCAACATGAACCTAGGAAGGGGTTTTTTTTGCGCCAAATTTGTTTAATCGCGATGCTGAAAAGATCATTTCCTCATGTTGATTTTCTCTTTCTTTGCGTCTTTTCCAGGGGCTTTTCTTCTTGTCCTAGCTTAAGATGTTGAACGAGAGTGATAGCCAGAATCGGAGTGTGGTTTACGAGCATAAGGTGGTTAGCTCCTCGCGAACAAGAAAAAAAACTCCAATAGACGTTGATTCGGAATCTACAGCGATTCCTGCCCCTCCCCCTCAAAGTAAAAAATCGCGTGAAGTGAAGAGAAAGAGAGTTAATCCTGAGGCCGATCAGAGAGGGAAAAGATGGAATATGGTCGGATCCATCAAGCATCCTTTAACGAGGGATGATCCTGAGTATTGTCATACTTCGGAGTCCATCAATGAACTGGGAAAGGTGAGTCATCTCGGGTACAAAGAGAGAGTAAAAAGTCTATCTGTGTGGTTCCAAGCGACTTTGCGGTGCTTCCTTATAAACAAAAAGAAGTAGATAATTGTAGCTTTTGTGAAGGCTACACCCTGTGGCCCCTCTTCCCTTTCCAAAGATTTTCACAGAACGCGTAGCCCCAACCGTAACCAAAACATTGGGAGAGAGATCGATTCTCAACGCTGAGCATTTGGAGGAGGTGGCTATTCTTTATCCTTGGCCGGTTTGGGTAGAAATAGGCTTGGCTACAAAAAACGGGGAATGCTTAAACGTGTACAAAGATCACGTCGTTGTCCATCTTGGAAGCTTGCTTCAGGGGTTTCGTCTTCCACTACCCCAACATTATTCTGAATTCTTAACGCGCTTTAATAAGTGTCCTGCTCAGCTCACGTTCAATGAATGGATGTACCTTACTGCTTATGTTATGAGGTGCGCCGTAATCAAACATACACCGACGTTGGATCATCTTCTCTCAGTTCTTTCCTTGAGGAATAGCGAAGGACTAGTGTCTGCTTCCCTGGCAGGGAATATAGTTGGGAGATTGTATAGTAACTCGGGGTGGAGAGAGAAATGGTTTCTTGTTCGCGATCCCACCAAAACTTTCTTGAATTTTCTGATAGCGCCCGGCGACTATGCTCCTCCCTCTAAGAATAAAAGCCTTGCGATAGAAAGATGCAGAGTCACCTTTGGGGAGGGGGTCTCGTCGAAACGTAATTGGAAAGAAGTTGTAACTTTGGCTCGCCTAGAGATGGTCGGGCTCAGTCTACCACACCGTCCGGGTTGGTATCTAGGTGTTTAGGTTTTCTTATTATTTTGATCGCGATTTCTTTGATAAACTTTTGTCTTAACTTTTTTGTAGATATGTTGGTTGATAAAGCGAGATTTTCCACCTTGGCAAAGAAGAAAAGCGCAGCATAGAACGTTCCTGCCATCACACCTCAAGTGGGTGATAGTCAACAGATTACATCCCGTGAGTCCCCTCTTGTGACAAAGAGCTAAAAAGGGAAAGAGCCTATCGAAGACATGGAGAGCGTATCGTCAGAGGACATACCTCTGTCTCAACGTGGACGAAAAAGGCAAAGGGAGGGAGAAGGAAACATCAGGCTTCTAAGTGCTGAGTGTTGTATGAGGAAATCGTGAATGCAAACAATAAGTAAATAAAGTAAAGCAAACCAATCGAATCCCAGCAAATAATGTCCAAGACTTCCTCCAATGTAGTAAGAGAAAGTCAGGATCGAATCCACGAGGAAGCTGGTCAGCGGCGGAATCTCACTTGATTTCGACTCCAGGGAACAACACAATATTGACTAGATGAAGTCAATATCGACTAGTTCAGTCGATTTTGGGCTGTTTTCAACAAGGCAGTCGATTTTGGCTCAGATCACTCGATATTGACTTAGGTCAGTCAATATCGACTAGTTCCTCTTCGAAATCGACCTGTTCAGAGACACAAACGAGCAGCGATCTTTCTGGATCGAGAGTCAGAAGTCGATATCGACCTATAGGAGGTCAATATCGAGTAGGGCAACAGTAACAAAAATAAAGAACAAAGCTTTGGTAGATTTTGGAATAAACTTTATGTATAAGAAAACTTCCAAGACCAGGGTTCGCGACAACGATTACCATGAAAGCGGAATAAAAATCATAAAAGGCGGTGACTTTATCGATAAAGAAGAAGGCTTTCACCTAATCCGACAAGTAGGAATATAAATCTCGCGACAAATAATCCTAATTGCATCTATTCCTTTTCATAATTAGCATTTATAATCTTTCGAATAAAAATCCTAATTACTACCCATGTTTCACAACATAAGTTCTTCAATTTCTCAATCAAAGATGAAGCACATAGGGAATAGATTAGGATAACGACAAAATACCTCCTTTTGCAATCGCTAATCCACCAACATGGCTCTCGTTGGGCTCGCCCCAACCCTAGAAGTAAGTGGACTACTCGCGCCTCATCGCAATCGCAGACATTGATTTGAAAGAAATAACTTGCAATAAACTATATTCAAAGTCTTTACAATCCCAGCACTCAACTTTCGTTGAATGCCAAAACCCTAAAACCTTTGAACTCCTAAAACTTCTCTGTGGAACTACTTCTCTAGCTTCTGAATTGAATGAATGAAAAACCAGCCCCATGGGCTTTATTTATAGGCTTCCAATCCTTGCTAATCAAGGTGGGAAATTCTATCTATATCTCTATCTACCATAGAAGATATAATTCTACTTGAAAATAAATATATCTAAATAAGATAAAACTAGATAAATCCTAGGGTAATTAAATGTTTTTAACCGTTAGGATAACTAAAAAGATAAAATCTCTCAAGTCTTCATGCGCAAGGAATCTCCTCCCGAAAATATCTCCAATGGATTCGGGATAAAACTTTCAGTAAAGCTCGGAATCGGATTGGTGACGTCACTGGGTTTAAGTCGATATCGACCAAGGCATGTCGATATCGAGTAACTTTTCTCGGCTTTTCTCTTCTGCTACTCGATTCCGGCTCCTGGGATGAAAATCGAGTGACTTTTGGTCGATATCGACTAAGTTAAGTCGATATCGAGTAGAATCTTCAGCTTCTTTCCGTCCTGACTCGGTTTTGGTTTCTGAGGAAGATATTGAGTCGATTTTTGGGGTCAATATCGACTTGCCCTTTTTCTTCACTTCTTGCTTCTGGTCCATATCGGTTTGACACTTGAATTTTCGACCAGATTGAGTCGATATTGACTAGTATGAGTCGATATTGACATGTGCTCAATTTCTCGTTCTGTTCTTTAACGCACTTTCCCGAGTCCTCGTTCGTCGGATTGACGCATATGAGCAAGCGTTAGAAAGCTCTTTTTGAGGGCTACAACTCTCATGAAGACATCAGAATTTGACTTAGAATGATGAATGCTGAAACATGGCTTTTTCTCCAGTTGCACCATCCTTAACTTCTTCATGAGTTTTCCTTTAAGCTCTAAAGTGCGTCTGATTTCTGCGAAATCAAACAAAAACTAGTGTAGACTCCATAATTTGGCAATTAAGCATAAACTACATAGATTCTGTATAAATTTAACCCAAATGCATGCAGAAATCGATATAAAAGTAGATATAAAACATGGCATAAAACATGGATATCAAATCACCCCATACTTAAGCTTGCTTGTCCCCAAGCAATAACTTGGATGGTCATTCAGGGGAAGAATTTAAAACTTTCAACATCATAGATTCATTCTCATATGTCCCTGCAGTCAATTACCATCATCGAAAAGGTACTTGTGCCACAAATCCATGCATGTGCAAACAAAAGCAACATCTACTCATAAAAGGAGGCTTATGCAAAAACAATTCATGTGAAAAAGCATTAATAATCAAGAGGACTTTAATTAAGCTCAATAAGGAGTAGATTGGTAAAATGCTAAAGGTGGGTAATATTTGGCAAGGTGGTGCTAATAATCCGGGAAATGGAGTACTTTCCAACTTTCATACCACATTCCTTCTTCATAAGATTTCTCACCTTTCATAATGCTTTTATCAACAATAATGCTTTTACCTCTCTAACCTCAGCACTGCCTTCTCTCGAGTTGCAAACATGGGTGTCATGAATGGCCCTGGATACTTAGTTCTGTGGACTCCTCACCTTAGTGTCCCATCTCACTAAACTATTATCTCAGCAAGCAGGGTCGATCTACCTTTATCTCCTGAGGTGATATGATTTTCTTTCACTCATTAAATTTTCCATGTATTTCAATCATTCCTTCCAAACTCCAAATAATGATAACAACAACACAAACACCATATAACATCTCCATAATGTAACATCATTCTCAACATAATCCCCGGATAGGAAATAAGATAAAAAAGGGAAATATTTAGAACATGTGGAGGAATGACTGAAATAAGGCATATATATGGTTTTTGTGATGCATAAGCATAGGTAAGGCTAGGAATATAAACAATGAGAATTGTATGGAAATATCAAGTCCTCTATCCTCTTATCATGCGACATGTCAAAAGTAACTTCAAATTTTACCTCCTTCTATGGTTTTCAATAAAATATACACTTCATTGTGACTTCCCTTTAATAGGCAATTTCATGCTATATCTCTAATGAATCCAATTTTGCATCGTCGAGTTCAATAAAGCTTTCATGACACTATTTCTTTGAACAATTTACAAGCATTGTGAGATGTCTCATAGAACTTTGAGTTTAGTAATTAAGCACAAAATTTAAAATTTTACTCAAAATTCACCATGTAAAACCAAAAAGAATAATAAAATATATAATAATAATATTGAGCTCTTCCCTCACCCCATACTTAGAATATACAGTATACCCACTGTATGAAAATCAAATAAAAGAGTAAAGGAAGGAACTCACCGAATAACGCGTTGTAGGGTCGAAATAGGGTTGTTGTAGGTTGTCAGGAGTCGATATCCACTAGGTGTAGGTCGATATTGACTGCAATTTGCCAGATTCCAAGTATGCAGTTGGTCGAAATTGGGTGGATATGTCGATATTGACCAACTTCACTCGATATTCAGTAAGTTGGGTCAAAATTGACTGGTCTGTCTCTTTTGTTGCTGGGTCGATTTCTACCTCAGGGGTCAATATTGACTGATTTAGGTCGATATTGACCAGGTTGCCTTGACTCCAATTTTTTTTCGACCTTCAGAATTTGTTAGTTTTTCCCGCAAAAAGATAAGATTCCACATGAAGTATTCAAAGTCAAAAACAAAAACAAAACCAAACCCAAAAGTTTCAAAGTCCCCAAAAAAAAATTCCAAAAGTTTTATGTACATTCTCTAGATTTTAGAGTCGCTAGGCCGACTTCTCCACTTATGCTCAAGGACCGTTAATGTGGGCCCCCCTTGTGGTTGGCCCTTCTCCTGGATCATCTAGGTCCTTATTGTAGTATGCAAGCTCAGCTGATAGGTGGTTGCTTGCATAATCTTCCTTTTCTCCCTTCTTTCTCTTTCCAGCTCTCAGTTTCCGCAGATTCTCTCGCCACGGGGCCTTACCTCCCCTTAAATTATTTATAGATTTCGTAATGGACTGAGGAGGAGTAGAACTCATACCTGAACTTACCTTTTCGGGCCCAAAACAGAAATCTCCGGGCTTAGGGTTAGTCGACATCGAGCAAGACTGGTCGATATCAAGTACAGGGACCCCATACTTAGGCTCTTGGCAAGTCTTGTGCTCAGTAGGGGAAGTCGATGTCGAAAAAGACTGGTCTACATCGAGTAAAGGCTTGGTCGATATCGAGGAGGGCTTATCGATATCGAGTAGAGTTCTGGTGCCTTCCTCCGTTGTTTGCTTGATCCTGTGGTTGCTGATGCTTTTTACCTCCAGCCATGAAATTTCCTTTTTTTCAGGGCCAAAAGAGAAATCTAAGACCTCATCGCCTATTGTGAAGGTGAGCAATCGCTGTTTGACACTAATCTTGGCATTTGCAGTAGCTAGAAATGGTCTACCAAGAGTAATAGGGCTAGTAGGATCCTCAGCACAATCTATAATCAGGAAATCAGCGGGAATATAGAACTTTCCAACCTGGACAGGGACGTTTTCAACCATACCTGTAGGGATAACCACCGTATTGTTTGCCATGTATAGCTTGGCATCCACGGGCTCTATGGACCCTATCTTTACCTTTCGCTAGATTGATAAGGGCATGATACTCACACTTGATCCTAAATCACACAAGGACTCATATTTATATTGTCCAAATCCCACAGTAATAGAGAACTTATCAGGGTCAGGTCTCTTCTCAGGGAAGTCCATTCTTTTGCACTCGCTAGCGATTTCCGAGATAGATCGCTTGTTGCTAAGGATTTCCTTCAGGAACTTGACAAATGCATGCATTGAAACATTCAGTTCTTGAAGCATCTTAACAAACCTTTTAAACCTACCTGTAGTGGGATATTTCAGCGCCTTGAAAGGAAAAGGAAGCGCCTTTTTCGGAGCCAGAACAGATCTCAGAGGTACTGCAGATGAGTCGATATTGACTGGAGGGGACTCGATATTGAGTTCAAGTGGGTCGATATTGACCTTGTGATGCTCGATATTGACTGGTGGAGTCGATGTCGAGGTGGCTGGTGCTGCAGAGTCAATATCGACTGGTCCCTACTCAATATCGACTACTGTTTGGTCGATATCGACCTGGGTATGGTCGAAATCGACCTGCTGTTCAGTAGTTTCATCTGCTTATCCGTTCTTTGGTTCGTGCAATTTGTGACCACTCCGTAGCTTTACAGCAGCGACGTGTCCGGTCTTCCCCTTAGGATTTGGTTCTGTTTGCCCAGGGAGTTGTCCGGTCGGTCGTGGAATTTGTGAAGCGAATTGACCCATCTGGGTCTCTATGTTCCTCTTCCAGACGTCAAGCTCTTCAAATTTTGTATTGATGTTTTGGAACTGATTGTTGAAGGTGCCTTGATTCCGGTGCATCTCATCAAGGATGAGCTGTAGATCATCCTTCCGTTGATCTCTCTCTGGATGTCCTGGAGATCTGTATGGTGAGGGGTTCCTAGGGGCACCTTGGTTCCATTGTGGTTGATAGAACCTTTGATCCCCCATATAGCGATTAGGACCCCCTGCGTAAGCTACCTCTTCGTGTGTTTTTGCCATCCTAACTTGCTCTGTGTGTGGGCACTCAGTAGTGGTGTGCCGCTGTGATCCGCATTCGATGCAAGGCTGGTTGACAAAGAGATACTTGACTTGCTTGAGGAGCTTGCGATTCTGGTCTCTGTAGAACTGCTCCCTGACATCTGGGTCAACCTCCTTGGAAGGCTCATAGAGGGGCATAGATGGTGCTGGCCTGGCATAAGAGTTCTCCTCATAGTCTGTGGTAGCCCCACACTTGTTTTCATAGTTGGTAAGCTTGTTGAGCACGCCCCATGTGTCAATTGGTGGCATCGTCAGATACTCATATCGAGTATACTGGTTGATCCTATCTTTAGTGACTTGGTCAAGAGAATTGAAGAAGATCTCTTGAATGACGTAGGGTGGCTGTCCATGAGTAGGGCAAGATCGCAGTAGCTCTTTGTATCGTTCCCATGCTTTTGCTAGCGGCTTCCCAGGCTTCTGTTTGAAAGTTGTAATCTTCTGGCGGAGGAGTGCTGTCTTGGCAGGAGGGAAGAATTTGTTGAGAAACTCTTGCTCTACTTGAGCCCATGTTGTGAGGGATCTTGGTTTCAGTCCTTCTAGCCACTTTAATGCAGGTCCGGTGAGGGACCAACGGAAGGCCTTCATCTTGACATATTATAGAGTAGTACCTTCAGCAAGAATACGACACATGTCAGAAAAATTGGTAATATGTTCAAGAGGGCATTCATTAAACCTTTCATGAAAAGCATTATTTTTAAGTTCTATAAGGAATTAAGTGCGAATTTCAAAGTTCTTTTGAGGGATTAGAATAGCCGATTCAGGCACGACGAGAGTCGGGTGCATATAATCCTCTGCAGTGGTTGGGTATTAGGCAAGCTCAGCTTCTGCTTGCATCACACGCTCAGCTTCCTGTTCCCTTCCTGCTCTCTTAGCGGCGAGAGCAGTATCTTTGGTGGCTAATTCCCTCGTAAGCCTCTTAATCAGCTATTCTTGTGTTTCTGCGGCCGCCATGGCTCTTTTCAGTTTAGCTTGGATGTATAGAAGGCGTTTTGGTTCATCTAAGCCGTCAAACTCAGGTGGTTGACCAGAATGGCGCATACACCTGTAAAGTAACTCAAAGTAGACGTGAAATTTAACTACCTAAGGCGCGAATGATAGCCTCCCCGGCAACGGCGCCAATTTGTTGTATGAGGAAATCGTGAATGCAAACAATAAGTAAATAAAGTAAAGCAAACCGATCGAATCCCAGCAAATAATGTTCAAGACTTCCTCCAATGTAGTGAGAGAAAGTCAGGTTCGAATCCACGATGAAGCTGGTCAGTGGATCCTAGGCAGCGGTGGAATCTCACTTGATTTCGACTCCAGGAAACAACTCAATATTGACTAGAGGCAGTCAATATCGACTAGTTCAGTCGATTTTGGGCAGTTTTCAGCAAGGCAGTCGATTTTGGCTCAGGTCACTCGATATTGACTTAGGTCAGTCAATATCGACTAGTTCCTCTTCGAAATCGACCTGTTCAGAGACACAAACGAGCAGCGATCTTTCTGGATCGAGAGTCAGAAGTCGATATCGACCTATAGGAGGTCAATATCGAGTAGGGCAACAGTAACAAAAATAAAGAACAAAGCTTTGGTAGATTTTGGAATAAACTTTATGTAAAAGAAAACTTCCAAGATCGGGGTTTGTGACAACGATTACCATGAAAGCGGAATAAAAATCATAAAAGGCGGTGACTTTATCGATAAAAGAGAAGGCTTTCACCTAATCCGACAAGTAGGAATATAAATCTCGCAACAAATAATCCTAATTGCATCTATTCCTTTTCATAATTAGCATTTATAATCTTTCGAATAAAAATCCTAATTACTACCCAAGTTTCACAACACGAGTTCTTCAAGTTCTCAATCAAAGATGAAGCACATAGGGAATAGATTAGGATAACGACAAAATACCTCCTTTTGCAATCGCTAATCCACCAACATGGCTCTCGTTGGGCTCGCCCCAACCCTAGAAGTGGGTGGACTACTCGCGCCTCATCCCAATCACAGACATTGATTTGAAAGAAATAACTTGCAATAAACTATATTCAAAGTATTTACAATCCCGGCACTCAACTTTCGTTGAATGTCAAAACCCTAAAACCTTTGAACTCCTAAAACTTCTCTGTGGAACTACTTCTCTAGCTTCTGAATTGAATGAATGAAAAACCAGCCCCATGGGCTTTATTTATAGGCTTCCAATCCTTGCTAATCAAGGTAGGAAATTCTATCTATATATCTATCTACCATAGAAGATATAATTCTACTTGGAAATAAATATATCTAAATAAGATAAAACTAGATAAATCCTAGGGTAATTAAATGTTTTTAACCCTTAGGATAAAAAAAAAGATAAAGGGTGTGTATGGTAATGTTTATTAACTGCTAAAAATATAAGTAGCTAGTGCTGTTTATTTTTTAAACAAGGTTATTGGCTGTTTGGACACCCAAAATGAACTAAAACAAGTTAAAAATTGTGTTTAAAAAAAAAGCTAGAAAGGAAAGGTTATTTTGGAGTTTATTTTCCAAAAGTACTGTTTTACCCCTTTCCTTTTATCTTATTTGATTTGAAAGTACCTTAATACCCCTAATAATAACCAAATAAACTCCACTTTTTACAAATAAACTGTTTTTCACCCCATACGGAGATTATCTTGTTGTTTAAAATTTTAACTACTTTTACCAACAATTTATAAATTTTACCCTGTTTATAACTTTAGTCAGTTTATTAACCCCGTCAAATACGAACCCAAAATCTCTCAAGTCTTTATGCGCAAGGAATCTCCTCCCGAAAATATCTCCAATGGATTCGGGATAAAACTTTAAGTAAAGCCCGGAATCGGATTGGTGACGTCACCGGGTTTAACTCAATATCGACCAAGGCATGTCGATATCGAGTAACTTTTCTCGGCTTTTCTCTTCTGCTACTCGATTCCGGCTCCTGGGATGAAAATCGAGTGACTTGTGGTCGATATCGACTAAGTTAAGTCGATATCGAGTAGAATCTTCAGCTTTTTTCCGTCCTGACTCGGTTTTGGTTTCTGAGGAAGATATTGAGTCAATTTTTGGGGTCGATATTGACTTACTGAGGTCAATATCGACTTGCCCTTTTTCTTTACTTCTTGCTTCTGGTCCATATCAATTTGACTCTTGAATTTTCGACCAGATTGAGTCGATATTGACTAGATGTGTCGATATTGACATGTGCTCAGTTTCTCGTTCTGTTCTTTAAACGCACTTTCCTGAGTCCTCGTTCGTCGGATTGACATATATGAGCAAGCGTTGGAAAGCTCTTTTTGAGGGCTACAACTCTCATGAAGACATCAGAATTTGACTTAGAATGATGAATGCTGAAACATGGCCTTTTCTCCAGCTGCACCATCCTTAGCTTCATGAGTTTTCCTTTAAGCTCTAAAGTGCGTCCGATTTCTGCGAAATCAAACAAAAACTAGTGTAGAGTCCATAATTTTGCAATTAAGCATAAACTACATAGATTCTGTATAAATCTAACCCAAATGCATGAAATGCATGCAGAAATCGATATAAAAGTAGATTTAAAACATGGCATAAAACATGGACATCACTAAGCCAATCACATTGTCGTGGATTTCCATGAGTGCATATAGGCAACTCGAGTATTATCTTCACCATCCGACGAATGAAGAATCGTTGGAGCAGGGTCAAAAGACCGGGGGCTGGGTAACCTCTTTTGCGATTTATCCTTTTCTACTTATCTTATTTTGTATGTGTGTTTATTGTTCTCCGTGTATTGTTGCAGGGTAACCTGCAATGGTCCGAGGTGGATGGGCGATTAAGGAACTACGACGACAAGGTGAGGGAGTGAAGGGCAATGAACAAGACTCTGAAATGAAGGTGGAAAAATTGATGGACGCGGAGCTTTAGAAGGTTACTATAACTGTTTGAAGGATGCCTTGGAAAAATCCCAAAAAGAAGTAGAGGCAGTGAAGAGCGAGTTGGATGTGTATCGAGTTGAACTTTTGAAAATCCAAGAGATGGAGTCTGAGCGTGAGTCGGAGATTACGCGCTTGAAGGGTCGCATCAGGGAAATCGAGCGTGAGTTAGAAGCCACCCGCGAAGAGCTTATTGGTGTAAGAGGACAAATGGAGCATTTTACTTCTAGTGAGGATGTCGTTCTTACCAAGAGTACACTTCGCGAGTTCATGCTAAGCGATGAAGGCCAAGGGTGGTTGACTAGTTTCATGGCAGAGGATGGTCGAGGTTGGTTAGGTCGTTACCTCGAGACAAATGGTAAGGATGTCCTTTATGACAAGGTAACCGATGCTTTCATGAAAGGAGTGGATGGTGGGGTCACTCAGAGCGTTAACCACTTTGCTCACCTTGGGGACTTTGTGAGGATGTTTCCCCCCAGTTATGATGTTGAGGATATGAAACTCAATGACCCTCAACGTGGCCTGCCTACTCCGTTCAATGCTCCTATCGACGATGATGTAGTCCTCGGGCCTCCTCCTGTTGGTGAGAACAATCCTGAGCCTGGTCGTGATGAAAACAATGATCCTCTTGCCAATTTGTAACAAACTTTTCTTCCGCTCTATCTTATACTTTGAATTTACGATGGGGAAACTAGTTGAAAACATATTTGGCCATGGTGTGAGCTTTATGTTCTGCTGTAGTTCGTATATTTTGGATGGGAAACGTTTGGGCCTATGTCAAGCGGTGTGTCTTGTCATGGTGTTTTGATGTTTGTGAATATTTTATCTTTAGCCATAATGACTTTCCGTTTATGCTCTTTGTTTTTCTTAGAGTTTAATCTGTCATTCTCCTTATTATCTTTTCGCGACCAGTATTGAACCTATTATTGTTAATTCTTTTGTTTGGACGGTAAGTTCGCGATACCCTTACACATCTCCGGTCATTGAGCATTTTATGAAATGGATCATGAGAGGACAAAAAGTAGGGTTCGCGAGTTTATCACACCATGTGCTATTGTCAGCTTTCCAAAGTTGTCGTTTATTAGCGATAAAGTAGAGATTAATTTGCGTCTTCTATATTTATATTTCTTCGTAACATAGGTAGTCAGGCAAAACGTCTCCGTTTTCTTCTGGGCCTAGTTGCTCGATTGTTAGATCAAAGTGAGATTCTCCTTGGTATTCGAAAGTAAGGCAGCTCCCTATTCTTAGGTTGTGAGCGCTCGCAAAAGATTTCCAACCTTCTGATAAAGAGAACCAATCCCCTTCATCTCTTTCGACTAGCACCACGAATTCTTGGTTCGAGGGAGAACATAGAATGATTTGGTCTAATATCTTGTCTCCAAACTCTATAAAGATTTATAGTAAGGGGAGCTTGTGTAGTTGGCTTTCCCTAAGGATTATTCTGATGAATTTAGGATTTGGGAAAAGCATAGTATTTGTGATGAAGGTTGGTGGATAGATTTCTCCTGAAGCCATGTCAAAACATGGCATTATGCTTTAGGTAATTTCGTTTGTGTGATACCTAATCTCAGCGTTGTCTTTATTTATACTAGTGTTGTGCATTTGGATATGAATGTTGTTCGGCAGAGTTAGCTTTGAATTGCTCTGAAGCAGGGAGGTGTGTGTCATTAGCTAGTTTGTCGTGCTGCTCAGTGTATCGAGTTTGCTTGTACCTTTCTTTGCCGCTTGGAAGAAGATTGCACTTATCATGTGTTATTTGTTGTGTTATTTGATATTTGTTGTCCTCGTGCTGAACTTGGATGGTTTGCGGTGTCTTTTGTTGTTTTTCTTTGTAGAGATTAGTATAAAGAGGTAAGAAAACCCAAGGTTGTTATTGCAGTTTATTTTCGACAATGACGTCCACGACGCCAGTTGATATTACAGGTGTAACTGTTCCTCGCGTTAGGAATTTTACCCGGGATATTGCCATGGATGGGCATTTATATAGGCTGGTAATTTTTATCATGTGATTTATTTTCTGATAAGAGTTTCGAGCTCTTCTGATGTGCTTGTTGTTGTCGCAGCCTTTGCCATACGTATATCGTGATTATGGTTATGAAGTACTTGGCTATGTGCACTTATGGACGCGAGCTGATGAGGAATTCGTGGTGAGGGTAGAGCCCTTAGGACCTAATCACTACTGGTTTACTTCATAGTGGCCCGAGTTTGTTGTTTCGAATGAACTTCGAATTGGGACACGCTTGATCTTTGAGTATGAAGGACACTGTTGTTTTAATGTTGTTGCTATGAATCATGGTCCTGATCAAAATGGTGACTTGGATTTTACTGTTCAGTGTTGAATTTTCCGTGTTTGCAACCTTTTATGCGGTTATATCGCGACCTTTGTTGGATGGTTTTGTCTGGTGTATAATAAATAAACCAATATTTTTATGCGACGCATATTTTTTGAATTTGTTGCGATGAATGTATCATTGGAGTTTAGTAGCTTAGCTATTGATACTCACGCTTGTTGCGAAGGGTGGCTTATTAAATACAATCTCCAGTGTTTATTAGACACAAAGGAAATTGAAGTTGAATACTAGGTAATCTCTGGCGTTTTCCACGTGAATGAGAGTCCTAGTTAAGATAATCTCCAGCGTCCTTGGGCGCTAAAGAGATTGAATTAAAAATTAGGTAATCTCCAGCGTACTCTATGCGAAGGAGAGTCCTACTTAAGGCAATCTCCAGCGCCCTTGGGCGCTAAAGAGATTGAATTGAAAATTAGGTAATCTCCAGCGTACTCTATGCAAAGGAGAGATCTACTAACAGACAATCTCCAGCGTCCTCGGACGTTAAGGAGATCATATTGAGAATTAGGTAATCTCTAGCGTATTCTACGCGAAGGAGAAATCCAGTAACAGATAATCTCCAGCGTCCTCGGATGTTAAGGATATCGTATTGAGAATTAGGTAATCTCCAGCGTATTCTACGCGAAGGAGAGACCTACTAATAAACATTCTCTAGCGTTGTCAGACGTTTAAGGAGATCGAATTGAGAATTAGGTAATCTCCAGCGTATTCTACGCGAAGGAGAGACCTACTAATAAACAATCTCCAACGTCCTCGGGCGTTTAAGAAGATTGAATTGAGAATTAGGTAATCTCCAGCGTATTCTACACGAAGGAGAGAACTGTTAATAAACAATCTTCTGCGTCCTCGGACATTTAAGGGGATCGAATTGAGAATTAGGTAATCTCCAGCGTATTCTGCGCGAAGGAGATACCTACTAATAAACAATCTCCACCGTCCTCAAACATTTAAGGAGATCGAATTGAGAATTAGGTAATCTCCAGCGTATTCTACGCAAAGGAGAGACCTACTAATAAACAATCTTCAGCGTCTCCGGACGTTTAAGGAGATCGAATTTAAAATTAGGTAATCTCCAGCGTGTTCTTCGCGAAGGAGAAACCAACTAATAGACAATCGCCAGTGTCCATAGACGCTAAGGACGTATTTGTCAATATCATTATAAGGGGAAACAAGTTTTTTTTTATTGATAACTCGAACTACATTTGAGTGCATAAAATAAAAGCAATGCTTATCGAACTACTGTTGAGACTTAGTGGAAGCCATTTGATGCTGGTCTGTTGTATCCATCATCATAAATCTCTTCCTCGATGTCATAGCCCTCCTTGTCCAAAAAATGGAATTCAAACCATGCTTCACCAAGGGGGGTGAAAACTATTGATGTTTCCAACTCGAGGTCGTGCGTCTCGACAAAGTCTCTCCATCTGCGTGCCACCTACTGAGATCCGTAAGCGCCCCCTGTGATATGAACAGAGAAATCTTTGACGATGCGGGTGCATAGGAGGATTTGCTCAGGTACCTGGGCCTGGAAGTGTTCACCGAAGCAGTAAGATAACATCATGCGTATGTATTGCTCGTCCCTCAGATATAAAAAATAAGGGGATTGTTTGGATTTTGATCTATGGATTAGTTGTCATCTTTCTTGTTTCGCAAGTGTTTGTTTTTTGTAGATGAGGGCGTGCCTTTTATTTCTAGGAAATGACCTTTTATAGTGGCGTAGGGCTGTTTGGTCAGAATATTCTTGTGATAAATGACTGTTTTCATATTTGAAATGCTCCAATGGACTTGGTCGGGTGTTGAAAAGATTCTTGCCATGTGTAGTCCATGTAGAGTATCCTGGGGAATCTCAAATTCAGACTTTCTTCCCAGTTCAACGCATGCAATAAATGCGTTTGTCGATTTTCGAGGCTTGTACAGCTTTATTCTGGATATAACAAGTTGTGGTGTGTGTAGCAATCTGCTCATCTGTCTATTTTGTTCATCATTATTGCTCGGTAAAGAGATGGCACCTCCCAAGTCTGAGATGCGAGATTTTTACCATTGTGTTGATGTAGAAGAAAGGCTCCATCGCTTGGTAAGATCTCCATGTTTGTCATGCTTTACATCTATTTGGGTTTGAATTCTCACAATGAAATGCTTCTTTGTTTTGCAGCCTCTCCCTTGTGCTTTCGAAAGGATGTGGGGTCATGTTGTATCCGACCATGTTTGTTTAGTTTCTTCGACTGGTCAAAACTTTCGCGTTGGGGTTTTTAAGGATAGCTCAAATCGCTGGTGTTTGTCTGAAGGTTAGGGAAGATTTGCGATTAATAATGATGTTCGAGTTTGAGCATCAATGGTGTTTTTCCAGCATGTGGGAGGGCATCGCTTCAAGACTCTTGTTCTCGAGGATGAGTAGGGTTTATGAGATCGCGGTGATGGTGTAATAGGATGGGTGTTCTTATGTCGTACTGTTGTTAATTCTAATTACGGAATTTGTTTTTGTGCAATCGCAAGGATTTATGTAATGATCTTTTTATTTAAATATGGCTTTGGTCCTCGCATTCTATTTGTTTCTGACCTGGATGTGACCTTTCTTGATATGACACAGGTGTCCTGGGTTGTAGAGGCATGCTTTGAGATCTCGCCATTTGTTTTGCATGCAGTTGATCCTGAAATTTTTTTTTTGATGGATGCATAATCGTTTCTATGATGTGACGATTCAATTGAAATATATGATTAGTTTTATTTGCCGATAAATACGATATCTTTAGACAAAGCCTGGGCAACTGTTCTTCCGTTCTGCTTCTGTTTTTGTAATTCGTAGTGAGGAATTATGACTTCTCCCCATCCTCGTCGTCGTGACTTTTTTTGTTCCATTGATTCTGTAGAGAAGTGGGAATATATGGTAGCTCTTTTAGTCCTTCCTTTGTAATCCTCGTTTTTCTTGGTTAATCTTTGCTTTGGTGTTTCACAACTTTTGCCATAATCTTTTGGTGCTCAGTATGGTCGCGAGGGATTGACTCATGTTTGCTTGGTTTCTCCCACTAAGCGAGAATTTCGAGTGAGGGTGTTCTGAGATAGCCAGGACCATTATATCCTTACTGAAGGCTAGCGTGCTTTTACCGTGGAAAGCGGCTTGCGTGTTGGGGGGTTTCTTATTATTTTCAAATACGATGAGAGTAGTCGTTTTATGATAATTTTTCTAGAAGCGAATGAGTGAGTTCGTGGTTTTTAATTACTTTCTTGCTCGCCATTCCCCTGTTTGTTGTGCGAACCCTGTTATGTTAATCGTTTATGTACCTTGTTTTGGAAGTGTTATAGTAATCGTGTTATGTATATACTTTGGGGTTTTGTTTTCATACTGGTCTCAAGAAATGCGTCTTGATGAACTTGCTTTTGCCAAGCCTGTTAAAGCTCGGACTAAAATAGTTTGCACGACTTATCTCAGTGTGCTATATTTCTAATAAGTTAATAACCATTTGATCGTGATTGATGGGAATTAAAAAATTATAATATCACAACTGAACAAACCCATATTGCAAACAAGAAGGAATAGAGTAGAACATATCGTTTTTATTAAATTTTCAGATAATATGGAAGCTTGTTTATATATCTGTGCTCGAAAGGCATATGATTGCTAAATTTATCCTCCTTGCAGGCTTGTTTGCATATCCGTGTTCGAAAGACACGCGATTGCTAAATTTTTTCTCCTTGGAGGCGTACTTGTACATCCGTGTTCGAAAGACACGCGATTGCTAAATTTATTTTCCTTGGAGGCCTAGTTGCACATACGTGTTCGAAAGACACGCGATTGTTAAATTTATTCTCCTTGGAGGCTTACTTGCACATCCGTGTTCGAAAGACACGCGATAACTAAATTTATTCTCCCTGGAGGCTTACTTGCACATCCGTGTTCGAAAGACACGCGATTGCTAAATTTATTCTCCTTGGAGGCTTACTTGCACATCCGTGTTTGAAAGACACGTGATTGCTAAATTTATTCTCCTTGGAGGCTTACTTGCACGTCCATGTTCGAAAGACACGCGATTGCTAAATTTATGCGTATCGACAATCATTCTTGGGTTTGAAATTTTTATCTATAAATATGAAGTGGTATACCCAATCGGGAACCCTGTTGACCCCTATACATGGAAAATCTAAGTCATCAGACTTCTAATATGCCTAACCTTTACGCAAAATAAGCCTTGAGATTCTTAGCGTTCCATGACTTTGCGAGGATCACACCTTCTGAATTTTGAAGTTTGAAAGAACCCCTGCCTACTTCTTTATGGATGACGTACGGACCTTCCCATTTGTGTAAAAGTTTTCCCCAGCCGCTGCTTGTCGAAGGACCATGTCACCTTTTTGTAACGGGCATAAGAAAACACGCTTGTTGTATCCTTTGGCTAGTCGGCGTTGATATTCATTTGCTTTGAGGCAAGTTGTGTCACTTTTTTCTTCGCGTAAGTAGAGTTCCAACTCAAATGCTTCGTTGTTGGTGTCTTTTCTGAAATCAACAATTCTAGCTGAGGGAATTAGTAATTCCACTAGGATGATTGCATCGACTCCAAATGCCATCGCGAATGGTGTTTCTCCAGTGGGACTCTTAGCTGAGGTTCTATAAGACCATAGCACCAGGGGCAAGATCTCAGCCCACTCTCCTTTTGCTGTTCCTAACCTTTTCTTAAAGGCATTCAGAATTTGGCGATTCGTGGTTTCGGCCTGTCCATTGGATTGTGGGTAAGCTACCGACGAGAATCAGAAGTCGATGTGGAGGCTGGCGTAGAATTCACGAATTCCCTCATAGTCAAACTAGAGACCATGATCGGTGATGATAGCTTGAGGGACCCCAAATCGGCAAACCATGTTTTTTCAAAGGAATCTGCGCACTTTTTCTGCCGTGATGGTGGCCATGGCTTCGGCTTCTACCCACTTTGTAAAGTAATCGACTATCACAATGATGAAGCGCAACTAGCCCGGTGTCATTGGGAAAGGGCCTAAAAATATCCATTCCCCACATCGCGAATTGACATGGTGCGGATATGCACTTCAATGGATGAGGGGGGTGATGATTGAGCGATGCATTCAGATAATCAGAGCTCTTCTTCTTCTCTCTTGAATCGGATCCTGATCTTTGGGGTCGGAGGGGGGTATTTATAGGGAGGTCAAGCGAGCAACTTGCTGGCGACCTCGTGGTTTAAGAAGGGACATGTGTAACGCATGCCCTCACGCTAGGGCCTTGAATAACCACGAGGTATTTGTGGGACCTGCCCTGGCTCCCACGCATGATTATGCTAAGATCTCAGCCGCGAGGAAATATGGACCGAGGATTCTTGGGGTGTTGAGTTTGGTCAGGGTTTGACCGAGTACTCTACTCGCGATGAATCTTGTAGTGGGACTGGATGTCGTTTGCGTTGGGTGGCCTATTTATGAAGTCATACCCTTCTTAATTAATACGTCTATTTTCCATGGCATCGTCAGTATCCACGGGTGAACCGATGCAAATTGGACGAAAAAAAGTAAGAATGTACAAATGAAGAAGTAATAAGGTACAGTTAAAGCTTAATAAATAAGATGCGGAATTTTAGAATGAGTATTAACGAAACCGATCTACATAAACTGAAAACTGAATTTATAAATTGAATATATATAGCGAGAGAGAGATGAATTTTAGAAATTCAGATAAAGAACTGAATTTTAGAATAGATTTACAATTGTCGAATTTCAGAAATAGAATGACAGAATTGAACTACCGATTTATAGATCTATGAAGAGAGCTAATCACTTGAGTCACCACTCACCAACCATCAAGTCTAAAAGCAATCTTGAGCAAAAATCAAGAAACTAAATTCGATCAATCATCTCCTGATTCGTAGCGCTCATACAAATTATTAAACAAAATTTGTTCTAAAACTTGCTCCAATCCAACATGCTCAAATTATAATGCTATAATCTTTCGAGTACATGCATTTGGAACATCTTCGAGATGTTGTCTTCCAAAAGGAAAAAAAGGGGTATCGAATCTTGGATTCCGCGATCTCGTGTTGAACAGAAAAATCTGATTTCCTCTCCGGGATAGCAGCTTCAAGGGCTAGGGGTTTGTTTTGTAATTACCTCAATGCTCTACAAGGAAGAAAATACATCATTTCTAAAAAAAATTAAAATTAAAGTGTACATAAACTTTATTTTATAATAAAACCCAATGTGACCCGACTTGACCCAACCCGAAATCCATTTGATCCGAACTGACCCGATCCGAACCTGACCGAACATACAGTATAACCGACATATGATCCGACCCGACATATGACCGAACCCGAATAGGTATACCCGAACCCGACACAAACAACCGAATTTCCACTTCTACATATAGGCATAGTCGAACCTTATAAAATCTCTAGTGTTTCAAAATCGTTTCCGCTCATTATCCTCTTGCGTTTACTCTTTTCTATTTCTCAATTTCAATTTCAATTACAAGAGCAAAATCCTAGGATGCTTAACCTATTGGTTAATTATGGAGTATCAAAAATTTAATTGTTCGAAGCAGGTTCACATCCCCAAATAAAAGGAGGCGGAAATCCATTGATCGTAAGATGAAGAAGAACGGCCGGATAACAAGGGAAAAGGCAAGCAAAAGTGCAACCGCAAATTCCTCGAAAAGCTAGCCTTTTTATGATATGTAGCTAATTTATATATGTTAATTAATTTGGCCGCTTGTTATAAAGTAACCTAACTGTTCAATAATTTAGCTAAGCTTGTGATAAATGAAATTAATTTACAAATCCCCTCGGTGGGTAGGAAGAACGCGCCCCACGCGCGCCTAAAAATCCTTCTTCTATCTCCTTACTCAACCCTATTCTTCAATCTATCTTCGATAAATCTCCTCCAATCCGCTTCATCTTGGCTTCAATCGGTCTCTTCTTGCCGATTCGATTCAATCGGGTCTTCCAGGCCGTCCTCCGAGCCGAGGTTTGGAGCTCGGGTCTCACCCTGCTTTCCTCCTTGCTTGGCCATGGTTTCTACGGATTCATTCTTCGAAACATCCTCTAATGGTGAATCTGTACTCAGATTTGGTTCCCTCAACCATAAACCGTACCTACCCTCCTCTCTTCACTTCCGGCATCGGAGGTTTCCCAAGGCTGGGTGGTCTTTCGGTTTCCTTTCGGTGGTCGTGAATCTCTCTTGGCGTGGTGGGGCTGAGGTGATGAAAGATTTCAGGAAGAGGAAGAAATTGCTCACCGGTAGGGAAAGGGGTTCTGTTTTGGGCGGCCATCGGAGTGCTGACTGGATGTTGGCGAGGGTCTGGGGTTTCATGTCCGTTTGCGGCTCGTTCTTGGTGGAGCCGAGTGTCGTGGGTGCTTCACTCCGGCTTGTCGTTCGCCTGTGTTCAGTTCTTCACAAAATTGGTAATTCTTGCTTTGTGCACTTTGGGACCTTGTCTCCCAAGTGTTTAGATGATGCAGTAATGGTGACATTCAGGTTCGTTCCTCCACATCTACGCTTGACTCCTTTCATATGTGTTATCAAACTGGGTTTAATACCCAAGGGGTATGAGAATCTGTCTCTCTCCCCATCCAACTCCCGTAAGGGCCCTAAATCTCTCAATGAGAGCCAAAAATCTATGGGTTTTTCCCGCCCCTTTGCGGTTGACAACCACCAGATATTCGAGAAGTTTGCGAAGAGAATGCGGATACCTCCGATCATCCTGGATCGATAAAGTCTGTGTCTGGGTATCGTTGTAAAATTAAAGTCACAAAAATATCCGTCATCAGTTTTTAATGTGCCTATATATGTATTATATATAGAGGAAATGGTTCTCTCTCTCTCTCACAAAACATGACTCTACTCATCCCATTTCAGGCGCGTTCCTGCTTCGGGTTGTCAGTTCGATCCCCGGGGTTGGGCTTTGTTGGCGTGGTGTTTGTGTGTGGTTGGTGCTCTACAACAGGGGCTTCCTTATCCCTCTGCGCAAATGGTCCTTGCATCCAGGTTTCTTTGGATGGGTTAAAATGCATAATAATAGGTTGGTCTATGACCAATCTTGGTTGATTTTTCTTATGAGTTCATCTAGCTCCTTGGTGAAATGCCTTTATCAGACGGTTGATTTGCTTTATTGGTTGTGTTTGATAAAAACTAACACCCTCTCTTGGATTCTGAACAAAACTGTGAAGGTGGTCTATGCCTGCTCACCACTTAAATCCCGAAAGGGCCCTCGGAAAATAGTGGACAAACTGTCTTCATTTCTTTCTTATGTAAATTATTATTTAGTCATGTTGTTCATACCGCATAGGCTTTCTGAACTATCCCCTTTTCCTTCTGCTGCTCCTCGAGGGTCGTCTTTGATTACTCTCGGGTCTTTGCAGCCAGGAGAAGGTTATATTTCTACTTCCAGGTTCGGCACGAGCCAGAGGGTTTGGTTGAAATCTTGCAGGACATCCCCCCTTCTCAAGGGAATGTACATGATAAATCAATTTTTGTTACTCAATTTGAGAAGGGAATCTGTCAAACGGCCTTATGTAATTTGTTTCTTGTTTACAATCTTTATTTACTGTAAATATTTTCCCTCTAAAAACTTCATGGCCACCTGACAATGTTGTCATATATGTTGTAAATCAGGGCTCTACGACCATCCGTTAACCGAGTCTGGTGTAGGTGGTTGTTCGGGTGATTCTCGGGCAATCTTCCTTCTACCCCACTCTATTCTATCAAGTTGTTTCTTGTGTACTGTGTGTCTCATAAACTCTTTAATAGGCAGCTGCATCATATATTATGTACAAACCAGCACCTCTGATCCTGCTACTGGGTGGTCTATGTGCTCTACTGCCCTGGTGGGTATTATTGTTATCTTAGTATTGAGTTTCGCACTTCAGATGGCAAATCATATTCTTTATGCAGTGAATATGACAAGGTAAATATATGGATTGTAATGATCAAACTGTCTAGGTGGTGCCCCCTCAAGGTATCCGATAAATCGTTATGTACACCTTATGGTGTTATTAGATGGAATGGGGACATTTTAATCTCGAGTTGTTCACGTGTAGTCTGTTATGTCAACTATACTATCCCGTCTCCTTGTAGTTCAAGTGAAACTCTATTAACGTCTATTGATCAAAATGCACGGGTGGTAGTGCCTATAAGAAAACTAAATGCTTTGAATAATAGATTGGAAAAACATTTCACAAAACAAAATTCTTTCAGTGCGTTGGGGCTCCAATCCATCATGCTTGTGTACTTTCCTTGTCATATATTTTATTGTGGCACCATGGCACCGATTAACCATACTTTGTTGTTGGATATTATGCCCCCTCACAAAAATTATCTCCAAATCAGTTTTTCGCTACACTCTCTTGGTGTGAGGTCCTTTAAACCTTGGCCTCACACCCCTGACAGTTATATATGAAAATCACTTACTGGAATTGCAGAGGTATTAAGTAAACAACTTTTTGGGCGAAAATTGATAGCAATTGCAAAAACGAACATGTTCAAATAATGGCATTAGCGGAAACTAAATCAGAAACCATCCCTGAAGACAAAATTTGGAAAACAGATGGTTTTGACGAGGCTATTTGGTCACCTGCTTTCGGTCGATCGGGTGGTCTCGGTGTCTTTTGGAAATCCTTCCAATTAACAAATGAAATCATTACAGTAGAAATTCAACTACCCCGAATTATAGGGCTTAGATACGAGAATATTAATGATAGATTTATAACTTTACTATTGTTTGTATATGCGTCATCGGCCCTCAAGAGAAATACTCATTTTGGGAAACCTTAACATCCATCGTGAGGGATTCGTCCATTCCTTGCATTGTTTTGGGTGACTTGAATGAAATTCTATGTAGTGAAGACAAGATGGGTGGTGTTAACCTTCGTTCCGCTCGATTCACTAGACTCCTACAATTTTTTAAAAATGACTGCGCTCTGCTGGATTTACCTACTTTCGGGAACCCATTCACTTGGAGAAAGAACCCAAATGACGAAAACACCATTCGCGAAAAACTTGATTGTGTGCTTGTTCATCACCAGATCATTCAGAAATTCCCTAACCTAATCACTCATAACGGAGCCTTCTCATCATCTGACCACTGCCCCATTTCAATATCTCTTGAGTGTGGCTCGGTTTTCAAAGTGCCTCCGTTCAAGTTTGAGAATGCTTGGCTTCAGCGGAAGGATTTCAGAAACATAGTTAAACAATCTTGGCGAGCAAATTGTCTGGGCTCGACTATGTATCAAATGATGTTCAAACATAGAATTCTAAAGAAAAAAAGCTAAGGAATGGAATAAACGAACCTTCGGAAATATTTTCCGCCAATTAAATGAGGTGGAAACTGAACTTCTCAAGATTCAAGATTCGGTTTCGGGAGGTAACAATAGGTTAACTAACAATAGAGAAAAGGTTCTCATTACAAAAAAAGGAAAAACTACTTCCTTACCAAAAAACTTTTTGGAACCAAAGAGCTATGAAAAGCATCTTAAACTCTCTGATTCGAATACAACTTATTTTCATCGGGTTGCTTCGGGTCGGAGACATAGGAAACAAATCCGCAATATAACTTCTGTTGAAGGAACCTTGATAATAGGAGAAGAAAATATTAGAAATGAAATTAAGAATGATTTTGAAAAAAGATTCAAAAAGAAGCCGATTGATGATAGACTCCTACAAAAAATGTTAAATCTAATCCATCCTTCAATTACCCCTGACGAAAATAATTACCTTATTCGACACCCATCTAATAATGAAAATAAGGCAGCTGTTTTCAGCCTGGGCAACAACAAATCCCCAGGCCCAGATGGTTTTACATCCGAATTCTATAAGAAATACTGGGACATTGTTGGCTTATCTATCATTAGAGCCGTAAAAAGTTTTTTCCACTCTGGAAAAATTCTCAAACAAATAAACCATACATTCATATCACTACTGCCAAAGCGGGATAACCCTACAAATACCAGTCACTACCGCCCAATCAGTTTATGTTCTATTTTATACAAAATCATTTCAAAAATTTTGACAGAAAGAATCAAAACAATTATCGGTAAACTAATTCACCCACTACAAGGTGCCTTTGTTTTGGACAGGGCCATCCAAGACAATGTCCTAATAGCGCACGAAATCTTCCACTCCTTCAGATCGCGCAAGGGTCGGGAGGGATGGTTGGCAATTAAACTTGACATGGAGAAAGACTACGATAGAGTTGATTAGAACTTCATAAGAAAGGTTTTAGGAAAATTTGGGTTCCACCCTACTTTCATTACGTGGATTATAGAATGCGTCCTACTTTCACTATATTAGTCAACAACGGTCCTACTGATATGTTCTTCCCCTCTCGTGGCCTGCGTCAAGGGGATCCTCTATCTACTTTCTTGTTTATCTTAGGGGCAGAAATTTTAGCTCGAAAACTCTCAGCAAAAACAAATGTGGAAAACAGTCCAATTGGATTTTCCTTCGGTAGGAGTGGACCTAGGGTCCCCTTCCTATCTTTTGCCGACGACAGCATTATTTTTACAAGAGGCAGTGTTACCGCGGGACAGAAAGTTAGGGATATAATTGATTCATACTGTAAAGTTTCGGGACAAAAAGTCAATTACCAGAAATCTAGCTTCCAAGCGACAAAAGGCATTTCGAACTCTAGGATCTCAGAACTTAGCAGTTGTTTAAGTATTACACATGAAAACTCATTAGAAAAATACCTTGGATTTCCGATTATTAACAGCAAAGTAAACAAACACACTTTTGAAGACATCATATGTAAATCTAAAGAGCAACTAAGTAAATGGTGAGCTAATGCTCTATCACAACAGGGACGTGCAATCCTCATTAATACAAACTTATCGGCCAAACCGTTGTATACAATGCAGAACTTTTTGTTACCCTCATCAATACATAAAGAGCTTGACCAGATTAACAGAATGTTCTTTTGGAATAAAGATCTACAACACCGCTCGCTTATTAGCTGGGATAAGATTTACATACCGAAAAAATATGGGGGAATCGGGCTTAGGAAATAGAAAGAGATGAATGAAGCCCTTCAAATGAAACTATTTTGGAAAATATTGGCTTAACCAGAAAATGTCTGGGTGTCTCTCATTAAACACAAGTATCTTCGTTCAACTAACATCTTGAATACATGAAAAGTGGAGATTCTTCATGGAAATGGGCCAAACTGACAACTCTTATAGATAAATTTAAAACTGCCCTTATTTGGTCAGTAGGAAATGGTTCATCTATCAAATTTTGGACGGATAATTGGATTACAACAAGCTCTCTGCTATTTAGGGATGATTGCCCCCAAATTAACAACATAGAAGAAACTGTCAATGACTATATTTTAGGTGGTAGATGGTGGACGGAAAAACTTAGCAATACATTACCAAATGACGTAGTCAAAGAAATCCTGGACATTCCACTTTCCGTTTCCTCCTTTGAGGATCGCTTATACTGGTGGCCTGATAGGGCTGGTTGGTTCACCACGTCAAGTGCATATAAGCTAATCACAGCTCAATCCTCACTGAACATAGGCAATAATGCTTGGATATGGAGTTTGGATATTCCGCCTTAGACCAAGCATTTTCTTTGGAAAGTTTGTCAGAATGGCCTTCCTACTGCCTCTAGGCTGGCTCAACGTGGGACTTCTGTACCTTCCACCTGTCAACTATGCAACTGTGCAGCTGGAGATGACGTTCACTTCTTACTAGAATGCCCATATGTGCGCCCTCTCTTTCGCTTACCTGCACACGTAAACTCAACTATATCTAGTATGATAAATCATTCACGGGAGATAAAACCTATATTTTCATTCATCGGAAACAAGCTTACATCCGTTGCCAAGGTGAAGCTTGCCTTTACTTGGTGGACGGCTTGGTACATTCGAAACCAATTTGTTTTTAGACAGGTCCCCATACCTCATAGAGAAAGTTCATTACGTATCATTAAAACCCATAAGGAAAATTAGAGTAAAACAACTCACTTTGAGTATAGCTTGGATGAGGACTTTCCTTCACGCACCCGAAGCTCCAAGCATCCAAGGACGAAAAGAAAGCAGGATAACATTACTTGGTGAAAACCCCTTAGGGGTACATTCAAATTAAATTTTGATGGATCCACAATTTCAAACAATTATAGCTCGGCTAGAGCCGTAATCCGGGACTGGGAAGGACATCCGTTACACATCTGCTATAAAAAACTTGGCAAACAAAGTCCTTTGAAAGCGGAAGCGCTTGCTTTTAAACTGGGAATCCAAAAGGCTTAACAACTCCGTATCAATAAACTCCACATTGAAGGTGATTCCATGATAATCATAAACCACCTAAATAAAAGATCTACCTGTCCTTGGGAAATCGAACTGATTTTATCATATGTTAAATTTCTACTATCGACTTTGAAAGAAGTTTCCTTCTTTCATGTTCCTCGATTAGGCAATAGAGTGGCTGATAAGGTTGCACACCTTTGCCACTCTGCCTGGGGTGTCGATATTAACAACGATTCTGGTCTTCTAGACCTCATCCGTAAGGATGCCATCGGGTAGAGCTCGCTCGCCCGAATTCTTTCCTAATAAAAAAAAAACGTAACCTAACTACATTAATAAATTATTCGGAAATTTCGCGAGGTACCCCTGAGGTACTGCAATTTTTGCGAGGTATACAACTCTTTTGCATATTTCGCGTGGTATCCCTGAGGTTTTGAATCTTTTCGCCTCACACCCTTCCTTGTCAAACTTAACAGATATGGTGAACGGAGTTAATTTTGAAATAAAAAAAAAAAGAAAAAGAAAAGAAAGAACAGAAGAAGGAGTTCGCAAGGATAGCCTCCCATGGCAGGCGTACAATCTCAAATGACACAATTAAATTGGGGATCGAAATCAATCGACAAAATTTCAGAACGGTAAGATCAAATTCAAATTAGACAATGGCAGTCCCCAAATTCCCAAGCTACACTCTATGCTCCTCCCTCCTCTCCATCATCTAGAAGCTCGCCATCACCGGATTCCCCTTCCTCGGCCTCCTCACCGCCCTTCAATATCTCACCTCCGTCGTCGACGTCCTCCTCCTCGGAAAAATCGGCCTCCTCCACCATGAATCCTTCTCCTCCGCCACCTCCAGAAGTTTCCTCCCCGCCGCCGTCGTTGCCAAACACCTTCATCGTCTTCCAGTCCTGCACTCCTCTCCTCGTCGCCCTCGTCGACACCGCCTTCCCGTCACTAGCCCTACCCTTCTTGGCTCACCTTCCTCTCCTTCCTCGTCGGGGCCAGATCTAGTCTCTCTTTCTTCGCTCTCTCTTCGTCTTCTACTGCCGCCGCTTAACACCTAGCTTCATCGTCTTCCGCTCCTGCACCCCTCTCCTTTTCGCCCTCGCCGACACTGCCTTCCGCTACCACCTCCTCGTCGCCCTCCCCTACACCACCAGCTCTCTCACGGCTCACCTTTCTCCCTCCTCGTCATCTTCGCCGGGATGTCTCTCTCTTCGCTTCCTTCTTCTGTTCTTTCTTTTATTGTTATTTTTTTTAACTTCAAAATTAACGCCGTCCACATATCTGTTAAGTTTGAGAAGGAAGGGCGCGGGGCAAAAAGATTCAAAACCTTAGGGGCACCACGCGAAATATGCAAAAGAGTTGTATACCCCGCGAAAATTGCAATACCTCAGGGGTACCTCGCGAAATTTCCGTAACTTATTCCTTCCCTTCACTAATATTTAAAGGGCGAGCGGGGCTTGATTTCTAACGCTAATTTGGATACAGAACCCAAAAAAAAATGCATGTATCATATTGTATTTTTTTTTAAAATAAAAATGGTTTATACAATAAAACCGGGTTAAACAACCTTTATTTACCTATTCAAGGGTTAAACAACCTTTGTAAAAAAATTTAAATAAGCCTACATCTATCATGAAGGGTTTCATTATTCACACGACCATTTATTCTTTTTTTCACACGGTGTCAATGCCGAGTTCCCGAGTCGACAAGGAGTCGGCAGCATTGCACTAGTCGACACTTCTGCCGATGCCGACTTCTCAAGTTGGCAGACCGCCAGTGTCGATTTTCGAGATCGACACTGTGCGGATTGCGAAATCCCGCCGTGCGAATAGCATAAACGATCAAGAATGCATGTAAGTTATTATATTTTGAAAAATAGCATGTGCTACGCACGTGTTATTACTTTAGATTTTTTTCAAAAACTAATAATTAAACCTTCACACATCCCATATACATTTAGGTTATAGTATTCTATTTGGGTTATTGGGTGCTTTTGGCTTAAGCGGTATGCGGCTCTATGGTGTCGTGGCTTGACGATCTTTATGGATGTGGTTTGGCAGTCGAAGTCGGGATAGGCTGGGATCGTGGTGGTGTGTATCGTGGCATCTCCACTACTCGGGTTAACTACTTCCCCGGAGTTTCGTCCTCACTGCCCACGAGATGATCGGGTCCTGATGTATCGCTGACCTAACGTTCTACTTCAAGGTGGGGCTTGTCTTCGTCCGTCATTTTCATCCTCATCTTTTTTGGTCTAGGTTTCCCTGGTTTCGTCTTTGTAGAGTTTGTATGTCTAGGTTTTGCACCGTTATATATTTTGTTATGTTTTGTACACGGGTTTCCCGTCTGCCGGCTCATTCGGCCTTCGATCGAGTTTCAAATATCTCAGAACTCGAATTCTTACCTAATAAAAAAAATTAGGTTATTTTATTTCGAAAAAATAGTATGTGCTAAGCACGTTTTATTGCAACATATTTTTTTCAAAAATAATTTGAGCCAAGAAGTGACAATTCTTATCTTTTTTTGTGACGTGGGGGTTTCGAGGTTATCAACTATTCCCCCACCGGTCCGGGCCCTAGCCTGCAAAGGACGAGACCCGGTTAAGCCAGGCGGGAAGCCACCAGGCAGGCTCACCCAAGCCAATGAAGGCTTGAACACCCACTAATTACACAAATTGTGTAAGAAGTGGGATTTGGACTCTTGACCTCTTGCAACGGCCTAAACCCAAACCCTAAACCCTAAATCCTAAACCCTAAACCTTAAACACAAATTGTGTAAGGAGTGACAATTTACCTTGAATAATACATTTTCCCCTTGTAGCGTTATGTTGTGAGCTGAATCTGCCCTGTTTTACAGTAACTTTTATATCGTTTTCTGCATACATTTCATGCATTTGGGCTAAGATAATACAGAATCTATGTAGTTTATGCTTATTTTCCAAATTATGGAATCTACACCAGTTTTTGTTTAATTTCGCAGAATTCGAGACAAATTATAGCAGTTTTGAGATAAGTTAGAAAAGCTCGGAAATCAACTACAGAAGTCCGAGTTCAAGAAGCAGCGGAACCAGGACGAATCAAGACAGAGCCCAGATGTAATAGATCTAGAGTTACTATACTCGATCTCGAAAAAGGTTGTCCGAGCACACCTAGTTGAGCAGAGCTGATCGAGAAACTGAGAGCTAGAGACAACCCGACTCCGGAGCCTTACCCGATCTCGAGTAAACTAGTCGAGATCGACGAACCCTGATGCCATACCCGGAGTCGAGGAGATGTGCCAAGTCGAGAAGCCGAGGACCCGAAGACGTCGAGCACACTTTACTCGATCTCGACAAAATATGTCCATATCGACAAGATCGTCTGCGCCAATCCGAGCTAGTGTCAGGGAAGAGTCCTCGACCAAGACCAGGAGCGCGGAAGTCGACACCAGTCTACTCGATCTCGAAGACATTACTCGATCTCGAGGACCCCAACAACACCTATCCGAGCTTGATCGAGCACCAGCTACCCGAGACGCCCAGCCGAGCCATAGTCGACGACCACGTTACTCGATCTCGAGTAAACCCTACTCGATCTCAAGGAGATCTTCTGAAGACGCGTTACGCGGTGAGCTATCCGAGTTGTCCGACATGGTTTTGCTTTCCTTGGAGGAGAAGGAGTCCGAGATCTGTCCACATCTATCAAAGCACATCAAGATCTATCAACACATTCAAGACTTACCTATTTTAGATATAATTTCCCTTACAGATTTAATTCCTTTATTGCATTTATTTATGATTAAGCTTTTAGATATAGATTTAGATAAAGATAGAGATATTGTATCCTTGAATAGCAAGGAGTAGAAGGCTATAAATAAAGCCCATGGGGCTAATTTTAGGGATCATTCAATTCACAAGTTAGAGAAGTAGTTCCACAGAGACGTTTTAGGAGTTCAAAGGTTTTAGGGTTTTGGCGTTCAACGAAAGTTGGAGTGCCGGGATTGTAAAGGCTTTAAATTTAGTTTAATACAAGTTATTTCTTTTAAATCAATGTCTGCTATTGCGATTGAGAGCGAGTAGTCCACCCACTTCTGGGGCTGGGGTGAGCCCGACAGGGGCCATGTAAGGTGATAGGGTAAAGGTACAATCTTTTTATGCAATTCGTCTTCTATCCCTATGAGCATGATTCTTTTGCGAGAGTTGAAGGTGATCCTTGTTTGTGTTATTGAAGCGAAAGTGATCTTAATGCAACTTGGGTTAATTATGTGAAATGGGTTAGTAACAATTAGGGTTTATGCGAAAGCCTCTATCTTCCTATTTGTTAATAACGAAAGTTATTTTGATGGAAAGCATAATCTTTTATGCCTTTATGTGTTACTTTGCATGGTTGTCGTTGTGGCGTTGATACCCTGGCTTTGGAAGTTCTTTATATATTGATTTATTTCTTCCGAAATCTGAGTTATGTGATTCGAAGTTGCAATTTACAAGTTTCAATTTTTAGTCAATCTAGAGCAGTGGTTAGTCGAGATCGAGTTAACTGTTTCTCGATCTCGAGTAGGGATTTGTCTGGATCGAGTTGTGTGTCTGATTTTTCTGAGTTTCTATCGTCGTTATCTTTAATCGATCTCGAGTACTATTTGTCGAGATCAACAAGCTCCTGTCTTTGCCTTTATTTCTGCTTTCGTTTATTATTTCTATCTTTGTTTCTTTGTTTCTGTCTTTTGTTTGCTTTTCTGTGAGATTTACAGCTACCTAGGATACGCTGACACGCTTCCTCGTGGATCGATCCTGACTTCCCACTACTGCATAGGGAGGGAGTCTTGTAATTATTTGTTGGGGCACGAATCTGGTTTGAATTATATTTTATATTTTGAACTCGATTTTCTCCTACAACAAATTGGCGCCGTTGCTGGGGAAACTATCATTCGCGCCTTAGGTAGTCAGATTTCACTTTTCTCTTGATTTACTTTACAGGTATATGCGTCGTTCTAGTCGAACACCTGAGTTTGACGCCTTAGACGAACCGGAGCGCCTTATACACATCCAAGCTAAACTTAAAAGAGCTATGGCAGCTGCAGAGACACAGGAACAACTGATCGAGAGGCTCACGAGGGATCTAGCCGCTAGGGATACTGCTCTCGCCACTGAGAGAGTAGGCAGGGAAAAGGAAGCTAAGCGTGCGAGGCAAGCAGAAGCTGGGCTTGCCCTATACCCAACCACTTCAGAGGATTATATGCACCCGACTCTCGTCGTGCCTGAATCGGCCATTCTAATCCCTGAAAATAACTATGAAATTCACACTCAATTCCTTATTGAAATTAAAAATCATGCTTTTCATGGTAGATTTAATGAATGCCCTCTGAGGCATATTACCAACTTTACTGACATGTGTCGTACTCTTGCTGAAGGTACCACCTTGGAGTACATCCTGATGAAAGCTTTCCGATGGTCTCTCGCTGGTCCTGCATTGAAATGGCTGGAAGGGCTGAAACCACGATCTCTCACGACATGGGCTCAAGTAAAGAAGGAATTTCTGAACAAATTCTTTCCTCCTCCTAAGACAGCGCTCCTTCACTGGAAGATCACATCTTTCAAACAACAGTCTGGGGAGCCGCTGGCAAAGGCTTGGGAACACTATAAGGATCTACTGCGATCATGCCCTACACATGGAGAGCAACCCTGCATAGTTCAAGAGATCTTCTTCAATTCTCTGGACTTGGCTGCAAAGGACAGAATCAACACATATACTCATTATGAGTATCTGACAATGTCGCATGCTGATGCATGGGCTGCTCTTGACAAACTGACCAACTATGACAACAAGTATGGGACTCCAGTCAACTATGAGGAGAACCCCTACGCGAGGCCAGCACCATCCATGCCCCTATATAAGCCCCCTAAGGAGATTGATGTAGATGTTAGGGAGCAGTACTACAAAGAACAGAATAAGAAGCTCCTCAAACAAGTAAAGTATCTTTCTGTCAATCAGCCTTGTATTGAATGCGGATCACAGAGGCACACCACTACTAAGTGCCCACACACAGAGCAAGTCAGGCTGGCAGAATACCATGAAGAGGCAGCTTACGTAGGGGGTCCCAATCGCTACATAGGGGACCAAAGGTTTCAGCAACCACAATGGAACCAAGGTGCCCCTAGGAGCCCCCCGCCCTACAGAGCTCCAGGACATCCGGAAAGAGACCAGAAAAGGGATGATCTACAGACAGTCCTGGAGGAAATACGGAGGAATCATTCAGAAACTAAGCAGTTCTTCAACTCCGTCTACACTCAGATGCAAGGTGTTAACTCTAGGCTTGGGGAAATTGATATATGGTGGAAATCAGTTGATACACAGATTGGCCAGCTAGCAGCAGGAATCCCTAGACAGTCAGGTTCACTCCCTGGATCTTCAGAACCAAATCCTAAGGGAAAAACCGGACACATCGCTGCTGAAAAACTCAGAAGCGGCCATTAGCTAAAAGAGCCAGAGGTCGGAAAGCAGCAAGGAGAACAACAACTCGATATCGAGGAAGGTCTCCTCTATATCGACGATAGAATAGGCCAGCCTTCGTCTGCACAGCACAGCAACTCGACACCGTAGAAACTGGTCGAGATCGAGAAGGACTTGGTCGAGATCGAGGAAACCCAAGCCGAGATCGAGAAGGCTGCTACACCTCCGACATCTGTTCTGGCTCCGAATCAGAAAAAGAAGATGTCCTTCCCAACAAAATCTCCAAAGGACCCAGCAGAGAAAAAGTTTTAGCGCTTCATCAAGATGCTTCAGAAGCTCAGCGTCACCATCCCCTTCACAGAAGCTCTTAATGAGATGCCATCCTATGTCAAATTCCTGAAGGAGATTCTGAGCAAAAAAAGGTCAATGGCTAAGATTACAGAGGAGTGCAGCCATTTGGACATACTTGAGAAGAGGCCATATCAAGGTAAATTTGCTATAACCATTGGATTTGGTCCATATAAAATTAATGCCTTATGTGATCTTGGAGCTAGTGTGAGTATAATGCCTTTAACAATTTGGTCCAAGATTAAGATAGGTGCCCTAGAGCCTGTGGATGCTAGGCTTTATATGGCCAACAACACGGTGGTCATCCCAACAGGCATGGTGGACAGTGTGCCAGTATAAGTAGGTAAATTTTTTGTCCCTCCTGATTTATTAGTGGTTGATATGCAAGAAGACCCTGCTTGTCCAATTATTCTAGGAAGACCCTTCTTGGCGACGGTGGATGCCAACATAAGCGTGAGGAAAGGAGTGCTCACTTTCAACATCAGCGATGAGGTAATTGAGTATTCCTTTAATAAAACTGAAAGGAATACATGTCCAATGGAAGAGGTAAAATCTATCTCAGGTGGCTACATCACTTGCAGAGAGCCCAAGGTAAGAAATATGACTCCTGAAGAGCTGGAAAAGAGGGATATGGAGGCCCAGGTGGAGGAGATCATGGCCATCCTAAAGGAGGAAACAGAGAATCCACTCGACACGGACCAAGGTACGTCGTTATGGACTAACAATTTTTCGGATGCCTTGACAGGATGCAAGTATGGGGTCAAAGTCGACCAAGATTTCCCGATATCGAGGACTCTAGTCGATCTCGAGCAAAACCAGGAGCCTCTACCAGCACCAGCGTCGTCGAGCAGCCAGACTTCACCTTCCTCGAGATCGAGTAGACTACTCGAGATCGACCAACCCTCCGCTGCATCGACTTCACCTTCCTCGACGCTGATTCCACCAGACGGGCCAGACTCCTCGAGATCGCTAACCTTGTCGAGATCGAGCAAGCCCCACCCTCCTCGACTCCAGCAACCACGAGCGGCAACCCACCAGAAGTTGCAAACTCATCGAGATCGAGTACAGTTACTCGAGATCGACCAAACACCGTAGTCCCCGATTCCGTTTCTGCGAAGGTAAGCCAAGGTATGGATCTTTCTTCTCCTATTTCCATTAAAGATTTATCTATACATGGGAGAGGTTTGCCTTGGTATGTGCGCTTATGTAAGATATCCAATGATGAGCATAAAGAGTATGAAGTTGGAGACAAGCTCTATGTTTCCAAATCAAAGGATCATTGGTTTCCTAACAAATTCAACAAAAAAAGGATGGGGCCTTTCGTGGTGAACAAGATCCATTCTGGAGGATTGCAGTTGATGGACAAGAATGGAGTCCTATTTGAGGCCCAGGCTACATGGGCCCTGCAAATGCCACCTTGAGCTTAATGGAGAAGTCGGCCTAGCGACTATAAAATCTAGAGCTTGTAAATATACATTTATTTTTGGGACCTTTTGAGACTTTGTTGTTTTTGTTTGTTTTTGTTTATTTTTTGTTTTGAAAGTTTTAGTTTTTCTATTGTGGGTATATGTCTTCTCCACTTTTTCAGGTCCATGGATAGAAGCAAGCTATAGTCAAACTCAGCCCAGGCATTTACATTCGATATTAAGAGGCCTTGCACACCTGTCTAGTGAGTTTTTTTCTTTACCCTTGTTTTTATACAGTGAGGACACTGTAATGTTTAAGTATGGGGTGGGGGAAGGGCTTACTTTATGCATATTTGACATATATGTGCATATTTTTTTAGTTTATTTCTTGAATTGCTCATACATGGCTATTTTGGAAATCATTGTTGAATTATGTGCTTATATGCATGTTTTCCAAAAGTTTAAAGAAAAATCACCCCCATTGAAATTTTTTGAATAATGTCATGGAAGCTTTATTGAACTCGATGATGCAAAATTAGATTCATTAGAGATATAGCATGAAATTGCCTAGTAAAGGGAAGTCACAATGAAATGCATATTTTCTTGAAAACCATGAAAGGAGGTAAAATTTGAAGTTGCTTTTGACATGTTGCATGATAAGAGGATGGAGGATTTTATATTTCCATATAATGCTCATTGTTATATCCTAGCCTTACATATGCTTATGCATCACATAAAGCCATATTATGGCTTATTTCAGTCATTGTTCCACATGATCTAAATATTTGCCATTCTTTACCTTATTTCCTATCCGGGGATTATGTTGATAATGATGTTACATTATGGAGATTGTTATATGGTTGTTGTGTTGTTATTATCATTATTGGAGTTTGGCGGGAAAATGTTTGAAAATTATGGAAAATTTAATGAGTGAGAAAAAAATCCAATCACCTCAGGAGATAAAGGTAGATTGACTCTGCTCGCTGAGATAATAGTTTGGCTAGATGGGACACATTGTGAGGAGTCCAAAGCACTAAGTATCTGGGGCCATTCATGACACCCATGTTTGCGACTCGCGAGAAGGCAGTGCTGAGGTTAGAGAGGTAAAAGCATTATATTGAGAAAAAGCATTATGAAAGGTGATGAATCTTATGAGAAAGAATGTGGTATGAAATTCAGATTGGAAAGTACTCAATTTCCCCGGATTATTAGAATCACATTGCCAAAAAAATTGCCCACCTTTAGCCTTTTACCAATCTACACCTTATTGAGCTTAATTAAAGTCCTCTTGATTATTAATGCTTTGTCACGAATGAATTGTTTTTGCATAACCCTCCTTTTGTGAATTAGATGTTGCTTTTGTATATTTGCACATGCATGGATTTGTGACACTAGTACCTTTTCGAGGATGGTAATTGACTGTAGGGATATATGGCAATGAATCTAAGATGTTGAGAGTTTTGATTCCTTCCCCTGAATGACAAGTAAAAGTATTGCTTGAGGACAAACAAGCTTAAGTATGGGGTGTTTGTTGTGAGTTGAATTTGCCATGTTTTACAGTAACTTTTATATCGTTTTCTGCATACATTTCATGCATTTGGGCTAAGATAATACAAAATCTATGTAGTTTATGCTTATTTTCCAAATTATGGAATATACACCAGTTTCTTTTTAATTTCGCAGAATTCGAGACAAATTACAGCAGTTCTGAGAAAAGTTGGAAAAGCTCGGAAATCAACTACAGAAGTCCGAGTTCAAGAAGCAGCGGAACCAAGACGAATCAAGCGAGAGCCCAGGTGTACTCGATCTAGAGTTATTGTACTCGATCTCGACAAAGGTTGTCCGAGCACACCTGGTCGAGCAGAGTTGATCGAGAAACTGAGAGCCAGAGACAACCCGACTCCGGAGCCTTACCCGATCTCGAGTAAACTAGTCGAGATCGACGAACCCTGATGCCATACCCGGAGTCGAGGAGATGTGCCAAGTCGAGAAGCCGAGGACCCGAAGATGCCGGGCACACTTTACTCGATCTCGACAAAAGTTGTTGATATCGACAAGATCGTCTGCGCCAATCCGAGCCAGTGTTAGGGAAGAGTCCTCGACCAAGACCAGGAGCGCGGAAATCGACACCAGTCTACTAGATCTCGAGAACCTCAGCAGCACCTGTCCGAGCTTGATCGAGCACCAGCTACCCGAGACGCCCAACCGAGCCATAGTCGACGACCACGTTACTCGATCTCGAGTAAACCCTAATCGATATCGAGGAGATCTTCTGAAGACGCGTTACGCGGTGAGCTATCCGAGTTGTCCGACGCTGTTTTTCTTTCCTTGGAGGAGAATGAGTCCGAGATCTATCCACATCTATCAAAGCACATCAAGATCTATCAACACATGGAAGACTTACCTTTTTTAGATATAATTTCCCTTATAGATTTAATTCATTTATTGCATTTACTTATTATTAAGCTTTTAGATATAGATTTAGATAAAGATAGAGATATTCTATCATTGAATAGCAAGGAGTAGAAGGTTATAAATAAAGCCCATGGGGCTTATTTTAGGGATCATTCAATTCACAAGTTAGAGAAGTAATTCCACAGAGACGTTTTAGGAGTTCAAAGGTTTTAGGGTTTTGGTGTTCAACGAAAGTTGGAGTGCAGGGATTGTAAAGGCTTTGAATTTAGTTTAATGCATGTTATTTCTTTCAAATCAATGTCTGCTATTGCGATTGAGAGCGAGTAGTCCACCCACTTCTGGGGCTGGGGTGAGCCCGACGGTGGCCATGTAAGGTGATGCGGTAAAGGTACAATCTTTTTATGCAATTCGTCTTCTATCCCTATGAGCATGATTCTTTTGCGAGAGTTGAAGGTGATCCTTGTTTGTGTTATTGAAGCGAAAGTGATCTTAATGCAACTTGGGTTAATTATGTGAAAAGGGTTAGTAACAATTAGGGTTTATGCGAAAGCCTCTATCTTCCTATTTGTTAATAACGAAAGTTATTTTGATGGAAAGCATGATCTTTTATGCCTTTATGTGTTACTTTGCATGGTTATCGTTGTGGTGTTGATACCCTGGCTTTGGAAGTTCTTTATATATTGATTTATTTCTTCCGAAATCTGAGTTCTGTGATTCGAAGTTGCAATTTACAAGTTTATGTTTTTAGTCGATCTAGAGCAGTGGTTAGTCGAGATCGAGTTGGCTGTTTGTCGATCTCGAGTAGGGCTTTGTCTAGATCGAGTTGTGTCTTTGAGTTTTTGTCGTCGTTATCTTTAGTCGATCTCGAGTACTGTTTGTCGAGATCGACAAGCTCCTGTCTTTGCCTTTATTTCTGCTTTTGTTTATTATTTCTGTCTTTGTTTCTTTGTTTCTGTCTTTTCTTTGCTTTTTTGTGAGATTTACAGCTACCTAGGATACGCTGACACACTTCCTCGTGGATCGATCCTGACTTCCCACTACTGCATAGGGAGGGAGTCTTGTAATTATTTGCTTGGGTACGAATCTGGTTTGAATTATATTTTATATTTTGAACTCAATTTCCTCCTACAACACGTTACTTAATTCCAATAGAATGGGCTTTTTCTAAATCTGTCAAACGGGTCATTTGGGTCGGGTCACTTTGGGTCCTGGGTAATACGAATTTCGGGTATTTTCAGCTTTACTCGAACCCGGGTTTGACCGGGTGTCGGGTAATTTCGGGTCGAGTTTGGGTTGATCAATTTTTTCTTTTTTAAATTAAAAAAAAATCATAATTCTATAATTTTGCGATAAATTTAAAATTCTAAAATCAAAGACGTTGTTCATAAGTTCTAGTGCTTGTAATTATATACTATATCTGATCTAAAATATTTTATTTTTATTATTTCTCATAATTTTTAATAAAATGTAATAATATATAAATTTTAAAATTATGTTAAAAAAATTTCGTTGTAAGCTGGTTTTTAATTGGTTTTATCTTTAATTGATTCCATTACTGTCATGTCAAGTGACATAGGTGACGTGTCAAACCTATTACCTGTCATATTAAAAACACATCTTACGATGAATTCAACACACAGGGAAGATGAATTCCAGGTTAAAAACCCTCTTCAAATGAGACTTGCTTTCAATCTTAGTCATTGTCTACTTTAACTCGAACAATGTACCTCTTTTACCGAATAAGCTTATAGATTGCAGATCAGCAAATAACCTATCATGTTAAAACCTATTACCTGTCATGTTAATAGCATTACCTATCATGTTATTTTCTTTCATTAAGGAGAAGAGGATCGATTTGCTGTTTTATAAAGCATTGTAGACTAGTATTTCAAATCCATAGTCTGCAAATTTTAAAGTTTAAATAACATATTTACAGTCGATTAACCTTGTTACTTCCAATATGCATGTTCAATAGAAAACACAAGTTAAATGCATTTTTGGAGTAAACTTTTCAGCGTTGGTGATTTGGAACAATTGCAGTTTCAGTATATGAAACACTGGGATTTGAAACCAAGTTCAAAAAAAGAATTCTAGCAAAAGGTATTCTGAATCATCAAAAAGGAATAGAATATCTCTCAAATTCAGGTGTCAAGTAAAAAAGTTCATATGTCAAGTACAATACATTATATGTCATATAAATCTGGTATGAGTGACATGTAAATTCAGTATGAGTTATGAGTTATTTTTGGTGCTGCTATCACAGAATTTAATAGGGTAAGTGCTTGGATTAGCATGTTTCTTTGTTTGAGTTTTCGTAAACGAAACTCTTTGTAGTCATTGAATGAAAATCATTACGACAACTATGTATAAACTGAATTGCTTTAACTTTGTTGTATGTCATGTCTAAATGAACCGGTGACATGTTGATCTGTGTATGTGTCATGTAGTAAATGAACCCACACCAACTATTGCTGAACAGAACTAAGGCATCTTTATTCCAAGCATTACTAGCGTTTTTGGCACAAATCCGTTAGTTGTGAGGCTAGGAAGTAAGAAGGTTAACCGACTATAAATATGTTATTTAAAATTTAAAGTTTGCAAACTATGGATTTGAAATAATAGTCTACAATGCTCTGTAAAACAGCGAATCGATCCTCTTCTCCTTAATGAAAGAAAATAACGTGATAGGTAATGCTATTAACATGACTGGTTATACCCTTTTACATGACAGGTTATTTGCTGATCTGCAATCTATAAGCTTATTCGGTAAAAGAGAGACATTGTCCGAGTTAATGTAGGCAATGACTAAGATGGAAACCAAGTCTCGCTTATTCGGTAAAAGAGAGACATTGTCCGAGTTATTCTGTCATAAAACTTGTTTGACCCAAAAGTAGTAACTATGTTAGTCGAATGGTTCATTGGATGATTACTGAAGGTACTCACATCCCTTCTCATCTTAGCCTCTTATCACATTATGAATTTGAGTTGCTAAAATTGATTTCGTTGTTATTTAAAGAAGTATGAGTCCTTCTATCATCCTTCCTTGGTTATTTAAAGAAGTATGAACATCTCAGTATTCATTCCATGAACATGGTATAGCAGTATGCTATGCTTCAACTCGTGACATCTATATTTCATATTTAGCCATGGCCATTTTTTACTATTGTTTCTTCTGTATGATAGAATCGACAAAGCTACTCTCAGATGCTTGCAAAGATTAAAGCATCTCAAACGAAGGAGTCAGATAAGCAGACAGTTGCTAAGGGAAGTGGGAACAAATGAACTGAACTATGCAATTATGATTCTGACAGTAAAGGAACATTAATAGAGAAAGACAAATATAGAGAGCTATGTGTTCAGTTTGTTCGTCTCAATGACATTCTTTTCACTCGCAGTAGGTAATTGCTAACAAAAAAATCACGAGTGTACAATCTAATAGGCGTCATGACTCATGAGTGTATACATGCTTCCATTTCCCTTTTTTTATATAATTTGAAGAAAAAAATCATCCGGGGTTGCGATCACATTACATTTGTCATGTACAATCGAATAGGCATCATGTATATTCTAATGGGTGACAAGTAAAACAATTCACATGTCATGTAAAACAATTCACGTGTCATGTAAAATAATTCTCGTGTCAAGCAAAACAATTCACGTGTCAAGTAAAACAATTCACGTGTCTAGGTGTTGAGAGAGAATCTTAGCTGTTTTTTTGCAGTTGCTATCTAAAAAAATCCACGGTGTTTATTTACCTCTTCGGATCTACTCTTTATGAAAGGATTTGGATGATCCTCCACCAGTCAAGAATAATGCCTTGGCTCTGACAATTGTTCCTTTTGGTTATGATACGACCATCAATGATGATTCAACTTGAAATCAGTACATAAGAAATATATGACTCGAATCTAAGCCCAAAGTTCCGTATGTATACAATTCCTATAAAAATGTCTGTGATATTAGACAAATTTTGTACTAGGGAGGTATGGGCAACCATTTTGACCTTGTTCTAGTCCGCTAACGGTTGTAATATATTACATGACGGCTGTAATATACTACCTCCGTCTCATATTACATGACAGTTGTAATATATTACTTCTGTCTCAAAATCTTCTTCTCCCTTCTACCTTGATCAAAATCTCCGAGTTCTTATTGGAACAAGCTAAGACAGTGGAAATATGGACACAGTCAAAATCTTCTTTCTCCCTTCTAACTTGATCAAAATCATGGGACTCATCGTATGGTTCCATATTTCCTTGTAATTTGGATACTGTATCTATATATTTACCTCTTCAAAAAGTGCTTCTTGTTTGTAATTCAGTATGTAGTTAGTGCATTTTGTACTTATGGGAAATTCGAACATGTCAGCCAACGTCGATGTACATGGCATGTAATGCTATTAACATGTCAAGTAATACCTTTGACATGATAGTTGATAGTTTTGACATGACAGTGCGCTATGTTCGTCTTGGTTGACTGATTGGTGCGTTTTTGTGTCACTTATGATGCACTTGGAAACACTTATACTACATAACGAGTAATTGAGTATGTGGTTCGCACATTTAGTAATTAGGGGAAATTCGAACTTGTCATTCAAAGACGATGTACATGACATGAACTGCTATTAACATGTCATTCAAATACAATCTACATGACACGAGAAAAGCACATACCTATTCATGAAAAACCTACAAGTAAAGTTGTGGCAATCCAATTCAATGGTCGAACGATTTTCAAAGCTAAACATATCTAGGGTCACCCTATTCCTGAAAAACTTAAAAGTAATGTTCCACATATTTAACCCTTAATTTTCCATTTCTCACTAACAGAAAAATGCTCTTTAAGCCCGAGCGTTCAGCTTTATATAGCTCGGATATATCCAAAATAGTACCGGGCATCAGAGTGGTATGATGATAGGTATAGAGCCCGAATGCTATTTTACACGCCCAGTCTATTTGGTTCAGTTTATAGCCTGGACGATGTAGATCCGGGCTAATGTCCCGTTCATTTTTTAAAAAACGAAGCCATTTAGCCCATGTCCCTTCCATTTAAAAAAAATACACATATTTACCCGAGTATTAAGATATCCAGGCTAAAAAGTCTCCCTCTTTTTTTTAAAAAAAAATTACAAAATTTGTACAAATACATAGAGGACCAACGAGAGTTTTCCCTTAAACAAAACTATTGAGCCCATGAATACATATATCAGTCACATTAAATTTCCGAATACATATCAATCTAACTCAAAAAAACAAGAGTTGCAAATATTTGTCATTACAATAGATAAGTTGCATACTATTCTACACTTGATTAAGCACTCCATTTCATACCACTGTTGCCCCTAACTCAAAAATTGAATGAAACAACTGAAGTTCTCAAAGTATTAATCAAAATAGGTACTTAACCTCCTCCTGACAGGAGCTTCGCCACAAAGGCAACCTACTACTCCGGAGTGCCGACTTTGTAATCCCGAACTTGTCCCTGCATTAGCTAACATGAGTTGATGAGAACTGTGTAGACCAGTCACAATTGTGGATGTTGACTGCTAATACAATACTCAAGAAGATAGTAAGGAATTCGTACTAGAAAAGATAGCAAGGAAATTTAAACTTTAGATATGATAATTCTATCTGTCACATACGGGTGTACATATAACAGTCAATTAGAAAGCAAGTAAAGTGGTATATAATTACAAAAAAAGACTTCAATCAAGATATTCATTGTAGAAGCTTGCCTTGAGAGCAAGAAGCAAAGATATGGTCTCCGAGCTATGCTTCCCTCGATCTACATAATCGCCCAGAAATAGAGCCAATATACCTAAATCAGAATAAAACAATAATTAAACTAAACATCAAATAAAAAAAAACTACAAGCCAAGCTGAGTGGATCATAAATCAGCAACTAGAAGCTCTTGAATTCTGAGCAAGCTAAAAATGTAAACAGAAAACAATGACTCATGGAGATCTAGGTTCATAAGAAAAAAGGCTCACTTTGACCTAAAATGCTATTATGTAGAAAAGTACCTTGTGGAATCTCTCTAAAACTCTCAAAGATCGTGGGTTGAGTATCTATTGATGTCCCTGCACACGAATCCAGATGTCATCAAAAGAACCTTCACTAAAATCATTAGACATTAAAATACGCACAGTTTATAATTTGTCGCAATATTCAAAGGATTGAAAGTATACAACCTTCTAGTTTGTACATATCTAAAACACCACAAAGGGAAAACATCTACACATTATCGGTATGTATTAAAAAAACATCTACAGTTCTACACATATATGATTTTTATACAAGATTTGAATGCACATGTGTAGAAAGAAATAATTTACATTGATCCTAAAATATATAAAAAAATATATCTTCAACATATAATAAAACTCAGATCCTAGAAAGGTCCTGACGAAAACCTGCTCATTGTTTTAAAAAAATATCTTCAAAAGATTTTGTTACTATTCTCAGCTTTATTTGCCATGGCTGAAATTTTAGATACATGTTCACCTTCTGTTTTTTTGTTTAGAAAAATATTAATGTACAGTCTCTAAGTGCATACCTATTTAACAATAGGCATCAGCTTAAGCTTTCTCATGAAAGTTTACTTTTAATTCACTAAGTCAACAACATAAGTAAGCAACGAGTTTTAAATAACTCGACAAGCTCGTCACTTTCTAAGCAGTAAGCATTTGGATAGCCCCGGATACAACATCTAGATACCAATACTACAAGTAAAGTTGCAGCAATCCAATTCAATGGTCGAACGATTTTCAAAGCTAAACATATATACGGTCACCCTATTCTTGAAAAACTTACAAGTAAAGTTCCACATATTCAACCCTTAATTTTCCATTTCGATCTACCTAACAACAACACATTTCAACATGTCACCTGGTTATTCAGACATGACAGACAACAAAGTTGACAACAACACATTACAAGTAAAGGTGGAGTTGACAAGATTATATGAATTGAAGCATATAAACATAGAACAAATCTATGATAAGCATTTCATCGAACACATAGAGAACATTTTAAATCACATGTCTAAACTGAAATTCCAAGAGATTTTAATATACAAATCTCCAAATCTGATCAAGCATACATCCATATATCTCACCACCTCAATTATATTTAGTGTTTTACTAATACAACCAACCAATGAGTTTATGGCTTTCTTTATCAATAATCACATAAAAAAGAGAAAGGTAATGCCTTAAACTCATGCTTTCTCTTCAATGTCTCAAAATTTCTATGTCACAGCAAGAGTTGTCATCAACAGCCATAACTAGTCTAATCGAATCCAGCATGAATCCATCACGAATTAGGAATAGCAGATAATCAAATCATCAATGTCAACTCAAGCCACAAGAAGTGCACAAACCCTAACTATACAAAATCCAAAATCTCAGCTCCAAATAGTCATTGGAACACCAATCCAGTGAATAAAGGCTTGGAAGATATAGCAGAGAAGAAGAAGGGTGAAGGATTGTACCTGAAATCGCAGAATCGAAGCCAATTTATAGAGATTATCCTTGACGAGGCTCAAAATCGCCTGAAGAAAGAGAGAGTGGAAGGACCCGCTTGAGGGAGGAAGGGCATGAGGCTTGGCACCCGAGCCCCCGACCCCCTTCCTTCTCCCTTCTTGTGGTTGCCTCAACCATGGCACCCGGCTCGCCAAATGAGGCGTCTTCTTCCTCCTCCGCCCCCCCCCCCCCCCCCCCCCCGACCTCCCTTTCCTCATTGTTCGGCCTCTACCGCCTCCATCTCTTCTAAGCAACAGGTTAGCTGGTTTTGTTTTAACCGGTTGGCCTGCAATTTTTTGTAGAGGGAGGGTTAACCTCTACAAATATATTCGGATAGTGGGTTAGGCGTGCAAACCAAACCGGGGCAGAGGTCATTTACTATAATTCCCTCAAATTTTTTATATAAAAAATTGATCATGAATTGTTACAAAAAAAAACTATATCATTGTACATTGAATTAAATATAGGAAAAATATTTATCATTGTTTAGATTTGTTAAGTAAATAGGTTTTAAAAATATATTATTTTGGTATAAAAATATATTAGATAAAACATTTTTTTTATAGTAGGCAACCATTAGAATGCCTTTGAAAACAGAGATCATTCTTGTTCATCCTAACGAATGATGTTAAAAAATTCCCTATTCAAAGAGAGGGTAGAGGGATTACAATCATTAATACACTTACCTATATAATCCGCTGCTGTATTTGCTTCTTGGAAGCAATGTTGGATTTGAACTGAAGTGAAGTCCTTCATCAGCATCTTGATTTTCTCTATGATTCTAAGAATCTCCCATGGTGGTGCGTTAGTGCCTTCTATTACCTTTATCACTTCCAGGTTATCCCCTTCAATGATGACTCTGCTCCATCCGCTGTTGAGAGCTAGCTCTAGCCCTTTTCATGAAAAATATCTTTAACCTTTCCGTCTCAATCTCTGACAATACCCCCAAGCTAGCAGTCCCCAGAAGGTTTAACCGAGCCATCCATATTGATTTTGTAGATGGTCATTTGGGGTTTTGCCCATTTTGTGCATTTTCTCCTAGGGTTTTTTGGTTTGGTTGTATTCTTGCGTTGTGCTTCCTCCTATTTGGTAATACTTTTTAAAGCCTTTCTAACTAAAGTGTCAATATTTTCTATCTTATTACCTTTAAATATGATGGAGTTTCGGGCTTCCCATATTGTTTGCTAGATTATACATATATTAGATAAAACAACTTAACTTTTGTATACATCAAATAGTTTCTTCACCAAACAGTTTCTACAGCAAATTAGAAAAGCAACCAATAAAATCAAAAGTTTGAAAATAAAAGCGATTAAATATTTATATAACTTTATAACAACCGATTCAACTTGAAATTAAATGTGTGAATAAATAATTAAAGACAAAGCCTATCGGCGATACATGTTTTTCCCATTGACAAGGAAAATTGGTCGTAGTCCTTTTCATTTGAAAATAATAATTACAAGTTTGGCCTGAGAGACGACGAGGAACCAAAATGCCGAAGTCTCGAAATTATTGTAAATCTCGTTGAACATGATTAAAACATTATTATGGATCTATTTTGAGTTTTTTTCTTTTGTTTTTTTTGGATTTCAACAATTTTTTTGTGGTTTCAGCGTGATGATATACAATCATTTAACATTATTGATGATATAATATTACCTTAAAAGATTTCATCGAGTTAATGACACAATCTTGGTACATTGCAATGAGCTGAATGCATACCCTCGGCCTAGTTCACCGAGCCTAATCCTTTTGCTCGGCTAGATTCACCGAGTTAGGGCATCTAGCTCGACCCATTTTGCCAAGTGATTTCTTGATCTGTAAATCAACCTAAATCAAACATTTTCAACCCAATTGACACTCAAACTTGCAAATACAAAACTTATATTATAATAACAATACAAAACACAATAAAAACCTCTCAAAGCAACCGAAAATCGATTGAGAATTCGAATTTTAAAATATTCAACAGAATTTAAAAAACTCAATTTCTTTGTTGATTCCACACAAAATCACTGAGATTTTGACATTATATAGGATAAAAAACATTTGTAGTAATAGATTGGTGTAGATTTCGGCAAGAAAAACGTACTAAACACAAGTAGATCCGAAGAGGATAGATTTCTATCTCCATCATATGATTATTTAAATTGACTGAAATTTTTTATTATTGTCTACATCATATTGGCTGGACAAAATTTTAAAAAAATAGACAAAATCTAAACTATATGAATTTGTCAAAATAAAACCAATTTTAAAAAATCTACAACAACACAGTCGACTGAGATTTGACAAGTGTTGAATAGATACTATACAATCAGTTGGGATTTTCTACAACATCCTCTACAGCCCTCCCTACTTCACAAATTTTTGTTAACATTTATTTAATCTTAAAAAAATTTATATTTATATTCCTAACATCTATTTTTATATATTTATAAAATTTTATTTTGAAAAATCTTGTTTTAAATTTTTTAATAATTATATTTAGTAAAATATTGCCTTTAAAATTTTTAAAAATTATAAAACATTATTTTTCAACACAAACTTTTATAAATATATAAAAGTAGATATTAGGAATATAAATATAAATTTTATAAAAAAATTTAAGATTAAATAAATGTTAAAAAAATTTGTGGAGTAGGGAGGGGAGTAGGAAGATGTTGTAGGAGATCCCGCCTGCAATACAATTGTTGAATGCAAAATTTTGATAATGACAGTATTTTTAATGAATTAATATATACAACTTTTTATTTTAAATATTTATAAGAAATACTATGTACTCCGTATTAATGAGAAATAGTACGTGGGGTTAGGATCTTTTTTTTTTACTATTAGGTAAAAATTCGGATGGGTAAACCTTATCCGAGAGCATCCTGACGGATGAGGTCTAAGAGACCTATATCATGGTACAAATCAGCTCCCATGGTAGAGTAGCTAAGGTGTGCGACCTTATCCGTTACTCGGTTACCAATACGGGAAATATGGGTGATTCGAACGTTATTACCTTGTTTAAGTAGTACTTGGACATCAGACATAATTAATTCGATTTCTCAGGGGCACCCAGTATGTGTGCGTAGATAATTGACAATAATTTTTTAGTCTCCAATTATTATATATGTTATTTGTAATTGTTTAGCATTTTCCACCCCAAGCCGGAGGGCTAAAGCTTCCGCCATAAGTGGGGATTCTCCATTAATAGTCTTCCCCCCAATGCTAATCGGTTCTCCATGCCACTCCCTGATGATGTAGCCAATAGAGCTGTTTCAATTTGATATGAAGGAGCCGTCAAAATTTAACTTGAACTTGCCTACCGACGGCTTCCTCCAACGACTTTCTTTTCCATTTGTTTTTTAGGGTCGTTTCTCCACACTAAGTTTCGGTAATTCCTCTTTTTCAGTAGCATTCCAACTGTGAGCTCGTTTCCAATTATCTATATTCTCCCTCACCCGTTTCTTAAGGGCCTCCATTGAAGGAATGTTTTCCTGTCTAAATATAGTCTGATTCCTAATAAACCATAGTGTCCACCATCTTATAGTTATACTCTGTCTTTTTTCAACAGGGAGGGTGGTTCCCACTATTTGTAAAACTTGGTCCGTATCTCCATTCTCCGATAGCAGGTTTTGGATTTTTTGAGATAGTTCTCTTGTGAATTGTGGTTGGAAGTTGTTAATGGGGCATTTTATGAATAAGTGAATGCCATCCTCCTCAGATTGGTTGCATAGGGCGCAGGTGTTTGGAACCGCAACCCCTTTTTGGTATAAACGGCTAGCCGTGGCAATGCCTTTTTGTTTTCTCTTCCATATGAGTTTTTTATTTTAGGGGGCACAACCAGTCTCCAAATCCAAGAAAATTTGTCAAGGGATATTTGTGACGGGGAGGAAATTAAGTTATATGTACTCGATGTTGTGAACCAACCCTTTTTCGTTGGCCACCAGTACAGTCTGTTGGTCATAGGGGTGATTGGCAAGGGAATTTTGATAATGTCCTCTGTAATAGTGGCTGGAAGGACAGAGAGAAGCTTCTCCCTCCACCATTGTCCTCCCATGATGTAGTCGCTAACAGAGTCATTTAGATTTATGTTTTGTTGAGGATCTATTCTCTCCTCTAGTGGTTTTGTTGATACCCAATTGTCTTTCCGGAACTTAATAGACTTCTCATCTCCCACCAGCCATATGAGTCCTGACTTGAAAGTCGAGATTAGTGCACTCATTTTCGCCCATTGCCACGATGTATTGCCTTTTTTGTGTAGTTAAGAATGTGAATGTCTTTTAGATATTTGTGTTGTATAATTTTGACCCAGGAGTTCTCTGGTTCAACTAGAATTTTCCATAGAAGTAAGGGTTGGAGAGCTTCATTCATTTCTTTGGTTTTCCTTATTCCCAATCCTCCCTCAGCTTTTGATTTACATATTATGTCTCAAATAATGAGCGGGCTATGTTGTGCATCTTTATTCTCGAAGAAGGTTTTGTTGATTTGGTCTAGTTGTTTATGTATTGCTCCTGAGAGCATGAAACTCTGCATCGTGTATAAGGGATTCGCTGATAGGTTAGAGGCTATAAGGGTTGCTCTTCCCTTTTGTGATAGTGCTTTGCACGCCATTTACTCAACTGATCTTTGGACTTGCAAATTATTTCTCCGAAGATTTCCTTGGTGACCCTCCCATTGATGATGGGGCAACCCATGTATTTTTCCAAGCTTCATTCTAGAGGTATGTTGAGAATCCCTTCTAAGTCCCGTGCTTTTGTTCTGGGAATACCGAAAGTGGTTTGAAACAATGATTTATGATAGTAAACTTTTGCCCTGGCCATTTACAATAGTCTTCAATTATGTCTTTTACTTTTAGACAGGCTGAGTTACTCCCTTTCGAGAATATAATTATATCATCCGCAAATGCCAGAAAAGGAACACGGGGACCCGAGAGTCCAAATGTAAATCCGACACAGTTGTGCTCGGACTCGGCTTCTGTCATTAGTTTACGCGCTAATACTTATGCTCCTAGAAGGAAAAGGAAAGGGGAGAGGGGATCCCCCTGTCTTATGCCTCGCGTTGGTTTGAACAGATCTGTGGGTTCGTTATTTACCAATACCGAGAAAGATATCGTAGTTACACATTCCATGATAATATCCACAAATTTTTGGTGGAACCTAAATCTTTGGAGAACGAATTTTTTATATTGCCAATCTACTCTATCGCATGCTTTTTCCGTGTCGAGTTTTATTGCAGTCCACCCCTTTGGACTTTTCGTAGTGCAAAAAGAGTGGAAAATATCGTGCGCAATTAGGATATTGTCTTGAATGGCTCTATCAGATACAAATGCCCCTTGTAAAGGGTGAATAACCGTGCCCATTATTGTTTTTAGGCGTTCAGTTATTATTTTTGAGATGATCTTATATAGAGTAGAGCACAGACTAATCGGTCAGTAATGTGTCGTCATCGAGGGGTTATCGTTTTTCGGAATTAAGGAGATGAAGGTGTGATTTATTTGTTTTATAAGATTGCCAGAATGGAAAAAAGCTTTCATGGCCCGAAGGATATCGGGGCCAACGATGTCCCAATATTTTTTTATAGAACTCTGCGGTCATTCCATCTGGTCCAGGGGATTTGTTGTTACCCATTGAGAAGACTGCTTTTTTTATTTCACTATTGGTTGGTTGATGGATGAGTAATTTATTTTCTTCCTCTCTTATGAACAGGTTAATCACTGAGAGATATTCTTCTATTTGGGAACTGGTATAGTGTTGGGGGCTCTCGACTAAATCTCATTTCGAAGACTCTTTGGATTTCTTTTTTAATATTATCATCCCCCATTATCTGGGTTTCTTCTGTTGAGGTAATTGTTCTAATTATTTTTCGGTTTCTTCTTCTTGTGGCTACTCTGTGGAAATAAAAAGAGTTGGTGTCTGCTAGGCTTAAGTGTTTTGATTTAGCTCTTTGATTCCAGTAGGTTTTATGGAAGAGTAGTAATTTTTCTTTTTTTAACAATAGGTTTTGTTCTTTTGTGTACGCATCTGGGCTTTGACTAGTAGGTTGCCTTGATTGAATTTCCATCAGTGCCTCGTCCACCTCTTGGATCTGCCGGAATATGTTTCCGAATGTTTTCTTGTTCCATCTTTTGGCTTTTTGTTTAAGGATTTTTTATTTATGTGTTATTTGGAACATTACAGAGCATGTACATGAAGCTCTCCAAGCTTGTTTGACGATGTTTCGAAAATCTTTTCTCTGTAGCCAGATATTTTTGAATTTGAATGGAGGTGGCTTGAAGGAAGTGTTTTTAGATATATTGATTGTTATGGGACAGTGGTCCGAGTTTGAAAATACTCCATTTTTTGTTGCCAGGTCCGGGAAAGAATTGATTATCTCATTATGAACAAGTACCCTATCAATTTTTTCAAATATGTTATCCGGATCCGCTTGTTTTTCCTCCGGGTAAATGGATTACCGAACGAAGGAATCTCTTGCAAGGAGCAAGCATCCTTAAATTCCATTAATCTCTGAAATCTTTATGGTTGTGATTCTGCACCGCCGTATTTGTCAGAAGGTTGGCTTATTTCGTTTAAATCTCCCATGACTAAGCTGGGAAGGTTACTTTGGGTAATCAGATCATATAGGTCTCTCCAAAATGTTTCTTTCTCTGAAGAGCTGGGGGGGGCGTATACAAAAAGCATTAAACATTCAAAATTTTCCTTTATGTTCTCGTACTTAACTCCAATGATTCTTGGAAGATGAATAGTGACCGAGATGGTTTCATCAATGAATGAGTTTTCATTCCACAATAGCGTTATTCCCCCCGCCCTGCCTGACGCTGGAGACCAACATATTTTCGTAAATCCCGCATTTCTCCACTGAGATTTTTTTGGCTCTATTTTAGTTTTTTTTTCTGCTAAAATGAGCATTTGTATGTGATCAAGAGTACGCCATCCATTAATGTTTGTCCAGAAGGTTGTTTTTCCGATTCCTCGACAGTTCCAATATCGTATAATCATGATCACCTTATTTTCGCATGGGCGGGCAACAGGTAGCCCAACCCATACCAACATCTTTCCTCATTGTTAGGTTATGTAGTCTTATTCAGACAGGTTTGTTGCATGATATACTTAGAGCTTTTGCTTTTTTTCAGCTTTCTTCTCCTTAGGGTTATGAATCTCACTAAGGAAGGTGTTAGAACTTCCTTGGTTGTTTCCTTGAATTGTTAACAACAGGTTATAACCTAAGTATTTTGGGTTCTTGTTATTGCCTAAGGGTTCAAATATAGGGAATAGACAAGTGTTTTTAGCACTGTTGCAACTTTCAAAATTACTTGGTTCAACTGCTTGAAAGCTAATTACAAAATTGATTGTGATAGGGATGAGAGAATCAATCCCCTTGACCCCCTTCTGCACTAATAATTCTAGTGTATAAATTTAAGATTTAGCATTGGTGTTTGTACCGTAATGAGTTGAAATGGTAGGGATTATGGTGGAAATAAGAATGTTTTGTTTTTGTTTCATAAGTTCAAGTATAGACCATATCAACGTTACTCGCTTGGCACCAGATAAATAATCAAATGATGGGAAGAAATATAACCCAAAGAGGCAGATCATTAAATAGTATGGGTATAAATCCAAGTAATTCACTAACCTAAGCTCCTTTAGAAAGGAAAGTGAATAATAACTTGAACTTTTGTACATAGAACGCCACCACGTTTTGGGAACAAGATAGCATTTCGACACAAAGCATCGACCAATCAATAGTCTTAAAATCATGATAGCATAGGCAGAAGCCAAAATATTTACTAATACAGCAAACACCAAATGAGTACCAACCATCAATCTCCAACATAGAAGATCGATCGGCGCTATACAGACAAAGTATTTTGATGGGATTAAATTCCTTAAAAACCTTAACCGTAGTCTTATACAGTGATGTGAACATATAGAGATTAGACAAAACCACAACTTTAATGGGTGAACTAATCACTTCTTTTACTTTAGTAATCCAACAAATTATAGGAGCAAGTCAATCAATATGGATGGGGTTTGGTAGGAGGAGAAGATTGTTATGGAGCCATTTATACACATAGACTAATTTACTCATATCATAAGGCGTTACCTAAATCAGTTTGATGGCAACAATGACAGTCGAAAGATCGATTACAAACCAAGGTCAACTAACATATACCAAAGGCGATAGGCGGATCACATGGAGACTCAAACAAGGACGGCTAAAGATACGCTTAAGCCACAAATTGGTCATGAATAAGCCACCAAGGACACAGTTAACCCAACTACGAGGCCACAAAGGGGCAAATGTGTAAACCCAATAGATTTGTAAATGGATGTACACACTGCAGTGATCTTGTAATAGTAAATCTTCACTAATCACCCACCAAGGGAGAAAGGTACTTAGATGAGAAGCCCTAAGGCGGGTTATCAATAGGGGTGTGCATGATTCGGTCTAAGTCGAATTGTTGGACCGAACCAACACAAACTGAACCGAACCAAACCTAACCGAAATTTTTCGGTTCGGCTTTCGGTCCGAGAATTTTCATTGTTCGGTTCCATTTGTGTTCGATTTCGGTTGGGTTTGTGTTAAACCGAATTTTTTATAAATATTCAACTATATACAAATATATATATTTTATATATACACATATATAAAGTGTATACATGTCTATACACTATACAGTGTATATATACACTAATACACATTTTTTTTAGTGTAGTGTGTAGTTTGTATAAATACACTTATATACAGTGTATATACACAAATATATACACTAATACATTTTTTTTTTGTTCGGTTTGTGTTAAATCGAATTTTTTTTAAATATATTTTTTTAAATTTCTTTTTATGAAAATTCGGTTCAACTATGTTAAAACCGAACCGAACACAAACAAAACCAGCAAATATCCAAACCGAACCTAATGCTTTCGGTTCGGCTTTCGGTTTTGAAATTTTAAGATTTTCGGTTTCGGTTCGGCCCAGTTCGGGTCGTTTTAGACCGATGCACAACCCTAGTTGTCAATTGGTTTTTTTATCAACACTTTAATCCAGTGGAGAAGTAGAAGATAGATTTGCTTAACAGAAAGGGATAGGAAATGAAAAAGCACACAAGGAAAGAACAGAATTAACCAAGTACCTTTCACTTGGATTACCTTTAGCTTCATCCACACAAGCGCCTTTCTCTTCTGATTTTTTACTCCCTTGGACTTGGAAGCAAAAGCAAAGTTTGCACAATCTAGGAGGACCGAAGCCCTCTCAGCAGTTTTTTCTTTCTCAAATAAATTGAGACCCTTCAGGGGGTGTAAGATGGAGGTACAGAAAGCTCTGGCTCCATGGGTGATTTGCCTTTGTCAGCCTCAGGGGAACCCATCAGCCAAAACAAAGAGGAAAGGTAATGAGTATTTAGTAAATGTTTCAGCAAATATGTTTGACAAAGCGAGAAAGGAGAGGAGTGAGTACAAACCTCTCTCCTCGAGCCTTTTTTAAAGAGAAATCCAATAGAAAAGAAGAAGAAAAGGAGAAAAGCCTGGGACATAACCATACCTCCCTCCAAATTCCTTGAAGCAGTGGCAAAACTCAAAGCCCTCTTTCAATTTGAGCCAACCATCACAACCAATTACCCCAAATAATGAAGAGATGAATACTCGGAATAAATTTGGCCAAGGGGGAGGTTTGATACGCCATCCTTCACACCAGAACACCTCAGTTGCCAAGAACCAATCGATTGAAGGGGTTAAATCAAACAAGCTAACCATGAGGAAGAACCAGGGAGCAGTGCACCATGCGCTTTTATTTTGGGCGCAAAGAGACATCTCGCCCACACAAGAACCCCGTAAGGTCCTAGCTGCGCGGATTGGAAGGAAAGGGGTTTTGTCAACATTATTGATTGGCCGGACTGAAGATTTGAGGGTGGATTGTTCCCAATTTTTGGCTTGAACACCATTGAGGGCTAGGGTTTCCTGAGCGAAAAGTCAAAATATAAATAAAATTCATATTTATGAGGTTAATTTTTTTTTTTTCTAATTTACCATTAATGGAATCTCATGTAATTTAATAGATAACTATCTTTTTTAAAAAAAATTAATATTTTTGAATTAAATATATAGTATATATTTATTACGTTAGTTTATTAAAATATCTATTCACAGATGGATTGTGGCTACATAATATTTTGGTAAATTATTTTGGTCTAAAAAAATATTGATGTAAATAAAATAACAATTATTAAATAATTAATTTTTATATAAATAATTTTTTCCACCCAAAAATAATCTAGATATAAATAAAATAGCACTTATCAAATACTACATATTTATCTATTAATATTTTTGGTAAGTATGACTATGAAGTATTTTTCATTTATATTTTTATCAATTAACTAAAAATATATATATAGATAGATTGTGGCTTATATAATTTTTCTATAAATTATGATAACATATTTTTTTTTTTCTAGAATCAACCACAACGCGCCACATAGGATTTTTTTTCCCTAGATTCAATCACAACACGCCACATAGGACGCTATGATCGATTTTAGTACGCCACATAGGACGATATGAATCGGTTTGAGTATATGTATATAGATTTATTACTTAGAAAATAATTTTCCAAATTTAATTAATTTATAATTTGAGCGAGAAAAAAAAGTAGAGTACCAAAACATAACAAGAAAGGGTTTGAAACGATGACACGCTCTCTTCGGAGGGCTTGAAAAAAACCCCAAATTTGGGTGTAAAGAACACTGTCGTCGATCGCCTCTTCAAAGGATAAATACCACCTCTTTGGAGGCTGAGAACCGAGGTCTTAGGCCTGCCAACCCTCTTTGCCTTCTACCGTCCTCCATGTTTCTGGAAAAGAACACCCCCGGGTTGTCGATTCGAGCTCCAGTCGTTCTCCTTGGCTCTGGCCTCCCACTGGGCACCTTGTCTATTCACTCTGTTTGCGTCGATTTTATTATCCGATGATGAAATCGCCCTCTTTGGGCACTCAAAAGATGCTTCTCTCTTGGTGGTGACACCGACCGAATTGGTTATGGATTTCGTGTTCCTCCCCCTGTTGTAGGTTTGAGCTTGACCGCTTGTCGTTGTTCTTCTCCGGCTGGCCACGATGGCTCCGCCTTAGGTGTCTCCATCTCTACCCGGATCCCGGTCTTGGTCTTTCTCATTACCTATCTCTATTCATATGAGGTCACCTGGGTTCGGTGGCTGTATTCGTTTTCGTAGCCGGGCTTCAGTCCTCTTTGTCATACTTGCCTATATCTTTCCTTTTTAGGAATTGTGTACCTCGTGGTCACAAAAGATTTGTGGTATAGGTTGTCAGATCTCCTCCCTACCATTTCTTTTCCTTCCCGTGGCCATAGCAAAACCAGTCCCCTAGATTTTCCGGGTTAGACAGCGTCGGTGGTTGCCTCGACCCTCCTTCCTCTGGCTCCCCTTGGCTTCCACTGTTTCTATTGCCTGGATCCGCTGTGTTGTTGCTACTTACCCATCATTTTCAACACACCTGGTCAACGACCAGTGGCGGAGCCAAGATTTCCGTCAAGGGGGTACTAAAAAAATTTCGTGAATTTTTTTTTATTGGGTAAAAATTTTGGATGAGAATAATTACTATCTGATAGCATCCTTGCGATGAGGTCAACAAGACCTCGATCAATGTATAGGGAAGGGTTAGCGGCAACATGAGCAAGGTGTGCAACCTTATTTTCTACGTAGTTACCATTACGAAGAATGTGAGAGAACGAGACTTCGTTAAACTTTGTAAGAAGTAAACTATGGTCTGACATAATTAGTTTGATTTACCATGGAAATTTGGCACTATTCTTGAGATAGTCGATGATTATGAGGGATCCCCTTCAATAATAATTTTGTTAATGTTTAGTTCTATTGCTTTTAATATTCCTGCTCTAAGAGCCAAAGCCTCGACCATCAGAGGTGTTTGGTTCCCAATTAGACTGCATCTCATTACCTTTGGTAGTCCGTTATCATTTCTTATTACATATCCTATTGACCCTTGTCGATGAGTAGGGGTGGACCCATCGAAATTCAATTTCATTTTCCAGCTAGGCGGTTTCTTCCATTTGTCACTCTTTCTGTGCCTTACCATTTTGTTCTGTGGTTTTTTGTGACTATTGAGATCACTGTCGCTCTTACTATTAAATTTTCCGCTTTGCTCCATGCATTCCTACCTGCTGCAAGATCCAATGATTTCAGATTAACCAGATAGTCCACTAGTGGAAAACCATAGCTTGTTTTTCCTGGGAATTTAATTGTCCTGTGATGGTTGCTAATATTGGCCCAATTTTCCTAGATTTCTTAATACATTCGCTAATAGTATTTTTGACAATAGCCGAGAGGCTGGAGAAGAATAATGAGTATTTACACTCAAAAAATAAGTGAGTAGCATCCTCTTCATGGTGATTGGAGATAGAACAGTAGGAAGGGACCGCTACGCCCTTTTTTGACAAACGAGTTGTAGTTGGTAGTTCGTCGTGACAAACTTTCCAAAGAAAGTTTTTAATTTTGGGAGGGGTATTAATTTTCCAAATCAATGTATTCTCATCATCTTTCTAATCCATATATTTTGTGTTAAATTTATATGCATCAGAAGTTGTAAATCATCCATTTTTATCCGGCCACAAGTATATTATGTCTTGTATGTTATTTTTAGGTAAGGGTATGTCAGCTATTTGCTTAGCCGTATCAGTAGGCAAAACTAGTTTAAGTTTATCTAAACTCCATTCTCCATTAATGATGTATTGATCAACCATTTCTTCTACATTGTTCCTTCCTGATATTGTACACTGTCTTTGTATGTCATTAACTGGAGCCCATTGGTCTTTCCAGAACTTTATGGTTTTTCCATCCCCTACTGCCCAAGCTAGACCGTTCTTAAATGACTTAATTAATTTTCTTAGTTGGGTCCATTGCCAGGAGGCGTTTCCTCTCTTCTCAAATTCTAGTACATTTGTTGATTTTCGGTACTTATATTTGATAATTTTAACCCAACTATTATCAGGTTCAACAATGATTTTTCATAGAAGCTTCATTTGAAGCGCTTCATTCATGTCCTTGGATTTTCTAAGTCTCATGCCACCTTTAGATTTTGCTCTACAGACTTTATCCCAACTTAATAAGTGTTTGTATTGAAAGTCTTTGTTCCATAAGAAAATTCTGTTTATCTTGTCTAGGTTTGAGAGTATTGAGACTGAGAGAATAAAGCTTTGCATGGAATATAGTGGTTTGGAGGCTAGATTTGAATTGATTAAAACTGACCTTCCATGTTGAGATAGAGCATCAGTTTCCCACTTAGTCAGCTAGTTTGTTGTTTTTCCTAAGATTTCCTCAAACATAGTTTTATTTACTCTTCCATTCACGAAAGGACATCCCAAATATTTATCCAGTTTAATTTGTCTAGAAATGTTTAGGCAACCTTCCAACACAGGTATCCTTGTACTGGAATACCAGAAGAACCTTAGAAAGCCGATTTATAGTAGTTGACCTTTTGTCCCGAAATTTGACAGTACTCATCAATAATAGTCTTTACTTTGCCACATGCTGTTAAATTTCCTTTAGAGAAAATAATAATTTCATCAACGAATTCTAGAAAGGGAATTTTAGGACCTGAGTGGCCAAACCGGAATCCAATGCCAGACTAATCCAAATTGGATTCCCAACTTAGCTTTCGAGCTAACACTTCCGCACCTAGAATAAACAAAAACGGAGAGAGAGGATCTCCTTGCCTAATGTCTCTTGTTGGTCTGAACAGTTTTGTCGGACCATTATTGACTAAAACGGAGAAAGACACCGTTGTTACGCATTCAATACCGATTCTATGAAATGCCAATCTACCCTGTCGTATGCCTTTTCCATATCTAACTTAATAGCTTGCCAACCTTTCGAGCCCTTGCGAGTTTTGAAAGAGTGAAAAATCTCATGGGCTATGAGGATATTATCTTGAATAGTTCTATCTGAAACAAAGGCCCCTTCAAAAGGATGTATTAGTTTTCCTATGACCTTTTTTAGACGCTCCGTTACAATCTTAGATATTATCTTATATACTGTCGAGCATTGGCTAATGGGTATTTAGTCCTTAGTTTTTGATGGGTTATCACATTTAGGAAGTAAGGTGATAAAGGTGTGGTTTACTTTCCGGAGCAATTTCCCCGTATGAAAGAAAGACTTACTGGCTTTAACAACGTCGCCCCAAATGATGTCCCAGTAAGTTTTATAGAATTCAGTCGTCATCCCATCGGGGCAAGGGGATTTATTGGCTCCTAAAGACCAAATTGCTTCCTTTATTTCTCCATTTGATGGTTGGTTGCACAGGAACCTATTCTCATCCTCGGAAATAGATGGAGAAATAAGCTCAAGGTAGTTATTCAAGAGATTTGTACTGACTGGTTCTTTCGTGATTCTTGTGGCAAAATCCTTGCTAATTTCTGATCGAATGTTTTGTTCTCCACATATTAGGGCTCCTGAATTAGAAGAAATGTTCCTTATAATTTTTCTATTTCTTCTGCCAGAAGCTACACGATGGAAGTAGGCTGTGTTAGAATCAGCTAACTTGAGATGTTTGGATTTGGTTCTTTGACACCAGTATTCTCTTTGGAACTGGAGTAGTTCCTCTTTTTTGGAAATTAATTGTTTTTCTTTTGCCACATTCCTAAAATTGCTTATACGTTGCATCTGTACAAGCTCTCTCTCCAGTTCCTGTACTTGCCTAAAGATGTTACCAAATGTAATTTTGTTCCACTCTTCGGCTTTTTCTTTCAAAACTTTGGTTTTACAAACTAGTCTAAACATGGTTGTTCCCCTATGATCATTTCGCCAGACTTGTGTAACAATATTCCGAAAATCCTTTCTTTGAAGCCACATATTTTCAAATTTGAAATGAGGTGGTCTAAAAGAATGCTCTGTGTTTAGACTTAAAGAAATTGGACAGTGGTCAGAGGATGAAAAGGCACCGTTTACAACTAAGAGATCAGGGAATTTTTCAAGAAACTCATGTTGCACGAGGACCCGGTCAAGTTTCTCAAGGATGTTATCTTCCCCCTCCACCTTTTTCCTCCAAGTAAATTTGTTACCCGAGTAAGTGATCTCCGAAAGTGAACATAGGTTCTTGAATTGAGTTAATCTCCATAATCTATTATAACTACTTGTTGCTCCACCCTCCTTTTCATCACTACAACAGATTTCGTTCATATCCCCCATAACTAAGCATGGAAGGTGCTCCGCACTTATAATTGTTGTAAGACTATTCTAGAAAGCTTCTTTATCCACCGCATGAGGTGGGGTATATACGAAAAAAATGACACCCATGAAGTTCTTATCTATACATGAATATTTAACTCTAATAACTCTTGGCATTATTATTTCCACCTCGATTGATTCGTTTAGCAAGTGAGTCTCATTCCAGAGTAAACCGATACAACCCGATATGCCATTTCCAATTCACCATATTGATTTATTAAAACCACTCGTTTTCCAAATCTTATCCAGTGGTATTTTGTCAGTTCTAATCTCCGCTATGGCCATTAGCGAGATGTGTTTGTTTATTTGTAATGCTTTGAGATCTATCCATAGATTAGGTATCCCTAATTCCCTAATGTTCCAGAAGTAGATTTTCATAATAACCGTTTAGAAGCTGTCAGGATTCTGGGGTATTCTAAGCCTCACAGCGGCCAATGTTTCTTGAAGAGAGCTTTCACTAGATCAGTTTGAAGGGAGGTAATCTTGGGTTTCTTATACTTGACTTGAGATGAAACAAAGTTTAAATTGGTAAAGACATTAACAAAGATTGCACCACAATTAATAGTGGGTGAACAATCACCGCAGATACAATTACTTGACCATGATGTTACATAGTAAACTCCACCCTTGGCAAAACAATCGAAATCAAATAGATATAAGGGGGTAGTCGATACGCTTAACCTACATTTCAATAGGCAGATAATCAAAATCATACATGGAAAGTTTAGCACCCGCTTGACCTGCCAATCATACAAGCACTGGAAAGCAAAGGACACGCAATGCTTACACCATAGACATCTAACAATACATTCAAATACAACACACATAATTGTTCTTGAGACACCGACACCATAGACATATACCACAGGTACACAACATAAGTATATAACACAAGCCAGCAAGAGGAAAGAAACCCAGAGGGCCACAACCCTTGCAGAGCTCATTAAGTCAAATGGATCAACCATGGAAGCCATCTTAGTCCTAGCATGTTTAGAACCCTTTTGACAATTACACCAACAACCAAATCGAATTTTACCCAAAATAAGGCTCTTCCAGCATAGTGCATCCCTATAGCATTTGTAATTTATACCCTTCAGCAAGGATGACACTGCATTAGTTTTTACTAGGCTGATCAAACACCACCTGAATTCAGTTTTAGAAAGCAATTTCTTCCTTGCCAACCATAACTGATAACATCCCAAGAGGGATATACCAGGAGCGTCATAAGGATTACTCATAGGGAATAAATCTCGGTTTGGCTTGGCTTTGTATATAAAAAAAAAGCATCATAAACCTTAGTGAATGGTAGAAGAGCCACAGGAAAAAAAAATGTACGACCCTTAATTACATCATGAGGGATTAACAAAAGTAGCCCTGGCAAACAGAAAGCTTTCTTCCAAAGTTGCATGTATATAGATATCTAGACCAACAACCACAAATAAAGAAAAGAAGGACCAATTTGACATAAGAGTATATACCAAATCAAATAGGGCATTACAATCACTTTGTAATTTCTTTTTTGTTTTATCGCTGCACTGGTGATTTCAAAAACATAATTAATGTTAAGAGATCCCAACAAACAGTTTCTTGTCACCTTGGCATCACTCGAGAAAGAGAACTCCTCAACCTCTGCAATATTACCTCGCAAATGGAACCAGTTGGTTGAATTATAGGTAAAAAGAAGCTCATCATAAGAGGATTTCCACACATACCTGATCCAGTTCCGGATAGTCTTGGCCTCAAAGGGTTACCAATGGAGGCTAAAAATTGATAGATACAGTCCATCCCACTTCCAAGAAGCGAGACCACCCAAAGCCAAACGATGGCTAGTCTCCATAAACCCATTCCGGGGTAGGACAACGAGGTCTTAATTCGCATCACCGTTCTCGATTTCAGAGTTTCCTCATGAGCATCATAGAAGATAAGCGAGGAGGGAGAATGAGAGAGTACTAACCCTTCCAAAGCCGAGAAGCAAGCAGAGAACATCATCTCGGCCAAGCTCACCGACGAACATCCAGGAAACGCTGCAAGGACAGCAGCCACCCGAGAACGAGCAAATCGACACCAGATCGGAGCCCAAAGGCATCAGCCAACAGATCTTCAAGCATCGAACGGAACATGGCGGATTTGGCCACAGCGGGGGACGAAGAGACCATACCCTCACCAAAGCCACCGACAAGAGACTCAGAACCTTCTCTGCTGGATGTCGATCAACCATAAGAGCCCTAAGGCTAAACCAACAACTTATCCCCAATTTTGGGAAATCAAAAAAATCCTCCTCAAAATCTCCATCGAAGAGCACCCTAAGGTACCCGAAGACGAGAGATCGACTGAAGATAGGACCATCATCAAATCGAAGAAGGTAGAACAAGAAATCAGACTGTATTTTGTACTGGGTGATGATTGATTTCTCACTCAATCTAGGGCTCTTTCGGAGGAGGATGAACTCAATCACAAAAAGGGTGGAGTCAAGTTTGGGATTATCAAAAAAAGAGTTTCTCTCTCTTGTTTTCTCTCTCATTATTTCTCGAATAATTTCGTGAAATATTGTTTTTGGTGTGTACTTATTAAGAAGATTTTAAAAAATATATATTCAAAAACACTAAAATTGTAATTTGTTAATGATTTGTTTTGTATTTAAATAGAAAAGTAACAAAAAAATAGAGAGAAACAAAAAATATAGAAAAGAAGACGAAGAATTACTTTTAAAACAATATTGAAAGAAAAGGTTAAATGTATAATTTAAACATAATATAAATATGACATTTTTTAATGAAATTGTTGATAGAAACAAAAAATATAGAGAGAAATCAAGAAGAATTAATGATATAGTAAAACAAATAAAAAGTAAAGGAGCTGAGATTTGAACTAAAGAACATTTGATTCTCCTTTCTTCCTTCCTTTACCACTTCAGCTAAATAACACTCTTGTTTCAAATATTATTTAAAGATGTTATATTACGTTAAAAAATACTAAATATATGGAAAAAAAAATGTATTTAGGCAGCTCCCTCTCTGGCCCGATTGCGGCTCGGCTCGACTCATACTGTCCAAGACCACTGATTCGTTGTCGTTCGGTGGGCGGTTGTCACCCACGCCATTCTCGGCTCATACCTTTCCCTTAAATGCATCTTCCTCTGGCCCGATTGCGGCTCGCTCTTGCCTTCTCTGGTGGATTTCGGCATCTCCCTCTCTCCGTGGTCTTTAGCTCGGTCTCTCTCTTGCGCCCCAAGTCATGCCGGACATTCCGGGAATGTTTTCGAATTTTTTACTGATCGTGTTATTCATGACAAGGGTTTTTGAAATCCCTTTTTCGGTGACACAACAATTTATAATAACTGTATAAATAACCAATTAAATATTAATTAAAAAATAGAAGAGTATGTCGATTGGCTAGAATGTGCGGAGTTACTTTGTGGTGTGATTGTTTGGCTTTGGGGCTAGCGGTATTGGGCGGTATTTTTCTCCTTTGTTGACGCACGAGAGGTCGTGGAGTTGATCGAAACTTGAATGTTGATCGATATCAAAGTCCAAATATGAGGTTTCCACTTAGTTTCTCAGGGATTCTCTGCGTCGCCGCCTCTACCAACGGGCATAAGAAATGCTGCACGCTACTTCTGTTCTTTCATCGATAGTACTAGCCTACGTTTATAACTGCACTCTTCCAATTCGGTTTTTCTACTTTCTTGTTGATTTTTCGTTATAACGTTGACTTTTTTAGTCTATCAACCCATCAGACATGTGCGATGTGTCAAATTTTTACTTAATTAAAAAAAAACGTGAAACACTTCCAAATGGGCTCAAATAATTCAAATGAAACACACTAACAACTTACATAAGATTGAACAGTTGCTCCTTTGCAAAGGAACAAAATCAATCGAAAAATGGCCCCCACCTTGCACCTCATGATAAACCATAATCCTACAAAGAACGAGAGAGAACCCACAAACAACACACTACATACAAGTAACAAGTAACAAGTAACAAGCCCTTTTCCCTCTCACCCAATAACATGGTTTGCTCTTGCAACTGGGTCCTTCGCCCACATGGCCCTCAGCAGCTTTAGCATCAACCTTGCCTTTGCCTTTGCCCTCCCACTGCACTGACTCTGCAACAGCAACAAAAGCTGTGTCAACGCCCCAACTTTTACTGCCTCCTCCCTAGCTTCCCCTGATTCACTGCACACTACTATCAGACTTTGCACTGCACTCTCACTCCCCTGATGATCACTCACCCTAAACACCATCTTTACCAGTGCTTTCACCCCACTTTCTTCACCCAGCAAGGCCTCCTTGCCACCCTCCACCTCCAGCAATACCTCCACTGCCACCATCGCCGCCCCGAGCCCCGGGCACCTACCCCTATTTAGAGACTTTAAAATGTATCTCACCAGGCTTCTGACAGCTTTTAATTGGACTATCTTTTCAAGGCTTTTTTGGTGGTTTTGATCAGCGCAATGCTTGCATAATGCAAGAATGAACTTAACACCTGCCTCTGAGACCTCTCCAATGTCATGTTCTTGATCATCTTGGCAGTGTATCAGACTTATTATTGACCGCTGGATGTCGCCTGAGTTTCTTATGATGGAAGATAACTCCTTGGACTGTGACAGACCAGCTTCCAGGAGATGGCAAAGGCTGATCTTGATCAGCGGGGTGCCCTTTTCAAGCAAGGCTAACAAGGAACCCAACTTTGACTCTTCTTTGATCATATTAAGACACCCAGGATCACTTACTGGAGCCAACTTAGCTGCAGTGGCTAATGCCAACTCCACAACCTCCAAACTTGGGCGGCTGCAACCGGCGGGTTCCCTCCGAAAAGCTAGCTCCAGCAATAACCGAAAGAACCCGAATCGGATCAAATCCTCATCTCCCAAGGCCCTCAGTTGTTGGAGGGCCTCCATCTTCTTCTCCCAAAGGGGTTCTTGGGACTCAAGGATATGCTTCATTGCAGACAATTCCTGATCGCGGGGATGATCAGCCCCCAGGAGACACCGGGTCCGGGCCACCTGATCAACCCACTGGCTGATCAGGTGGCGGAGAGTGCGATTAGGGACCATGGAGAGGTCATGGAGCCTCAGCATTGTGACAGGGCAGGTGAAGTTTCCAGAAGAAATCCACTTCTGAATACAAGGCCTATCATAGGTCTGGCCAGTACAAAGTGTTACCGGGTCTGTGAACAAATCTAGGCTAATTGGACACCTGAACAACTCCGGGATCGACATTTTTGGCCTCTACTCTTATGGATTTGCAAGCAATTCATGGCAGAAAAATGGGATGTGAACAAAAATCCAACAAATGAAAGCTGTTCATATAGAAAGAGAGAGATAATTAAGCAAATAGGAGTGGGTGAGTAATAATAGAAAAGATGAATAGGAGGAGTTGGGGAGAGCTCATCAGAAGCACTAACTGGTCCCGTTAGGTCTTTATCAGTGGTTTATTACACTTGAATTTACCTTTTATTTTAATGATGAATTTGTATATAAAAAAATAAAGGAGTCAATCTTACCCACCATAGATGAACTGCAATCAATGTTGTCTTTGAACTTTGAACGGCGATATCACTTTACAAGCGAAAAGTGACAGGAGAGGGTGATATGTTGTTCAATTGGAGTTGTGGGGGAGAGAGGTGTGAGTATATTCAACAACAATTACGTTGGATTGTAAGTCGCAATAGTTATCTAGCTAGATAGCATATCGGATCCACTTCATATAATTGTTACCCATGCGCGCGGTTTTACTTTGTGGACTCTTTTAACATTTGGTCAAGAATTGAATAAGATCCCCAACTATCTCATTTCAATTATAGAGAAAGGAAAATCACAGTATAAGACTATAAAAAACATAAAATTCAAACTATCTGTACTGCATTTGTATGAGAGGGCTTGAAATATTCTCTTACAAAAACATTTTGTTATTTAGGGTTAAAACTCATTTATCTATTTTTTTTTTAAAAAAAATAAGAGTTTATAATAAAATCACCGTAAGGTTACGTACGCTACGCTGTGTTATGGGTTACAACTAATTATTTTTTGTTTGCGTATTGCTTCAAGAATTTGTGCACATGGAATAGGAGGGTGGATAGGGGAATGAAACGGGGGACTCCAGGAATGGGTTTCTTGGCTGCTTTGTGTGCGTTGACTAGTCAAACTAACCATCTATAGTCTATACTGCTATTTTTATTCCGAATCAATTCAAACACTTTTTTTTTTCTTTGGTGGAAATCGCACACTTTTGTCTCAACTCTAGAAAACGGAATAACATTTTTGCGTATTTAATGATTTAAGTACTACCGCCGTTAAAAATATAAAAATACAAGTTTTTTTCTAGAGATTACACGTTTTAATTTTTTTTACATGTAATAAAATATTAACTGTCTGGTGAAAAATTTCTTATAATTTCATATTTTTTAATAAACATGAAATTGTTAAAAATTAATATTTTACTAAATATTTTAGATTTTTTTTAAATAAAAAATTTTAATTAATTAATATAATACTCAATCCGTTAAGAAAAACATGTCGTTTTAGAAGTAAAATCTTGTTAAGAAAAACATGTCGTTTTAGATATTTTGGTGTTTAATTTTCAAAATTACTCTTATAATGATTATACACTTGTTAGTTGTAATTTTCAATAAAGTGAAAAAGTAAAGTAATAATTAGGGGTATAAATGTATTTTTGTTTGCTTTTATTTGCTTTCTTAAATAATATGCAAATGTCTAAAACGACATATTTTAATTAACGAATGAAGTATTAGATACATCAGATAATTAGGTAGAATATCCATTTTCATAAATGGTTTAAGTAAATGATATTCACTTTACACTTCAAAAAATTGTCCAAATTTTTTTTCATAATACTAAGTTTATCATGTTTTAACTAAATCAAAACTCCATAAAAATCAAAATTCGTTGCAAATGCCCGTGGTGATCGAAATCCTCATTTCAGACATCCTTTTCACGCTTAAGCAATTCGAGGTGGTGTCCATATCCCACCTTTTCCGCAAAGTCAACATTGTGGCGAAGAAGATGGCTAAGCTCGCCTTGATGCGCCATTTGGCGGCATTCTTCCATGATTTTGGTAAGCCCCTAAGATATGCCTAAAAGAACAAAAGAGAAAGTAACCGAGAGAGAGAGAGAGAGCTGATGAGAGAGTTTAGGATAGAATTCCATTTGATTGATTATGAATGAATCCCAAACTATACAAGTTACATCTTATATACTATGTCCTAACATTACTCCATCTCTTACAAAGATCTTGTCCCAAGGTCTAATTCAAAGAAAAAAAAAATCAGGAAACCACTAATAGCTAGGCTAATATAGTAAAAAAAACTAGCAACCATTATCAAGCTACCCAAGCTACTTCAAAAATAAGTCCCTGGAATTGCAGTACTACAGCAGCCCAAACTACTTCAAAAAATCAGTTCCTGCAACAACTTTGATATCAGCAGCTTTAATCTCCTATTTTTGACAAATCGAGCATAAGTTTTGCAGGTTGTCGTAATACTTTCAATACTCCCATCCACACACCTCCTTCTTGTGACAGCAACACCTTGAAATTGATTATGAGTTGCACCCGGCCAATATTTGGACAATTATGAAAGTAATATTGATGTTGCCCTTGATTTGTATATGATAACTTAGAATTCAGCAACAGCATGGCAACAAACTGGAAAATCCGGTTTTAACCTGCTTTACTCCCTCTTGTAGGTTGAGGTACTTCTCCATAGTTTGCCAATCCCTCAACCTTCTAGTATGTAGTTTGCAGCAAAAAAAATTAGTATATCATTTTGCACAGCCGCAATGTATCAATCTTGTGAGAGTCGACTTGCTGCACTCGATTACCAATCCTCCCGGATCGAAAACAAAATTGAAACGACCTATTTCCACAGTCGCAGCAGACATATAACTGGTGGAATCGTCGAAAACTCTTCCTCTGTCAAATGGTAGTGACTGTAACTCACTAATTTTAAACCAGATCTCAACCATTCGAACAACAAGCATTTGGACATTTCCATTTGCATAAAAGAAGAATCTTTTACCTCTATCATAATGCCTAGTGAGTGCATTGTGCTCTAGCTCAATACCAAAACTAACAAGGTTTGAGGTCCATTCATCAACTTTTAAACCTTGAATTGGTAAATAAAGAGCGGCCATCCGGGGTTTGAACCGATGACCTTTGGGTACTACCCGCAAGTCATTTCCGGTTGAGCCAATCCGGAATGGTTATCAACTCTTAAACCTTCCATCACATAAACACCCTTTTCAGGCATTTTGACAAACACCTTGTGTGCACTCAGGGATCTCAAGTAATCAAACGAACCTATTATTGAATTCGCAATCCTAATTTCCATCAACTCGATCAGGAGCACAACCAAATCATTCATCAATTCTTTAGGTGCATCATCATAGATTCTAACCTCATAGGGTTTTAGCTTTACCTCTGACTCGTTGCTTACAATCTGGAGATCTTCGAGGTTGTCTTCGTGGTCCGGATTTGAAGGCTGCGGCAACCCCTCTGCCCTTGAAGACCCACACTGGATTGGAAAATGAAGATCTTTCGAAATCCCTTCTATTTCTCATTTCTTGTCTGCAATTTCTTCAACCTAAGCCAGTTCTGATCCTTGACCAAGAACACCGTCTTCAACTAAAACTTCTTCTTCTGTTGATGCCTCAACTTTGCTCCCGTAGGAACCCTTTTGCATTTCTTGAATCAAAGCCATATTGATCGCGATTTTGCCCATCAATAGGGGCTCGTCATCTCTATCAGTCGAATCAACACCTGAATTCAACAAGGGCTTGATTTATTGGTTCTTGTCTGCGAATTCTTCCGTTTCTGTTGTCTCGCCTCCAGTGAGGGTGCCGACCTTGCGGATGGTGGCAGTCTGACGTTTTGTCGAGTCTTGAATCCCCCATTGCGTTGAAGCGACAAGTTGTTGGATGCTTTGCAACTGAGTTTCGTTTTGGTGCCACCTCTCTTCCATTGCCTGCCACCTGGTGTCGTCCCCCATGGCCAAGATCGGAGCTTCTCCGAAATTGAATTGCCGATCTAATTTCTGCGACAAGGCTCGCATCCATTCCCCCATCTGTGTCATTGACTGATCCATCCGAGTCTTCCATTCCTCCGACGACCTCTTCATGTCCAAGATCGCCTGTTTCCGGTCATGGAGAAGTCTACCCTGCTCATCTTTCTTCTGAATCGTGTCTATCAACGTCTCGCGCGTCGTCGTTGCTAATTGCAGAAGTTGATTCAATTGGGACTCTACCTTCTCCATCAATTTGAAACGTGTCCCTTCCGCCATTGTTGAAGAGTGCCGAAGATCGCAAGCTAACTGATACCAATTGTTAATCCCCTAAGCTATGCCTAACAGACCAAGAGAGAAAATAACCGAGAGAGAGAGAGAGAGAGTTGATGAGAGAGTTTAGGATAGAATTCCATTTGATTGATTATGAATGAATCACAAATTGTACAAGGTACATCTTATATACTATGTCCTAACAGATTTCAATCTTAATCTTCTCATCCGAAACGATATCCTTGATTTATGGTCCAATTTATATATAAAAAACCTCATATAGCCTCTCTCTCTCTCTATTGTCTCTCACTTGAAAAAGATTGGTTCTATTCTTTGGCTATTAGAGGTCACGCTTGAACCTCTCCGGTGCTATCACTAAATCTCTCTGTTTTTTCTCACTCGTGTCCTCATTTCAACTACTGGATTGACAAAGCAAGTCAGTAAATCTTGATTGTCGCTTTGTCACATGAGCTTCATGGGGTCATTTCTATGTGGAATAATGGGCTTTAATATGTTATTTGGGTTATGTTTGTTATTGGGCCTTTATTTTTTCGACCGTTTCGAGTCAATTAGGCTTAGAAATCATAGTTTTATATTTCTATTTCAGAGTTTGTGACACAACATCACTCTTCTTTATGTAGTTGTCATTGAGGCCATTTGTAGAATAATCAAATTTTAGAGCAAATTCTCCAATCTCCAAATAGTTTTCAAACCTATCTTGTATTAGCTCCTTTGAACCAGTTATTCCATCTTTATAGTTGGTTGCTAGGTTTATCATACTCGCCTTTGAGCTCAATTCCATTGGGTTTCTAGGCTAGCTAAGGTTTCCTGTTTTATATGTATTCACATTTCCACCATTTCATTGGTATCAAAGCACTCAAACCATGATGATTGAGACACACCAGCAATTGCTGCATGATCTGTCCAAACAAGTGGATTCGCTGACCCCAAGCTTGAGCGATGGGCAACTTCATAGAGCACCAAGCTCAGAGGTGGATATATAAAAGAGATGTTGCAAGATCAACAATTGTTGTTAGCTTGCACGTGAAAAGAACAAAATGCACCGAGCATGCAACGACCCGAGTTATAGAACCCGGGTTACGTTTTGAAGGAATGGATACCTTCGTTCGGATCTTGCAACTCGAGTCCGAGTTGTTCCAAAAACTAAGAGTTAGTGTTTTGAAGAAAAGGATTCCGTACCCTAAATTCGCTTTAAGTCAATTGGGAACCCGGTGTTCTCATACCGATACTCGTCCTAATTACTAATACGTGCAAAACCAATTGAGATCAAAACTAAGCATGCAAAGGCAGAAATAAAGTATACAAGTTGTCGCGACATAGTCAGGTCACAACCATCAGAAAGTATGCCAAAAGAAAGCGTATCATCAAGTGAGTCTCTCAAGTACGCCAAGGGTAGACCCCGCTAAACAGCACTCAACACGTCAAAAGGGAAGATGGGTACCTGAAACTGTCTACGAAGTCAAGGTTGAGCCACTCATGCGTGCCATAAGGCATCGCTGAGGCCACATAATATGTATCCTATACCTAAATAATATGGCTAATGTAGTGCGGGAAAATTAAACACTCAAGCATGCTTCACAAGATATATATATATACACACACACACACATACATAGAGGTTGGTTGATTGAACAAATCAGGGTCGTTGATTGATTGAAATGGATGACTGAGATTAATAGGCAATTTTACCTTTTTTTCTTTAATTAAAAATCAGTGGGTCTCACCGGTTATCTTTCTTACCTGCTGCACGTGGGGCACGTGTACAAGCCCATTTTGTTTTCATGTACATTATTCGACAGTGTCGTTGGATTATTCGACCATATCGACAGATTATGCGATAGTATCGATGAATTTTTCTAATCGGCTAGCACCATGAATCGATGGTATCGCTGAATTATTCGATCGTATCAACGGATTATGTAGTGGTATAGACGAATTATGCAAAGGTATCGATGGCGTAGCTTGATTATTCGATGACCTAAAAATTAATCGATGGTATCACATGATTATTCGATTATATCGCATGATTATTCGATGGTATGACATATTTAGTTGATTTCTTAGATGATTGTAGTTTGTCTATCCCGCTAGGAAGAACGGAAATGACATTTTTTAATTTCTGGAGGTGTCCGACACGGGGAAACGAGGAAGCGGCTCAGAAGCGGTGGGGAAACGGTCATGAATGGCTGGAAACGGTCAACGAAATGCCATGTCATCTGGACACGCCATGGACACGGATTGGCGATTTTCGAAAAGGAACCGGAAACGCTACCTCATATTTTTTTTCAATTTGTTTAATTAAAAAGGGGAAAATTGCTTGTATACTATTCCAATGCCCTAGTAGAGTAGCAGACATTCAGTGGACTTCCGCTGATCAACTCCTTCTCCTCTCATCTCCACTCTCCAGATCTCCGGTTGCAAATTCCCGGTGACCGTCTCTCCATTCCACTCCGGCGAGGGTGAGCGCCGCTTTAGAATTTAGATACTTCCATCTCGGGTTTGTTTTGTGCTTTGACTACCTTGAATCCTAAATCCTTGATTCTTCTAGTCTTTTTCGTCAATCCTCACTCCTCAATCCTCAGTTGCCCTATTTTTTTTATTTGATTTTATTTCAGTTTTCAAATCGATATGGCATCCAGTTCACATCCTAGTATTGGATGTGGAAGTATTTCTTCTATGCCACACCGTGGGCTTATGTTGAGAAAAATTGGAAAACTGAAGGAGGGGGTAATTGGATTATTAATTGTTGCTTTCCTCATTTTTATTTGGTTGAATTGTGACATTGTTGAAGGGTTGAACAATTAATTTTCTATTTTTATATATTTGTGATAGTTGAGTTAAATTCTATTTCCGAGTCGTTATCTTTTTATATGTTAGCTGGAGTTGGACATCATATATGTAATTCTTATAAAGATATGTAATTCCCAAGCGTTATCGACCTTACAGATCGAAGGCCAAGAACGGGGTTCGAAAACGAAAAACGCAACAAGAAAGTAAACAAGCGACCAACAAGCGGTTTTACGTGGTTCGGCCGGAGCCTACGTCCACGGAGCCTCAGCCGGATCGGCTTGAGATCTCAATCCACTAATCAAATAGCAAGGTTACAGAACAGGTTGCCCTAGATCTAGACTAAGTCAAACAAAGACGGAAATACACGATACAAGACAAGTATGCACGAGAGAAGCAATAACAAAGCAAGTAAAGGAACAGGACACCCTGGATCTGGAGAACAGAGCCAGATCTTCGTCGGATTCAACCAGAGAAAGGAACTTCACCTGAACAGAGGGCAAAAGACGTTCTTCTTCTTCCTAGAACCGAGATCTAGGGTCTCAGAGTGAGATTCGCTCTAGATCGGACCACCGTGAGCTTCGCCTGAGCCGGGTTGGAGAAACCCTAGCTTTCTCTCTCCGTCTCTTTCTCTCTCTCTTAGGGTTGGATTACCTGAAGAGCCGAACTGAAAGAATGAGCCCTACCTCCAGTTTCACTTATATAGCCGAGCATTAGACAAAACGTTGCGTTGCGAGCTTCCAAGAGTTGAAGGCTCTCAAGGTAAGTGAGCTCGGTCCAGTGAAGCAAGAGCAGGCCGGGCTTTGGGCTTTTTAGGCCCAGTTACATAATGAACATACAATGTGTATATATATATATATATATATATATATATATATATATATATATATATATATATATATATATATATATATATATATATATATATATATATATATAACATATACTCATACATATACTTATATATATGTGATCGAGCATAAGTGTTATCTTACACTTCTAACATATGCTAGTGTGTGTGTGTGTATATATATATATATATATATATAAAATCTTATAAAAGCCTGAACTTGGCAAATGAACAGTAAAACCCACTCAACTATTTTTCTAATATTTGCTCTATCCTATTTTCTACGTGTCAAGATCTAGCCTGGCAATTAGCATGCATACCTTCCCCTTCCACTTCTATCGTAGTTCTATACAACTTTGTCTTTCTTCTTCAATTGACCGTCTCATCCATGTCCTGTCTAGTGTCAGCAAAATTTTTTCCTCTCCCCTCCCGTTCATTCCTACTCCACTGCCCTAATTTCGTTCCTCTCTTCAATCCTTCATCGCCGAAACCATAATCATGGACGAAGATTTGCTCAAACGCAACACCGATTGCGTCTATTTCCTGGCTGCTCCCTTCACATGCAAGAAGGTTCGTCCCTCAATCTAACCCTCCCCAAACCCTAATTTCCTCCCTCCCCTTACTCCATCTCATTTCTTTTTCGCTTTGTTTTCGCTTGTTTAGATTTTCTTTTTCTCTTTTTTTTTCTTTTTTGTGTGTTGCTTGAATTCTCTTTCGCCTGAATTTTGAAAAATGGTTTTGTGATGTCCTAGGGTTTTATTTCTTGTAATTGCTTTCTCGTATTTCCTTTTGTTGAACCCCGATGTTGTATTTCCTTATCTCCAACCGTGATTGAATTTGTGTTCATGTGGTGCGAATCTGATTAGCCATTTGCATTGCATTTTTCTGGATTTAGGCTCATGTGGTGGTTCGCTTTTGTCACAAGGGGCGGAGTGCGAGTATCGGCATAGTGAGATGTGGAGGCTGAATTCGAGGGATTGTTGATACTGTCTATCCGGGAGTTGCCTCAATCCAACCTGCGCATCTCGTCATCCTGTGAGTTCGCTACTACAACACTCAGTCCTCCATTTCGATGCTTTAGAAACAATGCATGTTTATTTGTTGGTGTAATCAAGATTGTTGGTATTGCATCTGTTAATGTTGCGTATTAATTTCTTTCTTTCTTTTTATATGTTTCATATCTAATAAACTTATGCATATCCAATTATGTATCAAGGCTGGAGTTTTGGATGGTCTCCATTTTAGAGGTTTGTGACATGAACATTTAGTTTAATAGTGTTGCAAATTCGATTGTGTTCTTAGATAGTCTAATTCAAGTGAAAATCACAAATTGGTGTTTTGGCATATGAGTGACATTATTCATACAAGTAATTGTTTTAAGTGGTGAATAGATAGGATAGTAACTAGAAATTAAGAAGTTTGGTAAGGATGTAAGTTATTTACTGGCCTATTTTGACATGATTGTCAGGTTCACCTTCTCAAGATTTAAGAAATAATGGTTCCAAACTACTGCTTTCAGAATATTCAGATGCTGAACCTAATTGCCCAGTCACATAGAATGAAACCTTATGGAACTAAAATATATCCAGCCCATGAGAAATATTATTTATTCTGCAACTTTAGTAATGAAGATGTAAAAAGATAAAATAAAAAGAAGTAGTTAAGCTTCTGAAAGGAGAGTTGGAACATGGATCTTTCGTTAAAGTTGTTTCCTTCCCGTTCTTTTAAAGTCCTTTCAAAATCTGTATGTAACAATGAGCAACAAGTTTTCTGGTTTAACTAATCGATGAAAATAAGAAAAATACCATCACTGTAGAATGAAGTAAATAAGATAAGGGTTTTTTTGTCTTATATATTCTTTTCTACTCATAACCCATAGGTCTTATGATGAGTAACAAAACACATCCCTTTGCTTCAGATGATATGTTGTCTACAGTTTTGTTCATATATGTTGGCTTGTCATTTATTGATTTCTGGAATTGATGTTTACATTATATCGCCCATTTAATTTTTCTGAGAATGGAGACTCTATTGCAACAGGAGATCGTGGTGGTATTGTAGTATTATTTGAATGAGTAGATAAAAAAAAGGTGTGAGTCATTCGGCCTACCATTTTTTAATCAATTAATTTTTTTCCCATTTTTGTGCAATTTCTTCTTTACCATCTCTAAATGATCGGTTATAACCAACATGGTGGGAATTGAAGAGATCTTGAGAAGTTAGACCAATCCATTAGTAAGCACCCAGAGTTCCACTATAAAACAGAGTTTCAAAGTCATGAACCTGAGGTGAGTCTATTTATTGGTTATATTTGATAATATTTTATTGGAACTCCTGATAATATCAAATAGTCACTTTCTTGACGAGGTTTGTGGTTTTTCATATATGTGGACTCAATATGACTATTTGAAAAGCTTAGAAATTGAGGGAAAAATTAACAAGATCAGATGGTGTCAGACTACAAATGGTGCGCTATATTTGCTCTCGACCAATGACAAGACTATTAAGTTTTGGGAGGTTAGAAAAGATTAAAAAATCTTTATGATATTCACCTCATGTTGAAACAATAAGATGGCTAGCAACTTCCAGAGTTCTGATTTATTTTGGATAGGTCTAGGAATATGGATCTCATAAAGAAAGGGGTTAATGCTTCTGCTAATCAAACTGCGGAAAGTATGTCATTATAGTTCACTAATATAGTTGCTGCTATCATACGAATGTGAGGAAAAAGTGTCCAGTCTTTTAAAAAAAATCATAACTTCTTCTATAGAGCACTAATTTCAGTGTTTCCAAATCCTACAACTTTCAACAAAGGTTCTCTGTTTTTTCATTCATAAAATTTGGCTTGAAATAAGCCCTACATTATTTTTGTTGCTGCTGTCATATGAAGGAGAGGAAAAGGTGCTCTGTTTTGATCAAATATTCATAACTTCTTCGATATAGCATTAATTCAACTGGTTTCAAATCTTACAGCTTTCTAGAAAGGTCATCTATCTTTTCCTTCATAAAATTTGTCATGAAATGAGCCCTGAATATTTTTTTGCTTCTGTTGTCATATAAAGGAGAGGACAGTGTCTGGATACAATAAAAAATTCATAACTTCTTCTTGTTGCATTTGATTGATGAGTTCCTTGATGTTATCATGTTGTTTGGGGGTTGCTTGCTGCATTCAATCATTTAATTCCTTGCCTGTTGTTTTAGGGGTTGTTTTTGCAAGTTTTGAGGAGTTATTGTGCTGCTGTTTAGGGGTTGTTCTTGTATTGTTCTGGGCCGTTTCTTGTGATGCTGGGGGCTGCTTACCGTGCTTGATCGATTAGAACATTATCAAGTTATTTATAGGTTGTTTTTTGTTTATACTGGATGCTACGAATTCCCTGTTGGTCTATGTTGCGCTGAGAGCTGATTTTAAATAGTGATTTGGTCAGTTTTGGATCTGCAATGGGATGACTTAAATGGCTGCTTTTTCTGTCATGTTTGATGGCTCTTTGGATAGGTTGTTGATTCCTTTGCTATGCAGAACATTAAGGTTGCTTTCTTGAAACAACCATGACTCGTGATTAATCTCTTCTTAACGGGTTGCAGTGTTCTGTTATTTCCTTTGAAGTGATCACATAGATTTCAATTAGGTGCTCTTCTTACTGACAATTTATTAATAAATAATAACCTTATTCCATGATAAGGTTTCTCATTCTTAAATGTCATCACTGAGTTAACGGGTGGCCTTCTCCTTATAAGGAGTCTGAAGATTGCGTTTTTCTTTTACAGAGTTTCCTCCACATCAAGGCCCCTCATTTAAGGAAAAAGAGGGCCCTTCTGTGCATGTTGTTGACCCCGGAGATGGATAGTCATGCATTTAAGAGACTAACAAGAAGGCAATGCGTGAGAAACTCCTTGAGCGTAGCTCTTTTGTGGAGTTGCACTCTACGTGCCTTGTCTTCCTTTTAGAGTTTGTCTTGCCTCTTGAAGTATGTAGAATACCTTAATGTAAACTGTATTTGCTTATTAACCGTTACAACCAACTTTGTATCACATTCCTTGATTGATTACACGATGTGGAGGTGAGAAATAGATATGATAACATAATGATACTTTGTATAGAATGCAATTACGATTTTGCGCGCGGTTCTTACCTAGTATATGTATATATATATGGAGTGGTTCCAGAGTGCACACCCCTTATAGTGTACCTTGTGTACAAATCATAGCCCTTGATTGATGCAAAATCAATGGTTTAGATTAATTACGATTTTTTCCTTTTTAATTATAAATTGGTGGGACCCAGTAGCAAAAACCACTCACCGTTACCTTCTCCTGCGCGTGAAGTTCCCCCCACCCATTGTGGTATTCTTTAGGTAACTTCCTTTTTAATAATATATATATATAATTGATTTAATTTATCATTATTTTAAAATAGGTTTAATAATTATACCTTGTTTACATCACGGTAGTTGAGTTATATATATTGTGGATTTCAGATGATTTATATATTGTGCAAATACGTATTTTAATTTATATACATTTTAAAAAAATTGATTATGGGTGATTCATTCTTGCACCCACCATATTTTGTTCGTTTTAAAAATTTGACAATTCCACCGAATAATGTTTCACATGCTATCGAATAATGTTAGATTGTCTTTTTCCATCCAGTTTAAATTAAAATTTACCAATCCCACTGAATAATTTGCCACATGCTACTGAATAATTTTTTTTGTTCATTAATTTCAGATAAAAGATACACCAAATCCCTAAATAATACTTACGATTATACAAATAATGCTTCCTATTTCATCGAAAAATGTTTCATATTTCACCGAATAATGTTTAGTTGTATAGTTATACTCATGCGATAAAGGTTTTTTATGTTGTTTGTCAAACCGAAGACTCCATATACTGACGAATAATGAATCAGATTTTACCGAATAATTGACCAACTCATTACTACTAGTAACTAAAATTCGACCCATACATATGAATAATTAACGAATAATGAATCAAATTATGCATCTCGAAAACCCTATACTAAATTCGACATATACGTCTGGATAAATTTTTGTTTTTCCCCAAATAATGCGGAAATCACATTTTGATTAAAAACAAATTTCAACCTTTAATCCGATTTACATGTATGAAACAAATAATACTACTACTTAATATATATTATTATGACTGAGTTGTAGACTTGTAGGTAGCCCTTGCCACATTATTTCATAATTAACTGGTACGTGTTCCTTTCATATTCTTACTTTTAATTATATTAATATATATTAATTTATCAACTTATACTAGTATAACGTTAATAAAAAAAAAAAGAAAACAAAATGTAAAAGATGTGTACTCCGTCACACGCGCCTACAAGCCTACAAGGAGAGTGACTAATTTTAGTCTGCGGGACCCACCTTTTATTTTTGCAAAAAATCTCTTTTTACATGTGCATTTATTTAAGTTTACCAATTAATCTCTATCTAGGGCCCTCCATCTATTAATATTAATATCTATTAATATTAATAATTCTGTTAGCATCTTGCTGACGTATCACGTTTACAATTAAAGTTGAATTTTTTATTCAAAAAAGCTTTTCTTATTGGTCAATATTTTAATGGAAACTTTAAAATATTTGTTTCCTATTTTAAATATGATTTGAATCCGTTCCTTTTTTTTTATTTTCGGTTATATTGTCGTAAATATTGAGACATGTTTCCATTTTGTTTCCGATTGCAATATATCTATCTATCTATTAATATTACTAATTCTACTAGCATTTTGCTGACGTGTCACTCTGTAAATTAAAGCTGAATTTTTTAATCAAAAGTTTCATTTCTTATTAATCGATGTTATTAAGGGAAGTTTAAATATCTATCTATCTATCTATTAATATTACTAATTCTGCTAGCATTTTGCTGACGTGTCACGCCCACAATTAAAGTTGAATTTTTTATTCAAGTGAGATTTTCTTATTGGTCAATATTATTATGGAAACTTTAAAATATTTGTTTCCTATTTTAAATATGATTTGAATCCATTCCTTTTTTTTATTTTCGGTTATATTGCCGTAAATATTGAGACATGTTTCCATTTTTTTTTTCCGATTGCAATATATCTTTTAATCTATCTATTAATCTATCTATCTATTAATATTACTAATTCTGCTAGCATTTTGCTGACGTGTCACGCCCACAATTAAAGTTGAATTTTTTATTCAAATGAGATTTTCTTATTTGTCAATCTTATTATGGAAACTTTAAAATATTTGTTTCCTATTTTAAATATGATTTGAATCCATTTCTTTTTTTTTATTTTCGGTTATATTGCCGTAAATATTGAGACATGTTTTCATTTTTTTTTTTTCCGATTGCAATTTATCTATTAATCTATCTATTAATATTACTAATTCTGCTAGCATTTTGCTGACCTGTCACGCCCACAATTAAAGTTGAATTTTTTATTAAAATTAGATTTTCTTATTGGTCAATATTATTATGGAAACTTTAAAATATTTGTTTCCTATTTTAAATATGATTTGAATCCATTCCTTTTTCTTTTTTTTTTCTGGTTATATTGCCGTAAATATTGAGACATGGTTCTATTCTTTTTTTTCCGATTGCAATATATCTATAATCTATCTATCTATCTATCTATCTATTAATATTACTAATTTTGCTAGCATTTTGCTGACGTGTCACGCCTACAATTAAAGTTGAATTTTTTATTCAAATGAGATTTTCTTATTGGTCAATATTATTATGGAAACTTTAAAATATTTGTTTCCTATTTTAAATATGATTTGAATCCATTCCTTTTTTTTTATTTTCGGTTATATTGCCGTAAATATTGAGACATGTTTTCATTTTTTTTTTTCAATCGCAATATATCTATTAGTCTATTAATGTTAATAGATTCTGCTAGCATTTTGCTGACGTGTCACGCCCACAATTAAAGTTGAATTTTTTATTCAAATGAGATTTTCTTATTGGTCAATATTGTTATGGAAACTTTAAAATATTTGTTTCCTATTTTAAATATGATTTGAATCCATTCTTTTATTTTATTTTCGGTTATATTGCCGTAAATATTGAGACATGGTTCCATTTTTTTTTTCCGATTGTAATATATCTATAATCTATCTATCTATTTATCTATCTATCTATTAATATTACTTATTCTGATAGTATTTTGCTGACCTGTCACGCCCACAATTAAAGTTGAATTTTTTTATTAAAATGAGATTTTCTTATTGGTCAATATTATTATGGAAACTTTAAAATATTTGTTTTCTATTTTAAATATGATTTGAATCCATTCCGTTTTTTTTATTTTCGGTTATATTGCCGTAAATATTGAGACATGGTTCCATTTTTTTTTCCGATTGCAATATATCTATAATCTATCTATCTATCTATCTATTAATATTACTAATTCTGCTAGCATTTTCACTATTAATTTCTCTATCTTTCTAACCATCTTTCTCATGAAAAATAATCAATAAGTTATGTACATCTACAAATTTAACTTCAAAATTATTCACACAATCATGTGCTTATGATTTTTTAATATTTTTACGGAAGCCTATATTTTACTTTTTTAGATCTATGCTAATGATAATAATTATATATTTATTTCAAATTATATTAGATGGTGTGTTTGAGTATTATTACTACTTTACCTTATTAAATCATTTTCAAAATTTGTATCGCATCTCTTTCCAACTAATTTATAAATTATAAAAAAATATTTTATACATAGTTTTTTTGTAAACACCTATATATATATATATATATATATATATATATATATATATATATATATATATATATATATATATATATATATAGTATTATATAGATATATAAAATGATGTTCAAATTAAAATGGATCAAGCTCCCGTGCCTTCAAGGCAAGGGTATTACACTAGTTATTCCTAGATCTATATGCTTAAGATTAGAATAGACATTACAAGATATATGTATTAGTCTTTGTGTGAGTTTTAAAATAACATATAATTCATATTGTCGTTTTCTTGCCTTTTCTTGATTTTCAGAATTGTCGCTTTCCCGTATCCCCTTTTCCGTGTCCGTGCAACCTAACTATCCAGAGATGATCCCATACAGTACTCCGTAGAAAGCAGTAAATGTTTTTTGCTTAGGGATATTTGATACGTATTGAATGTTGTTAGCTGGTTTTTTATGCTTGCAATGTTAATAATAAAAATAATAAGAGCCAGAAATTGGATCGATTTGTTTTTTTATTTCTTGCCTCTGATGTGTTCTTTCTAGCAGCATTCATGGATAATGCTACTTACGGATTGAAATGCATAAGTTTTCATATATTTTACGGATTGCTTAGTTGTATAATCAATTCATTAATTATTTCTTCCTTGATATTGTATTAAGCCCTGTTGCTGAAGACACGTTCCACTGGAATGAGCAAACAAGGTTTTGATTGAAAGAATTAGGCAGGTTTTAATTGAATGAATTAGGGGATTGAGACAAAATTATTATAGATGAATGGTGGATTTTGTGTTTTTTTCATGGAACTTAATAGGTATTATAGGGAAAAGACGAATTATTTATATGTATGGACCGATTTTGTGATTTATGAGATGAGTTTTTTTTTTGGTGGTAATATGAATGAAAAATGCATCGATACTATCGAATAATCATGTGATACAATTGAATAATCTAACGACACTGTCGAATACTTTTTAGTTATTTGTGAAAATGAAATAAGTAACCTAATAATACTGTAACACCGTCGAATAATCAAGCTATACCATAAAATAATCAAGCGATACCATCACATAATTGTAAAACCTAAAGATCGATAAACGAGATAGGCAAATATGCGGAAGCGTATGAAATCGAGCAAGAGAACACAGATCTGATTGAAACACGCAAGTCGAAGAACGAACACAAGCGATTTTACGTGGTTCGGCTATGCATACATCCACGGGGCCTCAAGAGTTGGCCAAATCCACTATAATGAGTTCGTACAGGGACAGATCAAGTAAAGAGATACAAAACTCCTAGATCTAGACATGCATGAGATTAGAAAGCAAGAGAGAAAGAAAATCCTCCTGTGTGGGAACCAGAGATCGAAGAAGTCTTCGATCTCAACCCTAGATCGCCTGGAGAAGGAGAGCTGCTGCCCATAGCTTGGAGCGCCGGCCACCAGAGAACCACCAGGGACACTGTCAGCCACCTTCTTCGCTTCCAGGCTCGGAGAATCTTTAGGCAAAGAGGGAGGAACCCCAAACCCTAGAAAACCCTAGAAGAGAGTGTCTGTGGAAGATGAAGAGAGAGAGAGAGAGAGAGCACGAAACAGTACGACGACAACAAAGCTCCAACAAGAGCTTTTATAGCTAGGTCAACACGGGAGAGCTCCAGCTAAGGCAAAACGCAGCGTTCCACCAATTAGAGCTCAAGCTAGAACGGGCTCAAGCAACTGGGCTCCTCAATCCAATCAGACAATCATGGACCTTTCTCAGTTAATGGGCTAAAGCCCAGTAACGAGAAATGGAATGTCTCTCGTACCATATATATATTATACATATAGCATACCATATATTATTTATGTATTATCACACCATACTTTATACATATACTCGTTAGAGGATCAAGCTCTCATAGCTCAATACGACTCAGCCGAGTATCCGACAAAGTATGCATCCATACATAGTATATATATGTTTCCTATATGTAATATGTATGATCATCATATACATACATGTTACAAGCATACACACAACAATACAAGTAACATAACAAGCATACAAGACATAGGAAATTAACACATATCATTACAAATGCCCCTGTAATTTTCTAAGTCTTGCACTGGGCAGACTCAGCTTCATATCAAGTGGATTCTTATGCCAGGTCCGTCCTCAGCCTACACTCACACAACAAATCAAGTGAGCTCCTCCAAATGGAGGAAGTTCCTACAATACAAAAACTTGTCATAAGGAACTATTTTTGTACCAAAATCAGCAGGATTATATCTACCATCAATTTTCTTAACATGAATCACATTATCTTCAACTTTTTCCCTTATAAAATGATATCTCACATCTATATGCTTAGTTCTTTCTTGATACATGGGGTCACGACACAAGTAAAGAGCCCTTTGGCTATCTATATGCAATACAGTAGTATAGTGCTTTTTCTCAATCTCTTTTAGAATACCCTGCAGCCATATAGCCTCTTTACAGGCCTCAGTAGCTACAATGTACTCTGCCTCAGTGGAGGATAATGCAACTATAGGTTGCTGCTGGGATTTCCAGGAAATACAGTTACCTGCCCATGTATAAACATAAGAGGTAATAGATTTCCTGGTATCCTTGTTGCTAGCATAGTCAACATCAACAAAACCATGTAAATCATAAGAGGAAGAATGTTCAGCATATAACAGGGATAATTTCACAGATCCAAGCAGATATTTCATTGATAACCAATGCTTCTCAACAGGTTCAGACATAAACCTGCTAAGTGTGCTAATTGCAAATGCCAAGTCAGGTCCATGGAGTACATAACAGAACCAACAACAACATTATATGGTATGAATTTCATCCTTCTAGACTCAACCATATACATTTTTTTCTTTAAGATTAGTTAAGTCAAGGTGAGGACCAAGAGGAATGTTATTCACTTTATCTCCAGTCATATGAAATCTATCTAGCACCTTCTGAACATAATCACATTGATGCAACCAAAGCTTCTTATGCTTTCTATCCCTAACAATGGACATGCCCAGAATTTTCTTAGCAATGCCCAAGTCCTTCATATCCAAGTGTTTTTGCAGATTTTTCGTAATATCAAGGATGTCATCAATAGACTTAGAAATAAGCAGGATATCATCCACATATAGAAGAACTTATAACACAGGACCAACATGCTTTAAACCTTTGAAATACAAACATGTATCAAACTTACTTCTCTTAAAACCCAAGCTAAATCTCATACATCTATCAAATTAGATATTCCACTATCGTGGAGACTGTTTCAAGCCATATATAGATTTTGAAGGTTCGATAATATAAAACAAGGTAATATAGAAATACTCTAGAAGGGGGGTTGAATAGAGTATGCCCGTTTTTCGCAGAAAGTCTCAAGACTTTTGGAGCTCGTATAAAACCCTTTGAGATTAAACATGAATCACAAAGTTAGACAATCGAACCAAGTGCGGAAATAAGGTAAAGCAATAGATAAAGGACACGAGTAATTGTTTACGAGGTTCGGCACGAACTTGGACTACGTCCCCGCTTAGGGTTCTTCCACAACCCTAGGATTCAAAAGGCTTTATTGATTCGCTTAGCTTAGGATCCTAATAGCTCACCGAGAAGCCTCTCTCCTATACAATTGCAATCTAGTCAACTCACGTTCCCTTGGAGTCCTAGACTAATCTAGAAGAGCCCCACCTCTCTCAGCTATCTAGTACAATCCTCTTACTCTCACAAATCAATAGCCTAGTACAACTTCCCGAGTTACAAACTCTCGAGTAACACTATAGATGAATATATCATATAAGCTCACAGTGTAACTCTCAAAGGCTTTGAAATGAAACAACAAACTCTTCAGCGCTAGCAGAGAGTACACTTGGAAGACAGATCTCGCTTGAATGAATGAAAGCTTGTGTAGCACTTCTGTATTCTGTCTTCTTCTTCCTTTCCTTTATAGAAGCAACATGGCGCATAAGGATCTTCAACACCGGATCTTCAACAACTGCTAGTTTGGATCATGGTGCGCCCGAATCTTCTATTTTTGGACACTTCGAAGACATGATCTCTCAAATTGGATCTCCTCAATATGCACCATAAGGAAAGAAGTGATTTTGAAAATACTTCCTGAAAGATTAGTTACACATATATATAATATAAAGGAAGTATATAATAATATTAAATAATATTCGGACATATAGAACAAGTTTTGGATTTCATCAATGTTAAAGCTCCAAGACCTTTGACAAACAACCTGTCAAGGCCTTTGAAACTTTATTCCGATTTTCATCAAGGGAGGGAGTTATCAATCTCCCCCTTGATGAAAGACAAAACCTGTGCATCCCTGCAACTTAGTCAAGCATAAGTAATATAAGAGAAATCGGAGTAAGTACCTGCATGGGTTAGACAAATGTTGGATCAAAAATTTTTAAAGCATGCAAAAGCCATCCAACAGAAAACCAAAAATAAAAAACCAAGGTCTTCCAAGACCTTCAAGCAGAAAGGTTTTCAAGTCTAAACAACCACAGATCATCTCCCCCTTTTTGTCTTTCAACAAAGGGAGGAGGTAAAACAGTCACCAAAAGTTTTGAAATTGTTTCCAAAAACCAGCAATGTATCAAGTTTGGGATAGAGATAGGGTAGGGTAGGGTAGGGTTTAAGCTTCGTCATCCGGAGCATCATCAGTGAGCCTCGTCCACAGACCTTGCAGCATCTTGGATATCCCGCTCATCTCCATCATAAACTCCTTGTGCAACTCCTTGATATCCAGGCGAACTTCCTCCAAGCCCAACTCTAGGTTGTCCATGCGTTCATCGAAGGCTGAAGCAGTGGGAAGAGCTTTTGAAGGAGTGGCAAGACTCAAGGTCCCTTGGGGAGACCGAGTGATGCCAATCTTTTCAAGGCCCTTGGAGTCGAACTTACCTATATGACGCTGTTGTTCTTCATTTTTGACATCAATTCCAGAAGCTTTGAAGAGAGGGGTCAAAATGGTGGCAAAAGGGAGGGGAGAGCCTTTTCTAGCTTTTCTAGCATGAGCCATGGTTCCAAGGATCGTGTTGGCCAGATCAAGGTCAAGGCCATTTAGGATGCGGTAAAGTAGGACCATGGCATTATCGGTAAGGAGTGAGGCAGAGTTAAGACGGGGTAAGAGGCATCGAACAATGATGTTGAAAATAATTTTTGCCTCAAGGGTAAGGGATGAGTGGGTGAGTTGCTTTGAGGTGTTGTTGGATGCTTCGGGTAGAAGGTACTTGGCTCGGGCAAGAATGATGTAAATTTCTTTTGAGGGGTGTATTTCATAAGGTGGACATGGGCTAGGTAGGCCAAGGAAATCTACAAAGTCATTGGAGTTGAAAGAGATTCTAACCCCTTTGACAACATACTCCAAAGATCAACCATTGGTGTCGTGTTTGGCTTTTAGATTAATGTAGAACAGGCGGGTAAGCTGAGGATAGTAAACGGTTTCAAGATTAAAAAGAGTCCAGGCTGGGGATTTTTTGAGAAGATCAATGCAGGGTAACTTCAAAGCTTTGAAGAACTCAATATCCAAAAAATCAGAACATCAAATCCTACGAGTTAGAAACTCATCTACCCACTTACCAGCAGTCTCAACATCTTCAAACCAAGAGGAGGGCAAGGATTGGTTTACCTGGATGTATGCAGGTGGGTCGGCATTCTTCCTGCGAGCAATTGTCGGAGCAGCTCTCTTGGCAGGTGCTTCAAGACTTCTGAGGGTGCCTTTCCTGGTGCGCTTGGGAGATGGAGGCTTGACAGCAATTGGGGCTTTCCGCTTCTGTGGAGACAGGGGAGGAGGAGAAGGAGAGGGAGATTCTTCCTCCTCTTCCTCAGACCCCGAGTCCTCACCGGACCCCGCTTCATCTCCTTCAGCTTCCTCATCCTCTCCAGATCCCTCTTGCTCTTCGTCTTCTTCCTCAGGCTCCTCCTCAGATGGAACCTCCTCGGCTTCGTCTTCCTTCCGAATCCTCTCAGCTTCCTCCTCTGCTAGTTTCCTTGCAAGCTCGGCCTCCTCATCGGCCTTTTTCTTCTTCAAGGCTTCCTCGGCAGCATCTCTTTCCAGGATGGCGTCGAGATCATCTTCCTCCTCTTCCTCGTCCACCTCCTCAGCTAAGATCTTCTTTTTCCCTTTCTGTTTAGCACTGAGGGGCTTCTTAGCAGAGCGCTTTTGAGAGCCCTTGGTAACAGTGGCCGTGCTCTCAACGATGGTGCTTTGGACAACAGTTGGGACAATGGCTTGAGGAGTAGGTTCAGGTGTGGGAGAGGTGGCAGTGACCTGACGTCCCTTGGGGGTGGCACCAAGTCTTTTGGGTGTGGAAGCTTTCTTTGTTTTGGGTGCCATGGAGGAAATCGGCTAGGGTTTTCTTAGAATAGGTTGAGAGGTTGAAGAAGGAGAAAGTGAAAGGGTTTGGATAAGTTTTGAGAGTGTGATGGAATCGGGTACAGACATGGGTATAAGTAGAGAGAGATGATGGAGTGATGGGACGGGTTTAGAGTTCCAAGGGAAGAAATGATATCATTGCCAAAATTTGAAAGGTTTCCAATTCAAAATTCAAACTTTTCCATTAAAATCGGACTGAATAACTGAAGGATTTAGTTCCAAAATTAAGATATCTCAACAGTTTTTTTTTAAAAAATAACATAAAAGGCAATTTTGAAATCCGATAAAAATATAATTGATTAAATATCTAAAAAGATATTAACCAAATATATGTGATCCAATATATATGATCTACCATTTAGTTCACAAACCTTGACATAATTCTCAAGGGTCTTGACACTAAGTAGAATTTATCTTTCGTAAAGGTAATGCTCCCCCTACGAAAGTGCATCCTTGTTAAGCATCCCAATCTCTCGTCTTATGAAGGTGAACCTGTCCTCTGCCAAAGGCTTAGTAAAAATGTCAGCCCATTGATAATCAGTTGAAATAAACGAAATGGACACATCACCTTTTTCGACATGGTCTCTAATGAAATGATGCCTTACATCAATATGTTTGGTCCTTGAATGCTGAACAGGATTCTTAGTGATGGAGATGGCACTTGTATTGTCATACTTAATTGGAATACCTTTGAGGTTGATGCCAAGATCTCGTATTTGTTGAGCTATCCAAAGGATTTGGGAGCAACAGGCTCCAGTTGCAATGTATTCGGCTTCTGCAGTGGATAGAGCGACTGAGTTGTGTTTCTTTGAGTGCCAACTGATCAAGGATGCTCCTAGGAATTGGCAACATCCTGATGTGCTCTTCCTATCCACCTTATAGCCTGCAAAATCTGCATCAGAATATCCAATTAATGTGAAATCCTTTTGCTTTGGGTACCATAGTCCAAGCTCCTTAGTGCCATTGAGATATCGAAAGAGCCTTTTCACAGCCACGAGGTGAGATTCTTTAGGATCAGTTTGAAACCTAGCACACATGCAAACACTAAACATGATGTCAGGTCTACTAGCCGTGAGATATAATAAAGATCCAATCATTCCTCGATACTCCTTTTGATTGACACTTTTCCCAGTCTTGTCTTGATCTAGAGACAATGTTGAGCTCATGGGAGTCTTGGCTGCTTTGGATTGATCCATCTTGAACTTCTTCAAGAGGTCCTTAGTGTACTTGCTTTGGTTGAAAATTTCTTGGATTGATGAACTTGTAATCTCAAAAAGAAGTTGAGTTCACCCATCAAGTTCATCTCGAATTCACTGCACATGATGTCGGAAAATTCCTTGCACAAAGATGTGTTAGTAGCACCAAATAATATATCATCAACATAAATTTGAATAACCAAAATGTCATTTCCTTTGGTCTTGATAAAAAGAGTCTTGTCGATCAACCCCCTTTTAAAATCATTTTCTAAAAGATATTTTGACAAGCGCTCATAACAAGATCTTGGGGCTTGTTTCAAGCCATAAAGTGCTTTGTCAAGTTTATAAACATGATTGGGAAATTCTGAACTTTCAAAACCTGGGGGTTGAGCCACATATACTTATTCCTCTAAGAAACCATTAAGAAAAGCACACTTGACATCCATTTGATATAACTTTATGCTCATAAAAGATGCAAATGCTAATAAAATGCGAAAGGCTTCAAGCCTGGCTATGGGAGCAAAGGTCTCCTCGTAGTCAATACCTTCCTCTTGATTGTAGCCTTGAGCAACAAGCCTTGCCTTGTTCCTCACGATCTTACCATTCTCATCTAGCTTGTTTCGAAATACCCATCGTGTGCCATTGACTGATTGATGCTTTGGTCTAGGCTTCAAGGTCTAGACTTTGTTTCTTTCAAATTCGTTAAGCTCGCTTTGCATAGAAATGATCCAGTCTGGCTCTTGAAGTGCCTCATCTACCTTCTTTGGCTCAATAAGAGAAACAAACGCGTGAAAAACACAAAGATCTTTAAGCTTAGAACGAGTTTGAACACTAGAAGTAGGGTCAGAAATGATATCCTTTAATGAGTGTGATGAGGAGTATTTGAATTTCCTTTTACTAGTCTCAGCTCCTTGATTCGTCATACCAGCAGGATTGACTTGTGGTACATCTGACTCCGTGGTCCTGTTAGGTTCAGCAGTTTCAGACGTCTCAACACTATTGGATTGGACACCAAGGACTTTGGACGAATCTTCAACGCCTTGGGCCAATTCTTCAGTGTTAAGAATCTGTTCCTGCATGTTCCTCTTCTCTGTGTTCTTGGTAGCAGCATCATCACCTTTCTCGTTCTCTTCATGGATGTTAAGATCTATATCTGCAACACTTTCACTCAAAGCACCATCATTGGATTCATAAAAAATAACATGTATACTTTCTTCAACTAACTGAGTCCTTTCATTGAAGATTCTATAAGCTTTGCTACTTGTAAAGTAGCCAAGAAATATACCTTCATCACTACGCGCATCAAATTGCCCAAGGTTATCTTTTCCATTGTTATGAACAAAACAAGTACAGCCAAAGGGTTTAAAATAGGATATAAGTGGTTTGCGGCCTTTGAAAAGTTCATAAGGAGTTTTCTTTAAGATGGAACGAATAAGACAACGATTCAAAATGTAGTTAGTTGTGTTAACAGCTTTAGCCCAATAGGTTTTAGGTAATGCATTTTCTAAAAGCATAGTCCCGGCCATATCCTCTAAGGTGCGGTTCTTGCGGTCCACAACCCCGTTTTGTTGAGGTGTCCTAGGAGCAGAAAAGTTATGGGAGATGCCATATTTAGCACAAAACAAATCAAACTGAAGTTGATCAAACTCCCTACCATGATCACTCCGAATTGACACTATGGGCTCATTTCTTAAAGTTTGCAACTCCTTACAAAGTTTTAAAAACTCAAATAAGGCCTCTGATTTTTCTTTTAAAAATGCAACCCAAGTATATCTAGAAAAATCATCAACAACAACTAGCATGTACTTTTTATCATTGGGAGATTTGACTCGCATAGGACCACATAAATCCATATGTAAAAGTTCAAGGGGTCTAGAAGAACTTACAACCTTTTTGGGTTTGAAAGAGCTACATGTTTGTTTACCTCGTGTGCATGCATTGCACATATCAATACCTTTGAAGTCCATCTCAGGTAGCCCTCTTACAAGCCCTTTGGACATAAGCTTCTGTAGTGTATATGGACTCACATGACCGAGTCTCCTGTGCTAGAGCTTTGGATCGTCCGTCAAAGCCTTTAGACAGGTTAAGCTTCCTTGTGCCACTTGATCAGCATTTACGGCGTATATATTGTTGTAACGATATGCAGTCAATATAACTTCACCTGTATCTTCTCTGCACACTATACATCTTTTCTTGTTAAATCTGACATTGTTGCCACTATCACATAATTGAGAGACACTAAGCAAATTATACTTTAAACCATTAACAAGATAGACATTTTTAATACTATGGCTGGAATCGCTTCCAACACTACCAATACCAACGATGTCGCATTTTTCTTTGTCACCAAGAGTGATTGTTCCCGTGGATTGCTCCTTTAGATCATGAAAGAGAGAACTCTTTCCACTCATATGCCTTGAGCATCCACTATCAATAATCCATTTGTGTTCTTTCACCTTGGTGATCAACCTTTGTGGCTAGACCAATAAGCAAATTTGGATCCTTTGTTGGGTAAACCATATTTGGTAAAATAATGCCTTTTGGAACCCAAACTTGTGTTATCCGTTCTTTTCTCAAATGAACAGGAAATGTATTGCGAATAATATATGGATCATTTCTTCTATAGGGGCAGGTCTCTTTTACATGTCCCTTTCTAGCACAATGGTGACATATATGAGAGGTTTTGCTTCCTTTTGCCTTTACAAAAGTGGTAATGTGTTGCTTCTTTAAAAACCTTGGATTGTAACCAATACCACTTTTGTTTAGAGAGCTTTGTTGCTCACCTAACATCCTATCGAGAGTACCTTTGGATTTGGTAAAACTTATGAGGGCTGTCTGTTGGTCTTGAATCTTATTATTTAGGGAGATCTTCTCGTTCTCTATGTCATGATGCTCATTTCTTAGAGAGGAGAGATCTTGCTTGAGTTCAAATTTCTCCAATTTAAGCGTCTTGACTTTAATGTCAAGACCTGAATAAGAAGATTCAAGACTTTTAACCCTCATAGACAGATCCTCAATAGTTCTTTCCTGGTCCACAGTTCTCTTAATAAGAATGTTAGTTTGGGAAATAAGCTTCTCCTCATTGGCAATCATATTGGAAAGGAATTCCGATAATACCTCTTTTGGACTTGCCATTAGTTCTCTTACTGTAGCTTCGAGCTTTTCATCGTGGGATTCATCTTCTGAGGCCATAAGACAAATATTGGCCTTCTCATCATCGGAGTCAGAGTCGGAATCTCTCCAAGTTGCCACCATGGCTTTCTTCTTCCATTTGTCACCCTTCTTGGATTGGCTTTTTGTCTTTTGAGGGCAGTCCTTCACAAGATGATCTGTTTCACCACATTCAAAACAAGACAACGGTTTAGTCTTCTTTTCATACTTATTGTATTGAGGCTTACCTCGAAATTTTGAAGATTCTGATCCATCCTTGTTGTTGAATTGCTTCTTCATTTTGAGAATTCGAGCAAGGCCTCTTGTGATAAGAGCAAAAGGATCATCCTCATCGTCATCCTCTTCTTCTGAATCAGATCCATCTCTAGGCTCATCTTTCTTAGACTTGAGTGCCAAGTTCTTAGTGCTAGCTGGAAGTTCTCCATCGTCTTCATTAAGGATCATCTCGTGCGTGATCAGCTTCCCAAGAAGGTCATCGAGGGGTAGAGTGGTGAGGTCCTGTGCTTCCTCAATAGCTGTTACTTTTGGACCCCATTTTTCCTTTGGGAGGCACCTCAGTATCTTCCTCACTTTCTCAACGTTGGTAAAGCTCTTGCCGAGAGAGTCAAGGTTTTTGGTGATTTCTGTGAATCGTGTGAACATGGCCTTGATTGTCTAATCAGACTTCATCTTGAAGAGCTCATACTTTCGAAGGAAGATGCTGATCTTGGTGTCTTTTACTTGGCTCGTTCCTTCATAGGTGACGACTAGTTTGTCCCAAATCTCTTTAGCTAACCTACAAGATGAAATACGATTCAACTCATCAGTGCTAAGACCACAATAAAGTAAGTTAATAGCCCTGTAGTTTTTGGAGACGAGTTCAAGATCTGCTTGGATGTATTCAGACTCCTTCTTTGCGACTTTGGTTCCATTTAGTCCTTCTTTCTCTGGAATCTTTGGACCATTCTCTATAATGTTCCAAAGTTCCAAATCTTGATCTATAATGAACATTTTCATCAAGGATCTCTAGTGGACAAAGTTGTTTCCTACAAAGAGTGGTGGTCTGCTCGTGGACCTTCCCTGTGCAAATCCTCCCCTTGCTTCACCAGAAATGATCGAAAACTCACAAGATTGTTAGATCAAAAGCAGTGAGTAAAGCTCTGATACCAATTGAAGGTTCGATAATATAAAACAAGGTAATATAGAAATACTCTATAAGGGGGTTGAATAGAGTATGCCCGTTTTTCGCAGAAAGTCTCAAGACTTTTGGAGCTCGTATAAAACCCTTTGAGATTAAACCTGAATCACAAAGTTAGACAATCGAACCAAGTGCAGAAATAAGGTAAAGCAATAGATAAAGGACATGAGTAATTGTTTACGAGGTTCGGCACGAACTTGGCCTACGTCCCCGCCTAGGATTCTTCCACAACCCTAGGATTCAAAAGGCTTTATTGATTCGCTTAGCTTAGGAACCTAATAGCTTACCGAGAAGCCTCTCTCCTATACAATTGCAATCTAGTCAACTCACGTTCCCTTGGAGTCCTAGACTAATCTAGAAGAGCCCCACCTCTCTCAGCTATCTAGTACAATCCTCTTACTCTCACAAATCAATAGCCTAGTGCAACTTCCCGAGTTACAAACTCTCGAGTAACACTATGGATGAATATATCATATAAGCTCACAGTGTAACTCTCAAAGGCTTTGAAATGAAACAAAAAACTCTTGAGCGCTAGCAGAGAGTACACTTGGAAGACAGATCTCGCTTGAATGAATGAAAGCTTGTGTATCACTTCTGTATTCTATCTTCTTCTTCCTTTCCTTTATAGAAGCAACATGGCGCATAAGGATCTTCAACACCGGTTCTTCAACAATGGCTAGTTTGGATCATGGCGCGCCCGGATCTTCTAATTTTGGACACTTCGAAGACATGATCTCTCAAATTGGATCTCCTCAATATGCACCATAAGGAAAGAAGTGATTTCGAAAATACTTCCTGAAAGATTAGTTACACGTATATTTAATATAAAGGAAGTATATAATAATATTAAATAATATTCGGACATATAGAACAGGTTTTGGATTTTATCAACTGTTAAAGCTCCAAGACCTTTGACAAACAACCTGTCAAGGCCTTTGAAACTTTATTCCAATTTTCATCAAGGGAGGGAGTTATCAGATTTATTAAGCAAGCAGGCATAGTCAGGATGAACAGAATCAATGAAGCCTTTTGGCTATTTCATGTAAATAGTTTCATCCAAGTCACCATGAAGAAAAGCAGTTTTAATATCCATTTGTTCAAGCTCAAAGTCATAGACAGCAGTCATAGCAACCAACAATCTAAGAGTCTTATATTTCACAACAGGAGCAAAGATCACATTGTAATCCTCTCCTTCCCTTTGAGTAAAACCTTTAGTAACCAACCTAGCTTTGTATCTAGGGGGGTCAGACTTAGAAATTCCCTCTTTAAGCTTGAAGACCCATTTACAATCAATCAATCTAGCATTAACAGGTTTGGGAACTAAGGTCTGGGTTTTATTAACTCTTATAGAATCTATTTCTTCATCCATAGCATGCTTCCAAAGTTTAAAGTGAGCACATCTAACATCTTGTTCATAAGTTTCAGGAGTATAATTTTGTACCACAGAAGAAACAAGACAAGCAAACTCAACAATGTTATTAATGAATCTTTTGTTAGGAATAACAGTCCTAGGACTTCTATCTCTAGTTAATTGCCAATCAGTTAAATCATGTCTTAAAGCATCTGAAGGACTAGAATTGCCAGAACCAGAAGCAGATACAGATTCAACAACAGTATCCTCTTCCACAGAAATAAGAGTAATAGAAGAGGAAGGCAAAACAGATTCATTAGTTACTTCCCCACCCAATTGGTGAGGTTGCACAATCACAGAAGAAGGAGGGGTATGAGAAGAAATAGAGAGAGGGGAGGGAGAAGAATAACCACTATCAAACTCATCTTCAGAATCAGAATCCATGTTCTTTGGAACATAGAACTGATCACCATTTTGTTCCTGCAAGTTAGTCTCAGGTAACACAGAAGAAGAACCTTTATTAAAGTGAAATTCATCCTCATTGAATATAGCATTCCTACTCACAATTGTCTTATAAACACCAGGTTGGACAATCAACAGTTTATAACCTTTGACATTTTCAGGATACCCAAGAAGTACACATTTTTGAGACCTAGGTTCCAACTTACCTTGGTTGACATAAGAGAAAACAGTGCAACCAAAAGGTTTTAAATGATCAAGTTTAGGTTTCCTTTTAGTTCATAACTCATAAGGTGTTTTAAAATCAATTACAGAAGAAGGAGTTCTATTAATCAAATAAGCAGAAGTAACCACAGCTTCACCCCATAAATTATGTTTCAAACCAGAAGAGATTAACATGCATCTAGCTTTCTCAAGAAGAGTCCTGTTTAACCTCTCAGCTGTACCATTTTGCTGAGGGGTTCCAGGAATAGTCAAATGCCTTTTAATACCATGCTCATGACAGAATGCATTAAACACAGAATTGCAAAACTCCATACCATTATCAGTTTTCAAACATTTAACAGATAATCCGGTTTCTTTTTCAACTCTAATTTTCCACATCTTAAAAGTTTCAAAAGCTTCATCTTTAGTCTTCAACAAATACACCCAAACATATCTGCTGTAATGATCAACAAGAGACATGAAGTACCTTTTATGACCAATAGTAGAAATTTGGGCAGGGCCCCAAAGATCAGAATGTATATAATCAAGAGGAGCAGTTGAGACATGCACAGATGATTTAAAACTTTTTCTAGTATGTTTACCAAGCACACAGTTTTCACATAGATCAATAGTGCAAGGTTTAGAGTTGAGAATGCTAGATTTATGCAAATGTTCTAAACCTTTATTTCCTAAATGGCCTAACCTGTTATGCCACATAAGAGTTTAACTTAAAGACATGGTTTTTACAGAGTTAGCAACAGTGAGAGCAGTAGCAGAAGATAAGTTCATCACAGGAGTAGTGATAGAGCATATTTAGTAGGGGGTGATAACGTCGAGCCAACGACGGTAACCAAAGGCGTTGCTTGGGAGGCAACCCAAGGTAAGTAGTTTAGATTCTATTTTATTTGTGCATTTTACTACTTTTTAGTTTAGTGTTGGTTTTGTTTGGGATACTAACACTGCAGGGAGAAAGAACAAAGGAAAAGGGCGAAAAAGCATTTGGCCGCCCCGTCCCCAGCCAGGTCGCCCCGCGGCTAAGGCGACCAGCGAAATCCTTCGCAGAATCGCCGACCGCACCGTCACCCACCCTGGCCGCCCCCCGTCCTGAGCCAGATATGAAATTTTTTAGGGGCCCGTGTGGGCCCCCACTTTCTACCAAAATTAAAACCCTATCCATCCCTTTCTTCTCTATCTCTATCAGCCGCCGCCCTTACAAACCCTCTATCTTCTTCCTCCTTCATGTTCCCTCTTAGAAACTCCATTAAAACTCCTCCTCCAAGCTTCCTTCTTTCACCAAAATCACCCTCTTTCCCATTATTTCCATCTCCCTTCTACAAAAACTCTACCCCACCACCTAATTCTCCTAGATCTACAAAAAAAATCGCTTCTCCCAAGTTTTTCTAGCGAATTTCCTTCAGACCCACTACAAAGAAGGACGGTTTGGGACGTCGGAGAGCAGATCCGACGTCGGAGTATACAGATCCAGAAAATCTTAGGCCGCCCCGTCACCTGACCCGCCGCCCCGCGGCCTTCCTCGTCGCCGGCCGCCCCGTCGCCACCTTCGGCTGCCCCGTGGCCACTGCAGAGGCCGTTATTTCCGTGAGTTCTTCTTTGATTTCAATTCTTTTGGGTAATATTTCTTAGCTCCGATTCACTATGTCGAGGCCACATGGAATGAATAGAAATCAGAAGGAGAGATGGATTGCGTTGAACACTAGAAACTTCTTTGTAACGAAATTCTTTCATGAGCCTACCTTGAGATTATTACAGATGGATGCCTACACTAGGCAGCTATTAGAGCATGGGGGCCTAGGAGGTTTTTTAGAGAAGAATGCTCCCACTTATCCAAGCCTATATAATGAGTTTTTAGCAACCTTGAGTGTAAACCGTGCTTCTATTGATTTTCGGTTGCTTGGGAGGGATTACACATTATCCAAGGAGAGATTGGCACAGATTCTGGGTGTTACTGCTGCGCCGAGTGTTGGTTGGCTTGATGTCTACAAGGAAGAGGGCCCTGTGGCTTTCTGGATGGCACCTACTAGGGTGCCTTTTGAGGCCAAGAAGGGCCAGTACAACTCCAGCATTCGCCATCCTGCCTTACGACTGATTCACAAGGTTCTGGCGAACACCTTCTTCGCGGAGGTCAACAAGATCTTGTTGAAGGACATGTCATTTCTGTGGTGTCTGACGCCAGAGAGCCCTATAGTGCCAGGTTGGGTGGATCTATTTCTGATGAACTGCAAGGATATCCTGGACAAGCGCACCAAGGCGACCATCAGCTTCGGGGGTCTTATCACCCTCATTGCTCGCGCATGCATCGATATGAGCGATGTCCATGACATTCAGCATGGATCATTTCTTTATGATGAGGCCCAGCTAAGGAAAACTGGCCACCTGAAGGGTAGAGCGCCGATGTGGATCTAGAGGGCAGGCCATCAGGGGAGGATCCAGTTGAGATTGCCCCGTCATCTCCCTTTTGGCCCTACATCAGCTGATTTCTATATGGGGGATGAGATGGATGAGGATGATGATGAGGAGGAGGAGCAGGTTCCTGATGCTGAGCAGGAAGATGCTGTGGATGTTCCCAGAGTTCAGACGGATTTTGGAGGAGCTGGACCTTCTGGCACAGCTGGAGGTGCTGGTCCAGATTACTACTCGCTGGCACAACAGATGGCTGATATGTCTCTCCAGCAGAACACTATGTGGGAGCATCAGCAAATGATGTCGCGTCGTCAAGACGCAATATGGGAGAACCAGCAGCGGATGCACCAGCGTCAGGACGCGACGTGGGACCACAACCAGCAGCTATATGTTGAGGTCGGCGACATTCGTCGAGATGTACGTGGCTTGACTTCCCACCTCGAGGAGGTCTCTGAGAGCCAGGCGGCGATCCGACGGATGCAGGAGAAGATATGGCAGAGGCAAGAGGACTTCTATCGATTCGCCTATCCACAGTTCCCGCCATATCCGCCACCTCCACCACCTCAGCAGTGAGCATGTCAGTTGTTTCTTTTCTTTTCCCTTTTATTTTTATTTTGCTGTTTTTGTTCTCTTTTCTGCATTGAGGACAATGTCAGAACTAAGTGTGGGGGAGAAGACTTGCAAACTCTCTGTATTTTGGTTCTAATTTGCATTGCATTTTAAGTTTTAAGGTTGCATGTTTATTTATATTGGTTGTATGCATATTTAGTTTCTATAATTGTTATTTCTATTCTGAAAAAAAAAACAAAAAAAAAAAAGAAAAGAAACAGTTTTAGTTCTTGCATTATTAGGAATAGGTCTTATTTCCCCATGTGGATGCCGTTTGTCCTCTATATTTTCTATTCAAATATATGCCCCATGATGTGCTTGGATTGTTGAAGCCTTTGATATATGTTTTCTACACTATTTGGTGGGCATGATTGATTAATGATTGAGCGCATAAAATCTTGAATTTTTGGGTGATATTGATGTTCTAGACATGACCCAGTGAGCTTATTTTGGCCTATTCAGGACTACACTTTATTTAGTCCTCTTGGTTGTTGTGTGTACTCTCTTCGATTACTTCCTCTTTGACTTGCATTGAGATATCTTGTTCAAGGCTGCATATTATGATTTCTGCACATGACTTAAACATGATTGAGGCACCTTTATTAGCCATATTTGACTCTATTCCTACCTTACATATTATCCTCTGCTTGAAGCCAGTTTGAGCCTGATTACCTATTCTTTTATAGCTCCACAAGAATTTTCCATAGCCAATGATAGCCTGACCCTATCCGAGAATTTAGGACTAGTTGGTGAATATCTATAGTGTGGATGATGGTTTATAGTGGTGGATGGTATGATTGGAGGTGTATTTATGAGATGTTTGATTCTTGCTAGCATATTTATTACTTGGGACCTAAGGAGGATAAAATTCACTTAGGGGTAAAAGTTAAGGAAAATCATTTGATATAGCATGAATGATTGGAAAAAAAAAGGAAAAAAAAAGAAAGAATAAAAGAAAAAAAAAAGAATAAAGGAATGAGTTGAGTATGGTTTCTAAAGTTTTATGCTTGAGATTGGTGTTGTTTGGCATTATAGAGATTTGGTATGAGAAGTTATGAGTGGTTTGATGATTTGGTAGCTTCCTTAGTTCCCGGATTATGAGCACCACATGACCAAAATTGTTCCATACCTTATATGTTCTACCTTGGCCCCATTACAACCCAATTGAAAGACCTCATAATTTTTGTTGTGTGTAGAGTCACCAGCGGTGGAGATTTAGAACACTGGTGCAAGGCTCTTGTAGCTAAGGTTTTTGAAGATTGAGCTTTCAGCGTAAACATTTAAACCCAAACACTTGAGCGAGAGTGAAACACATCTCCTTTGTGAGGTCTAGAATGGATATGGTTGCCTGATTTCATTGATTATTCCAATTATGTTCTATGATGTTATTAATCTTTTGTGTTTGCTAGTTTTCATGCACTTAAAGAATATTGAGGTGTGGATACATGAATTGCTATTCTGTGGGGCTGCAGAGTTGAGTTTTCTATTGCTTGAGGACAAGCAAAGGTTCAAGTGTGGGGGAATTTGATAGAGCATATTTAGTAGTGCATAATAGATTGCATTTAGCATTATTTAGGTGTGAATATTGCATCTATTTAGTTGAATTTGCATTATCACTTATTGAGTTAGAAGAGGCGGAATCTACATGATTTTATGATTTATTTCAGGTAAAGTAGATTGGAGGTGAAATGGATTTGAAAAGAGCAAAAATAAGCTAAGAAGAATACTTAGGAGCTGCTGGAAACAAAGAAGGAGCAGCTCGGAAGAATCGCAGGCCGCCCCGCGGCTCGAAGGAAGAAACGGAGAAGTTCGCTGATCGTCGGCCGCCCCGCGGCCCGTGCAGAGACTGATCTTCAATTACGGATTTTACTCAGGGTTTTGTCTAAGTTATTTTGGGCCGACTTTCTCTAGACTATTTAAGGCTTTTCTAGTTATTCTTTCACTAACCTTATGCACATTATTCCATTGTTGAGAGCGCCGTTGAGCATGAGCAACTAAACTCTCGAGGTTTCGCCTAGAGTTTGGATCTTTGATTGTTGAATTGTGAGTTTCTTAATCTAGTTCTTATTCCTATTGCAATGTTTTGACTTCCTTGTGCTTAATTGCTTGAATGTGTTTTATTCTCTCTGGCCTGGCCGACTAGTTAGAGTAGATTCATTCAATTGCTAGGGTTTTGCAGATTCCTCGTAGCGAACCTTAACCCGAGTGGCAATCATATCCCTTTAGGACTCGTAGGACTAATTGGATGTGTAGGAAGTTGAATACAAGTTGAATATCGACTCGTAGCTTGATATTATGTGTACCTTGGTTAATTCATAATCTTAATGTTATCTCTAGGTTGAATCTTAACCGTGTTAGGGTTATTTAGAGATAAGGGTTGCTAGGACTCATAGGACTAGTAATTTACCTAAGATCTGGACAAGGACATTGATAGGAAAAGACAAGAACTAGAGGCTGAAACAAGGATCGAATTCATCAATCGAAGTGATAAATTGTAGGTGAACCTATTCCTCTCCACTGAATTCTAAATCCTATTACTTTGTTTGCTTGCTTCCGCTTTGCTAAAAGGCGGATCTTTTCACACAAAAAACCCCCCATATTCTTACTAGCGATTAGAATTGATACTTGAATTGAATAGATTTCCTTGTGGATCGATCTCTTTCTTACACACTATACTAGTTGTGAGTAGAGTATTCTTTGGCAAGAACAACGACAGGTTTTCCTTTTGTCAAGTAGCAAGAAGTTCATATAAGCCACCTTTTCTAATGCACTTAATAACAGGCTTACCATCCTTAGTAACAACTCTCACACTTGCAGAACTTAACACATCATAATGCAATTCTTCAATAGCAATTTCAGACATCAAGTTTCTTCTTAAAGCAGGAACCCATTTAACATCCTTAATAACTCTAACCACATTATCAAACATCTTTAAAGCAATAGATCCAATACCTTTAATTTTAAGCACATAATGATCACCAAGCATGACAGTGCCACCATCAAAGCATTTAAGATCATGAAACCAAGACTTATGATAGGTAGCATGCATAGTACATCCAGAATTCAAAATCCAGGTATTAGAATCAGCAGTGTTTAATAATGCAAGCACTTCATGAGTATAATAAGGATGAGATTCAAACACAGTAGAAACATTAGACTGCTTTCCAGCAGCTTTCTCATCTCTTTTTCTTTTAAAGAAATGTTTTTCAATATGACCATACTTAGAGCAGTAAGAACATATCAAGTGAGATTTATCAGGCTTATCAGATCTACCATGTTGACTAGACTCAGGCTTACCATTGTCCTTCTGAGGCTTATTCCTGTTTTGCTTTTGGTTGTTATTAGGCTTATTGCCTCTGAACCTACCTTTAGAAACAAGAACTTAATTCTTATTCTCAGTTTTGGTATCAGATTTAGACTCATATTTGTTTCTAAACACTTTTAATGCATCATTTTTATGAATAATGGACTCAAGGATAACCTTTTTCTCCAACTTATCAGTGCTATATTGAACCACATCTTTAAAAGTGTCAAACTGAGCAGGCAACGCATTTCATAACAACATACACTGTTGAGTTTCCTCAACCTTATAACCACAGCGTTGCAAATCTTGAATAATAGTGAAAAACTTATCCAGATTCTCAGATAAAGGACATGACACATCCATTTTAAAGGTAAACAACTTATTGAACAGGTTAACTCGAGAAGGGAGAGATTTTACCAAATAGAGGGCTTCGAACCCCGCCCACAGCTTCTGAGTTGTCTCAAGATTATAGACTTGTCTAGCAACTTCATGTCCTAAGCGTAGCATGATCTCAATGTGGGCCTGTTCATCAGTTTCTGAGATTTTTTCCTTTGCATTAGCATCAAGAAACACATTTGTCACAGCAACCCAGCACTTTGTTTTGTCAAGATTGCCTTCATTTTAATCTGCCACATAGCAAAATCTGTGTGGCCATTGAAGGGCTTTAGATAGGTGCCTTTATCACCTGTAATAACCAGTACCTCGTAAAAACAAAGAAACCAAGTTAGTAAGTGAACAAAACACTCTCAGATTCAAGAAAAACATGAATCTTACCACAAAAACAAGTAGATCTAAGAAATATTGCAAGAACGGGCAATGAACACACAGATCTACACACCAGAAGCCAGAAATAAAGCACAGAACCCTAGATTTAGCAAACAAGGGTGTGGTGCGTCGTGCAGGGGGGGGTGCGGCACCAGCGATGTCGCCTTTTAGGTCCGCCCGAGGCCCTACACCCGTTCTCTATCCCTAGAACTCAACAATGAGCCAGAAAATCAAGAACGCGACACTCAAGCTCTGATACCACGTTGTAAAACCTAAAGATCGATAAACGAGATAGGCAAATATGCGGAAGCGTATGAAATCGAGCAAGAGAACACAGATCTGATCGAAACACGCAAGTCGAAGAACGAACACAAGCGGTTTTAGGTGGTTCGGCTATGCCTACATCCACGGGGCCTCAAGAGTTGGCCAAATCCACTATAATGAGTTTGTACAGGGACAGATAGAGTAAAGAGATACAAAACTCCTAGATCTAGACATGCATGAGATCAGAAAGCAAGAGAAAAAGAAAATCCCCCTGTGTGGGAACCGGAGATCAAAGAAGTCTACGATCTCAACCCTAGATCGCTTGGAGAAGGAAAGCTGCTGCCTATAGCTTGGAGCGCCGGCCACCAGAGAACCACCAGGGACACTGTCAGCCACCTTCTTGGCTTCCAGGCTCGGAGAATCTTCAGGCAAAGGGAGAGGAACACAAAACCCCAGAAAACCCTAGAAGAGAGCGTCTGTGGAAGATGAAGAGAGAGAGGGAGCACAAAATAGTACGACGGCAGCAAAGCTCCAACAAGAGCTTTTATAGCTAGGTCAACACGGGAGAGCTCCAGCTAAGGCAAAATGCAGCGTTCCACCAAGTAGAGCTCAAGCTGGAACGGGCTCAAGCAACTGGGCTCCTCAATCCAATCCGGCAATCATGGGCCTTTCTCAGTTAATGGGCTAAAGCCCAGTAACGAGAAATGGAATGTTTCTCATACCATATACATATTATACATATAGCATAACATATATTATCTATGTATTATCACACCATACTTTATATATATACTCGTTAGAGGATCAAGCTCTCATAGCTCAATACTACTCAGTCAAGTATACGACAAAGTATGCATCCATACATAGTATATATATGTTTTCTATATGTAATATGTATGATCATCATATACATACATGTTACAAGCATACACACAACAATACAAGTAACATAACAAGCATACAAGACATAGGAAATTAACACATATCATTACAAATCAAGCAATACCATCGAATAATTTTTAGTTAAAAGTTCAGGGTGTTAGCCGATTAGAAAAATCCATCGATGTCATCGCATAATCCGTTGATACGATTGAATAATCCAGCGATACCATCGAATAATGTAAAGAAGAAAAAAAAATGGGCTCAACAAGTGGTGTACGCTCGCCCCAATGCAGCAAGTGAGGAAGAAAATACGTGGGTCCCACTGATTTTTAATTAAAGAAAAAAATTATTAAATTGCCTATTAATCTTAGCCACTCATTTTAATCAATCAACGGCCCTGATTTGTGCACATGATACACGTTAAGGGATGAGTACATCGGAATCAACCTCTATATATATGCAAAAAATGCGGTAAAGGCCTCCAAAGAATGTCAAGTGGCATATCCCACTTAAAAAATCCACGCCCATACCTAGGGTGGTGACTCATTCCACGCCAATACCTAGGGTGGAGACTCCTTTCACTCCCAAACCTAGGGTGGACATCCAGTCCATGCCCATACCTAAGGTGGAGACTCAGTGGTACCCGTAGTCATATCAAGTAATATCATGCTCATATAAAATGCCTCGATCAGATCAATAATTATGCTCATGCAAAGTGACTCGATTAGGTACAAACCCGATGGGGATGGGTCGTCTTATGACCCTAGCAAAGACTCCTAGACTCACAACTTACGATCATTCTATCAATCGCATGGAGAATTCATATGCTCATACACTTATGCAAAATCTAAGCAGGATACTACATGAAATGCAGGATGCTTGCACCTAACACACTACACGACACTCAAGCATGAGGTCCAAATTCATTACAACAGAAGTCACTTTTAGCGAGAATTTTTTTCCTCGCTGAACATCGATATTTCGTCACTAAAGATATTTAGCGAGGAAATATGCTTCCTTTTAAAATGGTCACTGAAAGCTCCTCACAAAAGAATCTAACGTGGAAAAATGAAATCGTTGCAAAAAAATTTTTGTGAGGAAATCAACATTTGTCGCTATAGGTCTTTAGTGACTATTAAATTTATCGTAAAAGGTAAATATATTTGTCACTAAATAAGCAGAAAGATTTCATAGTAGTCATTGGATGCACTTGGCGATAAAATTTAATTCCTCGCAAAATTGTATATTTTCTCGTTAATGATGATATTTATCGATAAACATAATTTCCTCGCTAAAAGATTTATTTCCTCGTTAATGATAAATAGTTTTTTTCTTCTAATTATTATAGTAGCCTATGCAGGATTTGAACCTGCATCTTTGTGCTTAAGCACATCGCTCTATCGCTTGAGATAATAGGCTTAAATAAAATAATATTATCTTTCCCCGCCCTATAATTTACATTCTTTCTATTTAAAAACACATTAGAGCTAAAGACATCTCATTCACTCCCTCTTGAACAACCATACCATAACTTCAGTTTAGCAACTATTAAGAATATATACAAGACTTTAAAAAAATCAGTCTAGGCATGCAGCTAATTGTAAAGGAATAAGATATCATCATCACATAACTAACCAATTACTGAATTCTATAGAGAACGTACTCGACATAAAAAGTAAGTAGGAATAAATGGTTGAACCATGCCGTTAAGTTATCCAAAAGATCGAGGTTGCCTATCGACATCAACAACATCTAGAACACCATAATCCAGTAGCGATGTCCACAAAGGGCATACATAAACACAAGGCGAATATTAACGGTAATCTAGTCTATGTTAAGATCATATCAAGTACTTTGACTAAAAACACTTAGGACTTACAACTTACTCTATGAGAGGATCTCTTCCATAAGGAGTTGAAGTCTGAAAGTGCTAACTAAGGTATCTGTAAAGGGCATACATAAAAGGTAAAATACAGATTCTGCCATAATGGCAGCAATGATAGTATCACATAGGATGATGAGAACCCTTCAATCAACCACAAGTTTTAATGAACAAATGCACAATGCAATCACAATTACCTAGACACACAATTACTAAAGTACTCCAAAATCATACAAGACATAGTACAAATAAAAGCTTAATATTATTTGACCACCTTCCGAGTAAAGGAGCTCCCACAACATACCAAAGCAAACAACACAACTACCAACTACCCAATTTTATACATCTTTGTTAGGTATTGTGACATTACCCCAGTGCGAGTCATAATCATAAGAACTGCATATTTATGAGACGATATATTAAAATTACACAGATAAATTATCTTTTTATCTAACTACTCATAAACCGGTGCTTAAATCAGCAAGCTAAAGGCCAACCACAAGAAATTAGTACCATCAATTAATAATTCAAACCATTGAATGCATATCAAACTGGATATAATTTAGTCACCATTAGCACGCTGAGCACTTCATCTATCAATTAAAGCAGTAGAAGTATTTATTTACAAAGCCACTAAAGACAACATTTTTGACACTTCATTCGTAAACATTCCAAAATCAAAAGTACTATTATTGACATAGTTGGGATCACAATGGCTGAAAATCTGAGTATTACCTGCCCAACTAATACGATCAACATTATTCCAAGTTTGACGGTCCAAGTACTCAGGTATGCATCCAACTTCTTGCTTGCAATTTAATTTCCAGCATGCGAATTGTCTTTCTATCGACAATAAATACCAAGTTGCTCCTAGAATCTGCCCACAATGACGAGAAACATAGTGGAGCGAGTAACTAAACCAAATTGCACATTATAAAAAAGATCAAATTCCCAACCAACAATGATTTAAGCTACTTGTTTGGTTTTCAAACAAAAAAAAAGGAAATCAGTAGCTGCTTCTTTGATTTCAGCTACTTGTTTGGTTTGCATCTATGTGGTGCTACATACGAATTCTCTGCAAAAGTTCGGTACTATGAACAAGCTCATACTCGAAATCATGAATCACCTCCATTTAACGGTTAAACAAAACAAAAGAGCTTCTATCAAGAGTCATTTACCTACCATAATCAACTTGACTGATTAATTTAGGGTTCGTCTATTCTTGTCAACTCATCTCTATATAACATATAATAAACATGACTGCGAGTGATCAAGCTATACATCTCCATATAACATATATAATCTTATTTAGTTGTACTGAATTTAGAACATTCTTTACAGCTTTCAGATACTATGACTAAGAGGGGAATGAACATGACTGCAAGTGATCAAGCTATACATCTAGATCTTACTGCAAGGTCTCATGGTGTGCCTGCTGCAGATAACTATTTTGTTGATCTTCCTGAAACATCGAAGAACAATAACAGGAGTACAAAAACCCTCAAAATCCAAATCCCTCATGGATGAGTGATAGCAAATCAGACGAGAAGAAGACAAAAACTCAGTCAAAATCAGACAATCAAAACAGAGAGGAAATCGCACCTATCAGAAACACAATCAAAATCGCATTAATCAAAATCGCACCAATCTTCAAAAATCACAATCCCTCATGGATGATCCAAACTAGCCATTGTTGAAGAACCGGTGTTGAAGATCCTTATGCGCCATGTTGCTTCTATAAAGGAAAGGAAGAAGAAGACAGAATACAGAAGTGATACACAAGCTTTCATTCATTCAAGCGAGATCTGTCTTCCAAGTGTACTCTCTGCTAGCGGTCAAGAGTTTGTTGTTTCATTTCAAAGCCTTTGAGAGTTACACTGTGAGCTTATAGGATATATTCATTTATAGTGTTACTCGAGAGTTTGTAACTCGGGAAGTTGCACTAGGCTATTGATTTGTGAGAGTAAGAGGATTGTACTAGATAGCTGAGAGAGGTGGGGCTCTTCTAGATTGGTCTAGGATTCAAAGGGAACTTGAGTTGACTAGATTGCAATTGTATAGGAGAGAGGCTTCTCGGTGAGCTATTAGGATCCTAATCTAAGCGAATCAATAAAGCCTTTTGAATCCTAGGGTTGTGGAAGAACCATAGGCGGGGACGTAGGCCAAGTTCGTGTCGAACCTCGTAAACAATTACTCGTGTCCTTTATCTATTGCTTTACCTTATTTCCGTACTTGGTTCGATTGTCTAACTTTGTGATTCAGGTTTAATCTCAAAGGGTTTTAGACGAGCTCCCAAAAGTCTTGAGACTTTCTGCGAAAAACGGGCATACTCTTGTTGTGAGCCTAATTCGTCATGTTTTACACCTACTTTTATATCGATTTCTGTAAGCATTTCATGCATTTGAATTAGAATAATATATAATTTGTGCAGTTTACACTTATTTGCCAATATATGGAGGTCTACACAACTTTTTGTTATATTTCGTAGAAATCGGACGCATTTTGGAGCTTAAAGGAAAGTCATGGAGAAGCTAAGAATGGTGCAGCTGGAGAAAAGGTCATTTTTCGGTATTCATCATTCTGATACAAGCTTTGATGTCTTCATAAGAGTTGTAGCCCTCGAAAAGAGCTTTCCAACGCATGGACATATGCATCAATCCGACGAACGAGGAATTGGGAAAGTGCATTTCAAGAACAGAGCAGAAAGCTAAGAGAATTACTCGATATCGAGTAAAACTACTCGATATCGAGTAACCCATATCGAGCAGGAGCACCAGAAATCGACAAAGGAAGCAGGGAGCTGGAGCAGGTTAGTCGATATCGACAAGATTTGGTCGATATCGAGTAAACCTCAAGTCGATTTCCATGTCCGGAGCCGAGATCGACGAAGCTGAGCACTGGGAAGCCGAGCACATGTTACTCGATATCGAGGAAATTACTCGATATCGAGGAAAACCCAAGTCGACTTTGCGTCCAGAAGCCGGAATCGAGTTGCTGAGCACAAGACGAGAAAGCGCTACTCGATATCGAGGAGTCCTAGTCGATATCGAGTAAATCCCGGGAGCCGACGTCGAGCAGTCCGGGTTTCTTGTTAAGTTTCTATCCCGAAGCCAATGGTGATATTTTCGAGATGAAATTCTATCAAGATCTATCAAGTGCTATGAAGTCAAGAGAGAAGATCTTTTATCCACATTAGATATAGTCCTAGTTGATTTAATTATTTATTTCCATTATTTAATCTTTAGATAAAAGATAGATAGAATTAGATATAGATATAGTTTTCTTTCCTAGATTAGCTTGGAATGAAGGCTATAAATAAAGCCTTAGGGGGCTGATTTTCATTAATTCAAGTCAAGTCGTCTTAGGGCGCAAAGAGAGAGAGAGAGAGAGAGAGAGAGAGAGAGAGAGAGAGAAGGAGAAGGAAGGAGATAAACGGTTGAAAGTTTTAGTTTATTTTATGTTAAAGTTAATTTCTTTCATTACGTTTTGTTTCTAATTTCTTTCTTCTAGGGTTGAGGTGATCCCAACATAGATATGTGTGTTTGATTTATAAATCCATGAATTTATATGTCTGTATCATCGTCTACCTATGTGCTTAATCTTTTGCGAGAGTTGAGGAAATTCCTTATTCATGATATTAAAGCGAAAGTGATCTTATTATGAATTGGATAGTAATTAGGGTTTATTTGCGGGAGCCGACCAATCCTAATTAAGAAAAGGTATAAACAAATTAGGTTTTTATGCGAGAGCCTCTATCACCTAAATTGTTGGAATTTGCGAAAGTCGATTCTTTGATATAAAGCATGCATCTTTATGTGATTTATGATCTGCACATATGTTTATTGTTGTGGTGATCCCTAACCTTGGAAGTTTGCATCTTTATTTGTTTTATTTTATTCGGCACATATTCTACTCGATATCAAACCACCATTCTCTCTCCATCCCTCTACATCGACCCCTCTATTCTTTGTCGACAGCCACCCTCAACACCTTTTACTGCTATCCCTGAACCCCAAAACACACTAAACCTAGAACCGCTGACTTCTCTCCTGAGGACGAACCTGACTCCACTATCCTATAGTGGGGTCTTGACTATAAATTTATTTGGTCGAGAAACCCTCTCGTCAAATTGGCGTCGTTTCCGGGGAGATATCAATCGCGCCTAGTTTAATTGTGTTTAAGGTTCAGAAAAGCCCAACTGGGTGCCAAGCTTTTTCTACTAATTTGTGTTCTTGATTGTGATTTTAAAGCTTAGGTACAAAGATGGAAAACTTTGTCGAAGGGAATCCTGCATGGGAAAAATGGTTTCAAGATTTGAGACGGAGAAATAGGATCGCAGTGGAGGAGTCACGATTAAGGGAAATAGCCCGTCTGGAGGACTTAGTCCGAAGACTTGAGGCTTCCTATCGTTCTAAAGGATTAGAGCCTCCTTCTTATGAGGAAATTGAAGATATGGAAAGTGATGAGGAAGAAGAAGATTGGAACGAACAATGGGTACTTCAACGGTACATGAGAACAACAACGCCAATCGATGTCGACTACCCCATAGTCGACGTCGACCACATTACAGAAACCCAAGTATGTCCTTCCTCGATCTCGATTCCACCTTTGCAGTCTATCTTTGAAAAACCATTTGAAGGACCCCAAGAAGAAGAAGCACTAGAAGAGAAGAAGTTGGACATTGTTGCCCAGTGCATTCCAAGATCGCTTTTACCTTACAAAGTGAAGGCTATCTCCGATGATTTTGAGCAACCGATGTTCATATTCAAGTATGGGGTCCTAGCAAAGTGGCATGAAGCTCCACATGATGAGGTGTAAATATCTCTTCCCACTCCACCGTTTTGCTGTGGTGGAGACGCGCAAACAAATCAACATATGAAGCGGAAGAGGTATGATGATGAGGTATGTATACTTTCTTTATATCTTCCTTTATGCATGCTAGCTGGAGCCCAAGAAGATGAATGGGTGAAGCCATAGAGCGTTCACTCGGGGAGGTTTAAGCTTCTTCACATGATGCCCCCGGATGACATCCCACGCTTCCCACCACCGGAGGAACTACCAGACCCACCTATACTTCCGGACAAAGATGAGCCAGGCTAATGCTTAATGAAAAAGTCGGCCTAGCGACTATAAAATCTAGAGCTTGTAAATAGACATTTATTTTTTGGGACTTTTGGACATTTGTGCTTTTGTTTGTTATTGGTTTTGCACTTTTAGTTTTTCTATTGTGGGTATTTCTCTTCTACATCTTTCAGGTACATGGGGATAGAAGCAAGCTAAGATCAGACTAGGCCCAGCAACATAGCACTCGATTATGACATTCTGCACACCTGTCTAGTGAGTTTCTTTCTTTACCCTTGTTTTTATATAGTGAGGACATTGTAATGTTTAAAGTATGGGGTGGGGGAAGGGCTTACTTTGTGCATATTTGATTTATTTGACCATATTTGTGCATATTTGAAGTTTATTTCTTGAATTGCTTATACATGGTTATTTTGGAATTCATTGTTGATTTATGTGCTTACATGCATGTTTTCCAAAGTTTGAAAAAATGGCCCGCATTGAAAATTTTGAATAAGTGTCATGGAAGCTTTAATTGAACTCGACGATGCAAAATTAGATTCATTAGAGATATAGCATTAAATTGCCTAGTAATGGGAAGTCACAATGAAGTGCATTATTTTATTAAAAAACCATGAAAGGAGGTAAATTTTGATGTTGCTTTTGACATGTTGCATGATAAGATGATGGAGGACTTTATATTTCCATATAATGCTTATTGTTATATTCCTAGCCTTACCTATGCTTATGCATTACACAAAAGCCATATTGAGCCTTATTTCATATTTGCTCCACATGTTCTAAATATTGCCCATTCTTTACCTTATTTTCATCCGGGGATTATGTTGAGAATGATGTACATTATGGAGATTATCATATGGTTGTGTTTATCATTGGATTTTGGTAGGAAAATGTTTGAAATTATGGAAAATTTAATAAGTGAAAGAAAATCCGATCACCTCAAGAGATAAAGGTAGATCGACCCTGCTCGCTGAGATAATAGTTTGGCGAGATGGGACACCAAGGTGAGGAGTCCAAAGCACTAAGTATCCGGGACCATTCATGACACCCATGTTTGCGACTCGCGAGAAGGCAGTGCTGAGGTTAGAGAGGTAGAAGCATTATTATTGATAAAAGCATCATGAAAGGTGATAATTCTTATGAAGAAGGAATGTGGAAATTCAGTTTGGAAAGTACTCCATTTTCCCGGATCATTAGCACCACATTGCCAAAAATTGCCCACCTTTAGCCTTTTACCAATCTACTCCTTATTGAGCTTAAATTGAAGTCTTCTTGATTATTAATGCTTTGTCACGAATGAATGTTTTGCATAACCCTCATTTTGTGAGTAGATGTTGCTTTTTAAATTGCACATGCATGGATTTGTGACACTAGTACCTTTTCGAGGATGGTAATTAATTGTAGGGTTATATAAGAATGAATCCAATATGTTGAGAGTTTTGATTTCTTCCCCCGAATGACAATTAAAAGTATTGCTTGAGGACAAGCAAGCTTAAGTATGGGGTGTTTGTTGTGACCCTAATTCGCCATGTTTTACACCTACTTTTATATCGATTTCTGTAAGCATTTCATGCACTTGAGTTAGAATAATACATAATTTGTGTAGTTTACACTTATTTGGCAATATATGGAGGTCTACACAAGTTTTTGTTATATTTCGTAGAAATCGGACGCATTTTGGAGCTTAAAGGAAAGTCATGGAGAAGCCAAGAAAAATCCATTTTTCGGTATTCATCATTCTGAATCAAGCTTTGATGTCTTCATAAGAGTTGTATCCCTCGGAAAGAGCTTTCCAACGCATGGTCATATGCGTCAATCCGACAAACGAGGAATCGGAAAAGTGCGTTTCAAGAACAGAGCAGAAAGCTAAGAGAATTACTCGATATCGAGTAAAACTACTCGATATCGAGTAACCCATATCGAGCAGGAGCACCAGAAATCGACAAAGGAAGCAGGGAGCTGGAGCAGGTTAGTCGATATCGACAAGATTTGGTCGATATCGAGTAAACCTCAAGTCGATTTCCATGTCCGGAGTCGAGATCGACGAAGCTGAGCACTGGGAAGCCGAGCACATGTTACTCGATATCGAGGAAATTACTCGATATCGAGGAAAACCCAAGTCGACTTTGCGTCCAGAAGATGGAATCGAGTTGCTGAGCACAAGACGAGAAAGCGCTACTCGATATCGAGGAGTCCTAGTCGATATCGAGTAAATCCCGGGAGCCGACGTCGAGCAGTCCGGAATTCTTGTTAAGTTTCTATCCCAAAGCCAATGGTGACATTTTCGAGATGAAATTCTATCAAGATCTATCAAGTGCTATCAAGTCAAGGGAGAAGATCTTTTATCCACATTAGATATAGTCCTAGTTGATTTAATTATTTATTTGGGAAAATGGCAGAAAACCACCCCTTAAATATAGGTCTTTGCAGAAAACCACCCCTTAAAATTTAAATTGCAGAAAACCACCCCTTAAACCCATTATGTAGGTAAATCGCCACCCATAACCTTTTTTCCCGTTAGGTTTCCGTTTGAAACGGTGAAAAGTCATTTATACCTCTCACTTTTAATGTTATTTTAATGAGAGAAAAATGTATAAATTGAAATAAATTAATAAAATATATTTATCCATCCTTTTTAATTTTATTTTAATAAAATAACATACATTTTTCTCTCATTAAACAGGATGGATAAATATATTTTATTAATTTATTTCAATTCATACATCTTTCTCTCATTAAAATAACATTAAAAGGAAGGGGTAAAAATGACTTTTCACTGTTTTGAACGTCAACCTAACGGAAAAAAAGGTTATGGGTGGTGATTTACCTACAAAATGGGTTTAAGGGGTGGTTTTCTGCAATTTGAATTTTAAGGGGTGGTTTTCTACAAAGACCCATATTTAAGGGGTGGTTTTGTGCCATTTTCCCTATTTATTTCCATTATTTAATCTTTAGATAAAAGATAATAGAATTAGATATAGATATAGTTTTCTTTCCTAGTTTAGCTTGGAATGAAGGCTATAAATAAAGCCTTAGGGGGCTGATTTTCATTAATTCAAGTCAAGTCGTCTTAGGGCGCAAAGAGAGAGAGAGAGAGAGAGAGAGAGAGAGAGAGAGAGAGAGAGAGAGAGAGAGAGAGAAGGAGAAAGAAGGAGACAAACGGTTGAAAGTTTTAGTTTATTTTATGTTAAAGTTAATTTCTTTCATTACGTTTTGTTTCTAATTTCTTTCTTCTAGGGTTGAGGTGATCCCAACATAGATATGTGTGTTTGATTTATAAATCCATGAATTTATATGTCTGTATCATCATCTACCTATGTGCTTAATCTTTTGCGAGAGTTGAGGAAATTCCTTATTCATGATATTAAAGCGAAAGTGATCTTATTATGAATTGGATAGTAATTAGGGTTTATTTGCGGGAGCCGATCAATCCTAATTAAGAAAAGGTATAAACAAATTAGGTTTTTATGCGAGAGCCTCTATCACCTAAATTGTTGGAATTTGCAAAAGTCGATTCTTTGATATAAAGCATGCATCTTTATGTGATTTATGATCTGCACATATGTTTATTGTTGTGGTGATCCCTAACCTTGGAAGTTTGCATCTTTATTTGTTTTATTTTATTCTTTTTATTCGGCACATATTCTACTCGATATCAAACCACCATTCTCTCTCCATCCCTCGACATCGACCCCTCTATTCTTTGTCGACAACCACCCTCATCACCTTTTCCTGCTATCCCTGAACCCCAAAACACACTAAACCTAGAACCGCTGACTTTTCTCCTGAGGACGAACCTGACTCCACTATCCTATAGCGGGGTCTTGACTATAAATTTATTTGGTCGAGAAACCCTCTCGTCATATCTATTCAACCCCCCTTCTAGAGTATTTCTATATTAACATGTTTTATATTATCGAACCTTCAATTGGTATCAGAGCTTTACTCACTGCTTTTGATCTAACAATCTTGTGAGTTTTCGATCATGTCTGGTGAAGCAAGCGGAGGATTTGCACAAGGAAGGTCCACGAGCAGACCACCACTCTTTGTAGAAAACAACTTTGTCCACTGGAGATCCTTGTTGAAAATGTTCATTATAGATCAAGATCTGGAACTTTGGAACATTATTGAGAATGGTCCGAAGATTCCAGAGAAAGAAGGACCAAATGGAACCAAAGTCGCAAAGAAGGAGTCTGAATACATCCAAGCAGATCTTGAACTCGTCTCCAAAAACTACAGGGCTATTAACTTACTTTATTGTGGTCTTAGCACTGATGAGTTTAACCGTATTTCATCTTGTAGGTCAGCTAAAGAGATTTGGGACAAACTGGTCGTCACCTATGAAGGAACGAGCCAAGTGAAAGACACCAAGATCAGCATCTTCCTTCGAAAGTATGAGCTCTTCAAGATGAAGTCTGATGAGACAATCAAGGCCATGTTCACACGATTCACAGAAATCACCAACAACCTTGACTTTCTCGGCAAGAGCTTTACCAACGTTGAGAAAGTGAGGAAGATACTGAGGTGTCTCCCAAAGGAAAAATGGGGTCCAAAAGTAACAACTATTGAGGAAGCACAGGACCTCACCACTCTACCCCTCGATGACCTTCTTGGGAAGCTGATCACGCACGAGATGATCCTTAATGAAGACGATGGAGAACTTTCAACTAGCACTAAGAACTTGGCACTCAAGTCTAAGAAAGATGAGCCTAGAGATGGATCTGATTCAGAAGAAGAGGATGACGATGAGGATGATCCTTTTGCTCTTATCACAAGAGGCCTTGCTCGAATTCTCAAAATGAAGAAGCAATTCAACAACAAGGATGGATCAGAATCTTCAAAATTTCGAGGTAAGCCTCAATACAACAAGTATGAAAAGAAGACTAAACCGTTGTCTTGTTTTGAATGTGGTGAAACGAATCATCTTGTGAAGGACTGCCCCCAAAAGACAAAGAGTCAGTCCAAGACGGGTGACAAATGGAAGAAGAAATCCATGGTGGCAACTTGGAGCGATTCCGACTCTGACTCCGATGATGAGAAGGCTAATATTTGTCTTATGGCCTCAGAAGATGAATCCCACAATGAAAAGCTTGAAGCTACTGTAAGAGAACTTATGGCAAATCCAAAAGAGGTATTATTGGAATTCCTTTCCAATATGATTGCCAATGAAGACAAGCTTATTGCCCAAACTAACATTCTTATTAAAAGAACTGTGGATCAGGAAAGAACTATTGAGGATCTGTCTATGAGGGTTAAATGTCTTGAAGCTTCATATTCAGGTCTTCACATTAAAGTCAAGATGCTTGACTCAGAGAAATCTGAACTCAAGCAAGATCTCTCCTCTCTAAGAAATGAGCATCGTGACTTAGAGAACGAGAAGATCTCCCTGAATAATAAGATTCAAGACCAACAGACATCCCTCATAAGTTTTACCAAATCCAAAGGTACTCTCGATAGGATGTTGGGTGAGCAACAAAGCTCTCTAAACAAAAGTGGTATTGGTTACAATCCAAGGTTTTTAAAGAAGCAACACATTACCACTTTTGTAAAGGCAAAAGGAAGCAGAACCTCTCCTATATGTCACCATTGTGCTAGAAAGGGACATGTAAAAGAGACCTGCCCCTATAGAAGAAAGGATCCATATATTATTCGCAATACATTTCCTGTTCATTTGAGAAAAGAACAGATAACACAAGTTTGGGTTCCAAAAGGCACTATTTTACCAAATATGGTTTACCCCAACAATGGATCCAAATTTACTTATTGGTCTAGCCACAAAGGTTGATGTTTGTCTTGTAGGAGATCACCAAGGTGAAAGAACACAAATGGGTTATTGATAGTGGATGCTCAAGGCATATGAGTGGAAAGAGTTCTCTCTTTCATGATCTAAAGGAGCAATCCACGGGAACAATCACTCTTGGTGACAAAGGAAAATGCGACATCGTTGGTATTGGTAGTGTTGGAAGTGATTCCAGCCATAGTATTAAAAATGTCTATCTTGTTAATGGTTTAAAGTATAATTTGCTTAGTGTCTCTCAATTATGTGATAGTGGCAACAATGTCAGATTTAACAAGAAAAGATGTATAGTGTGCAGAGAAGATACAGGTGAATTTATATTGACTGCATATCGTTACAACAATATATACGCCGTAAATGTTGATCAAGTGGCACAAGGAAGCATAACATGTCTAAAGGCTTTGACGGACGATCCAAAGCTCTGGCACAGGAGACTCGGTCATGTGAGTCCACATACACTACATAAGCTTGTGTCCAAAGGGATTGTAAGAGGGCTACCTGAGATGGACTTCAAAGGTATTGATATGTGCAATGCATGCACACGAGGTAAACAAACACGTAGCTCTTTCAAACCCAAAAAGGTTGTAAGTTCTTCTAGACCCCTTGAACTTTTACATATGGATTTATGTGGTCCTATGCGAGTCAAATGTCCCAATGGTAAAAAGTAAATGCTAGTTGTTGTTCATGATTTTTCTAGATATACTTGGGTTGCATTTTTAAAAGAAAAATCAGAGGCCTTATTTGAGTTTTCAAAACTTTGTAAGGAGTTGCAAACTTTAAGAAACGAGCCCATAATGTCAATTCGGAGTGATCATGGTAGGGAGTTTGATCAACTTCAGTTTGATTTATTTTGTGCTAAATATGGCATCTCCCATAACTTTTCTGCTCCTAGGACACCTCAACAAAACGGGGTTGTGGAACGCAAGAACCGCACCTTAGAGGATATAGTCAGGACTATGCTTTTAGAAAATGCATTACCTAAAACCTATTGGGCTGAAGCTGTTAACACAGCTAACTACATTTTTAAGCGTTGTCTTATTCGTTCCATCTTAAAGAAAACTCCTTATGAACTTTTGAAAGGCCGCAAACCACTTATATATTATTTTAAACCCTTTTGCTGTACTTGTTTTGTTCATAACAATGGAAAAGATAACCTTGGGAAATTTGATGCGCGTAGTGATGAAGGTATATTTCTTGGCTACTCCACAAGTAGCAAAGCTTATAGAATCTTTAATGAAAGGACTCAGTTAGTTTAAGAAAGTATACATGTTATTTTTTATGAATGCAATGACGGTGCTTTGAGTGAAAGTATTGCAAATATAGATCTTAACATCCATGAAGAGAACGAGAAAGGTGATGATGCTGCTACCAAGAACACATAGAAGAGGAACATGCAGGAACATATTCTTAACACTGAAGAATTGGCCCAAGGCGTTGAAGATTCGTCCAAAGCCCTTGGTGTCCAATCCAACAGTGTTGAGACGTCTGAAACTGCTGTAACTGAACCTAACAGGACCACGGAGTCAGATGTATCACAAGTCAATCCTACTGGTGTGACGAATCAAGGAGCTGAGACTAGCAAAAGGAACTTCAAATACTCCTCATCACACTCATTAAAGGAAGGTTATCATTTCTGACCATACTTCTAGTGTTCAAACTCGTTCTAAGCTTAAAGATCTTTGTGCTTTTCACGCGTTTGTTTCTCTTATTGAGCCAAAGAAGGTAGATGAGGTACTTCAAGAGCCAGCCTGGATCATTGCTATGCAAAGCGAGCTTAACGAAAATGAAAGAAACAAAGTCTGGACCTTGAAGCCTAGACCAAAGCATCAATCAGTCATTGGCACACGATGGGTATTTCAAAACAAGCTAGATGAGAATGGTAAGATCATGAGGAACAAGGCAAGGCTTGTTGCTCAAGGCTACAATCAAGAGGAAGGTATTGACTACGAGGAGACCTTTGCTCCCGTAGCCAGGCTTGAAGCTATTCGCATTTTATTAGCATTTGCATCTTTTATGAGCATAAAGCTATATCAAATGGATGTCAAGTGTGCTTTTCTTAATGGTTTCTTAGAGGAAGAAGTTTATGTGGCTCAACCCCCAGGTTTTGAAAGTTCAGAATTTCCCAATCATGTTTATAAACTTGACAAAGCGCTTTATGTTTTGAAACAAGCCCCAAGAGCTTGGTATGAGCGCTTGTCAAAATATCTTTTAGAAAATGATTTTAAAAGGAGGTTGATCGACAAGACTCTTTTTATCAAGACCAAAGAAAAGGACATTTTGGTTATTCAAATTTATGTTGATGATATATTATTTGGTGCTACTAACACATCTTTGTGCAAGGAATTTTCTGACATCATGTGCAGTGAATTCGAGATGAGCTTGATGGGTAAACTCAACTTCTTTTTGGGATTACAAGTTCATCAATCCAAGAAAGGGATCTTTGTCAACCAAAGCAAATACACTAAGGATCTCTTGAAGAAGTACAAGATGGATCAATCCAAAGAAGCCAAGACTCCCATGAACTCAACATTGTCTCTAGATCAAGACAAGACTGGGAAAAGTGTCAATCAAAAGGAGTATCGAGGAATGATAGCATCTTTATTATATCTCACGGCTAGTAGACCTGACATCATGTTTAGTGTTTGCATGTGTGCTAGGTTTCAAGCTGATCCTAAAGAATCTCACCTCGTGGCTGTGAAAAGGATCTTTCGATATCTCAATGGCACTAAGGAGCTTGGACTATGGTACCAAAGCAAAAGGATTTCACAGTAATTGGATATTCTGATGCAGATTTTGCAGGCTATAAGGTGGATAGGAAGAGCACATCAGGATGTTGCCAATTCCTAGGAGCATCCTTGATCAATTGACACTCAAAGAAACAAAACTCAGTCGCTCTATCCACCGCAGAAGCCGAATACATTGCAGCTGGAGCCTGTTGCTCCCCAATCCTTTGGATAGCTCAACAAATGCGAGATCTTGGCATCAACCTCAAAGGCATTCCAATTAAGTGTGACAGTACAAGTGCCATCTCCATCACTAGGAATCATGTTCAGCATTCAAGAACCAAACATATTGATGTAATGCATCATTTCATTAGAGACCATGTTGAAAAAGGTGATGTCTCCATTTCGTTTATTTCAATTGATTATCAATGGGCTGACATTTTTACTAAGCCTTTGGCAGAGGACAGGTTCACCTTCATAAGACGAGAGATTGGGATGCTTAACAAGGATGCACTTTCGTAGGGGGAGCTTTCCCTTTACGAAAGATAAATTCTACTCAGTGTCAAGACCCTTGAGAATTATGTTAAGGTTTGTGAACTAAATGGTAGATCATATATATCGGATCACGTATATTTGGTTAATTTTGGAACTAAATATTTCGGTTATTCAGTCCGATTTTAATGGAATAGTTTGAATTTTGAATTGAAAACTTTTCAAATTTTGGCAATGATATCATTTCTTCCCTTGGAACTCTAAACCCGTCCCATCACTCCATCATCTCTCTCTACTTAAACCCAATTCTGTACCCGATTCCTTCACACTCTCAAAACTTATCCAAACCCTTTCACCTTCTCCTTCTTCAACCTCTAAACCTGTTCTAAGAAAACCCTAGCCGATTTCCTCCATGGCACCCAAAACAAAGAAAGCTTCCACACCCAAAAGACTTGGAGCCACCCCCAAGGGACGTCAGGTCACTGCCACCTCTCCCACTCCTCAAGCCATTGTCCCAACTGTTGTCCAGAGCACCATCGCTGAGAGCACGGCCACTGTTACCAAGGGCTCTCAAAAGCGCTCTGCTAAGAAGCCCCTCAGTGCCAAACAGAAAGGGAAAAAGAAGATCTTAGCTGAGGAGGTGGACGAAGAAGAGGAGGAAGATGATCTCGACGCTATTCTCGAAAGAGACGCTGCCAAGGAAGCCGAAGAGGAAGCCTTGAAAAAGAAAAAGGCCGATGAAGAGGCCGAGCTTGCAAGGAAACTGGCCGAGGAGGAAGCTGAGAGGATTCGGAAGGAAGCCGAAGCCGAGGAGGTTCCATCCGAGGAGGAGCCTGATGAAGAAGACGAAGAGCAAGAGGGATCTGGAGAGGACGAGGAAGGTGAAGGAGATGAAGCGGGGTCCGGTGAAGACTCGGGGTCTGAGGAAGAGGAGGAAGAATCTCCCTCTCATTCTCCTTCTCCCCCGTCTCCAAAGAAGCGGAAAGCCCCAATTGTTGTCAAGCCTCCAACTCCCAAGCGCACCAGGAAGGGCACCCTCAGAAGTCTTGAAGCGCCTGCCAAGAGAGCTGCTCCGACAATTGCTCGAAGGAAGAATGTCGACCCACCTGCATACATCCAGGTGAACCAATCCTTGCCCTCCTCTTGGTTTGAAGATGCTGAGACTGCTGGTAAGTGGGTAGATGAGTTTCGAACTCGTAGGATTTGCTGTTCTGATTTTTTAGATATTGAGTTCTTTGAAGCTTTGAAGTTACCCTGCATTGATCTTCTCAAAAAATCCCTAGCCTAGACCCTTCTTAATCTTGAAACCGTTTACTATCCCCAGCTTACCCGCCTGTTCTACATTAACCTAAAAGCCAAACACGACACCAATGGTTGGTCTTTGGAGTCTGTTGTCAAAGGGGTTAGAATCTCTTTCAACTCCAATGACTTTGCAGATTTCCTTGGCCTACCTAGCCCATGTCCACCATCTGAAATACACCTCTCAAAAGAAAATTGCATCATTCTTGCCCGAGCCATGTACCTCCTACCCGAAGCAACCAATAGCACCTCAAAGCAACTCACCCACTCATCTCTTACCCTTGAGGCAAAAATTATTTTCAACATCATTGTTCGATGCCTCTTACCCCGTCTTAACTCTGGCTCACTCCTTACTGATAATGCCATGGTCCTACTTTACCGCATCATAAATGGCCTTGACATTGATCTGGCCAACACTATCCTTGGAACCATGACTCATGCTAGAAAAGCTAGAAAAGGCTCTCCCCTCCCTTTTGCCACCCTCTTGACCCCTCTCTTCAAAGCTTCTGGAATTGATGTCAAAAATGAAGAACAACAGCGTCATATGGGTAAGTTCGACTCCAAGGGCCTTGAAAAGATTGGCATCACTCGGTCTCCCCAAGGGACCTTGATTCTTGCCACTCCTTCAAAAGCTCTTCCCACTGCTTCAGCCTTCGATGAATGCATGGACAACCTAGAGTTGGGCTTGGAGGAAGTTCGCCTGGATATCAAGGAGCTGCACAAGGAGGTTATGACGGAGATGAGCGGGATATCCAAGATGCTGCAAGGACTGTGGACGAGGCTCACTGATGATGCTCCGGATGACGAAGCTTAAACCCTACCCTACCATATCTCTATCCCAAACTTGATACATTGCTGGTTTTTGGAAACAATTTCAAAACTTTTGGTGACTGTTTTACCTCCTCCCTTTGTTGAAAGACAAAAAGGGGGAGATGATCTGTGGTTGTTTAGACTTGAAAACCTTTCTGCTTGAAGGTCTTGGAAGACCTTGGTTTTTGATTTTTGGTTTTCGGTAGGATGGCTTTTGCAAGCTTTAAAAATTTTTGATCCAACATTTGTCTAACCCATGCAGGTACTTAGTCCGATTTCTCTTATATTACTTATGCTTGACTAAGTTGCAGGGATGCACAGGTTTTGTCTTTCATCAAGGGGGAGATTGATAACTCCATCCCTTGATGAAAATCGGAATAAAGTTTCAAAGGCCTTGACAGGTTGTTTGTGTCAAAGGTCTTGGAGTTTTAACAGTTGATGAAATCCAAAACCTGTTCTATATGTTCGAATATTATTTAATATTATTATATACTTCCTTTATATTATATATATGTGTAACTAATCTTTCAGGAAGTATTTTCGAAATTACTTCTTTCCTTATGGTGCATATTGAGGAGATTCAAAGATCATATCTTCGAAGTGTCCAAAAATAGAAGATCCGGGCGCACCATGATCCAAACTAGCCGTTGTTGAAGATCCGGTGCTGAAGATCCTTATGCGCCATGTTGCTTCTATAAAGGAAAGGAAGAAGAAGACAGAACACACAAGTTCTACACAAGCTTTCATTCATTCAAGCGAGATCTGTCTTCCAAGTGTACTCTCTACTAGCGCTCAAGAGTTTGTTGTTTCATTTCAAAGCCTTTGAGAGTTACATTGTGAGCTTATAGGATATATTCATTTATAGTGTTACTCGAGAGTTTGTAACTCGGGAAGTTGCCCTAGGCTATTGATTTGTGAGAGTAAGAGGATTGTACTAGATAGCTGAGAGAGGTGGGGCTCTTCTAGATTGGTCTAGGACTCCAAGGGAACGTGAGTTGACTAGATTGCAATTGTATAGGAGAGAGGCTTCTCGGTGAGCTATTAGGATCCTAAGCTAAGCGAATCAATAAAGCCTTTTGAATCCTAGGGTTGTGGAAGAACCCTAGGCGCGGACGTAGGCCAAGTTTGTGCCGAACCTCGTAAACAATTACTCGTGTCCTTTATCTATTGCTTTACCTTATTTTCGCACTTGGTTCGATTGTCTAACTTTGTGATTCAGGTTTAATCTCAAAGGGTTTTATACGAGCTCCCAAAAGTCTTGAGACTTTCTGCGAAAAACGGGCATACTCTATTCAACCCCCCTTCTAGAGTATTTCTATATTACCTTGTTTTATATTATCGAACCTTCAGATCGGTATGGCTGCTCAATTAAGGATTTGGAAATCAGGGAGACGATCGATCAGTAGGGCTTTTGGAGATCAGTAGGGATTTTTAGGAAGGGAAGTGAAAGAAAAATAAAATTTGTGTTTGGGTGGATAAGGAAGAGGAAGGGAAGGAAACACACGCTTGAATAACTCCTCAATTTGATGGGATTTTACAACCCATCAAAACACTGGAATTTGATGGAAAAGTGAAATTCATTCCCCTTCCTTTCACTCCCTTTCCCTTCCTCAATTTCTCATCCCTTCCTTCCCTTAAAAAACCCACCTGCCAAACAGGTTGTAAAAGAGAACGATATTTCCTTGCCAACTTATACGTTTAGCAACAAATTATACTTTTAGCGAGAAACTACAATTTTTGTTGCTAATACAGTTGGGGGATTTTAAATAATTCTCACCTAACATATAATGACAAAAAAAGTAAATTCCTCGACAAATGTATTTTAAGTGATGAATTCATTCCTCGCTAAAAGCTCTAAATTCGTCGCTATTTTCCTTATGGTTTAGGCGACCATATCATGTTAACAATTAACTACGAACCAAAAAATTTGTCATTGAATATCCCTTTTAGCGAGTAATATAAGTTTCTCTCTAAAGTCCATGACCCTTTTTATGAGGAACGTAGATGTTCGTCGCCAAAGTCCACATTTATCTAGGAAAAATAGTTTGACACTGAAACTTTTGTCGCTAATAATCCTTTCTGTTGTAGTGTTCTTGAGTAAATCCCAGAGAACAACTCATAGGTCACCTAACAAGTATTAATTAACATTTATAAGTCTAAATCTAATGCATACAAGGCTCATTTACTACTACAGATAATTTCACATAAATCAAAGAACTAGTTGTCATATCTTAGCCATATCACCACCAACACCACCACCACCGTCGTCGTCGTCGTCTCAAGTCATCTCAATCTCAGCAATTCCCTTAACTCAATTCTAACAATCAACCAGAATTTCCAAAGGATCAAATCATATTTCCATTTCATAATTACCAACATATCAGACAATATTATCTCCCAAGTAATTCAATTTACTACTAAAATGGCTTAAACTTTTGTTTTAGAAGGGTGAATCCCTAGCTTATAATTAAAAAAAAAAAACACGACTCTTGTTTCTCACAGCCAAACCGGGAGATTCTTAGAGTTTAACATGGTATCAGAGTCAGTCTAGTTCGAGTTCGTTTCTGTGACTTTTGGCTAGCTATTGAGAGAGTAAGATGCTAGACCTGTCTTTGGGTAAGCTATAAGAGAATGAGATGTTGACTCGTCTTTCAGCAAACTATAAAGAGATTGTGATGTTGACTCATTTCAAGTGTCAACCAAATTATATTGGTTGCACTTGAGAGGGTATGTGTTAGGATTATTCATTGATTGTAGAGTAAAAATATAAACAAAATATAAGGGATGATTAAGCCTCTTAAAAATAGCATACACATTTGTTTTCAAAGAGAATCTCGATCTTTATAAGATGCGTATTGTCTATATTTTTATCGATTTTAGTATATGTTTACATAGAAGAGAGAAATTATCTCAACCACGCGTTCTTAAATATTTGATAACCTCTTCTTAACAAACGTTGACCTTATATATAAGTATTTATTTAATATGATTATAAGAAATGTATGATTAATTTATTATCATTTGTAGAGGAATCAAATGTATATCGTAGATGCCTGAAGGTTACTTCAACCGAAAGACATCCAGGGTGGATGAACTTTGATGATTATGCATTACTACCGAACCGTTGCCATACATTGTGGATTTCATGTCATCCTTCATTCAACGTTTTCTAGAAACTACTTTTCAAATGATATACGCCTACTTTCAATTCTCTATTTATAGTACCCAGTTTTTCATTTCGTTTCATTTTATTTATTTTTAGGTTATTTATGGCAGACAAATAGGCAAACATATCAAACTGAGTTTTGCTCTATACACGAAAATAAACTAATCATATTTCGTTGACGTTCAATTTACTGATCCAGAAAGTGGACGCTTTATGAAATAGAAGTTCTTTTTGCACATTTGAACACAAATTAAGAAAATTATAAACTTATTCTATTTATATTCCTCATTAATTATCAACTACTCTCATCAACCAATAAAATTTGAGCAAAAAGTTAAAAAGTAACAATTCTTGTATCCCAATGCCTAAAAAAACCTAAAATGACTTATATTTTTAAAAAAAAATCTAAACTTAAAAGTACTTATATTTTTGAACGGATAGAGTATCTAATTGCTAGTTTAGTACCCGCACAAAAGTGCTGTCTATTTTTTTTAATTAATACATTAAATATTAAAAAATGTATAAAAAACTGTGTAAGTAAACTTTAAACTCTAAATACCACTCATATCTAAATATTGTTAATTATTATATAGTTAACCGTAAAAAGAACTTTAAATATTTGTAATTACAGATTTTTTTTATCCCCATTGATAATTAATATTTGTACCCAAATTCATGTATGTAAAAATAATCATAAATTAATTATATATGCAATGTAAAATTATTTAGAGTTGAAATGATTTTTCTTTATTATTCTTCTCCTTGAATAGTTGAATGCATTTGTCATGTTTGAATGCATCTCTCATATTTGAATTATCTTGTGGAACAATGTAAATGAACATGCATTTCTATTTGAAAAATGTTTAGTAAACTTATTTATATAATGTGTTTTGAATTTATGTTTTGAGATTGCAATTGTAATTGTGTTTTGAGATTGTCATCTTGAGAATGCAATTGTGTTTTGAAATTGTAAAAATTACTACTCCGTAAAAAAAAAATAGAGAACATTACCATCAATTTCATCAACTTTGTCAATGAGTGATATATATCAATCATAAAAAGAAAAAAGTGAGAAGAAGAAAATAAGAACATAGATTATATAGAAAGTGATGGCGTGTAGAGAAAGCTAAAATCCTAAAAATCCGAACAGGTAAACTCGTATTTATTTATATATATTAAAAAAAAAATTTTATTTAAATTTTATCTAATCAATATCTAAACTAAACAATTGTCATAATCTCGAGAATATCTCAATCGATTCGTATTATATATATTTTTTTTTTATTAGGAAAGATTTCGGGTGAGAAGGCTCTACCCGGCAGCATCCTTACGGATGAGGTCCAGAAGACCTGAATCATTTTTAATATCGACTCCTCGGGCATAGTGGCAAAGGTGTGCAACCTTATCAGCCACTCTACTGCCCATACGAGGAACATGAAGGAAGGAGACTTCTTTCACAGTCAATAACAAAATTTGTACATCAGAAAGGATCATTTCAATTTCCCAAGGGCATTTGGTGTTCCTATTTAAGTGATCAATGATTATCTTAGAGTCACCTTCAATTTGGATTTTGTCTATATTGAGTTGGCGAGCGTGTTGGATTCCCATTTTGAGAGCGAGAGCTTCCGCAGTGAGAGGACGTTGTTTGCCTAGTTTCTTGTGACATACTGATACTAGTTGTCTCTCCCAATCTCTGATAATGGCCCCAGCAGTGCTATCGTTATTTGTAAGTGATGATCCATCGAAATTGAGCTTTAGCGTACCCCACGGTGGCTTGCGCCAAGAAACATTTTTTGTCTTTTATTCTGTTTTGGAGTTTTGGGAATAAAATGACTAAACTCCTCCTCAAAATTTGTCTCAACCACAGATGTCTTTTTCCAGTTGTCTATGTGCGATTTAATCAAACGTAATACTTTGTCTTTTTGCGGAATGGCCACCCGCTGAAACAAATATTGATTCCTAATATACCAAGTAGACCACCAGGAGAAAGCAAGGCTTTCCAGCGCCGACGAGTTAAGATTCTTCCCAATAAACGACAAAATGGGCTTGATGTCCCGAGACTGAACAATCATGCAAGCAATAGTTGATAGGACTTGGAGGGGGAATTGATGGATCGCTCTTATAAACTGGCACTCTAGTAAAAGGTGGACCTCGTCCTCGGGGCCCGCATTACATAAAGAACAGGTGGTCGGGACAGACGTCCCCCGACAGGATAGCCTAGAAGCAGTAGGAAGACCATCCAGTGAAACTTTCCAAAGAAAATTTTTAATCTTCGGGGGGATATTAGCCTTCCATATCCAGGCATTATTGTCAGGGAGAAGTGTTGACTGAGCAGTTATCAATTTGTATGCACTAGCAGTGGAAAACCATCCCTCCCTATCGGGCCACTAGTATAACCGGTCCTCAAATTGTGAGGCGGGTAGCGGAATGTCTAGAATTTCACGTACCAAGCAGTTAGGTAGTGTGCTCTAGAGTTTTTCCTCCCACCATCTTCCCCACATGATGTAATCACTGACAGTCTCCTCTTGATTATAATATTGAGGGCAATCCTCCATGGATGACAAGGAACAAGTTGTGATCCAATTATCAGTCCAGAATTTAATTGATTTGCCATTTCCTACAGACCAAATAAGCCCCGACTTAAATTTGTTAATTAGAGTTGTTAGCTTAGACCATTGCCAGGAGGTTGACCCAATTTTTCTGTATTCGAAAATGCTAGCAGAGCGAAGGTACTTGTGTCTGATAAACGAGCCCCATACATTACTAGGCTCAGCTAGAATCTTCCAAAGAAGCTTCATTTGGAGAGCCATATTCATGTCACTAGATTTCCAAATCCCCAAACCTCCACAATGCTTCGGTTTGCAAATCCTATCCCAACTAATTAGTGGGCGGTACTGAAGATCTTTGTTCCAAAAGAAAGTACGATTTATCTGGTCAAGTTCTTTGTGCATCATCGCATGGAGCATGAAATTCTGCATAAAGTGTAGTGGCTTAGCAGAAAGATTGGAATTGATTAAGATAGCGCGTCCTTGTTGAGAAAGGGCATTGGCCCTCCATTTACTCAATTGCTCTTTAGACTTACAAATGATTTCTTCGAAAGCATTTTTGGTCACACGCCCATTGATAATAGGGCAACCAAGATATTTCTCTATTGAGTTTTCATTTGTAATATTTAGACAGTTGTGCAGTTCTAAGATCCTTTGGTTGGGGATGCCTCTCGTAGCTTGGAAATTAGATTTATAGTAATTGACCTTTTGGCCCGAAACTTTACAGTATGAATCTACAATCGACTTCACTTTGCGCCCAGCTTCCAAACCACCTTTTGAGAAGATTATGATGTCATCTGCGAAGAAGAGGAACGGAATCCGGGGCCCATGTTTTCCAATCGGGAAGCCGATGTGGGTTTTATCCAGTCTTGCCTCAGCTGTGAGCTTCCGTGCCAGAATTTCAGCACCTAAAATAAATAGGAATGGGGAAATCGAATCCCCCTGACGGAGACCCCTGGATGGGAAGATCAGGTCTGTAGGACCGTTGTTGACTAACACCGAGAAAGATACCGTCGTGATACATTCCATAACCCATGAAATAAATTTATCGTGGAAACCAAATCTCCCAAGTACCTTTTTTATGAAATTCCAGTCGACTCTATCATATGCTTTTTCCATATCTAGTTTTATTGCTAACCACCCCTCACGACCCTTCCGTGATCTGAAGGAGTGGAAAATTTTGTGAGCTATCAGGACATTATCTTGAATAGCCCTGTCAGATACAAAAGCGCTCTGCAGAGGGCGGATAAGTTTCCCAATAATCGTTTTCATTTTATCAGTCAAGATTTTGGATATAATTTTGTATATATTGGAGCATAAGCTGATTGGTCGGTAATGACAGGTGGCATTCGGATTTTCTCTTTTTGGGAGAAGGGAGATGAATGTGTGATTTATTTGTTTAAGTATTTTTCCTGAATGGAAGAAACCTTTAACTGCTCGGATTACGGATGTACCTAATATATCCCAATATTTTTTTTATAAAATTCAGCTGTGAAGCCATCAGGACCCGGAGATTTATCTAATATAATACTAAAACACATGTTGAATATGCCATGTGTCATCCAACCCTTAAATTTCGGCTTAGATAGAAGATTTTCATCAATCATGACCCCACCTTCTTATTTAATTGAATTTTACTAATTAAACTATTTAATCATTCAGCCAAAATATTTTATTTTAAATGGAAAAATATTAGTGGATAAGTCCGATATATTTATAACTTATGTATTCATGTGAATTTTTATTTAGTTTCTTAATTAGCCATGATTTTTACCCAGAAAATGTACTTAAGAAGATTTGGTTTGGTAAGATTTCAAATCTTACAAAAATTTAAAAAAATAAAAATACAAAATTGTTGGAATGGTAAATGGTATGACTTATGAATTTCATGGCAAAATGCTTATTAATGATAAACACCGCGATTAATTTTAAATTGTGTGGTAGATACTCTGTATTTGTATTTATTTTTGTTAGAATACTCCGTATTTGATACATTATGCAATTATAGGTTTCGAGATATTTTGAGTCAATGCTAACAACTACGCTATACATTTTATTTACTTAATCACATAATAGTTTATTTTAACCTTAATTTTATACTACGTCACATTTTTAAACATTTTAACTCAATAATTTTTGAACGTATTACAAAGTCCATATCGATCTTCAACTGATTAGATATTTAACTAATTTTCAAAATACTACCGAATAATATTTTATTGTTTGAATTGGGAGTGTTTTGAAAATTATTTAAATCAATAAATAAATTATTTATTTATATATTGTTGAAATAAATTACGTACTTATCTCATTTTGATAGCTTTTTATTAATTTCTATTTAATCTTTTATTAAAAATAGTTGATTTAGTTACAGTTATTTACTACTAAAATTAATATGTTTTGATTTTTTTTATAGATTCTCTACTTTAAATAAATGTTTCACCTTAATTTTTTTTTTTAAAATTAAAGTAATTGTATCTTATGTATTTTTAAATTAATAAATCTAATTTATTTATTTATAATATTTTTATAATAATTTATTTATAAGCTAAATACCAAGTAATAGATGTAAAACAATCTAATTAATTTATTCATTAAATTAATAAATCTAATTAATTTATTTATAATATTTTTAGAATAATTTATTTATAAGCTAACTACCATGCACTGACACACACGTAATCTGGAAAATATTGAGTAAATTGTTTAGAATTTCTTTATAAAATCTATTAATTTTCCTTAAAAATTACCTTAAGTTGTTTTTAATTAAGTAAGGATCTAACTCTATCTGAATTTAATGACTTGATATAAATTTTCGTTTCTTTTTGTCATCAAATCTTAACAAAATAGAAAATCTTCTAACAACTACGCTATACATTTTGTTCACTTAATCACATAATAGTTTATTTTAACCTTAATTTTATACTACGTCACATTTTTAAACATTTTAACTCAATAATTTTTGAACGTATTACAAAGTCCATATCGATCTTCAACTGATTAGATATTTAACTAATTTGCAAAATACTACCGAATAATATTTTATTGTTTGAATTGGGAGTGTTTTGAAAATTATTTAAATCAATAAATAAATTATTTATTTATATATTGTTAAAATAAATTACGTACTTATCTCATTTTGATAGCTTTTTATTAATTTCTATTTAATCTTTTATTAAAAATAGTTGATTTAGTTACAGTTATTTACTACTAAAATTAAGATGTTTTGAATTTTTTTTATAGATTCTCTACTTTAAATAAATGTTTCACCTTAATTTTTTTTATTAAATTAAAGTAATTGTATCTTATGTATTTTTAAATTAATAAATCTAATTTATTTATTTATAATATTTTTATAATAATTTATTTATAAGCTAAATACCAAGTAATAGATGTAAAACAATCTAATTAATTAATTTATTAAATTAATAAATCTAATTAATTTATTTATAATATTTTTAGAAGAATTTATTTATAAGCTAACTACCATGCACTGACACACACGTAATATGGAAAATATTGAGTAAATTGTTTAGAATTTCTTTATAAAATCTATTAATTTTCCATAAAAATTACCTTAAGTTGTTTTTAATTAAGTAAGGATTTGTTTAAACTCTATCTGAATTTAATGACTTGATATAAATTTTCGTTTCTTTTTGTCATCAAATCTTAACAAAATAGAAAATCTTTTAATTTTCGTTTCGTTTTGCCACATATATTATATATTGATAAACTATAAGCACTATATTTTTTTTATCCAAATCTATATTATTTTGCTATATCAATTTTCATATTATTATAATAGTATAATATATCTATAATGTAAATAAATTATGGTAATATATTCTATAAAATATAATATACTTTATAAACCTCGTGCGTTACGCACGGGTACTACGCTAGTTTTTCCCTAAATTGAAAACTGCAGTTTTAATCTCCATGTTAGACGGTAGTTGCACAAGGAAATTGTTATCCTCCGGTGTAATTGATGGTTATATTAGCTCCAACAACTCCTCTAGGAGCCTGTCGTCTATCGGTTCTTTCTTAAATCTTTTGTCGAAATCCTCTTTAATCTCATTTCGGATATTAAAAGAAAATCCAATTATACAAAATAATTTAATTAATTATTATGTAACTAAAACCCTACATTAAAGGAGAAGCCGCCTAAGCCATGGCTTAGGCGACTTCTCCTTTAGTGTTATAATTATGAAGACTATGGTCCATTATATAGTTTTCATATCATCACATCATATGCCATCTATTTTATGCATTCCCTTTTACTGTTTTATTGCCTTTTGATGTAATAAGTGTAAAGACCCGGATTTTCAAATCTTAATTTTCCAAAATGTGAATTTAAATCGGATATTTCATGAAACACTCGTCCTCAATTTAATAAATCGAACTCAAAACTCTTAAAGCGGATTCCAACCAAAACATGAAATTTATGCAAATATATTTTTCTTCCCGCTTTCTTATGCCGAGAATTGAAAAATGATGTTCGGATTTCATTATTTAATTCGAATCAAAAATTTTAAAATTTAGTTTGAACGAGTCGGGATAAGGTCGAGAGAGCGGATTTCGAGATTTAGTATTCGGGTATTTGAATTTGTGTTTAGGAGCAATTGAGACTTTTGTCTTCCAACAGAGCTCCCTTCAAACCCATTTCCTTCTCTCCATTCTACCCTCCCTTATCCGGAATCTCAACTTTATAATTCAAAACCCAAATCTTATCTCTTTCATCCTCCTCCTTCTATGTTCCTTTTTCCAAACTCTGACATCACCATTTCCGCTTGCAAACACTAGCATCTCCACCCCTTTGCACTTCTGTTCCCGATTCAGCCCAGCAACAACACTCGAGCGCCCCTGAGGAAAGCTCGGGCACCCCTGAGGAAAGCTCCAGTACCCGAGCACCTCCCTGGGCGCCTTTGAGCGATGCCCGAGCACCACCATCGGGCTCCCTTCCCCCTGTTTCCGTTCAAGTCCGGTAAAGTCGTCTTTCTGTCCTTTCCTCTTCCAAATGTCTTAAAATCGCACTTTTGAAACGTTTTTCTTCATCCTAGCCGAGCAAGGAGCAGCCCAACTCCGGCGAGCTTGAATCGAACCCCGACGAGCCTGAAGGACCTCCGTCGATCTCGAATTCCATCGGTGAGCACTCCCCCTTCTCTCCCCTTTTCCTTGTCGATTTTGAATCCTTGGATGTCGGTTGGTTGGTTGGAGCTCGGAATCGTCGCCGGCGAGCTCCAAAGCTCCCTCTTTTCCTTCTTCTTTCGAACGCATGGGAAATATGTGAGGGATGATGAACAGTGGGGGGCCATTGGGTCGGTTCTTTTTGTTTTTAAAAGGGGGTTTGCTTCAGTTTTTCTTTATAAAATGGAACCGGTTCGGTTCATTTAATTTATTTAAATAGGAATGGGTCTTGTGTTATGGGCCGGATCTGAATGTTTATAAAAGGTTTTGGACCTTTCTTGTCTATTGGGCCTAAAATGTATATAAAGAGGATTTTTAAGACTATTGTATTTTTTATATAAAATGTGTAATAAATGGCATATAAATTATAATATTTCATTATTATTGAGATTTAAAAATATAATAGTACTGGACTTGGATTTTTAAAAAAGAAAAGAATTTTGGAAAAGGCTTTAAAGGTTGGAAATAGATTTAATAAAATTAAAAAGAGGAATTTTGAAAATACTCTAATCTTGTTGGATTTGTTTTGATAAAGTAATAAAATAAGTTTTTAAAGAGTAACGCCTTGTAAATTGATTTTTGGGTCAAGTATGATTTGGGAAAGTGTTTAATTAATGATTGATATAACTTGATATTTTAGAAGAGTTTTGGAAAATCTTAGGAAAATGTCTTACCTTGCCTATCTTGGTGAATAGATTTGATGAATTGTGTGTGATATTATATGCTTAAGTAACATTAGAAGTAGACTTATTTATATTACGTATATACTATGTGTTAGGTGATCATCAGTGACATGTTGGCTTTCTGTATACCAAGTTGTTGCCTTTTGTTGTTCTGCACTTCCAAGTGAGTTCCTATAAGAGCTCACTCAGATTCGAAAGAGATCTCCCTTCTTGTAGCCTTGTGCATACTCGGTGCTTGCATTCATAATAAAGCATGTCATGTAGTATCCTACTAGGGTTGCACTCATGATTGAGCATTCGTTTACTCATTGCTTTTGTAAACAGAACGACTGTTATCTGTGAAGTAACTAGAGTCTTTGCTAAGGTTATAGGATGGCCCAGTCCCATCGGGTCCCGTCCTGAGTCAATCGAATCATGGAGCTTCCTTTACTTATATTATGAGCTGCTTGCGGGCTTTATTGTGGATATGGGTTGGGCATGCGTGCCGCCCGATTATAATGGAATGCATTCACGAGCTAGCCAGTCTCCGCCCTATCGGAAAGGGGGTGCAGGTAGGAGAGGGATATACCACTTGGTATTCGGTGCTAAGGCCTTATTATGTTTATGCACTTGATCTTAGGAGCATGTTAATGTGTAAATACTCCTCCTTTCATCTAGAAGCTAGCATCTTTATTAGGACTAGCGTGTCTATATGTCTGCTTATTTGGGATTATATTGCGTAGGGCTTCAATCTGACACCGCCGCGCATACATATTTTTTTAGGTTTGTTTTGCAACATGATTATTCCTTGCTTCCGTGACGTGGGAACTCTCTTGGGCAATTTCAAATAAATGGTCTAACCTCACTAACCTCGCCTATTAGATTTTGGTAAATATGCTAATTGATTTGTTTTGACTCGTTTCTGCCGTGGCACCCTCTTGTATTACACCTTGATTCCGCTATTTGCATGACTATTGGTTTTTCACGCTTAGACATACGACATGTACTGGGGACTTCTCCGGGGATTCCAATGATCCCTTTGAATTTTGGGTATGAAATCCCATTTAAAAATGTTATGATAGAATTTCAAACCTTCAACTTGTACTCGGGGCGCAAGATCCTAACGAGGGGTTTCATCCCTCGAAACGTAACCCGGGAATCATAATCCTGGGCCGTTACAAAGTTGGTATGAGAGCGAGGTTTTGCAAACCGAGTATGATAGGTTGAAGTCGTTTTGAAAATGGCTTAATGTTTTCAAGTAGTTTTCAAAATGATTTGGAAATGGCAAAATGAATTTAATATGGCTAGCTCAGTTGGACTAAATATGAACTTGGACTAAGAAATCGATTGGAACCAACTAAGGGAAACGAATGGGTAGTAAAGGCGCTAGACTATCCCTATTGGATGGTGTTGGGAACGGGTAGGCAAAATATAGCTTATTCTTTACAGAAGGGCCTACAAGACTCCAAGGGATTGCGTTGTAGTGGTTAGAATGGCAAGTTAGGTAGAGACCGTGAGGTTTTGCCCCTCCGGTCAGTCGCCCCTCGAAGGGCGACCATAGGATAGCTTGATTGTTGATTGTTCTGTTATGAGTGTTGTATGCTTAAATTGGAGACCTGGTTGATATTCTTGACTATGAATCATGTGTTAAATGCCTTTGTGAATGGAATAGCGGGGGAGACCTTCTACCATTATAGAGTCGGGATTCCAGTCCTCGTGGGATCGCCTTTGACCTCTTAAGTTTGACTACTTCCTTCTTCGGTATTCTTTCCCTGACCTTACTAAACGTCTTTATTGAGCTTTTCTTGTGATGTCGGTGTGATATACGGGAAATTGGGAGGAATAACCACATTTGAGGTTGTATTGGAGTATGTGGTTTACTTGAGCCCTTTGCTACCCTACTCGAGAGTTACACGAATATTTCACGGGAAATGAGTCATGGAGTCAATGGGAGTGAGTTAGAGTCGCCCTTGTAGATCTCTATCGGATTACTTTAGTTGCTTTATCCATGATTGTATGATTCTATATGTACTACCCCCTAGACTTGCATATTGATCCATAGTGTGAAATTATGCCTACATGTCTTGATGTCCATGTTTAGCCCTTGTTTAGGTCCGTGTTACATCTGTTATGCCCTCATATCATCCCTGCATAATCTACTTAGTATATCACATTGTAATATTAGTGCATGAATGTATGCGTCATATGTTAGGAAACCGCATGATTGATGTCCTCTCTGCACATAGGCTCATGATAGTGTGATCCTTCCATTCTAGTATCCTAATAGAGTGAGTTCTTTACTTGATGGGTGTGTGTTACAACTTAATGTTCAACCTGATTCATATGATGCCTAATTTCCAACATGCTTACCCAGTTGTCATGTCATGATGATCTCCATGCTTCTCACATATCTTCATGAATATATGACCTGACACGCCGCATGAGCACACACCACTATAATTCCTGATTTCGTATATGAATGACTTGACATGATGTGGTATTCCCGGCATATATTATGATGATGATCCTTAATGTGGATTTGTGGTTGTATGCCATTATGTACCATTGCTTGGCCACCTTATTTAGGTGTTATGTCATACTTCGTTGTATTTCTGGCATATCCCCCCATGCATGCATAACTTGATTTCATTGGTTCCCGCATCATCATACTAATGATTGATTAAACACATATGTCGCAAGTTACGAACTCGCATGATGTTTACTCTCTATTCTGGATTAAGATCATGATAGTGTGACCCTTAGCATGTTAGTCTCACTCTTGCTACTCCTCGTGCCTTTATGACCACTAAACCATAGCATGCTTACCTTCTTGATTTTCGTGATGTTTTCTCCTGCTCGGTGGTATCCTCTTGTATTTCCCTGAACGTATGACTCGATATTTTGTGCATGTACCGTTTAGATATTTTCATGGACCCATAATTGTCTATCATCCTATCCAAGCTTAGCTATCTTGCTTTAAACCCATGGTATACTCTGTTATATGTCTATCATGCTTCTAGATCATTACGGTGTGGCTATTTGACTCTTTGCAAACTGTTGTGCTAATCGAATGAATGTATGTACGAATCATGAGTTAGTATCACATTTCCACATATACATGACACCTGGATGCTAGATTGAGTCTAGTCAAAGTACCTTGATTGTATTCATGCTTGATATGTGCTGGTAGTATCCTATGGAGCTTATGAACTCCAATATGACCCGCTGAGTGGTAACTTGTCATGCTTCCTTCATCACGTGAATATGATTGTCTCATGATGCGATAATTTCTATACCATTTCATGTACTCCTATGACGGTTCATTCCTAGCATGATTTATAATCTATCGTCCGTAATGTTCTCTTGTTCACTCTGTAAAGATACACATGCCTTACCATGTATCGCTAGCATCATGTAGGATCACAATGTGACTTGATATATCCTTGTGTTAAATATGTGCCCTGGTTGTATACTGTCAATCTATACCTGTGTACTTGCATGCTTTATATTCATGTGAAGTCGTGCTTGCCTTAAGCATGTTGTCGTTTCTGCCATATTACCCCCTTATCCTCATATGGTCACGATACGATTGGTTGACCCCTTAAATGCATTCGTGCTAGTTGCCAAATGAACACGTAACCTATGTTGCATAGCCATGCATCTTATCGTGTTAAAAATATGTCTTATAAGACCCATGAATTATGGCTTGTGTGTATTCATGCCCTACTTGCATTATGATCTTCTCTTTCGTGGAATAGACTTCGCAAGGTCTTGTATTCTTTCCAACATCTCTAATGTGCGATCTTTTTAACTAGGTAGGAATTGATAGACCTCGTTATAGAGTTAGTGCCTATTTTTCAACGCATGTTAAAGCATTACGTGATTATCAATGTGTGCATATCATCTCATCACTCGATGTTGTTTCTGCATGTCCCCTGACATTCTTATTGCTTTTGCAAATGAATAATTTGGCACATCGCATGTCCACACACACATCACGATAGCTATAAGGCACTTGCATGATTACCCATGCAGGCATAATGCAGCTTACCGTCCCCTTGAAACATGATACCTTAGGAGCATTGTCCTATTTCGCACTATGATATGCGCATGACTCCTTCATCACAACTGCTTATATTACTTTTATATGTGCTAATGATTGGGTGCAATAGTGGTCCTGCTTAAACTTCTATGACTTGTCCCACTATTATGTGGAGTTGCTCGATGAGTCTTATTCATATACATTTATGACTATCATGAGCTTGTAAAATCTATGCCTGTAGAGATATGACTTATACAATCGCATGCTCAACTTGTATCTCATGTAGCCACTCTTGTCATAGGTTGCGATAGCCTTGCTATACTCTCTCTACATGATCTTATGATTGTCCAAGCATGTTAGATATTGTTAGTCTAGTTAGAATGTTATGCCTCCACAGAGTTATCTCATGTTAAGTATGATTAGTGACATGCTTATGATTGTTCTCATCTGAATTGTTGTCCTTATCACATGATGCCCTTCCGATGCTTAATTGGATAAATTCATATTTTGGTGGGATATGTGTTAATTAGCAATTGAGTATCTAGTTGCGTGTTATACCCTACGACATGGTAGATGCAAATATACGTGAAATGTGATTTTTTTGTTAAATTATTCCGCAACGATTATCCTTGATTGCGTTCATTCTTTGACAATATACTACTAGTATCATGGAGGACGACCTTGCCCATAGCTCATTGTGTGATTACATCCCACGCTTACCCTATCATTATGAGAAGTCATTGCTACAAGATGTGATTACTGTACCACTTTTATATGACCTGCTCATATGTACTTGTTACGAGTAATTTACCCTACCTGTAATGCTCTATAATGTTTACTATATTTCGCATAAGCTATGTGCTGCATCAATCTATTATTGCCTTCGTATATACATGTTTCTTATACATATCAAGCTTGTCTGATATATGAAATGAAAAGTTGCTAGCCAGTCTCTTATGCCCCATGCAGAACCCGATCATGTTTTTGGTTGCCCCTATTTGTTAACATCTTTCATTAAGGTAGGTACATGTTAATGTCCAGTGATGCAACTAGTTTACTCCATGATTGGTATGTGTTTTGCTTGCTGCACTTGTAACCTCGTAGAGTTCCATAAGGGCACCTTACTCTTTCTTGGGTTGGGATCTTGTTTTTTTTTCGTCGTGTCATCATTAGTTGGTCTGTGTTCGGTTTCATGGGGAGTCCGGGTTGTCCCCCTTGTCTCTCCCCTATTTCTACTAACTTAAAAGTTGCTTGCAATACTTTGACAAACGATAGCGTAGAAAAGAGAATGTTTAGCAAAATAGCACGGGAGCGGTACAACAGAAGGACGGTGGGCCCATAAACCCCAGGTCCCGAAACTGACATATTGATTCTTTGAATGATGAACTGGTAGTGGACGTTACTTGGTTAACTTCTTCTTATGAGGATGGATTTCAGTGCTTTGGTGTTCCTATGTGACTGACCTTGTTGTATGATTGGTGTTCTGTGTCGGTAAGCCCTGCTTGTTTCTTTTACTCGAGGAACGTGAACTATACCTGCTGAGATCCTGACCTTGTGTTTAGTAATCATGAAATTATGTGCCCCGTTAATATGTGATAGTATGTTATTGTGAGGTTGGCCTGATATTACCTTTGCTCAAATTATTAATAGCATGATGTAATGTAATAACTTCACTTCCTATGCCAATATCTGATATTCTGCAATACTTGCTGAGCATGATAGTATCTTGAGACTTATGACATGTGACTGTTTGAGAAAATGAGAGATAATGATGTATAAACCTAGTGTGAAATCATGTTATATGCTAATGTGAAATACTTGAAGGCTAAGTGATAGTAGCATGTAGGGTCCATAGTGTAAGGTGCTTGTTATCCTGATATAATTGTATGCAATGTCCTGTTAAGTTAAATGTTGTTGTGATGATATTTTGTATTGCTATGTTGTTAGACTTTGCTACTACTGAACCATGATAGCATGACCGATTCTATGTTGCCAACTTGAACTTAAATTGCTGAAACGTGATTGTGTTGACATTGTTATTCATTGCTATTTCAAAAATTGATTTTCAGCTAGGTCCTTGGCTATGAAAATGGTTAGTATCTTGGTTTGTCGAATCTTGTTGAAATGAATTTCGTTGTGCTGATTTGTTACCCTTTTGTGGATTGACACCCATTTGTGACCAATTCTATTATATTGGCAGTGCTAAGTAGGAAACCATGCTAATGTGATCTACTAAGGTTGAGGCTTGATGTGTTTGTATGTTTCCCTTTCAAAAATGTCATTCCTACTTGATGCATTCTTATTTGTTGACACCTAGAGCATGAAATACTAATGTTGAGTGTGACGTTCAATATATGTGTGTGCGACAGTGTTGGTAATGGCTATTCATGTTATGGTTTTGGCGTGGTCAATCTTGGTGGTTAGTTGTTTATGAGGTGGCATGTCTTGGTTATGTTGACTTTGATAATGGCTAGAAATTCATAGATTGGAATTATTTTTGAGATTGGAACCTAGGAAGAGAATATGGGATTAACTCTTAGAGGTGGATGATTCCACCTCTTGAGTTCTGAATTTGCTTGACCAACTTGGGATTTAAAGGGTTTTGAAAGAGTTTGGAAGCAACCAACTCGAATTTTGAAAAGCTTTGGAATGGTTTTGAAGTTGAGAGGTTTTCTTGATTTGAAGGGTTTTGAACGATTTTGAAAAAAAAACCTAAAAAACTAACTTGGATTTTGAGAGACCAAACGCGATTGAAAATTTCCACGATTTTAAGGCCAATCTTTTTCAATTGCAGAATCCCCTTTGAAACTTTTCAAACCCGGGCAACTCTATGATACTTCACGAAGTGGATACAAGGATTTTATTAAGGCGTTTGTAGGGTGCATGTTAAGACCTGGTGATGATATTGTAGAACTTTTAGAGTTGTGGTACTTCCAAAAAGTCAAAGCGAGGATGTGATAGGCGCGCTTATTGCATACTTGTCAAGACTAATTGGAGATTTCAATACTATGACTAGGATGTTGCGAGAATCTCGGAAGACACAACTGAGATGATTGAAAGATCATTGGACATGCTCCTTGGACTCGCATTTTAAAACTTCTTCCTCTCACTTTAAAGTGGTTTTAGTCTCGGGGACGAGACTTGTTTTTAGAGGTGGATGATGTAAAGACCCGGATTTTCAAATCTTAATTTTCCAAAATATGAATTTAAATCGGATATTTCATGAAACACTCGTCCTCAATTTAATAAATCGAACTCGAAACTCTTAAAGCGAATTCCGACCAAAACATGAAATTTATGCAAATATATTTTTCTTCCCTCTTTCTTATGCCGAGAATTGAAAAATGATGTTCAGATTTCATTATTTAATTCGAATAAAAAAATTTAGTTTAAACGAGTCGGGATAAGGTCGAGAGAGCGGATTTCGAGATTTAGTATTCGGGTATTTGAATTTGTGTTTTGGAGCACTTGAGACTTTTTTGTCTTCCTCCTCTACCTTACACGGATTGCAGGCCATACCCCTCTCTCTCTTGCTTTGGCAGTCAACAGACCACCATTCCCCCGCCTGTTTATTCCCTATTCTGGGCAAACATTAACCACACCCATCTTTCCCTCAAGTTGTTGCCTCCCTATTCTTGGTAAGAAGCCAAGCATGTCCTTCTACACCCGGTCAACAGTTGTTGCACACCCAACCCTCTTCACTTTGATTTTCAAACAAATCCCCCAAAGCCCATTTTTGACTTCCAACAGAGCTCCCATCAAACCCATTTCCATTCTCTCCATGCTCCCCTCCCTTATCCGGAATCTCAGCTTTATAATTCAAAACCCAAATCTTATCTCTTTCATCCTCCTCCTTCTATGTTCCTTTTTCCAAACTCTGACATCACCATTGCCTCTTGCAAACACTAGCATCTCCACCCCTTGCACTTCTGTTCCCAATTCAGCCCAGCAGCAACACTCGAGCGCCCCTGAGCGAAGCTTCAGCACTAGAGCACCTCCCTGGGCGCCTTCGAGCGCTGCCCGAGCACCACCGCCGGACTGCCTTCCCCTGTTTCCGTTCAAGTCCGGTAAAGTCGCCTTTCTCTCCTTTCCACTTCCAAATGTCTTAAAATCGCACCTTTGAGACGTTTTCCTTCATCCTAGGCCGAGCAAGGAGCAGCCCAACTCCGGCGAGCTTGAATCGAACCCTGACGAGCCTGAAGAACCTCGGTCGACCTCGAATCCCATCGGTGAGCACTCCCGCTTTTCTCCCCTTTTCCTTGTCGATTTTGAATCCTTGGATGTCGGTTGGTTGGTTGGAGCTTAGAATCATCGCCGGCGAGCTCCAAAGCTCCCTCCTTTCGTTCTTCATTCGAACGCAGGGGACATATGTGAGGGATGATGAACAGTGGGGAGCCATTGGGTCGGTTCTCTTTGTTTTTAAAAGGGGGTTTGCTTCAGGTTTTCTTTATAAAATGGAACCGGTTCGGTTCATTTAATTTATTTAAATGGGAATGGGTCTTGTGTTATGGGCCGGATCTGAATGTTTATAAAAGATTTTGGACCTTTCTTGTCTATTGGGCCTAAAATGTATTTAAAGAAGATTTTAAAGACTATTGTATTTTTTATATAAAATGTGTAATAAATGGCATATAAATTATAATATTACATTATTATTGAGATCTAAAAATATAATAGTATTGGACATGGATTTTTAAAAAGAAAAGAATTTTGGAAAAGGCTTTAAAGGTTGGAAATGGATTTAATAAAATTAAAAAGAGGAATTTTGAAAATACTCTAATCTTGTCGGATTTGTTTTGATAAAGTAATAAAATAAGTTATTTAAAGAGTAACGCCTTGTAAATAGATTTTTGGGTCAAGTATGATTTGGGAAAGTGTTTAATTAATGATTGATATAACTTGAGATATTAGAAGAGTTTTGGAAAATCTTGGGAAAATGTCTTACCTTGCCTAACTTGGTGAATAGATTTGATGCCTTGTGTGTGATATTATATGCTTAAGTAACATTAGAAGTAGACTTATTTATATTACATGTATATGTGTTAGGTGATCATCTGTGACATGTTGGCTTTCTGTATACCTAGTTGTTGCCTTTTGCTGTTCTGCACTTCCAGGTGAGTTCCTATATGAGCTCACTCAGATTCGAAAGAGATCTCCCTACTTATAGCCTTGTGCATACTAGGTGCTTGCATGTATAATAAAGCATGCCATGTAGTATCCTGCTAGGATTGCACTCATGATTGATCATTCGTTTACTCATTTCTTTTGTAAACAGAACGACCGTTATCTGTGAAGTAACTAGAGTCTTTGCTAAGGTTATAGGATGGCCCAGTCCCATCGAGTCCCATCCTGAGTCAATCGAGTCATGGAACTTCCTTTACTTATATTATGAGCTGCCTGCGAGCTTTATTGTGGATACGGGTTGGGCATGCGTGCCGCCCGATTATAATGGAATGCATTCACGAGCTGGCCAGTCTCCGCCCTATCGGAAGGGGGTGGAGCTAGGTTAGGGATATACCACTTGGTATTTTGTGCTAAGGCCTTATTATTTTTATGCACTTGATCTTAGGAGCATGTTAGTGTGTAAGTATTCTGCCTTGCATCTAGAAGCATCTTTATTAGGACTAGCGTGTGTATGTGTCTGCTTGTTTGAGATTATATTGCGTAGGGATTCGATCTGACACCGCCCCGCATACATATTTATTTTGGTTTGTTTTGCAACATGATCATTCCTTGCTTCCGTGATGTGGGAACTCTCTTGGGCGATTGCAAAGAAATGGCCTAACCTCGCCTATTAGATTTTGGTAAATATGCTAATTGATTTGTTTTGACTCGGCTCTGCCGTGGCACCCTCTTGTATTACACCTTGATTCCGCTATTTTCATGACTATTGGTTTTTCACGCTTAGACTTACGACAGGTACAGGGTACTTCCCCGGGGATTCCAACGATCCCTTCGAATTTTGGGTATGAAATCCCATTTCAAAATGTTATGATAGAATTTCAAACCTTCAATCTGTACTCGGGGCGCAAGATCCTAACGATGGGTTTCATCCCTCGAAACGTAACCCGGGAATCATAATTCCGGGCCGTTACAATAAGCCATAAGGACATGTTAGTCACGTGATGGGTGAACTAAAGACTATAAAAGCTCAACTGTCACTTGATTTCTGTAGGGTTTTGGGATCAACAATTGCAGCTTTGCTGCTCATCCATTTTTGGCTTTTATCACCTCTTTGAATGAGGGTTTATTGAAGCATTTATTTTTCTTGGAATCCTTATAGATTGCACGTACAGGCTAGGACATTTGGAGTCCTTCACATGGTATCAGAGCCTGTGGGTACAGATTGGTGAATTTCTTTTCGTGGAAAGCAGACAAGGGAGATGTCTAATGAAGGAAACAACCCAGGTTCAAATCAGGGAGGAAACTCAGGCGATGAGGGAAATCATCAAGGTAATCTTAATGATCCATTGTTTTTGTCTAACTCCGATCATCCGGGGCTCAGTTAGTGGGTATTTTGTTTAATGGAAGCAATTACATGACCTGGAGTAGGGGGTTATGATGGCATTAGGAGCAAAACACAAAATGGGCTTTATTACTGGTGAATGTATGAGGCTAGATGATGAAAATGTTGATTTATAGAGATGGATCAGGGCAGACTTTATGGTTAGGTGTTGGATCTTAAATTCCATGAACAAAAGTATAGCAGAAGGATTCATGTTCATGCATTCATCTAAGCAGCTTTAGGATAAATTTGTTGAGAGATTTGGGCAAGCAATGCTCCTCTGATCTTTCAGATTCGAAGAAAACTCAATATCAGTCAAGGGAGCATGAGTCTAGCAGAGGTATACAATGCTTTAAAGAAGCATTGGCATGAGCTATAAGTCTTAGAGAGAATGCCTAAGTGCTCATATGGAGCAATAAAACAGTGTTCATGTGATCTCAAGAGGAAAGTTGAAGAGATGGATTCGAGGACTAAGGTAATGCAATTATTAGCTAGTCTGAATGAGAACTATGATGGGGCTAGAAATCAGATTTTGGCCATGGATTCACTTCCTACAATCAACAAGGCATACTTCATACTGCACCAGATTGAAAGAGGGTCAAATGGAGCAGGTATGACTCAAGGAAACTTAATGGATGCTAGTGCCTTTGTAGCTGCGAAGAATTCTTACAAAAGTCAGCAGGGTTCACCTTCAAATTTTCAGAATCAGAATTCCTAGAGTCAGAAGAAAGAATGGAGAGACTGGAAAGAGCTAAAGAGGCTCAAGTATGAAATGAAGTGTACTCACTACAACTATAGGGCACACTGTAGAACAATGTTTCAAGCTTCATGGTGTACCCGAATGGTTTAAGACCATGAAGTGCAGTAGGATTAGTAAACAACAACATGATGGGTACACCTCTCGATGACGTAGATGGAAATGATAAGAATGTGCATGACGGACAGATGGATAATGTCATGGTGAATGCAGTGTTTCAAGAGGTTATGAAGAGGATGAAAGGCAAGGCTTCCACTGAGAATGCATTGTTCTGAGCTGAAACTGCCATGTTTTACAGTAACTTTTATATCAATTTCTGCATACATTGTATTCATTTGGGCTTAGATAATACAGAACCTATGTAGTTTATGTTTATTTGCCAAATTATGGAATCTACACCAGTTTCTGTTTAATTCGCAGAAATCGAGGCATTTTACAGCAATTCTACAAAAGGTCAGAAAAGCTCGGAAAACCACTACAGAAGTCCAAGGTCAAAGGAGCAGCGGAACCAGTCGAATCGAGCCGAGAACCCAGGCTACTCGATCTCGAGTAGCTCTTACTCGACCTAGACGAGCATGTCCGAGCAGCCTTGGTCGACAGAGCCTGATCGAGAAAGCCAGACCAACCCGGCTTCCGGAGTCTACTCGATCTCGACAAGCCCTAGTCGAGATCGACGAAGCCCAGCGCCACACCCGAAGTCGACAAGCCGAGGACGAGGATGACCTGACAACACTCGCTGGCAGCGATTCCACTCGCTGCAGCGGACCTCTCGCTGCCGCGGAAAATCTCGCTACCAGCGGGATGCACCAAGCCGACGAAGAAGCCAACTCGCGGAAGCAGAAGGGAAGACCCTTGTCGAGATCGACAAGCCACCCAGTCGAGATCGACGAGCACCAGGAGCCCAAGTCCAAGCCTGTCGAGCAGAGCTAGCCGGGAGGTCCAGTCAACGAACAAGTCTTGTCGAGGTCGACGAGCCGTGGTCGAGGTCGAGTAGGCCAGTGTCCAGAAACGCGTCGACGAAGACCTGTCCGAGTAGACTTGGGATTCCTTGGGGCCAAAGGAGGAAGATTCTATCCAAATCCATCAAGTTCTATCTATGGAAGACGCAATCTATCAAGACATGAAGACCTACCCTATTTAGATTTATCTTTTCCTTGTTGATTTATTTCTTTATGGCATTTATTTATCTTTTAGCAAATTAGATATAATTTTAGATATAGATAGAAGATTCTATCCTTGAATAGCAAGGATTAGAAGGCTATAAATAAGGCCCTAGGGGCTCAGTTGAATGGAATTCAATTTCAGAGAAAGACAAGTAGTCCCACAGAGAAGTTTAGGAGTTCTAAGGTTTTTAGGGTTTTGGCTTTCTGCGAAAGTTGATTGCCAGGATTGTAAAGGCTTTTGAATTTAGTTTTAATGCAATTTAGTTCTTTTCATCAATCAATGTCTGTTATTGCAATGAGGCGTGAGTAGTCCACCCACTTCTGGGGTTGGGGTGAGCCCGACGGTGGCCATGTGAGGCGATGCGATAAAGGTCAGATCTTTTTGTGCGATTCATCTTCTATCCCTATGAGCATGATTCTTTTGCGAGAGTTGAAGGTGATCCTTGTTTGTGTTATTGAAGCGAAAGTGATCTTAATGCAACTTGGATTAATTATATGAAAAAAGGGTTAGTAACAATTAGGGTTTATGCGAAAGCCTCTATATGCCTATTTGTTAATGACGAAAGTTATTTGATGGAAAGTATGATCTTTTATGCCTTTGTGTGTTACTTTGCATGGTTATCGTTGTGGTGTTGAAACCCTAGTCTTGGAAGTCTTTTATTATATTGATTTATTTCTGTCAAAAATCTGAGTTTTAGTTTCGAATTTGCAATTTATATTTTTCTGTCAATTCTTGTCGATACAGAAGGAGATCTTGCCGATCTCGAGTTGGTTGTACTCGATCTCGAGTACGCTTCGTCTAGGTCGAGTTGAGTTCTGTTCTGTTGTCGATTTCTGAAGTTTCTGTCTTGACTTGCCCTTGTCGATCTCGAGTTGACTTGGTCGAGATCGAGTTGCCCTTGCCGGGTTTGCCTGTCTGCTGTGATTTCCGATTTTCTGTTGTCGACTGCTGTGGTCGATCTCGAGTAGCTGTTTGTCGAGATCGGCGAGCCCTTTGCTTTGCTTTTAGTTTCTGCTTTGCTTTGTCTTTCCTGTTTTGCTTTGTTCTTTGCTTCTGCTTTTATTTCTGTTTCTTTCGTTGTTTCTGTGTTTCTGTCTTTTCTGCTGCTCTGTCTGTGAGAATTTACAGCTACCTGAGAACTGCTGACGTGCTTCCTCGTGGATTCGATCCTGACTATTCTCTTACTACAACGGGAGGAAGTCTTGTATTTATTTGCTGAGACAGGGAAGTCAGTCTGAACTTTATTTCATATTTATTTCATACTTGACCATCCTCCTGCAACAACAAATTGGCGCCGTTGCCGGGGAGGCAATCATTCGCGCCTTAGGTAGTCAGTTCTCACTATTTTTTTGAGTGAATTCGCAGGTGTATGCGTCGTTCTGGTCAAACACCTGAGTTTGACGCCTTAGACGAACCGGAACGCCTTTTTCATACCAGAGCTAAACTACAAAGAGCCATGGAAGCTGCGGAGACACAAGAACAGCTGATCGCTAGGCTTACCAGGGAATTAGCTGCTAAGGATGCTGCTATCACCGCTGAGAAAGCAGCAAGGGAACAAGCACAGGCTGAGCTTGCCCAATATCCAACCACGGCAGAGGACTACATGCACCCAACCCTCGTCGTGCCTGAATCGGCGATTCTAATCCCTGAAAACTCTTTTGAAATTCGCACTCAATTTCTTATAGAGCTTAAAAATAATGCCTTTTATGGTAGATTTAATGAGTGTCCTCTTGAACATATTACAAACTTTTCTGACATGTGCCGTACTATTGCTGAAGGTACAACCCTGGAATATGTCAAGATGAAATCTTTTCGCTGGTCTCTCGCTGGGCCTGCACTGAAATGGCTGGAAGGGCTGAAAGCAAGATCACTCACAACCTGGGCCCAAGTAGAGCAAGAGTTTCTGAACAAATTCTTCCCACTTGCCAAAACAGCACATCTCCGCCAGAGAATCACCGCCTTCAAACAGAAGCAAGGGGAACCGCTGGCAAAGGCATGGGAGCGCTACAAGGAACTTCTGCGATCTTGCCCTACTCATGGACAGCCACCCTACGTCATTCAGGAGATCTTCTTCAATTCTCTTGATCAAGTCACTAAGGACAGAATCAACCATTATACTCGCTACGAGTATCTGACAATGCCGCCAAGTGACACATGGGGTGTGCTAGAGAAGCTCACTAACTACGACAACAAGTATGGGTCTATTGCAACCTATGAAGAGAACCCATACGCCAGGCCAGCACCATCCATGCCCCTATATGAGCCACCTAAGGAGATTGATCCTGATGTTAGGGAGCAGTACTACAGAGACCAGAATAAGAAGCTCATCAAGCAAGTAAAGTATCTCTCTGTCAACCAGCCTTGCATAGAATGCGGATCGCAAAGGCACACCACTCCTGAGTGCCCACACGCAGAACAAGTCAGGATGGCAGAGCATCGTGAGGATGTAGCTTACGCCGGGGGTCCCAGTCGCTACATGGGGGACCAAAGGTTTCAGCAACCACAATGGAACCAAGGTGTCCCTAGGAACCCCCCGCCCTACAGAGCTCCAGGACATCCGAAAAGGAAACAGAAAAAGGATGATATACAGACAGTCCTGGAGGAAATACGGAGAAACCACTCAGAAACTAGGCAATCCTTCAACTCTGTCTATACTCAGATGCAAGGTGTCAATTCTAGGCTTGGGGAAATTGATATCTGGCGGAAATCAGTTGATACACAGATTGGTCAGCTAGCAGCGGGAATCCCCAGACAGTCAGGCTCGCTCCCGGGATCTTCAGAACCAAATCCTAAGGGAAAGACTGGACACATCGCTGCTATAAAACTCAGAAGCGGCCATCAACTGCAAGAGCCAGAGGTCGGAAAGCAGCAGAACGACGAGGAACAGCAAGTCGACCTCGACACACCTGTGGTCGATCTCGACGAAGGCCTCGTCGATCTCGAGGAGAACCTGCAAAAATCTTCGTCTGCACCGCACAACAACTCGACTACGCCCAACCTGGTCGATGTCGACAAGACTCTAGTCGATGTCGAGGAGCCCCTGGTCGACATAGAGCAGCCTACAGCACCTCCGACGTCCGTTCTCGCTCCGAATCAGAAAAAGAAGCTGCCTTTCCCCACAAAATCTCTAAAGGACCCAGCAGAAAAGAAATTTCAACGCTTCATTAAGATGCTTCAGAAACTCAACGTCACCATCCCCTTCACAGAAGCTCTCAATGAAATGCCATCTTATGTCAAGTTCCTGAAGGAGATTTTGAGCAAAAAGCGATCGATGGCTGAAATCACAGAGGAGTGCAGCCACTTGGACATATTGGAGAAGAGGCCGGATCCAGGTAAGTTTGCTATAACCATTGGATTTGGTCCATACAAAATTAATGCCTAATGTGATCTTGGAGCTAGTGTGAGTATAATGCCTTTAACAATTTAGTCCAAGATTAAGATAGGTGCCCTAGAGCCTGTGGATGCTAGACTATATATGGCCAACAACACAGTGGTCATTCCAACAGGCATGGTGGATAATGTGCCAGTACAAGTAGGTAAATTCTTTGTCCCTGCTCATTTTCTAGTTGTTGATATGCAAGAAGATCCTGCTTGTCCAATTATTTTAGGAAGACCATTCTTGGCGACGGTGGATGCCAACATAAGCGTTAGGAAAGGAGTGCTCACCTTCAACATCAGCGATGAGGTAATTGAGTATTCCTTTAATAAAACTGAAAGGCATACAGGTCCAATGGAAGAGGTCAAATCTATCTCAGCTGGCTACATCACCTGCGGGGAACCCAAGGTCAGAAATATGACCCCTGAGGAGCTGGAAAAGAGGGACATGGAGGCCCAGGTGGAGGAGATCATGGCAATCCTCAAGGAGAACACAGAGAATCCAATCGACACAGACCAAGGTAAGTCGTTGTGGATTAATTATTTTTCGGATGCCTTGACAGAGACTAAGTATGGGGTCAAGATCGACCAAGGCTCCTCGACATCGAGTAGAACCCTAGTCGATCTCGACCAGACCAAGAAGACTCCACCAGCACCAGCAACGTCGAGCAGCGAACCAGACAAACCAAGCTCGTCGATCTCGACTAGACTTGTCGAGGTCGACCACCACCCGACGACCTCGGCTTCATCTTCCTCGACGCTGAGACCACCAGAGCAAGTATCCTCGTCGATCTCGACTAAGCTTGTCGAGATCGACCACCACCCAGCGCCACCAGATCCGCCTTCCTCGATGAGCAAGCCACCAGGAGCAGAACCCTTGTCGAGGTCGACCAGTCTTGTCGAGATCGACAAGCCATCGTCTTCGTCGACTTCTGCATCTTCGAGCAGACCACCACCAGAACCTACAGTCTTGTCGAGATCGACTAGCCCTAGTCGAGATCGACCAAATACAGTAGTCCCCGATTCTGTCTCTGCGAAGGTAAGTCAAGGTATGGATCTTTCTTCTCCTATTTCCATTGAAGATTTATCTATACATGGGAGAGGTCTGCCTTGGTATGTGCGATTGTGCAGGATATCCAATGATGAGCCTAAAGAATATGAAGTTGGAGACAGGCTCTATGTCTCTAAATTAAAGGATCATTGGTTTCCTAACAAATTCAACAAAAAGCGAATGGGACCTTTCGTGGTGAACAAGATCCATTCTAGAGGATTGCAGCTGATGGACAAGAATGGAGTCTTATTTGAGGCCCAAGCTACATAGGCCCTGCAGATGCCACCTTGAGCATTAATGGAAAGTCGGCCTAGCAACTATAAAATCTAGAGCATGTACATAGACTTTTTAGGACATTTTGAGACTTTGTTTTTGTTTTTGGATTTGAACATTTCTTTGGTTTTTGTTGTTTCTATTATGAGTATATGTCTTCTACTTTTCAGGACAATGGATAGAACCAAGCTACATTCTTACCCGGCCTAGGAGGTGCTCCATTCGATATTTAGAGAAATCTGCACATCTGTCTTGTGAGTTTCTTTCTCTACCCTTACCTTGTTTTTATACAGTGAGGACACTGTAATGTTTAAGTATGGGGTGGGGGAAGGGCTTACTTTGTGCATATTTGATCATATTTGACATTACTTGTGCATTATTTCTTAGAATTGCTACATGGCTATTTTGGAATGCATTATCTATTTATGTGCTTATATGCATGTTTTCCAAAATTTTGAGAAAAATAACCCCCATTGAAAATTTGAATTAATGTCATGGAAGCTTATATTGAACTCGACGATGCAAAATTAGATTCATTAGAGATATAGCATGAAATTGCCTAGTAAAGGGAAGTCACAATGAAGTTCATTATTTCTTGAAAACCATGAAAGGAGGTAAAATTTGAAATTGCTTTTGACATGTTGCATGATAAGATGATGGAGGACTTTATATTTCCATGTAATGCTCATATTGTTATAATCCAAGCCTTACCTATGCTTATGCATTACACAAAAGCCATATTATGCCTTATTTCAATTATTGCTCCACATGTTCTAAAATATTGCCATTCTTTACCTTATCCTGGGATTATGTTGAGAATGATGTTACATTATGAAGATTGTTATATGGTTGTTGTGTTTATCATTATTGGAGTTTGGCAGGAAATTGTTTAAAATATATGGAAAATTTAATGAGTGAAAGAAAATCCAATCACCTCAGGAGATAAAGGTAGATTGACCCTGCTCTCTGAGATAATAGTTTGGAGAGATGGGACACATTGTGAGGAGTCCAAAGCACTAAGTATCCGGGGCCATTCATGACACCCATGTTTGCGACTCGCGAGAAGGCAGTGCTGAGGTTAGAGAGGTAAAAGCATTATTATTGAGAAAAGCATTATGAAAGGTGATGAATCAAATGGAGAAGGAATGTGGAAATTCAGTTTGGAAAGTACTCCATTTCCCCGGATCATTAGCACCACATTGCCAAAAAATTGCCCACCATTTACCAATCTACTCCTTCATGAGCTTAAATTAAAGTCTTCTTGATTATCAATGCTTTATCACGAATGAATTATGTTTTGCATAACCCTCCTTTTAATGAGTAGATGTTGCTTTTACATATTTGCACATGCATGAATCTGTGACACTAGTACCTTTTCGAGGATGGTAATTGATTGCAGGGTTATATAAGAATGAATCTAAGATGTTGAGAGTTTTGATTTCTTCCCCTGAATGACAAATAAAAGTATTGCTTGAGGACAAGCAAGCTTAAGTATGGGGTGTTTGTTGTGAGCTGAATCTGCCATGTTTTACAGTAACTTTTATATCGATTTCTGCATACATTGCATTCATTTGGGCTTAGATAATACAGAACCTATGTAGTTTATGTTTATTTGGCAAATTATGGAATCTACACCAGTTTCTGTTTAATTCGCAGAAATCGAGGCATTTTACAGCAATTCTACAGAAGGTCAGAAAAGCTCGGAAAACCACTATAGAAGTCCAAGGTCAAAGGAGCAGCGGAACCATTCGAATCGAGCCGAGAACCCAGGCTACTCGATCTCGAGTAGCTCTTACTCGACCTAGACAAGCATGTCCGAGCAGCCTTGGTCGACAGAGCCTGTTCGAGAAAGCCAGACCAACCCGACTTCCGGAGTCTACTCGATCTCGACAAGCCCTAGTCGAGATCGACGAAGCCCAGCGCCACACCCGGAGTCGACAAGCCGAGGACGAGGATGACCTGACGACACTCGCTGGCAGCGATTCCACTCGCTGCAGCGGACCTCTCGCAGCCGCGGAAAATCTCGCTGCCAGCGGGATGCACCAAGCCGACGAAGAAGCCAACTCGCGGAAGCGGAAGGGAAGACCCTTGTCGAGATCGACAAGCCACCCAGTCGAGATCGACGAGCACCAAGAGCCCAAGTCCGAGCCTGTCGAGCAGAGCTAGCCGGGAGGTCCAGTCGACGAACAAGTCTTGTCGAGGTCGAAGAGCCGTGGTCGAGGTCGAGTAGGCCAGTGTCCAGAAACGCGTCGACGAAGACCTGTCCGAGTAGACTTGGGATTCCTTGGGGCCAAAGGAGGAAGATTCTATCCAAATCCATCAAGTTCTATCTATGGAAGACGCAATCTATCAAGACATGAAGACCTACCCTATTTAGATTTATCTTTTCCTTGTTGATTTATTGCTTTATGGCATTTATTTATCTTTTAGCAAATTAGATATAATTTTAGATATAGATAGAAGATTGTATCCTTGAATAGCAAGGATTAGAAGGCTATAAATAAGGCCCTAGGGGCTCAGTTGAATGGAATTCAATTTCAGAGAAAGACAAGTAGTCCCACAGAGAAGTTTAGGAGTTCTAAGGTTTTTAGGGTTTTGGCTTTCTGCGAAAGTTGATTGCCAGGATTGTAAAGGCTTTTGAATTTAGTTTTAATGCAATTTAGTTCTTTTCATGAATCAATGTCTGTTATTGCAATGAGGTGTGAGTAGTCCACCCACTTCTGGGGTTAGGGTGAGCCCGACGGTGGCCATGTGAGGCGATGCGATAAAGGTCAGATCTTTTTGTGCGATTCATCTTCTATCCCTATGAGCATGATTCTTTTGTGAGAGTTGAAGGTGATCCTTGTTTGTGTTATTGAAGCGAAAGTGATCTTAATGCAACTTGGATTAATTATGTGAAAAAAGGGTTAGTAACAATTAGGGTTTATGCGAAAGCCTCTATATGCCTATTTGTTAATGACGAAAGTTATTTGATGGAAAGCATGATCTTTTATGCCTTTGTGTGTTACTTTGCATGGTTATCGTTGTGGTGTTGAAACCCTAGTCTTGGAAGTCTTTTATTATATTGATTTATTTCTGTCAAAAATCTGAGTTTTAGTTTCGAATTTGCAATTTATATTTTTCTGTCAATTCTTGTCGATACAGAAGGAGATCTTGCCGATCTCGAGTTGGTTGTACTCGATCTCGAGTACGCTTCGTCTAGGTCGAGTTGAGTTCTGTTCTGTTGTCAATTTCTGAAGTTTCTATCTTGACTTGCCCTTGTCGATCTCGAGTTGACTTGGTCGAGATCGAGTTGCCCTTGCCGGGTTTGCCTGTCTGCTGTGATTTCCGATTTTCTGTTGTCGACTGCTGTGGTCGATCTCGAGTAGCTGTTTGTCGAGATAGACGAGCCCTTTGCTTTGCTTTTAGTTTCTGCTTTGCTTTGTCTTTCCTGTTTTGCTTTGTTCTTTGCTTCTTCTTTTATTTCTGTTTCTTTCGTTGTTTTTGTGTTTCTGTCTTTTCTGCTGCTCTGTCTGTGAGAATTTACAGCTACCTGAGAACTGCTGACGTGCTTCCTCGTGGATTCGATCCTGACTATTCTCTTACTACAACGGGAGGAAGTCTTGTATTTATTTGCTGAGACAGGGAAGTCAGTCTGAACTTTATTTCATATTTATTTCATACTTGACCATCCTCCTGCAACAACATGCATATGCCAACTTTCCAGGTAAATTTTCATCTTTAATTCATGAGCCTAGTTATAGTAGAGGATCTATCTTGGAATGGATTGTTGATACTGGTGCAACAGATCACATGATATCTAGTGATCACACAATGTTTGATAAAGTCATATTAGATAAGCTTGTTCTTATAGGATTGCCTGATGGATCTATTAAATCAGTCAATGAGATGGGAAAATTGCAGCTAACTAATTCAGTTTCCCTTGATGGAGTATTGATGGTGTCAGGCTTCAAGCATAATCTGTTGTCAGCGGGAAAGTTGCTAGATGATAATAACAAATTGATAGTCGTATTTACACACTCTTCATATTGTATTCAGGACCCTGGAACTAGAAGAGTATTGCTGGCTGGAAAGAGAAGACATGTGCTATAAAAAAGTGTTGACATATGAGCAGGCTAAGGATTGGAGAAGACTGAAGGAGACAGAAGCTACTCACAATGGATGTTTATTTCCTGCAGTTTCTTGTAATAAAGTTAGCAGTACTTTAGTTGTTCCACATGCTAGACTTGGCCACACTTCTGTATCCAAGATGAAACACTTGGATTTCGTTAATGAGCCAGACTTGAGTAAATTTCATTTTGAAACTTGTTCTCTTTGCAAGCACCATAGACTTCCTTTTGAAAGAAGTATGAGTATGGCAGAAAGGTCTTTTGAGCTGCTTCACATGGATCTCTGGGGCCCATATATGACTCCAACTTACAATAATTTCAGTTATTTTTTAACTGTGTTAGATGATTGTACAAGGGTCACTTGGACCTTCTTGCTCAAAGATAAGGTGAGTGTGTTTAAAGCAATCAGTGACTTTGTAGCCTATGTCAAGAATAAGTTTGATGTCTCGGTAAAGTGCATCAGAACTGATAATGGAGGTGAATTTACATCAATAAGGTGTGACGACTTCTTTGTTGAAAATGGGATATTACATCACAAATCACTACCTTATACTCCTCAATGAAATGGAAGAGTAGAAATGAAACATAGACACTTGGGTAAAACAACAAGGTCTATGAGAATTCATTCATCTTTGCCTATGAAATTCTAGGGTGAATGCATTTTGGCTGCCACTCATGTCATTAATAAACATTTCGGCTATATACGCCGCAAATCCACACGTTGTTACGGACATGCAAGGGTGGAAACCCCCAAAGCGTGGGTACGTGCACACACGTCCTTTTTTTTGTTGAAAAAAACGTGCATTTCACGTCGTTAACGACGTGCAATGTTGCACGTTAATAAGGACGTGCAATATTGCACGTCCTTAACGACGTGCAATGCACGTTGTCTTAAAATCGAAAAAAAAAAACCCTTCGTCCCCATCGTCCCCAATTTGCAACCAGAGAGAGCGACGTCGGCGAGATCTGAGAGAGAGAGAGAGAGACAGATCAAGACACAGAGAGAGCGAAGGAGAGAGAGATCGAGACAGAGATGGAGATAGCGGAGAGAGCGGAGGCGGAGGTGCCCATGGAGGAGGAGCTGCGGGAGTATGGTGGTGGTGGTGGGGCGGTGGTGATGGAGACTGAGGAGGGTAGTGGGGCGACGCCGGTGGCTGAGATGGTGGAGGGTGGCAGAGGAGGTGGCGGATCTGGAGGAGGACGTGGCAGAGGAGGTGGAGGGGTGGCGGAGGTGGCGTCTATGGTGGTGGAGGTGGCGGATGTGGTGGAAGAGACGGAGGCAGTTGCGCCGGAGGTGGAGGAGACGGAGGCGGTGGCGCCGGAGGTGGAGGAGACGGAGGCGGTGGCACCAGAGGTGGAGGAGACGAAGGTGGTGGCGCCGGAGGTGGTGGTGCCGGCGTCGGAGCCGGAGTCGCAGACCCTATTACTGCCGCGGAAGAGGCGGAATATGGAGGTGTCTCCTTTTCCGACCCCACCGGTATGTTATTTGAATTATTTATTTTCTTTGATTTAGTTTTATAGTATAGTTTGATAGATTATAATATAGTTTTATAATATAATTTGATAGATTATAATTGATATTTTATAGTTTCATGGTTTAATAGTGTCATGAATTGTTATACGTTTCGGCTATATACACCGCAAATCCACATATTAAAATAAAAAACATTCAAATATATTAAAATACATTAAAAAAATATATTCAAAATCAAACACAATAAAAAGACATTAGTATAACATTAAAAGTCATTAAAAACATTAAAATATATTAAAATTCGTGAAAATGCAATAAAAAAATACATTAAAATACAATAAGAAACATTAAAAGTCAATAAAAAACATTAAAACATTAAAATATATTAAAATATATTAAAATACATTAAAATACAATAAAAAACATTAAAAACCATTAACATATATTAAAATACATCAAAAGACATTAGAATAATAATAAAAGTCATTAAAAAACATTAAAATATATTAAAATACAATAAAAGACATTAAAATAAAAAAGATTAAAATGTATTAAATAAAAGGTAACAGGTTTTTAAAATTTTATAACACCAGGTGGCAGGGAGGCTCTTGAGGGGGGATGGTACCCTCCGGCCAGTTAGAGTCGGCGACCGGGCAGCGGTCAGCGGTCAGTCAGATTCACTGCCAGACACATACAGTAGATGATCTAGTCATGTCTGCAGAGAGCTTACAACAGTCGATGGGGACCCCACTGGCCGACGAGTTAGACATCTTCTGGGGGGGTTTGTCAGATTTCCATCCTTCTGGCGATGCGACGATGGGGCTGCAGCCTTCTTTGGAGCCCCCCGAGGTACTGAGCAGCTGCGTCACAGATGTAGTTGTGGGTCGACGGGCCGGCAGGGGTAGACCGCCTACTCGTCTACCCCTCACCATCCCCGAGGCATCTACATCCGGCACCCACGACGTCGAGGCTTCTACATCCACACACATACCACTAGTGGTTTCTCTGGCTTCGGCGGATGACAGCATTCCGGACGTCGCGGAGGAGGTCGACGATGGGCAGGAGGGGCAGTCCGGGGGGCAGGAGGGGCAGCCGGAGCCCGTGCCCATCCCTGCGAAGGATGCTGCACCGGTTGCGCAGGTCGACCCATTCTTGCCGCCGGGTGATCTGCTGGTGTCTTACAGGCACCACCGAGCGTACCGGATGAAGAGTGAGCCGACTGTGGATCTGCCTTTGCTGAAGTTCCACCATCAGGCGACTCACCTGCGTGATTTTGACCCCTACATCTTCGAGGGCCCGGGGACCTGGTGGCAAGATCTGCTTCCATCGGGCCCTAGAGGATGACCCTGCTCAGCGTCTGTTTCTGCACATTGGTTACCTCGCCACCGCCATCGACGCGACTTTGTTTGTGGACAAGTCGCAGAGCCGCGTCTTACGGAAGATGTTTGGCCTGGTTTGGGACATCGAGAGGACGGCTACCATTGCTTGGGGTGCAGGTGCCCTTGCCTGTCTCTACATGTGCCTGAGCGAGGCTTCCCGAGCAGGTGCGAAGGGTTTGGATAGCTGCATACCGCTTCTACAGGTACGAGACTGCTGAATTGCATGTTATATTTTACTAATATTTATATTATATACTAACGATATTTTATTTTGTGTCAAGGCTTGGATATGGGCGTACTTCCCTTGTTACCACGGCGAGTGGTCCACCGATCCGGCTAGGAAGTACGATCGGCGCTGGTATGTGAGGTTCAACCCTCCGAAGGCGCCTGCTCATCATGCAACCATAGCGGCCAAGCACAAGAAGGTTCAGGAGATGCGGGAAGAGGTCGACTGCCTTATCGTCACCGATGTATGTATTCGAATCTCTAAATTTATGACTTATATTTCGTAAGTCTGAATTACGTCTGATGTTTTAAATTATAGGTGGAGTGGATGCCCTTTAGGCGTGATTTGGAATTCGACGGCGAGTACCGCCAGTCCACCTATCGGGGCACCATCACATTCTGCGGAGAGGAGGAGCCATAAATGCATGATAGGTGCCTGCGAAAGTTTGTACGTGTGCAGGGGATCCCGCAGGCCGTCATCCAGCCGAGTCGGTTCACCCGCGGCGCCACCTTGATGCCCAAGTACGTCGCCGTATTTGACGTCGGGCATAACAGGTGGCAGGACTTACTAGACGAGGGTCGCTTCTATAGGCTGGCCGATCACAGACGCACCAGCGAGGACTGTCAGGCCGGTGTCACTGTTGATTACTTCGCTTGGTACGCGTCACAGAGCCGGCAGTACGTGCTGCCCACGACACCACCCCATTCAGACCCTCCAGCGCCCGTCCACCCGATCGCCTTGGATCCATGGGTGGACTTGCCGCATCCCCCTGTTATCCCTCCGGGGGTAGCGGCCCACCTGCATGAGCTAGAGGGCTTTTGGCAGGCGCTGGCTACCGACCCTACGATATACCAGTTACTAGATGAGGTGGGTGTCATTTTGGATGATGATATACACCATCCTCCTGGACAGTGATGTATTTGTATACTTTTACGGATTTTGCAGTATCTATCTATATTATACTTTTGTGTTACGGCTTTCGTATCTATATTATACGTTTATGTTACGAAAACAAGAACGTCAAGAACGAAAACAAATACGTGAAGAACGAAAAAGAATACGAAAACAAATACTTTTGTGTTAGGGTTGCGGTAGGGTGTGGGTTAGGGTTTGCACGTCCATAAGTACGTGCATATGATGCGTTCTTTGGATGCCTACTCTGTCTATTTGAAGCGGAGCGGAATAGGTTGAATCCGCCCCATCGAAAACCAAACAAAGTCCCACGTTGTTCAATATGGCCGAGTCGCAAGGCAATCGTCGTCTCCCAGTTCGCCAGGTACGGATGCGTTTTGTATAGTTCAATTATTCCATTTTCTTTGCGTTATATTTATATGTCCACTCATGGTATTACAGTATCGAGACTTCACACCTGAGTTCTCGGACCCAAGGGTTTGGAATGACCGTGATAAAATGGTTACGCATTTCAAGGACTTGGGTCGGAGACACTGCATGATTTTAGTAATCAAGCGGTCTTGGACGGGGGCGTCGAATCATCCAGGCTGGGTTCTCCTTGCTTGCGAGCAGTATGGGGAGTACCGACCACGCGGAAGGAAGCTCCGGAGCACGCAGTCGAAGATAAACGGTTGTCCATTCTCTCTACACGGGCACGAAGCTCCGTCGGGTCACTGGGTTATGACGGTAACCCACGGTGTTCATAACCACGAGCTTTCCATGAGCTTCAAGGGTCACGCCATCGCCGGACAAATGACAGAGGGGGAAAAGAAGGTGGCCAGGTGGATGAAGGAAATTGGCAGTCCTCCAAAATTCATTGGGTACGGATTGAGGCAGTTGGATGAGACCAGCGTCACGTCAAGGAAGACCCTTACCAACACGCTCAACATGATGGTCGCCGAAGAAAGAGGTAGTCGGAGGATGACCCAAGATACCTTGCACCATCTGCGGGAAAGAGGGTACTACTACGACTTCATACGACATCCGGATGACGACAACGTCTTGAGCGACCTCTTCCTGGCACATCCTAACGGGATACGGCTTCTCCAAAGGTTTAATTATGTCATCGTATTGGACAACACGTACAAAACAAATGCGTAAGTTACTTAATTACGATTACATTATTGTATATCTAGCCAATTATAAAGTATTTTACATGTAACATATTTACACTTGCAGATATAGGATTCCATTGTGCGAGGTGATTGGGTTCACACCCTCAGGCAAGACTTACTGCATCGCCTATGCCTTCATGTCGCACGAGAACGAAGACACATATGCCTGGGTCTTGCGTCAGCTTCAGATCTTGCTTGGGACGGTTCAGCCTCAAGCTATCATGACTGATCGGGAGCTAGGTCTCTTGGCGGCGCTGAATGTTGTCTTCCCCGACGTCCAGCATCTCTTTTGCTGGTTACACGTGACGAGAACATGCGAGGAAGCTGCTCTGAAGATCACAAAGAATTTAGACCACGTTGGCATCTTTAAGGGCAACTGTTGGGGGTTGTTCGAATCGAGGTCGGAGGAATCATTCAACCGACGTCATCGGGCGCTACATGTTGCATGGCACCCATTCCCAGGTGTGGTGGCATATTTAGAGGCGGTGTGGCTTCCATACAGCAGGAAAACCGTACGATGCTACGTAGATAATGTCTTCCATCTCGGCACCCGTACGACAAACAGTTACAACCTTACTTCATATCTCCCATTACAATATGATATAACATCGAATATTCAGTGGTATGCACTTCAATATGTACAGAGTTGAGGGTCAACACAAGGTTCTGAAGGAGGCACTTCACTCATCGGCTGGTGACTTTCGCATCGTGATCGATGCAATCCATAGAGTCAACGATTGTCAACTGCATGAGCTCCAAACTCCTTTGGATATCGACCGCTTCAAATGGCCAACAACGGCGTATAAAGTCAACCTTTTTGATGAGGTAAAGACTTTAATCTCCAAAAAGTGCTTCGATTATCTGTACAAGATGTGGCAGGATGTCGTGAACCGAAAGGTTCCTCAACAATGCACGGACCGACATTGGAGGGTTTTTACGGGATCCCTTGTGTCCATGAGATTCAGGCATACGTCAACTCCGGTACTCCGATACCCGCCGAGGATATCCACCCGTTCCGGATGGATTTATCATGGACTGACATCGACGACACCCCACTGTCGTATGAACTCTCATCTTCATACACGGCTTCCAACGATGTATGCGACGATGAGCTGCACCCACCCTCATCTACAAGCGTCCGAAGGAAGGGGAGGCCTCGGGGGTCGCGGAATGCCTGCAGAACCAACACGTTCCCATACAAGGAGTTAAGGGAAAGATTTGAGAGAGAAGAAGCACGTGCTGCTCGAAATGCTGCTCTTCATCGTCCACAAGCGACCTCAGCTCGACGTGGACGTGATGATGTGTTCAGAGGGTTCAACTGGGGTCGAAACAATGTTGATCCCTTCATGCTCGGTCATATTGAGGGTGTGAGGGACACTGTTGGAGATGGTTATTGTGTATACCGTGCTTTGGCGGCTTTGACATCACCGATCGGCGAGACTGCTTTCCCGGAACTGAAAGCGTTACTATGCAATCACTTGGAGGATCACGCCGATTTGTACGCTGGTTGTTATACGGGAGAGTACCCATTCCAGCAGTTCGTCGACTATCAGAGATGGGCGGGAGCTATGCATGGTGATAGGAGACGGTGGATAGAGCTACCCATCACGGGTTTAGTATTCACATGTCTCCCCATGACCTCGCCGACACCTCCTAACAACCCTCAATCAGCAACCCTTGGTGTAGCCTGCATCGGAAACCAAGACCATTTTGCTGCGGTACGACTTCAAACGTCTTTTTTTTAATACATATTCTTGGTTTTCATATATATATATATATATATATATGTCAATACTCTAACTCTAACTTTCAGTTCTCATAGATCTGGTTGTGTCCTAATGCTCCTATTCCGTCACCTCCGCCAGAATGGGTCGCACATCATCAACCGAGCGTCGAAGGATAGGATGCTCAGTTTCAAGCTCAGTTTGAGAGATTTCGAGCCTTACGTGTCGAGTCTGGTCGCCCTTTACTATTTTCCTAGATTTTATTCCACCAGTTTTTGAAAATTATGGATGTAAACCTTTTTTTCCGTTCCTTGTAACATTATTTGCATATTATCCGAATGAAAACCTTAACAATTATTGCTTTCCATTTAATTATACCCTAAATCCTTCAACTCCACTAGCTAAACACTTCAATTTTTTCAATTAACAATACAAAATCCTCGGAAACCCTCAACCCTAAACCCTAAACCCTAAACGCGAAACCCTAACTAGGGTTTGCAAGTCCTTAAAAACGTGCATATATTGCACGTCCTTAAGGACGTGCATGCACGTTGTTAAGGACGTGCAAAGGGTCTGCTAGTGGACGTGCACAGTCCCACCCTTGCACGTCCTTAAGGACGTGGACGTGCATGCACGTCGTTAAGGACGTGCAAATCCTTAATCTGGATTTGCGGTGTATATATCAACACCCTTAATAAATTGCCAACAAAGGTCTTCGGATGGAAAACACCCTATGAGAAACTGTTTCAAAGAAAGGCATCCTATGATGAGTTAAAGGTGATAAGATGTTTATGTTAAATTCTGATAAAGATAAGATGGGAATTAAGGCTAGAAAATGTGTGTTATTGAGTTGTCCACATTGCCAAAAGGCCTACATATTGTGGGATACAAAAGGGAGAATAACCTTTGTTAGCAGAGATGTCACATTTTATGAAGATGTTTTTCCTTTTAAGGAATCTATGATATTTGAGGATGCAATTGAAGATGAGATCACTAATGCTTTGCCAATATTAAATCCTGCTGATGATGCATATATTATTTAGAGACCAGTGAATACAGTGCCTGACAATATGGGCTCTCCATCTATTTGTATGGAAGAGGGCTTGATGAATACTCCAGAAGGAAACAGTAGGTATGTAAGTGACTCTCTGTTAAGAACTGAGCATAGTCGATCTGCTATGATATCTGTAGAAATGTTGAATGATCAAAATGAATTTCCACCATTGAGGAGATCCATCGGACAGATTGTACATCCTAGAAGACTGAATGATTTTGTTTGTCAGGGACAGAAGAAAAATATGTCATTATCACAGTTCTTTCTTGTTGCTTATTTAGATCCTACATTGAATTTTGAACCTGGTTTTGTGAATTCCTTTGTATGTATGGCAAGTGTTTATGAGCCATCACACTATGATAAGGTAGTTAAACATGATCATTGGATCCAAGCTATGGATCAGGAAGTGAATACACTAGTAGAAAACAAGAGTTGGGAAATGGTTGATCTTCCACCAGGAAAGAAGGTCATTGGAAGCAAGTGGGTTTACAAAGTGAAGTACAAGCCTGATGGAACAGTGGAAAGGTTCAAGGCAAGGTTGGTAGCCAAGGGCTATAATTAGATCAAAGGGAAGGACTACAAGCATACCTTCTCTCCAGTTGCAAAATTTAGTACAATGAGAATCTTGCTTGCTGTTGCAACTACTAAACAATTGACATTGCATCAACTGGATGTAAACAATGCTTTTTTGCATGGTTATTTAGAAGAGGAAGTCTACATGAAGCCTTCAGAGGGATATGTACAGGGAGTTCAAATAAAGTTTGCAAATTGAACCAATCCATTTATGGATTAAAGGAAGCATCTCGACAATGGAATCGAGAATTGTGTAAGTTTTTTAACAACATGGGATATGAGCAAAGTCTAGAGGATTACCCTTTGTTTGTGAAACACATACCAGAAGGGATCGTGGTAGCTCTTGTTTATGTTGATGATGTCCTGCTCACTGGAGATGATGATCTTATAATTGAAGAGACCAAGAAAGCACTCCATGACAAGTTCACAGTTAAGAACCTAGGTTTAGCCAGGTAATTTCTGGGGCTAGAGATCTTGAGAGATGGATCAGCCACTCATCTACATCAAAGAAAGTATGTGATGGATATAATTGCATATTGCAACATGATATAATGCAAACATGCTTTGTTTCCTACGCAGAAAGAATTGAAGCTCTCAACAGATACATGGGAGTTGGTGCTAGATGATGAGGTATACAAAAGATTGGACGGAAGATTATTTTTTTTAAACCTTACTAGACCAGATATATCTCATGCTGTGCAGCACTTAAGCCAGTTCATAAGTGAACCTAGACAACCACACTATGAGGTAGCACTCCATGTCGTGAGATATTTGAAAGGAACTGCAGGTGTGGGACTTTATTACCCAGTGCATTCCAATATGGCCATATATGCATATTGTGATGCAGATTGTGGGACTTGCCAATTCAATGCAAAGTCATTGGCATGATATTATGTGTTTATTGGAGATGTTTTGGTATCTTGGAAAACTAAGAAACAAGCTATTGTTTCTAAGTCATTTGCAGAGGCAAAGTACAAAAGCATGCCAACCACCACAAGTGAGTATATCTAGATTGAATGAGTGCACACTGCATTGAGGATTACTATTCCATTGCCAATCCCACTTTACTGTGATAACAAAGCATCAATTCACATTGCTGAGAATCCGATGTTTCATGAGAGAACTAAACACCTTAAAATTGATTGCGAATTCATTAAACAGTTCATGGTGGCAAGCTTTGTTCATCCTCAACATATTTTTACAGGGATTCAATTGGCTGATATCTTCACAAAGCCCTTGGGAGAGAAACCTCATCACTTTTTCTCTGGCTTTCTCTTGCAAGTTGGGACTTGTTGGCTTCGACACACATCCAACTTGAGGGGGGGGGGGGGGGATATGAAGACTACGGTCCATTCTATAGTTTTCATATCATCACATCATATGCCATCTATTTTATGCATTCATTTTTACTGTTTTATTACCTTTTGATGTAATAAGCCATAAGGGCATGTTAGTCACGTGATGGGTGAGCAAAAGACTATAAAAGCTCAGCTGTCACCTGATTTCTGTAGGGTTTTAGGATCAACAATTGCAGCTTTGCTGCTCAACCGTTATTGCCTTTTATCACCTCCTTGAATGAGGGTTTATTGAAGCATTTATTTTGCTTGGAATCCTTACAGATTACACGTTTAAGCTAGGACATTTGGAGTCCTTCAAAATAGCATTGATATGAATGTAAAGGATAGACTATATATGTATTTAATACTGTATATTTTAAATGATGCAATTAATATTAATATTGATCTTACTCCAGATGACAAGTGAAGCAAGACTCGAAGACTATTCTCAATTAAGGATTTACTGCTGCAAACATAATGTTACACACATGAACTCCACAAATGTGTTCTCAAATGTGTGAAATTCCATGGTAAAAGTAATCCAATCCTGCATGGATGGAAATCACAGAAGAGAACAAAAGGCTCATCAAACTCCCCGACCACATTCAAGGAAAATTAAAGATACCATCTTCAAAATGGCGGAAGATAAATCCTTATGGACCTGATGGCTACCCGACCACCTGATTTCTATAACACTATTAACACATTGGGGGCAACTCGGTCTACAAAGCCATTAAGGCATTTTTTTTTTACTCAGGCATCATGCTCAAAGAACTCAACCAAACATTTATACCTCCTATTCCCAAAATTGAGGACGTTATAAACATAAATCACTACGTTCAAACCAATTGCAAAAATTCTTGTGAACGACGCATTTGTTGAAGGTAGATCCATCCAGGACAACGCACTTGTTGCTCACAAAATTAATATTCTATAATTTTCATAAATAAATGGGAAAGAAAGAATGGATGACTCTTAAACTTGACATTGAAAAAACATATGACAAAATTAATTGGAACTTCATTGAGACCTTACTTTTGAAATTTTGGTTTCACCCCATATGAGTGGGATGGGTCATGAAATGTTTCTCTACAACCAATTTCTCTACTGTTCTTGTCAACAATGTTCCAGGAAAACTTTATAATCCATCAAGGGGTATAAGACAAGAAGACCCCCTCGCACCTTATATTTTCGTAATGGAAATGTTAGCTAGAACACTCCGGGAAGAATCCATATATGTCACCAATCCCTTGACTGGTGTGAAATTAAGCCCTCGGGAAAATTCAATATCTTTCCTCACTTTTGCGGATGATACAATCATTTTTGCTAGGGCATCAAAACCAATAATCACCCATGACTTCTGTGTACCACTAATGAGCACTTACATACTAGTGAAGGTCGTCTTGTCCAGTGGCTTGACGACATGTTGTTTGAAGGTTGAAGGCTCTTCCTACGACCAAGAAGCACCTTTAGCTTGGGTTTCCTTCTCAGATCTGAGACTATGTCCTCAGATATGAGATCTCGAAGGAAGTTTTTCTTCTTTCTTGTTTGTTCTTGTGTTGCTTCTTCGATTTTTGCTTAGATCTAAACTTGTACTCTCTGTATTGCTCTGATCTGTATTTTCTCGTTTTACTAGTAGATTAATGCTGACTCTTGAGGCCTCGAGGACGTAGGATCTTGTATCCGAACATCGTAAACAAACCTCGTATTTTTGTCTCTTTCTTCGCTACATTTTTCGTACTCGTTCTTGATTTCAAAACCGAAACTTGCAAACTTGGTTTTCAATGGAGAGATCGAGTCTCCTTTCTCTCAAATACTTTATCATGATGAGTAGGTTGTGGATTGTAGGTTGTCCATTGATTTTGAATCTATAACAATATTAAGGACCATGGAGATCAACGTGGTGATAAAATTCGAAGATAAGACGATTTTGATTCCACTTCCATTATTCTATTTGTGGTAATTGATTTATCCCTCAAATCCTAACCTACATGATTTTGGATTTATTGCTTTTGAAGCTTGTAGATGTTTTGTTCTTGCGGATATCATCGATAATGTTGGGTGTTAAGTGGATGGAAAAAAAAGGTCTAATTTATTTGCAATTTCAAAAGGAGTCTAATAATCTACAAGAAAGATTGATGATGAAAAAATCTAGCTATTTACCCTAGGAGGATTATTGAAGATCATGGATTGACCACATTTTGGTTTTGGTCTTGGTCTTGGTTTTTAGGCATTGTCTGTTGCCATTGATTTACATGCTCCTATGGATCTAATCGGTCTTGGAACTGATAGTCACTATCCTTGGGAGTAGGAGTAGGACTATCTAACATCTCATTTTGATTGCCTTGTGAGCCCATCCCTACATACTGATGTACCACCAAAACAGAGATCGATGATGCAAAATCCGAAGACGCCAATAGATCTCCTATGGCTCCCAACTCCGGGCACTCACTCCACGCTGTGAGGCCTGCTGTTAGGGGAGATGAACCTTGGCCTCTTCCAACTATGAACAAATCATGGTTGGCGTCCATGGATCTTATCATATCCACCATATCCTCTCCATTGTCGACTATAATCTCCTTGTACATTACAGACTCTTGGTTGGAAGTCTTGGCTCTGAACTCATTGATGTACTCTTGGTCAATCTGCATGTCACGATCTTTATCAGTGGTGATTACTGTTACGAGCGTTGGATCATCCAATGTCGATAACTCCTCCCTAGCAATGAACCTGATGACGATAACACTGTTGCTAGGGTTATCAGACATTCTCCATGCGTATGCCAGAGCTTCTCTGTCATCTGGACCTCCTAAAAACAACACTACTATTTGGAGGGTTGTTTCATTGGAGGCCATTCGGGTGGAGCCAGTTAGGCCTCGTTCGACAATGATCCCGACAGAGCACGGTGCGTTGTCAACTACTTTCTGGTTCACCATTTGTAAGGCTGGGACGGTTACCTCCATTCCGCCGTCCACTGTTTGCTGCTTGTGGAATGGGATGATCAACAAGGCTGCCCGCTTGTCCTCTGCAAAATTACATACATCCTCGTGCATTGTTTCATAAGGGGAGATCACGGTGAGGGGCTGGATGGTCACATCCGTCGCGTATCTTTCGTAGTTTTCAAAGGCGTTGATTATGTGATCTGTTTGAGCTTGGGTTCGGTTGAGTGCCGGTTTTCCGACTCCCCTTGTGTTATGGACAATCAGCATAGCAGAGGTGCGGCCAGTCAGCTCTACTAGGTGGAGGACGTAGACGCAGAGAGGGGATCTCTTGGTTGGATGAGTCGCCCCAAGGAGACTGATCATTGTAGGAACATTTCTTGGTGTGTGGATGCACGTGAATATCCGGAGTTCTGCATCGGGTTTAGATGTTTGGAGTGATCTTCGCTTGTATGAAACAAATCTTCTTGCTGGACGATAGATTACGGTTACGATGGGGATGACAATTGCAGTAATGACAACAGACGTGGTCACCAGGACTGCAAACGACTCATCATCGAAAACCTTTTGATCCCTTCCAATATTCAAAATGATCATTTCGACGAGGCCTTTTGTGTTCATAAGAAGGCCTAGATTGAAGCCTTCTCTAAGGGGCATAGCATACAAGTGACAGGCAGCCATTGTGCCTGCAATCTTGCCTAAACAACCAAGGGTAATGAAAGTAACGAGCCACCCCCACGTAGTTGCTCCTCTGATCAAGTTGATATCGGTCTTAAGCCCACTGCTGGCGAAGAAGAGAGGAAGGAGAAGCCCCGAGACAAAATCCTCAATCTTTTCTATCAGTGTGACAGCCAAAGGTCCATTTGGGATGACTAAACCAAACACAAATGCTCCAAAGATAGAATGTGTTCCTATGGCATCAGCGATGAAGGCAGCAATTAACACCCCTGTGAGTATGAAACATATCCCAAGATCATTGTAGTTGTCACTGCCATCGCGATCTGTTCGGATCATCCATGAAATGGTTGGTCGTACAACATACACGCACACTATTACAAAGACTACACTGGAGAGAATAACCCCGACAAAAGCCAAGGTGCTTGTATTAGTTTCTGCGAAAGCAATCGCCAAGGCTAGAAAGCTCCAAGCAATAATGTCATTTACCAGGGCAGATGACATGGCAATCTTGCCTAGCTCTGTGTTTAGGAGCTTCAGTTCTGCAAGAATCCGAGCGAGCATAGGGCAAGCCGTAACTGCCAAGGCAATGCTAAGGAAGAGGGCCAAACTTACTTGGCTCACGTGCGTATCTCCTTTGTTGTCCATCAACGTGAAGAAACAGCCTGTTATGAAGGGCAACAACATCCCACTGATGGCTATGGTTATCGCTTTTGTCCCTGTTTCCCGGATCACCATAATATCCATCTCTACTCCTATCAGGAACAGGAAATAGATGAGGCCTATATTAGCCATTGTCTCCAAAACCATCACACTTCTTATTGGAAATATCGTCATTGCGAAATTTTTGTTTTGTCCCAATCCAGAGGGACCTAGTAGCACACCCGCCTATTTTTTTGAATATATACATAAATCAGTAAGTGTTATCTACAAAATTATAGCGAAATTGGCTCTAACACCACTTACCAAAATTTCTCCCACCACGCGAGGTTGTTTTATGGGTCTGACGAGGTATATGAGTACACGAGTTGTGATCACAATCAACATCAACTGCAAAACGAATAGCGTGAAGGAGAAGTCCAATGGATCATCGCCTTGCCATATTCCGTTTGTGAATATCATTGTAGGCGAGTAACATACTATTTGATCCGGTTTAACCATCAAGTCTGCGGCTGCAGGAGGCATTTTTGCAATGCAGTTTAAGGGGGATCAAACCAAATGCTTCTTTCCTCTATGTTGATCCCTTTGTTGAAGGATCTCTCCTTAATTTGTATACGAAACCAGTGGGGCATGCGCCGGAGCTAGCACTTGAGTTATCCTTTCGGTCTTCCTGGCTGCTCCTGCCCCTAGAACCGCCACCGTAAGAGTCCTCCTCTTTCAACAATGTTCCTATGCTGCAAGTTTCTTTCTGTTCAACAAATTAAAATGATTTTTACAGGTTGTGTTTTTGTGATATAAGAAGCTTATAGATTTGCTAGAGGAACAAAAAGAACAATGGAATGGGAAATTGTTTGATTTTGAATGTGAGTAGAAAGGAATGTGGGGCTCCTTTTGGTTGGGAACTCACAACCCCACCTTCATTTGGGGAGTATTGCTAAATCTTCTTGTGGTCTATAGATTCAATTTTAGATTTAGTGTTGGATTGTTTCCTATTTTTAGAATTTGTCTCATATCTCTCACTTTATCTGATTTTTCCAAGGGAATAAAAACTAAAAAGGAGTGGAAATTCAGCAGTTGAAGTGTTACTCGTTGTCATATATACTGTATGTATTATGACTTTCTTTTTCAAACTTTTGTTTAAATACAAATAAAAAAAAAATGTTACTAATACTATCTGTTTCTATATTTACACCCTGAACAGCAAATGCCTCTCATCTATATCACTCGGAATGGTTTGTTCAGGTGGAAACGCTGGCAACATACAAGCAATGAACTCAGCAGTCTTCAAGTATGAAGCATACTTGGGGGACGCGTCGATATCAATGCCATCAGAGACACTACTGAGTCCTAGTCCATGTAGGTCTTCCATTGCACTGATGAGTGGTGAACCATAAGAAGAGCATCCATCACCCAATTTCCCTAGCAAGATACTCTCGAAATCCGCCTTGTTGAAAATCCAGCTCCCTGTCTTCCAGTTGAAGCTGTAGAGAGAGAGGAACCTCTGGCCATAGGCTGCTATGAACTCCAACGCCGACAAGATGAAGTCAAATTCCTCATTGGACATGTAGTAAGGGAAACTCACCCTTGCCCATCCTGGCTTGACGCCCATGTAACCCTGCAAAAAAACCAGATTGCATCATTTCATATTTGTAATTTGTAAATCTCAAGTCCATAGATAAATTGATGTGTGTAGTGTAATTAGGTATGGACCTTTTGAACATAGGACCTCAAGGCAAACGACTGTGGACGACTGATACTGAGCAAGCTGTGAGCATAAGGGCCTGCACAGGCACACCCACCTCTGGCTTGGATACCAAACAGGTCATTTAGGAGCTTGCAAATAAAGGGCCCGTGGAGTGGCTTCCCTCTGTCTCTGTAACGGTCTCCAAGTGTCTCATCTGACTTTGGAGAACATGGATTGGTATAAGAGTAAACGAGGAACGAGAGGATGCCTTGTCGATGCACGTTCTTGGTGGTGGAGATGTTGCCTAGGATCCATATCTTGGGATTAGGAAGAAGCCTTTGCAGTGCCGTTTGGATGTAAAAGGTCTCTCTTTGTTGGATCAGTTGGTAGCCTATGTATTCCTTCACCCAGAAAGCCAGTGCTGCCTTGATCTTCTGGATGATGGGAGGAGTCCCAGCGTTTTCCCTTTCCTCTATGTCCTCCATGTACAATGTGTCCTGTTTCCCCACCACCACGTACATCAAAATACCATCCTCCATTTACATTGACATTGACATTTACATCATTAATTGCTGCTTAAAGTTTTTGTTACCTCTTCACTGTATGGATTGACAAAGTCCACGGTTCCTCCCCCGCAAGTAGAGGGAGGGTAGGTTTTCAGCTCATACAGCGCCTTGTTCATCACTAGTATCCCTGGTGACCCTGGCCCGCCTATGAACTTGTGCGGACTCAGCACGATTGCATCGTAACCGTCCATTTCTCCTGATCTCATCTTCATCTCCACGTATGGGCCACTGCATACATATATAACAACAATAAAATTTGAATCACTACTCTTTTTTTTCTTTTTATCTTTATGTTAGGCTTAGGCACACAACAAAACAAAGTGCTACCTTACCTTGCAGCGAAGTCGAAGCAAGCAAAGGCGCCGTGTTGGTGGAGGAGCCGCGCGATGGCCCTTGTGTCGGAACAAATCCCGGTGACGTTACTACAAGCGGAGAATGATCCCAACATGGGCCGATTAGTGGGCTGGAATTTCTCCAATTGGGCCGTAAGACTGACCATGTCGATGAGGCCGTCTTGGTCGAGCCCAATCTCAACGACCTCGGCCAGGCTCTGGCGCCACGAGAGGCAGTTAGAGTGGTGTTCGTAGGGCCCAGTGAAGACCACCCATCTCTCCTGCTCGGACAGTTGCCGGATGACCCTCTCCCGCAGCGGCGATGGGATCGCGATGCCCATCATCTCCTGGAGGCGCTTCGTGGCTGCTGTGGTCCCGGACCCGCAGAAGAATACGGCGTCGTTTTCGGTGGCTCCCAGGCTCCATTTTATGTATAAGGTGGCTTCGTGGGACATTCTCGTTGTTTCCACGCCCACATAGCTGTCGCACGTGTGGGTATTACCTGTAAAACCCAATCAATTTTGTTACTTTTAAAAAATATCGAACAGATAAAAAATACGGAGTAATTAATATAAAACCATGGTTTTGTGCCCGCCTTTTTTGTCGCGTGGTTTTGGTCCTTTTGGAATTGGCATATGTTTATCTTCAACGACATTTGATTTTATTTTTTGAAATTCTTGTTTGGTTTGTGATTTCTATAACATCAATTGTTATAAACATTTATACTGATTTTTTTAGAAAGATTTTTTTCGTTTTAACCTATTTAAAAAAAATAGCAAACTAGTCATTTTAATAATTCTCGCGGTGCATCAAATTTCCTAAGATTTCGTCTAAGATCTCTATGGCAAGCCTTTATAAAAATTTCAAATCACTAATGGCATCAAAGTCGATCAGTTAACCAAAATTATGATCAGTAAATATCTCACATCGCAAATAAGCACGTTATAAAAAGCAATTGCACATTGAGCTAAACGAAACGTGAATAAGAGTGCGTTAGCGGGAAATTGTAACTACTATACCATAAAAGGGAAGAACGTTCTTCTTGATGTAATCTTCAACGAAGTGAAGACAACGGCCGCTTGCGGTGGTGTCCGCATAAATGATACGCCGTTTTCCGAACGGCGATTCGAACTCCAAATCTCTCCCGATAACATCATCGTGCAGCCAATCCAGCTTGTCGCAGCCCAGTAAGGATTTATCGGGCAGGTGGAGGTGGAGGGTGTTGCAGGCGGTTGTGTTTGTAGCTGCCGACGGTGGGGGTGCAACGATGGGCTGTGCGAATTCCATGTCTTCCGTATTATACCAATTAAGCCAAAGAAGAAAAAGTGGGATTTTATAAAGATAGATGTGAAGTTAGCGGTGTTGTAACTTAGCGGGGACATTTTTTTACAAAATTTCCGTGGGTTTTGATTAAATCTGCATTTTTAGTTCAGCTTGTTTTGTGAGGTGGCGCCACAGATTTGTGAGTTCAATGGATCCTACTTCTCCACTCCTTGAATAGTTGAATTAACGAATAAAATTACTTGTTTGACCTTATTTGGGACTTGTAACAAACACAAGGTAGGTAAACTCCAATCTATATTCTATATATTATAACTTTTGCTTAGGTGTCTTACTCTCCTTTAATTTAGCTAATTCAACTAATTTATTTTTTTCTACTTCTTTTTTTTCCCCAACCCTCCTTTCCCTTCCTAAATCAGCCTAGGGTTCCAGTTCTCACGGTCCCTACCTCCAAAGATCTCATGGCTTCTCACGCTTCGGTGCTTCGCCACTGCGCGCCCACCCTCGCCGCTTCATCCCCGCCCACCCTCGCCTTCTCAATCACTCCCGCAACATAGATAGAGATCTCACACGCTTCGGCGCTTCGCCACTGCGCGCCCACCCTCGCCACTTCATCCCCGCCCACCCTCGCTGCTTTCTTCCCAAATTGATGGTCTAGGGTATGAAGATTTGTTGCTGAATCTGTTATTTTGTTTGTATAATTCCGATGGCAGGTGACTTAATTTGGAAGCATCAACATTTTGAAGCTTTATTGAGAAAATTCTTCCTAAGAAGTCTATCACGACGTACGTTTATCATTGTACGATTGTTCCTCCCTCAATTTTTAGGCTTTACTTTATTATAGGATTTTGGTAAAGTTCATAGTCCTGATCCACTTCTATTAGGTTTTGAGTTCAGTTATCTGTGATTGCTAATTGAGTTCAAATGATTACAGGAAGTGTGCATAAGTTTTGTAATTCTACTGACGACCGGTGGCAAGAGCTCACACATTTCGGTGTTCAACGAAGGTATTTTATTACATATCCTCTTCCACCTATCATTTTCAAATGTTCGGTGAGCCTATTCATCATTCCTATTTTCTTCTCTTTATTACTGTTGTCCCTCTCTTTATATATTAGCATCATTATCTTCTTCTTCTTTTCTTTCTAATTTTGTCTTCACATTCTTTATTATGGTATACTGTTGCAGTATCATCTATATATGCCTTCCAAGCATCATTTCCAAATTCAAAGATTTGTAACTCGATCGAAATTAGTCAGAAAATATGTGTTGATTGTTTAGTCAGAAGCTACTTCTTGATGATCTTACAATTACTTGATTTGTTTATGAATGCTTGATTTGTTTATGAATTAGGTTGCAATATTCTCAAACTTTTTGCAATTCATGGATTGGGAAGACACCTTGGAGGTTATTGGTTTAATGTTAAAACTTTTGTGACCATGTAAAGACCAGATTGAAATTTGTTTTGCTGCATCTATTTCCTTGTCTACCAAGTACTGTTTGCTGAATATGTTTTATCTCTTTGCTTTACTAATTTTTACACTATATTGTTAATGACTAACCTGTGATTTTTTTAGCTTAGGTCGGATTACACAAGCACCTACGTTGAAGATTATTGAATTGAATTGAATTTTGCCTTTTCTAAATGTATCGAATTCCATTTTTATTGTTTGCTTTTCTTAATGTTTCTTCTACCCTCTTCAATTGTCAAATATCATAAAATCCGAATTTTCTTTTATTTCAAAATAATTTTTTGTCTCTCTTGACTTTTGGATTTTTGTATCATTACAGATTGGGCCAGCAAAAGTTAACTATTAGAAGAGCACGTAAGTTCATATGCTTGATGAAATGTTTGTTGGTGATATTATATTTTATAGTACCTTTGATTTTTAAAATAAAAGATTTGAAATCAAGAGTTAAATATAATTAATATCCGTTCATATATTGTACACAAAAATCATAATCTCATGTTCTTTCCTAAAAGAATGTTACATTTTATCTTAGTTAGTTGCATCATAATGTTCTAAAAGACAATTATCTAAAATTTGAGATTCTCTTCATATCTATCCTGACCCTTGTCTTGACTTCTTATTTTCTCTTATCCCAAATCCTATTTTTCTCCAACACAATTATATAAAATATCTGATTGTTTTGAAATCTATCCTAACATAAATAAGTTTGGATAACTTGGTGCCACCCACCCATAATCATTTTTTTTTATCTTCATTATGTAAATTCACCTTACATTATTTCGTTTTAGGAACAATTTCATCTATTCATATAACCATTTTTATCAGGAATACTATGGACGAAGTCTAACGCAACAATTTCATCCATTTATATATTTATTCATATATTTGTTAATATAATTTACTATTTGTATTTCATCCTAGTAATAATAGATTTTTTTCCTCACGCACGAGTCATGGCGCGGGGATTGTACTAGTAATATATCAAATTGGAACCATGCGAAAATAATCAAGAGGGAAAAACTCTAAGACATCCGGTTGGGAATGTCACCTCAGGTCGTTTACTAAATAAACGTAGACGGCTTAGTCAAACCAAATTGAGAATGCATCATTGGTGGTATTATTCGGGATTGTAATGGTCAGGTTATTGATATTTTCAGAACACGGTTCAAAATGGAACAGGCCTATAAACAGAAGCTATGACTTGTAAAGATAACTCATAACAAAGGTCTAATGAACGTTATCATTGAAGGTGATAGTCTTTGCGTTATTAAAGCAACGGAAGATCACACCAATACCCCTTGGGAAATCTAACGGTGGAGATGATAAGAAGTATGAAAAGCATATTCATCAACATCAAATTCAGACACTGCCAGGGACGGAACCAGGAATAAAAGTCTGGGTGTGCTAGATTCCCTTATGCCATAAAGAAAAATTATTGTTATAAAAATTGAATGAAAATAGAGAAATATAGTAATGAAATTGATAGAATTAGATTTACTATATCATATATAATTTATTGGGTATATAGTAAAAAAAATTATTGTGAAAAATTTTGAATGAAAATAGAGATATATATAGTCACAAAATAGATAGAATTAGATATAGATAAAAGAAAAAAGCATTTTTGCAAAGTTGCCAAAGGTGGGATTTGGGGGTTATAATACAAGGTATATACCACTGGGCCAGTTCTTAACTTGTGATCCATATTTCACCTATATAATACGTATTCTGTTAAAAAATGGGATGGGCTGCAGCTAGATTTGTCAAAACACAACCCGACCCAGTGACCCGACTCGACCAACCCGAAAAATTTCCGATCCGAACCCGGAAGTTTCGACCCGAACCCGAAAAACCCGAAATTTTCCCGGGAATCTGGGTTTCGACCCGGTGACCCGATTGACCCGGTACATTTGATCGGATTGACCCGGTGACCCGATTGACCCGGTTGATTTATAATTATATATAATTAATTTTTTTTATATATAATTAACATTTATCACAAAATTATCAAATCATGATTTTTTTAAATTAAAAAAGAAAAAATTGACAAACCCGAAATCGACCTGAAACCCGATCAAACCCGAGTTCCAGTCAACCCAAAACTCGTTTTACCCGAGACCCGTTTTACCCGAAACCCGAAGTGACCCGACCCGAATACGATCTGAATGACCAGTTTGACAGGTCTAGCTGCAGCAAAGCTCAGCCCACCCCTATTTTCTGGATTAAACGGGATTATTTCTGCTTGCGTGGAATTTTCTGGATTAAAGTGGTATTATATTTTTGGTCCAAATCAATTAATAAACGAATATAGTTACCTAAAAACTATCTTTTTTTATAGGTCAAATAATCTATCCAATATAAATAATTAACAATAAACCAAAATCTTTCAAGTTGATAAAATCCACCGCCTACCATAATAAATAGCTTTTATTCAAAAATAATTATTTTATTCAAATGAGTTGCAAAATACTATCAACATCTACGTAATAAATAAATTCAAGTGAATATTTTTAGAACTTGAAATCTTGGATTAACATTGAGTATTAGGGACCTAGGTCAATACGGAATCTATCTTTCAAATTCATATCAATATATAGTTTACAAAGGTTAACTCTTGAATGGCTCAATGGCAAATGCACGGGAGGAGGCTCAATGGTAGAGGCCGCCGGCCACGGAATTTTCTGGATTAAAACGGGATTATTTTTGCTTGCATGACATTTTCTGGATTAAAGTCGTATTATATTTTTTGACCACATCAATTAATAAACCAATATAGTTATGTAAAAAATAGATTAATAATCCAATATAACATTAAAAATTTTATAAATAATATCTTTATTCTGTGCCAAACATGTCAATTAAAAATTGCAGCATATTGTATTGAAAGTCACAACCATTTAAAAAGTACTTCGTTTTGCTCTAAAATATATGATATCTTTATATTAATTTTTTTTAAGTGATGAAGCCCGTAGAAGTTTATGTATATGCTTTAATTAATTATGAATTGTAGGAAATTAAATATCTTAAAATTTTATGACACTTGAATTAGTTATGCATAACAAATTCAAACGTTTATGGGCGGATGTAATTATGAGGCCGTTTCAGGCCTCTTGTGCGATTTCACAAACTTGGAATTTTTTGGATTAAAACGGGGTTATTTTTGCTTACGTGTCATATTCTAGATTAAATTGGTATTATATTTTTGGATTACATCAATTAATAAGCCAATATAGTTATTTTAAAAAACTTATCTTTTTAGATCAATATATTTTTTTAATCTAAAAGATAGAATAATTGACCAAAAATATACGTAACACCTTTATTATGAAAGAGTAATTTATTACTTTTTAGATAAGTCTTAATGATAATTTTTGAAACTACTCAACTACATTCCCCAAAATTAGCTTCAACATATTTTTAACAAATTTATAATATTCTATTGCTTCCTAATTTTTAAAAAACAAATCTTTTTTATTTGTTTTATATATAGTCGATTAAGATGATTCTATATGTCAATCATTTAATTTAATCTTTTACATCATATAGAGTAAAATTTCATCAAACTTCAATAAAAAACTTTAATAAAAAACTTATATATTTTAGCCTTGAAACTTTAATAAAAAAAACTTAATATAAAAATACATAATATAATTACAAAAAAACCGCACAACGGGCGGGTAACATATACTAGTTTTACCAATAGAAATGACCAGCTAGACAAAATACCTACTGGTATAAAAACCAATTACACGAAAAAACCCATACTTGGAAGTAGACTTTTACTTATGATATTATCTGTAATTAGTTTTTTTGATATTATCTTTAATTAGTTTTTATCTTAATAGATTTTTAGTTATGATATATTTATGTTAGGAAGCAGTTTCTATCTTATTATTATAGATAAAATTAGGTTATAGATTATTTAGTTAGAAACGTAAATAGGGTTTTTTGTTTTGTCTATAATTACATTGTAAACCCTATGAAATTAATTAGTACGTAGATTGAAATTATCACTACTAGAAATTTGTCATTTAACATCGGGTTATAGCCGATGTCTTTAAAAAAAATAGATGTCTATGTTGGGGGTGTAAAAAGTCAAAAGTTTTTCACATCGGTCAGAACCCGATGTCTTTGTATGTTATAACATCGTTTATATTTTTAAATCCGATGTCTTTGTTATTCTATCACATCGATTATAAAATATAACCGATGTAATAACATACAAACACATCGGCTATTACCCGATGTTAAAAAGTTTTGACTTTTTAATTACATCCCCCACATAGACATTGATTTGAACCCGCATCTTTGTGTTTGAACGCAACGCTCTATCATTTGAGCTAATAAGCTTTAAAGTAGATAGAATATTTTTATTATTTCATTAACTTTCTTTCTTAGTAAGAATACAAGTGTGATGAATCATGCATACCAAAAAACATTAGAAATTGTAAACTTGCAATTAGATAATACAAGAAACCTAGGATGAGAATGGTGTGAACAAATATGTTATAACACATACACTAAAAGTTTGGAGGTTGAATATTCAAACTAATACAGTTGTTCTCCTAAAAGATATAATTTAGCATTTGCTAAATTATTGATAAGAAACCTAATGTGCCAATATCACAAGCAATCATAGTATTACCCACTAAAATGAGTTTGGTGGGGGGATGAGTTTCTATTGGTAATTTGTGAACTTGCACCTGTTAAGCTTCCAAACAGAATCATTGCGCTTTTACCAGCCGCCACAAAACAAAATGTAGAAGAACAAAATCAGTGTATGACAATCTAAGAAAGTGTCATCACCGAGCAACAGAAGCTTCATTCAGTATAGAAGAACAAAATATATGAAGCTGTTGAAGCAAAACTTCCCAACCTTTCAAAAAAAAAACTGTCATGCAACCTTCATTCAACCATTCACCCATAGAAACACAATGATCGAGATCAGAAACACAGTAATCGCCTTTGGTACTCCCATACAAAATGTCGATTCATCCTTCCGACATGAGATGAAAAATCAAGATAGGGTGCATGAAATCAAGACAGGATTAAACAACATGAACAAATTGGGAGAACTGAGATGAAAAATTAAGACAAGATTTCTAGGAATTTGTCGAGAGTCAATACTCCACCAAAAAAAATGGAATGCAATTATGAAATTATGAATGCATAAACAAGATGACATAAAAATTCATACAACCATTTGATTCCACCATAAACGAGATGTCATAAAAAAACTGATAGACTATTGAATCATTTTCTTAAATTTGTATAGCTTATTCCACCATTTTATGACACTTCCAACTGTCATCAAAAAGTATAAGCTGCACAACAGATCAGACACAAAAGCAAATCAAATAGATAACACACCTGAGAGCTTAATGAGCGCCAAAGGATTCAGGTAGATTGAGTGATGAACCAATCTAATTAGAATCAAGCAAGCAATTTAGATACCAAAATACAGAATAAACAACAAACTGGTCAGATACCAACAAACCAACTCTAAAAAACAGAAGACATATAGCAAAATGATGACAATGATAATGTAGATATGTGGCTTTGTAGAGCTTCCGGAAGCCTTACAGTTGTCTTGATTTGACAGGCAAAAATGAAGGCACGCTCCACCGTCCTGTATATCTAGATCATTTGTGAGAAGGTTCTCTCTAATGGTTCGAATAGCTTTCTTATGTCCATATACCTTATAATTGCCAAATTTTCTCATTATTTCACTTAACACCTAATTTTCAGGATCAGTGTTGCTGTTAAGTCTGGATGTTATTGAGAATACCTTGTTTTTTAGTACCATATTTTCCTGATTGATGACATCTATCTTCTTGTACAGTTCAACATTTACTTGGTGTGCGAAATTTGCCTACAATAACACCATACAAACCAATATTAGTAGCAGCAGGAAAATTTAAAGAGATGAACAAATGAATGTTCATCTCTTTGTTGACATAAAACTTGCATCCGAAAATGCAAAGTTGACTGCACTAGCAATCAGATGGAAGGCGACAATGGCCCTGATGACAAAAATATCCGCAGTGGTTCAGAGAAGATACAACAAACACAAGTAGATCATATAAATTAAACCAAAAATGTTTAACAATCGCAGAATAAGTGACAAGATCCAATTAAAAGAATGGAGCTTTGGGCCATTACTGGATAGAAAACCTCTTCAATGTCAATGTGAAGATAAGTTGATAATACTCAACAACTTCAATTTCCTTAAGGGCACGGGCTGCACAACAATGAACAAAGATTTCAGCCAGAAAGTCGCAAACAACTGAAAGCACCCTAATATGACTAAACATACCTCAGAGATGAACGATGAACGAGAGGGACTGGACGAGGCGGATTCTGAGGGGAATACGAATGGGGAAGATCTAGAGAATAAACCATTTTATGAAATCTTAAACTAACTACAATAGCAAGTTGACCATCAAAAAGTATTCACTTAAAGCTGACCATCAAAAAGTATTCACTTAATCTCTTTCAAACAACCCATGAAAATACAACTATTTTTAACTCAAAACGTAAGGGAAGAAATAGCAAAAGTTACATTATAGATCAACTAGAACTAACAAATAATGTCACAATGTTAGGGTAAGGGAGGAACGAAGCTTACCTGTGTTGCTGGAAGAAGGCTGGGGTTGCCTGAGAGAAGGAAAGAGAAACGACTGAGGGAAGGAAGGATGGCGAGAGATTCAAGTAGAAATTAAACTCATTGAATCAATGAAACACCACGCCGAACAACTGATCCTTAGGACCGGTTAATGCCTAAGTGTGATCCGAACTGAATCAATGAAACAAATTCATAAAAACATGATAAACCACAAAATTATCATAAATTCAGAAGGAACAGAGAGAGAGAGAGAGAGAGAGAGGAGAAATTAAACTTACTGAGAGGAAGAACTGGAGCATAGATAAGAAGGAGCGTGAGAAGATATGGAGGTATTCTCTTATTCTTCCTCACAGTAGTTGCATCCTCCCTTTGCATACGAGGGGGAAAAAAGGGGGAAAATCAAAACCTAGAAATCTGAAAATTGGTATGAGAAATCGAATCACTGGAAATTTAGGGAATGGAGGATGCTTACTAGTTCGGGATTTCGGACGACGACGCCATGTGATGAAGATCCGGTACGGAAGAGGATTCGACAATCGTTCAGAGAGGGTGAAACCTGAATTGAGTTCTCACGTTGATCGTCGGCTCCGGTGAGTTTGACAACAGTGGTGTCCTATCGCCGAAGGGATAGGGTTTGGTTTTTCCTATCGCCGAACGGAGAGACTACGAGAGGGTTGGTTGCTACTGGCGCCGGCGGTGGCTTCTGTTGAGCACGAAGTGAAAAGACTCGAACTAGAAAGGCCTCCATTTTTAGTGGGACCCGGGAATATACCCAGTAGGGCCTTCAATATTCCCAAAGGACTTACCTGACCCGTATCGAAATGATCGGTACGGCCCAACCTGTGCCACGGGAATAATTTGATTATAAGCGTTGATGGATTATCCCCTTATCGAGGTTTCCTCAGAGGAATTGGGAATCAACCACTTACCTGCCGCCGTTGGCTGGCTTGTGAACCAACATCAAAGAATTCTTGATTCTTACTTCGGGCTTTCAAAGGGCAAAGATAGGTTTATGTCCGCGGAACAGTTCCTTCTCTTGAAAAAGAGTTCCTCGCATGTTCAGCTCTCTCTCTCTCTCTCTCTCTCTCTCTCTCTCTCTCTCTCTTTTCTTCACTCTTCTCAGGATACTCGATCCAGGTCCGCTTGTTTTTCCCTCTTCTTGTCGTCCAAAAGTCTCTACTTTGTATGTAAGTTCTTACTTTTATAGGTGTCGAGTGATCTTCAGATAACTCGCCACGTGGGGTTTGTTGTTTGACATGTGTCCAACTCGTGGGGTGTGGGCATGTCCGACACGTGCCCCTCTCTTCCATCTGAGGATAATATGGCTCATGTGGGCTTATAGTTTTCTGTTTGATGCCCATACGCAGATGATCTTGATAATCTGTCCGAGGTGACTTTTTACGATGATTTTTACTACTTTTTGCCTATTTGTTGTGACTTATTTTATTTTTATGCTTATCCAGATGTTTTTTATTGTCGGTTTCATCACAGCTCCTCGGGCTGGGTCGATTCCTCTTAGGGATTGACGCGGGCCGATAAAGATTTCTTAGAAAACATCTGACTTTCTGTGGTTGTTTCAATTTTGCTTTTATTAGCGATGATGGGCTTTTTGCTTCTATGTTTTGGCCCATTAGGCCCATTTCCATCTGGAAGTTCAATCGTCGGTAATTTTCTATAAGTTACCCCATTCCGTTCTTTTCACCTCACCTTTGTCTTCTTCTGTTCTTCCAAAGATTTTTTTTTCTTATCTACAGCTTGGTTTTCCGGTGGTGGTCTTCTCTACTTTGGTCGCGGATGGAAAGATTTTGTAGAGTCGCACGGTTTTGAGAGGGGGGCTTCTATGATCTTTACTCACATGGGCGAGGCGTGTTTCGAAGTTCAGGTGGTGGACTTCCGCAGAGGTGAGCGCGAGATTAATCATGACGATCCTTCTTCCCATGGCTCAACCTCAAACGGGTTTTAAGTTTGGTCTCTTATGATATTTTAATAAAGCAAACCTTAGAGCTCGTTTATTGACCTTACTTAGCTCGTGGATATGTTTGTGGTTCTGTCATCATGCGTTTTAGCTCTTCAAACTTATTTATTTTCTGAGTCGTTTTTTCGGACGCGAGTTATTTATTTCAAGGTGGGAGTAATCGAGATGTTGGCCACGATCTCCATTAATTGCAAATTTTTGATCTTTGCCCTAGGGAATTTTCAAGATCATGCATGCCACCTATGCGAATGGTTTATTTTTTGATACTATTTTGTCGCAATGTGTTATTCACGGGTCTTCTGAATTTTTTCTAACAATAGTGTGTCTATTGTCGTCTTATGCATGACGCGCCAGTGGTTAGGTTTAGCGAATGACCCTTCAAACTTATTGAGCTTCTGTCCCTGCCAGTGACACGTGTTTAGTATTGTCGGAGCATCTTATAAAAGAGAGAGTATAAGGGAGGGATGTTTGAACTTGATCTTTTGTCTTCAACATGCCTTCTGCTACCCGTCCGTCTTGGTCATTCTTTGAGCGTATCAGTTTTCCTGAGCAACTCCTCCGCTTGGTTAGTTTCTTGTTTGCTGAGTTTTGCTTCTTTTAAATTTATCTTATCTCAACATTCTTTTCTCTTTGCATTTTGCTACTCATTGTCGTTATGTTTCGTGGTTGAGTTAGACCCAGATCTCCTTAGGAACATTCTTTTGTCAACTAGGATTCTTCGCGACTTCTCGGTGGAAGTTATACGCGGCGTATGGAGTTTCCCCTATGAGAGGTGGTTGGAATGATTTTGCTGAGTCGCACAACATTAATGTAGGTTCTTCCGTGACTTTTATTTATAAAGGAGGAAACCGTTTTGAGGTTCACGTTTTAGATGCCGTGGGAGATGAAGTGGATGCTGAGTGGGCTTCATCAAAATCTGGAGGTCCACCTTCGAATGGATTTCGCTTGAGTCAAGGCATAACTCGTCTGATCCCGGCCAGGCCCCGGCGGGCATAAGCTAATGCTTGTATGTTTTCTTTATAAGCGAACAACTCCTTGAATGCGTTGGTGTACTTTTGCCACTTGTTGTTTATCTTGTGTTTAGTTGTTAGATCATGGCTGCAACTTTCAACGTTTAATAAAGGGTCTAGGCATTCAAAAGGTCTTATGAGAAATTACTTTTTGAAATATTTTGATCGGAGACCTGATGCGGAGTCAAAGTGTCAGCGTACTTGGGTTTTACTAAAGAACACCTCTCCGAAAATCGCTTCGATCGGAGGTCTGACGCGAAGCCAAGCTCCAGCGTCCTTGGGACTTAATAAAATCTCATCTCCGAGAATTTAACTTCGATCGGAGGCCCGACGCGGAGCCAAGCTCCTGCGTCTTTGGGACTTCATAAAATCTCATCTTCGAGAATGTAGCTTCGATCGGAGGCCCGACGCGGGGCCAAGCTCCTGCGTCCTTGGAACTTAATAAAATCTCATCTCCTAGAATGTAGCTTCGATCGGAGGCCCGATGCGGAGCCAAGCTCCTGCGTCCTTGGGACTTAATAAAATCTCATCTACGAGAATGTAGCTTCGATCGGAGGCCGAACGCGGAGCCAAGCTCCTGCGTTTTTGGGACTTGATAAAATCTCATCTCCGAGAATGTAGCTTCGATCAGAGGCCCGACGCGGAGCCAAGCTCCTGCGTCCTTGGGTCTTGATAAAATCTCATCTCCGAGAATGTAGCTTCGATCGGAGGCCCGATGCGGAGCCAAGCTTCTGCGTCCTTAGGTCTTTTTTAGGAATTAATCTGAAGAAAGATAATAAAAGCGCCCTCTAACCACTTTATTTAATTTTTGCGGGGGCGACTGAGTTTCCTGTTACATTCGAACCCTGGCTATTACACATAGTATTTCTTTAGTTTATCTGCATTCCAGGTTTTGTTCAAAACGGTGCCTTCGGGGGTGCTGAGTTTATATGCTCCTTCTTGGATTACTTTCACGATTACATACGGCCCCTCCCAGTTTGGGTCCAGCTTTCCTCCAGTGGTAGTTTGACGGAGCACCAAATCTCCCTTCTTGAGGTGTCGCGGGCGAACTCACCTATCTCGGTACTTAGATAGACGCCTTTTATACTCCTGCTCTCTTATGGTTGCTGCCATTCTGCGCTCCTCTATGAGATGGAGTTCGAGTTCCAATGCTTCATCGTTGGTTTCCTGGTTGTATGTCATTATTCGCGCCGAGGGGACCAACCTTTCTACTGGAATGACCGCGTCCATTCCATAAACTAGCGTAAACGGGGTTTCCTCGGTTGGAGTTTTTACTGATGTGCGGTAGGACCAGAGAACTAATGGTAAAAGTTCAGCCTATCGCCCTTTTGTTGTGCTTCCAAGTTTCTTTTGTATCCCATGCAGCAATTGTCGATTGGTTATTTCCGCCTGTTCGTTCGTCTATGGATGGGCCACAGATGAGAACTTAAAGTTTATGCCCAATCCCGCGCAAAAATCCCTGATTGTTTCACAATCAAACTGAGGCCCATGATATGTGATTATCGAGTTAGGCACCCCAAAACGACATATGATGTTCTTCCACAAGAACCTTCTTACTTTTTCCGCGGTTATCAATCTCATTGCTTCGGCCACAACCCACTTCGTGAAGTAATCAACCAAGACAAGCACATACTTCAGTTGTCCTGGGGCAGTTGGAAACGGACCAAGGATATCCATTCCCCAGACAGAAAACGGGCAAACTCGAATTATGCTTTTCATCATTTCAGTAGGGCGGTGCATCAGATTTCCAAACCTCTGGCACGCGTCACATTTCTGAATATAATTCTGAACATCCTGCTTCATAGTTGGCCAGTAATACCCCAGTCTAGTTGATTTGGCTACCATGGCTCTCCATCCTTGGTGATGTGCACAAATTCCATCATGCAACTCCTTCACGACAAGACTTCCTTCTTCAATCGATAGGCATAGTAAATTTGGGAGACATTAGCCCCTTTTATAAAGCTCTCCTTATCTAATGGTGAAACGAGAGGATTTTGTGATCACCCTCCTGGCCGCGTCTTTCTCTTCGGGTAGAATGCCCTTACCCAGATAATCCGCGAGCGACGTCCTCTAGTCTCCTTCCTCAATCCCCTGGACTTGATAGACCTCTTGGATAAGCCTGCGACTGTTCATTCTTTCGAGGACAACCTCCTTTTCTACTTCTTCGGGTATGACTTCCCCCAATCGAGCCAACGCGTATGCTTGCTGGTTGTCACTCCTGGAAATCACTGTTAGGCAAAAACTCAAGAACGCCTTCGATAATGCTTGCGCTTTTCTCTGATAGTCAGGCATTAGTCCGGTTCTGGCCTCATACTCCTCTGTTATCTGTCGTGCCATCACCTCTGAGTCAGTGTAGATTGATACTTGTCTGGCTCCTTTGATCAAAGCTATTTCTAGGCCCGCGAGCAGTTGCCTTCTTATCTAACAGGTCCAAGCTTATCTGATTGTACCCAGAATAAGCATCAAGAAAACTGAGGACCTTCTTACCCGCAGTTTCTTCGACAAGCTTGTCTATGGATGGCAAGGGGTAACTGTCTTTGGGGAAGGATTTATTAAGATCGGTGAAATCAATGCACATTCTCCATTTCCCATTAGACTTTTTCACTAGAACTACATTTGAGAGCCAATCCGAATCTTCTCCTTCTTCTATGAATCCTGCTTCCAACAGCTTGTCAGTTTCTTCTTTTGCCGCGGCTGCTTTCTCGGGGCCCATTTTCCTCTTCTTTTGTACTATGGGCTTTGTTCCTGGACGGATCCTTAAAGTATGCAAAGCAGTTGCGGATGGGACTCCTAACAGGTCCCTCGGAGTCCATGCAAAAACATCTATTGATCTTGCTATGATTTCCAAGACCCAATCTCTTTCTTCTGGTTCCAGCGCTTTCCCCATATAGACTTTTTCCCCGGGGTTTGGAAAAGGCGTATAGGCAACCCCTTCGTCCGCAGTTGGTATTTTTGTTTCTGTCGATCTTACTTCAAGCTCAGCCTCTGAGAGCTCCGATGGGCCACTGTCTCCCACCATGGATTCACATTTCTCACTAATACACATCACCTCTTTCTTCTTCTTGATAGAAGTCAAGTAGCAGCTTGTGCTTTCTGGCTGTTGGCCGCGAACCTCACTAACTCCACCTCCTGGTAAAGGAAACTTTCTGACGAAGTGATATATTGACACTATTATCTGAAATTTATAGAGAGAGATGCGTCCTAACAAGGCATTGTACACGGTTGGTATCTTTACCACTGTGAATACGATATTCTCCATGCGCATTTTCGGGACTGTTCCCAAAACCACTGTCAACTCGATTGTTCCTGCCACTTGTACTTCTCCCCCTGAGAATGTGATCAACGTGCCAGAGTATGGTTTCAATGATGCCGCGGAAATCCCCATCTGAGAGAAAGCTTCCCATGATAAAATATCAACAGATGAACCGGTGTTAATAAACACTCTTTTGACTGCCTTGGCAGCTATCTGAGCGTGGATGACCAAAGGGTCTGAGTGTGGCATCCTTACTTCCTCAGCGTCTTTCGGCGAAAAAGATATATCTTCATGTTGTGACAGAGAGATCCTTCTGCTTGACGCGGATGTCGGTTGCCTTCCCTCTCGCTCGTAGTTCTTCTTCTCTTGTCTACTTGATCCTGCCATGGAGTACCCTCCCGCGAGGGTATTGATGAAACCCTCGGGTTCTGGTATGTGGCCTTCTCCTGGTCGTCGAGCTTCTCCCTGATTAACAGATCTTTATATAGTGGGTGCATGGTTGTGTCTACCTCCGCACCCTCTTCGTCCCCTACCTCTTCCTCGATTGTAAAAAGTGGGATCTCTGCACTGATATTGTTGTCCTGGGTAACGGTTCTGTCGATCACGAGGGTCATCAAGTCTGGGGTTGCGGTCCTCCTAATCTGGTCTCCGATTGGGTCGATCTTCTCTCCTTGGTGGAAATCTCAGTTCTTGATTCCTATAGGGGTTCTCCCTTGAATGATAGGACCGCGGATGTTCCTCTCTTTGATGAGACCCTTGGCCTCTTTCAGAATTCATGTGTATTTCGTCGCGGTGGGGACGAAAATCTACTGCTTCTGATTGATGTCTGGGCGGCTTGGCCTTCTCTTTTTTTAATTTTCCAGCGAGTTTCCCAAAGAAACCATGATTGCCTGTGTTTGCTCTTGAACTAGATGCGGCTGCTTCTTCAGCTTCGATTTGTCTTGACACCCGTTCCCTCAAATCATCGCAATTGGCTGGTTTCTTTCGAAACAAGTATGTCTTGAAGTCTCCCTCTACTAAATTTCCCATGAGTATAATGATTGCCGACTCATAATTAAAGTTGGGGATTTGCACTACCACACTGGTGAATCGAGTAAAAAAGTGCCCCGAGGTTTCCCCAGTTCCTTGCCTGATCGAATTTAGATCAAGCATGGTTTTCTTTCTCGACCGCGCACTTCCAAAAGGGGATGTGAAGATGAGGGACAGCTAGGTGAAACCAGTTACGAAGTTTTTTGGTAGGTTAGTGAACCATGTAAGGGCGATTTTCGTCAAAGTTGAGGGAAAAGTTCTGCATAACATAGCGTCGTTGTATTCATTTATCCCCATCGCGGTTGTAAAATGACAGAGATGATATTCAGGATCGGTCGTTCCATCGTACTTCATAACGCTCACATCTCTCCATCTTTTTGGTACTGTCGCGGAACAGATTTCTTTGGTGAACACAGATGGGAAGGTTGCCAGTCCTTCTGCCCTTTTGTCTGTTGAGCCAATTTTGTGGAGGTGGAAACGTCCGTGGACTTCTCTCCGCGTCGGTGCTTGTTTTCATGCTGTCGATGATCATTTTGTCATGCTTGGTGTGGCATTGCCTGACCCTGGAAACTGTAGTTCATGTTGCCCGGGTTGTTGTATGCAGTATAATATCTATCAAAATTTCCACGCTGCTCCTCGTGATGGAAATTCCCTTGTTGACGCGGATTCTGTCTCCAGTGATCATAATAGTAATACTGTGATTGTTCTTGCTGAAGGGGGTTAGGCTGCTCATGATGGACTTCATAATACCAGAAATTTTGAGGTATGTGCTCTCCTTCTGCTCCATACTGATTGTACTAGTGATGCGGAGGAGTACCGTGGTGCTGATCTCCTGTTTCACCCTCTGGATCGGGTTGAGGTATCAACGGGACATACATACTTGAGGCCTCCTGATCCTGGTGGATCCCATGGCTCATGCTCTGTGTCGAGTTGTTTTGATTATCACTCATTCTTTCAGCGTCGTAATTCTGCCGTAGTGAAAGACTCATTTTCATATATATATATATATATATATATATATATATATATATATATATATATATATATATTCAGATTTAGACGCGTACCCTTACTCCTTTTAATGATCTGGGGGTCTTTGCCTGATTTTTCAAAACGAAAGTTTTTAGAGGAACCCCTTAGTGTGAGGGGGTTCCCAAAGACGGCGCCAGTGAAAAGACTCGAACTAGAAAGGCCTCCATTTTAGTGGGACTCGGGAAAATACCCAGTAGGGCCTTCAATATTCCCAACAGACTTACCTGACCCGTATCGAAATGATCGGTACGGCCCAACCTGTGTCGCGGGAATAATTTGATTATAAGCGTTGATGGATTATCCCCTTATCGAGGTTTCCTAAGAGGAATTGGGAATCAACCACTTACTTGCCGCCGTTGGCTGGCTTGGGAACCAACAGCAACGAATTCTTTATTCTTACTTCGGGCTTTCAAAGGGCAAAGATAGGTTTATGTCCGCGGAACAGTTCCTTCTCTTGAAAAAGAGTTCCTCGCATGTTCAACTTACTCTCTCTCTCTCTCTCTCTCTCTCTCTCTCTCTCTCTCTCTCTCTCTCTCTCTCTCTCTCTCTCTCTCTCTTCTTCACTCTTCTCAGGATACTCGATCCAGGTCCGCCTGTTTTTCCCTCCTCTTACCGTCCAAAAGTCCCTACTTTGTATGTAAGTTCTTGCTTTTATAGGTGTCGAGTGATCTTCAGATAACCCGCCACTTGGGGTTTGTGGTTTGACATGTGTCCAACTCGTGGGGTGTGGGCATGTCCGACACATGCCCCTCTCTTCCATCCGCGGATGATATGGCTCACGCGGGCTTATAGTTTCATGTTGGATGCCCATACGCGGATGATCTTGATAATCTGTCCGAGGTGACTTTTTACGACGATTTTTACTACTTTTTGCTTATTTGTTATGGCTTATTTTATTTTTATGCTTATCCAGATGTTTTTTATTGTCGGTTTCGTCACGGAGCACAGGGGCTGAGACTGGGAAGTGCGCCGAAGTGAAGGACTGAGGAGTGGCTGAGTGAGATAGTGAGATGTAAGAACTTGAGAGGCGGCGAAGAGAAGGGTTGGGAGCCTGGAGGATGGAAGAAAGAAAACCCATACAGAAAAAGAAAAAAAAAACACGCCTCACAATCCCCTCTTCTTTCTTCTTTCTCATGGCGGGGGTTTAAATTTGATTTTGCGCCTTTTATAAAAAATTTGGAAATAAACATTTATAATCGGTCTAAAATATAGGGTGGTGTCTATTTTATTTTTAACATCTCAAATTTAAAAACCGATGTTAAAACATTGTTTAGCATGACAGGTTTTTCTGACTGATGTTAATGAACCGATGTTAAATAACAGAATTCTAGTAGTGATATATTGGAGAAACCTTGACAAAGACTTCCCTGATATGAAATTAACTAGTTGTGATATTCTAAAACAAATTATTTAATGCAATCATTTCTTCTTCCAAAATGAGTTCTACAAAAAATTGATCAGATTAACAAAAATTCCTTTTGGAATAAAATTCAATCTGATAACTATCATCCTCTAATCAGCTGAGAACATCTGTGTACTCCTAAAAAAGATGGTAGGTTAGGTTTTAAATCGGCTGAGCAAATTAATATTGGTATGAAAATGAAACTTCTGTGGAGAATTAAGGATAATCCTGATAATATTTGGTCGAAGGCAATCACGGATAAATATCTCTCAACAGAATCTCTAATGGAAAGAGGAAGATTCAAATCTTCTTGGCAATTTGGAAGGCTTCTTAATGTTAGATATCGGTTCTCTAAAGGATTGCTCTAGCTAGTTTGTAATGGGAAAACCATAAATGTATGGTCTGACATTTGGGTAGATGCGCAATATCTACAGAGGTTTCGGAATGATCGTGATCCTAATTTAAAAGTATGTTATTTATTTACAAATACCAACTCCTGGGATACTGATAAGTTAAATTATATTTTTCCCTCTCATATTGTTCAAGCAATTTCTAATATCCATATTCCAGTAACTGATATTCCAGACAAGTTAATTTGAATTTACAGTAATAATAGAAAATTCTCTGTTAAATGCACATCCTCTCTTTATAATACTAGGAATACCAAGAAAATTCCAGCAAACTGGATTTGGAAACTTAATATCCCTCCGAATATAAAAAAAAATTATTTGGAAATTTTTCTTAGATATCTTGCCCACGACTGTCAGGTTAAATAGATATATAAATAGAGTTCCTAGTACTTATTCTCTTTGTAATTCTGATATAGAAGATACAAATCCCTTATTATTTAATTGTCAGATTACAAAATCGGTTATTCAAAATCTGGGTGTTAAGTTGGACAAATGTTTTACTATACCAAATTTAACAAGTGATGTCAAAGAAAATATTATAAATATTAGAGCTCTTAATCTAGATTTTACTGATTTGTATCATTTTTGACATTCAATTTGGGAGCTCAGAAATAAAATTATTTTTCACAATACTTCTGATACAGGTATAATCTATGCGTTAACTCGAGCTATTGATAATATCTCTTGCTCGAGTAAAGGGCGGGTTAAAACGAAATTACTTAAACGTGTTATGCCTCCTGATAAAATGATTTGAAAATGTCCTCCAATAGATGTAATTAAGATCAATGTAGATGCTTCGGTGTAAAGTGATACTCAACCACAGATTGGTTGTGTTGTGAGGAATATTGAAGATCAAGTTATTTGGATACATAAATGTAATGTTAGGATGAGTTCTGTCATTCTTGCAGAAGCTTTTGCTGTATATGCAGGTATAAGACTGACAGCGGAGATGGGGATTCGAAGAGTTATAGTTGAAAATGATTGTGCTATCATCATCGACGTCATCAATCATGTGAAAAATATACCATGGGAGGTCGCTCAAATAGTCCAAGAGATCCATTCATTAAGAAGAGATTTTGATAATATCACATTTCAGCATTGCTATAGAGAGGTCAATTATGCAGCTGATTTTATTGCTAAATCTCAATTCAATTGTAATTTTATTTTAAGTGCTTATTCTTGTGAGTTCCAGAACATCATCTTGCGAGATTATTATAATTGTCGCTAGTACATCCAATTTATTGCTTACGGTTTTAAAAAAAAACACTAGTCGTGATATTCAAAACCGAATATGGGGTCAATTCCAATCGAGCTTCAGTGCTTTCCTTGAGTAGAAGGAGGTGACTGCCCCTGTGTCAGTGGAGTTGCAATTCCACAATTTGTGTGGGGTGTGAAGATACATGAACTAGTTGGTTTCTATCCATGGCTCCCGTCAAGTCAACTGAAGCCTTTGAGGTCGTATCTAATATGAATTCGTCATCAAATTCGGAGAACGGGGACAAGATCGAGACCATACATTTATCATTTATGAATTAACTAGTTAATATACGCGTGCTTCGCACGCGTGCATCCTTCATATTGTCAAGGATAATCCATTACAGTTATTTAATGCTCGGATAGAATATTAGCAATCTGGCTCTGGTTCTCTCCCTCACGAAAGTTGAATATCATGAATTGGCCATCGGGAGAAATAAGCACGAAGTTGCATCACTATGCCACCAATGTAGGCTTTGTAGTTTTCATCCTCCACAACATCAGTGGTAAAGCAATAGCCAAAACCTACATAAATAAGGCAATTCAAAGTAAAAGTTAATGACCAGACAGCCTATAAACACAACGTTGCAGTAGAAATAGCAATATCACATCCTTGGACCAATATCCAAACACAGATAAGAATATTTGCAGACAGTTCTGCATTAAACCAGAATAAAATATCATCAAACAAAACCATTCTTCCTAACAGTTTAATATTGATCCGTTTCATTTTTTATGCTAATTTCCTAAACCGAGATGTGATCATCTTTAAATCAATGAATTTTCTCTATTGTATCATTTAATATTTCAAGATGACCAACACACTTGCACTTCAACAACGATAGGCAATGTGGTCTATTGGTTTCTATTATCACGTACTATACCATGTATACTTGTAAACTGTAAAGTATAGTGCAAATTGATTTCAGAGCTCAAAAAGCATTCTTCTTATGTGCTCTTATAGTTATCTCGTGCAACAGAAATAAAATATTAAAATAACCTTAAACTTCCACAAAAAGAAAACAAATAAAAAAAACCATGCAAATTGAAACTCTACCACATTTATAAAAAATAATATATATAACCAAGTCAAAACACATGTTTCCTGATTTTTTAGCTTCCATGTTGAACAGGTATTCAGGTTGGTCTGTTTTTTAGTGCTGACACATTTCCTCGTTTACTCGAATCATATGTGATTTTATTACTTATATTTGCTTACTTGAGGTAAAATACCTATGTCGTTTTACATCAGCAATTCTCTTTGGCAAAGAGTAGTTTGCCATGTTGAACGGGTCTTTTGATGCTATGATGGTTCATGGTGAATTTTGTTGGTTAAATGGCAAGTATATTTCATTCTCTTTATCTTTTTATTTGATTTATTTCTTGTTGTCGGCTTAGTAAGTTTGCTCTCTATTGAAAACCCAAAGCCAAATACTAAACTTAAAGTTAAGGAGAAACTTTGAGAGTGAGAGGTAACTTCAAATACATAAGGTATTCATGCTTTAGATCTGTTATCTTAATCTATATGATATTCTTTCTACTTTCAACGTTTGAGTTGTCGCATTATGTAAGCAAATTTTATGGTGAAACGGTTAATATTTAAAAATAATTTTTTTCTTAGTGTTTGGCTTATATATATTTGAAAACTATTAAAGCAATATTAGGTAAAGGGTTAATCCTGAACTTTCATTCATCTAAATCCAATACTTAATGGTGTTTCAATTTATAATAAAAAATTTCACCAATAAATAATCTTTGGCCTCCTAGCTCATATGCATTTCTAATTGAGTGAATAAAAGAAGTAGGTAGTGGATTACTTTAGCTTAGACCCCAAAGTAATATAAATTAAACCAAATAACAAATATTTCCAATTTGCAGAGGTTACATGTATGAGACAATACACTATAACTCACATGAGAAGGATGCTAGTAACTTACAATGCTACAACACAAACTGGTTAAGGAATGTTTTATAACAGTATCTGTATTGTAACTGGATACTTGTATTTGTATATATTTCTGATGAATCAACTCACTTACCCTTTGATGTTAGCCTAAGTAACTTGTGAATTGTTCTTTAGATCAGTGCCTGTTACAGGGCGGGCTTAATTAACTCATTCCCTTGCCCTCCATTGCTCTGCACAAATATTGGTGCTCAGTGGGTGTATTTATGTCCATCTCTTCATTTTTTAGACCAAATAGAAAGAATGAAAAAAAAAATCCCTAAAATCAAGGATACCAAATGACATTAGAACGATTGTAAACAAAATTAATCCAAGAACAATAATGTATTTGCATATCCTACATAACAGATACAAATTATAATTTTTTCCAAAATAATAATTGAAAAAATTAGAAATCTTGTTATAGACATTTTGTCAAACACCTTGAGTGCATTATTAAAACATTGAAGATAAGGTATAATGAAAGGAATTTTTCCTATTCATAACGCACTGGAGCTACCTAACTGCAAATAAACAAAATCCTTTCCCTCGAATCTTCAAATCAAAGGCTTAAACAAACTAATTTTTATACGCAAACGCTAAACCCTAACTTCAAATAACCAAAATCATGTTGCAAAAGCTTTATTACCAATAATACCTCATCACGAAAGACGCCATCAGGTAAGTAGATCGAGTAAGAGCAAAAAGCTTTGCTAATATTTTAATCGATGTAGGCTCAAAACCTCATCCCCTCCTAAGCTCATCCATTTCGACCTCTGCCCAGACCTTAATTGGTGGCGGAACTGGTGATCCGTACCGACAAATATTTGGAGGAAGGTAGAAACGAAAGCAATAAAGAAGAAGACAGAAATTTGAGGAACGTAGAGGCGGGTAGAAAAAACACAGTAAGGCGAGAGCCGAGAGAGAAGTGGAGATACCGATTGAAGAGGGCAAGGGAGATGAGAGGCAATAGTGGCAATTTCGTAAATATTTAACTATATAGGCAAACGTTGGGGCTAAAACAGTAATTCAACTTTGTGGCTCATTGCCGCTTTTATATATATAGAGAAGTAAGGTTATTTTAATCCATGAATGAAATAATAATAAAAAAAACTAAATAATGAATTAAAATCTTGTGATAGGAATTGCTATAAATTGCAATAAGCTATGGATTGTTAGTTGGGCGAGAAGCAAGATCCAATGGGCTGAGTCAAAGTCTAAACTCTAAACCCGTTGATACATAAAATGCGTGGTTCTTTCACTCTGTATTGGAGCCGAAGCTAGGTGACATGGGGAGGAGGGGAATGATGCAAATACGCCAATTGCATTTCAGATACGTCGTCACTCGGCCAATCAAATCACTCCACATTACTATGGTAAACGGGAGCAGTTTGGGTAAAGTTTGTAAAAAAACTCTACCATAGAGTTGAGAGAATCTCAACCACTGATTTTATTTTAAAATCAGTGGTTAAAAGCCCCTCTCCTTTTCCTCACCCCACCACCATCCTCAATTTTTTTTATTTTTTTCTTTTATTTTATTTTTTGAGAGAGGAATTTGTAGAGTTTCCCTTCAACTCCACCGGAACAGAACCGATTTTAAACGTGTTCTTTAAATAGCTCAACTCCTTGAACAATACCCGGAATACTCGAATTTTTTTTGGAAATAGCCAAAAACATCGAAAATATTATGAGAATAGCCAAATTCTCAAACAATTTAGCGATTTAGCCAAAACAGGGGTAAGTCGCTATTTATAACAGCGACTTTACCCAATGTTTTTAAAAAAAATATTAAAAAATGTAAGTCGTTGTTACTAATAGCGACTTAGATGTATTTCGTATTTTTTTTTATATTTTTGGGTTAAAATTGAATAACATTTACAGAAATTTAAAAAAAAAATTTAGGGAGAGTCGTTGTTTGTAACAGCGACTCTCCCTTGTTTTTTTTTTTTTAAATCCAGTCATTTAAAACTGAAAACGGAAAAAAAAAATTAAAAAACCCAGAGTCGTTGTTTGTAAAAGTGACTCTAGGGTTATTGACCAGTCAACGCGAATCTCTCTGGGCCTCGGGAATCTCTGGGCCTGTGGGCCGAGAATATATTCCTGGTTCCTTCTCCTCCCTCAATCGCCGTAACCCCTCCCTCCTCCCTCTATTTAACCTACCGCCATTGGAGTCTCGGACACAGCCACAAAGCGAAGCGAAGGAACGCCGAAATCCTCCTGGAAAAAAAAAACCACCATTTGTTCTTTTCATTTAGCACTTCTCATCACCCCCTACTATCCCAAATTCTCCACAGCAACCTCAAATCGAGCGTAAAGGGTTTCGAAAAACCGCCCCGACAGTTCGTTGTTGCTTCAAGCATCCGTCCTTGGCCCGACCAAGTCGCTGCTGCTCGAAGAGAGCCCCAAAACAGCTCTCTATACCCGACAGAAAGGTTAGATCCGAAATCTTCATCCTTTGTCTTGTTTAATGGAACTTTGTCATGTATATACTTTTGAATCCTAAATGCAAACGAAAGGGAATGACTTGATGAATATATATATGTTGGACAGGCCATTTTTGCCTCCGATTAGTCGACCGGTGCATGTAAAAAGGCCCCACAACAGCGACTATATTTGACTATATTCCCGACAAAAAGGTTAGTTACAAAATCGTCGTCCTCTATTTTGGTCATTGAAATTTGTATGTGGAAATTCTTTAATTTTGTAATTGGAACACGGAAAAAATTAGGAAATAATTTATTAAATTATATATTGTCGGGAAGTTAGCAAAATTTGAGAAGTGTTATATTCATTGTTCAAGAAGTTAGAAAAATTGGGAAGTTATGTATTTATTGAAGTTATGTATTAATTGTCGATTGTTAGATATGCATCATTTTGTCTTCATATATTGATATGTGAAAATGTTAGAATTTTGTGATGTTTACGATGAGAATGTTGCAAAGTTAGGAATCTTATATGTAATTTAAGAAGAAAATATCATGAATGAAATTATTTGATTGTTATATGATCGATCATGCTCTGAAGTTTTAATTTTAGATTTGTGACTATAAAATAAATAGGGACATTTGTAAGTACATGAAATAGTAGACGAGAACAATTTTTATCTAGTACATGTGTATCCAAATTTTTTTGTTAATTTGGTAATTATAATAAAATGAGGGAAATTTGTACATATAGATATGGACAATAACGGACAATATCTACCATACGTCGATACGGGGGGGGGGGGGGGGGGGGGGGGTTCACTGGTCTCTTGGCCGGCCTTGAACATGGGTATCAAACTAGCACACCTCATTCGACTATGACGGAGTCTGAGCTCGATGAAGATGTTTGAGCTGATGCATTTGGGATAGACCATGAAGACGATTTGGATCAAGAAGAGGAGGATACTGTCGATCCGGAGGGTGAAGATGTGGAACTGAAAAGGGAGAAGGCCAGTGCGATTATCATGAAAGTTGTTGGGGTATAACTCCAACTTGGAACAATGTGCACGACCCACAGCCCCAAGAGCTGGACACATGGAGAACATGGGACCCGTCAACCACTTTCAAGTGCGGAATGGAATTCGAGAAGGGGTTGTTCTTCAATAGTATAGAAGAGTTGGTATACCAAATGAAAGTGTATTCCATCTCCAACAAAAAATCATTTCGGGTTGTGAAGCACAATACTCAGAGGTATGCAGCAGTCTGTAGTCGAGCTGATTCAAGTGGATGTACATGGAAACCGACGGCGAGGCATGTTGCTGATGGCCTTGGGTTATGGATGATAGTAACATACGCAGGTCCTCACGATGATACATGCACGGAGGATGTGATGGAAATGGATAATTGCATTATCACTGCGGAGTTCATCTGTCGTGAGATTATCCCACTCATTCGTGCCGACAGAACACTGCGACCAGCTGTCATCATTGAGATTATCAATTTGAAGTACGATGTGTTGGTATCGTACTTCAGGGCATGGGATGGAAAGCAGCGTGTAATTGCTAAAATTTTTGGGGATTTGGGAGCAATCATATGCCGACTTGCCAAGTTTGTTGGAATCAATAGTCATTAGCAACCCAGGGTCAGTATATGAGTTATCATCTGTACCGGAGGAAACTGGTTCGTTCCGCGTATTCCACCGTGTTTTCTGGGCATTCGGGTCGGCGATGACCGGGTTCAATCACTGCAGACCGTTAATATCTATTGACGGTACCCACCTTTATGGGAAGTACAAAGGAGTGTTGTTGATGGCGATGTCAGGCCAGGAGAGCTAGGAGAATGCAACAAAGGAATCCAGCAGTACAGGGGAGCCAACCCCCCCCCCCCCCCCCCCCCCCCCCCGATTGGGCATCACTTTCAAGTGGGGCAAGACCCTTTGGCGGTGAGGTAATGTTTTTTAGCAAATTTGTTGTCTGTATTTCATGACGTCACAACAAACTCATGGGTGAATATGCAGGTGGATGCACTGCACTTACGATTGGGGGCACGGACGGATGCAGTTGCCACAATTTCGTGACGCACTGGACAGGCAGCAGGAGACTCAGGTTCATTTAAATAGCAAGTTCCTTGGGGTTTTTAAAATGTTAATGTTATTGCTTATGTTGAACTGTGGTCACACTTAATACAGTTCATATGGGAGCCATACATTGAGGAGATCCTGAGCCAGCTCGGAGACATCTGTCGAGCTGGGGCCCATATCTGGATGGCGCAGGTCCCGCTGATATGTTTTGACGTGGTTGAGGCGCATCGACATGATCGTCTTCTGCGCCAGTTCGGTCACGCTCAATTCCCCCCAGCGGCTGCAGCGTATGATGTGCAACTTCACGCCGTTGACCGTTGTGGCAAGCATACTACAAACTAGGCAACACTTTTTGGTGAGCACATCAATGCCTGGAACAACCGTGAGGAGTCGACAGTGCAGCCTGTCCAGGGCTTTTCTCCCTCCTATGCGCATGATGAGTACATGCGTTGGTATAGAGCGCGCACTCGCTTGTTTATCGGCCGACAAGCTGTGGCTCCGCCCGCACGATACCAGCCGGCAGCCCCAGACATTTACTCTCTGGTCAGTGAGTAGTTGATATAATCGTTTAGGGCTAGGGTCACCGTTTCTCACTTATGCTTGCATCTATGTTAGGGCTACTATGCAGCTGATGTTGGCGATCGAGGGCGCCAAGTAGGTCAGATCGCGCAGCAAGCATCCCAGCTGCGCGACTACTCTGGTCTGGCTGGTACAGTGGCATCCTTTGGGGAGTACGTCTCCTCACAAAGCTCAGAGGTATTAGGCCGAGTTTCTTTTGACCAGTCTTACTTCGGCGGGGGTTCCAGCGGAACGGGCGCATCTTTTTCGCAATCAACCCCGCACCACACCCATCGCTCGGGAGATGGAAACCAGTCTGGGTATGGTGGCCATTCAGGATTCGATTCTGCCTCGGGATATGCCGAGTGGTCCGGGTATGGTCCAGCGACGGGATCTGCTGGCCATGTGCACCCATCTGTTTATGATCAACCTTCGAGTGCTCCATCGTTCGGTTGCACCCCTCCAGCAGCTTCTGAGTACATTCCTTCTTCACTCTCCCAGGGGCAGAACAGACATTTTCTGCCTCTTACTGGGGTGCACCATCGCATATACCTTCGGATGTCGGCCCTACATATGATGCGAGCTCCTCATTTACAGCGATGCTCTCGATGTCGTTGCAGTCTATGGGTCCACTTCCGCCCTCTACTTCAATGGGAAATCAGAATGTGCAAGAATCTTCCGCCTACCACATACGAGTCCGACAACCCGCCTTCCCGCCTACATTAGCCGAGGAAGCGGTGTGGGAGGAGAACATCCAGCAAGAGGGTAACCAGAAGAACCATACAGATGAGGAGGAGGAGGATCATCCAGCAAGTGAAGATGACGAGGAGGGGGATGACAATGACGGTGAGGAGGAAGATCGTCTACAACGTAGTAGTCGTAGGCGATAGGATTATTTTAGTATTATGGTTTAGATATTATTAATATGAATTATTAACATAATCATAGACGATTAAAAATTTCTAAATATTCTATCAATTTTCATAACATCGGGTATAAATTATCGGTTACCCTAGTTTACGATTATACATATGTTTCGTAAATATTTAAACATACTTCAACACCAACCCTATATTTTGGTCAAAATTTTGTATTTTGTAGAGAGCTTAGCTGCTCAGCGCGGTGTAGATGTGCAGGAGTCCGGGTGCAGGGGAACCTTTGCAGTGTGGTGTGACTAACCCTAGAGTCGCTGTTTGTAACAGCGACTCTAGGTGTACTTTCTGGGCCGGGACAGAGATTCCATTTGACCAAGGGGAGACACCAGAGTCGCTGTTTGTAACAGCGACTCTGGGTTTTTTTTTTTTTCCGTTTTCAGTTTTAAATGACTGAATTAAAAAAAAAAAAAAAAAACAAGGGAGAGTCGTTGTTACAAACATCGACTCTCCCTAAAATCTTTTTTTTTATTTAATTTCTGTAAATGTTATTCAATTTTAACCTAAAAATATAAAAAAAAACACGAAATACATGTAAGTCGCTGTTAGTAACATCGACTTACATTTTTTTATATTTTTTTTAAAAACGTTGGGTAAAGTCGCTGTTACAAACAGCGACTTACCCCTGTTTTGGCTAAATCGCTAAATTGTTTGAGAATTTGGCTATTCTCATAATATTTTCGATGTTTTTGGCTATTTCCAAAAAAAATTCGGAATACTCGTACGTCGTTTATATTGTTTCTCTCATACGCATAGTTGCTTCTGTAGATCTAGAAATTAGCGCATCTTCGACCAAGAATCTTCATTACCTTAAATTAATTATAAGATAAATTTTTGTTGTAAATAATAAAATCTAAGAGGTTTTTTTTTAAAAAAAAGAAACAGGTTGTCGAAAATCAGCATATCGATCTCCTATGGATAGCTCCACAGTCTTTGCAAGAAGTTGATACCGATCAGACTGTCGCCCTCGATCATGATCCTACAAAGGCAAAGCTTTTACGCCTTGGCGACGCCTCCTTTAAAGGCAAGAGCCTCCGCTGCTAAAGCGGAAATGTGCTCACATTTGGAACCGCCACAATCAATGATTGAAATATAGTGATCCCTGATAATGAAACCAGCAGAAGCCTCACCCAACGATAGCTTGGATCCATCAAAATTGATTTTGAACGATCCATCAACTGATTTGCTCCATCTCACATTTCTTCTTCTTCTTAGCTCATTTGTTTGTAGTTTCTGGTGATATTGGGGCACATATTCAAATATCAACTTAGAAGTTGTCCAGTTCTGTAGTTGTTGATTGGTATAATTCTCCATATTTTGAATGGATGTTGTATTTTGGTTTTCGAATATTTTTCGATTCTTGCTTGTCCATAAGCACCACCATGTTGTCACTAGTCTCCCTTTTTTCTCGGAATTGAGTTTGTTGAATATTTCGCAAATGATGTTTTTTTTATTGATGTGTTGCTAGGGTCGATGTTTTGAATCACTATTTCAATGTTCGGGTCTATTATGTGAATCAATTGTAGTGGATGGTTGCATTAAAAAAAAAGATGTGTTGGGCTTTCATCTACCCGATAACACATTGAGCAAGTTAGAGGAACATGAATGCTTTTGTTTCCTTGAATGTCTTAGTATAATTTCAAAATATTCTTATCTTATGTCATTCAATGCATATTAGATAAAAATGAAATTCCGATGATTTATTTCTTGAATTCGCTCTTTAATTTTCCTACATTTCGTTTACAGTAAAATATAATTTAAAAAAATTTCTTATATTTTCTAATATTATGTTACTATAGTTTTTTCTTATATTTTTACAAATCCAATCTCTAATTTTTTCTTATATTAAGTAATTTAATTTCTTCAAATTAGGTAACATATATTACTCTATGAACTAAATTTTCCCAATGTAATGAATTTTTAGAAATATCAACATTTCGTATATATTAACATTTAAACAAAAATAAATAAAATATATTCAGTAATTTACAACGTATCACCTACCATTCTCATTTTCGTTGTCAGTCTCTTATTTCGACCGAATTTTTTTTTTTTTTGCCTCTAGCTACCCCATTGCGTCGCCACCACACAGCTATGCACCTCTGTCACCTCCGTCGCTTGATCCACCATTGCCAACTCCACTATCCCCACATATCCTCTGGAGCCGTTGTCACCCACCTTTGCTGGAGCCTCCATCATCGCCATGCCCCCCCCCCCCCCACCCCAAAGCCACCCTCACATACCGTCGTCGCAATCATCCTTCTCAGATCGTTGGACTCCACCACTTTGACCATAACCAACACAAACACCACCTCCACACCAGATCTCGTCCCCCCACCATTCTTTCTCTCTTAATTTGTCATCTAAACCCTAAACTTCTTCAATATCTCAATTTGTCGTTGATGTCCCTCCGATCTCTCTCAATCAAAAGAATTATATCCTTGCCAATTTGAATCTTTCATCCAATGTTGTAGAACGATTGAAGAAGAAGGCGTGACTCCACAACTTGTTGCAGAGTCGTTTCCCCTACCACACTTGCCCGTGTGGCATGTATTCTGCAAATCGTTGCAGAGTCGATCATTCCGCCTTCCACACTACCCATAAAGCCTTGTGAAGTGCGGAATAGGCAGAAAAGGAGCACGCAAATACTCTATAAGGGGGGTTGGATAGAGTATTGAAACTTTTCGCAAACCAGAAAGGTAAGACCTTACCGCAAGCTGTAAGACCTTATCTGAGAGGAGAAGAGCGATTAGTAACGAGAGCAAGTAAGCAACGGTTAATAATAAAAGAAAGCAAGAAAGTAAAGCATACGATACTTGTTAACGAGATTCGGCCCAACCGCCTACGTCTCCGCCTAGGGTTATCCAACCCATAGGATTCAACACACTTTATTTCACTTTGCCTTATGAGTCCTAGATACAACATCTAGAAGACTTACACACTTTTAGACTACCTTATTATCTAGCAACCCAAACCCTTAGTATAACCTAGATGAATTGTACTATAAAGCGTAATGAAACCTCACACACACTCAAAGTAAATACAAACTCTTTGCGTGAGGAGCTGCGTGAGATCGATCGATTGAAGAAGACTTGAATGCTGTGAATGATTGAGCGTTGTAGGAGATATTTTTCCAGCATACGTCTTCTTCTCCTTTAAATAGGCCAACACCCAAATTTGAATTTGAACGATTGAACACCAACATTTACACCGAAACTTCTGGCCGAGATCTTGGCCGATTCCAGAACCTTCTCTTGATAAGCTGAGTAAGAACGTTGAAGATCTGAAGAGCTTGATTTGTTGACCGTTTGAAGATATGCACAAATCCCTGCTAAATCTCAATAACAAATCCAAGGATATATTCCAGAAATAATAAGATAGAAAGATCAAGTCCGGATATATCCACAAGCAAATCGAGCCCAACCAAAGTTTGGCCCAATATATGAACAAAAGCATAGGCCCATGGATTTTGGACACAAAGACTAAATAGGCTCTACGGTGAGTGGATCTCGGTTTTTGGGTTAGAGTAATTTGGGTCTGTTTAATAAATAGGCCCATTAACCCTAAACCTATTCCCGAGTCCAGTGAAGATCAATCAACGTCTTGAGCCCTTAATGGTAAGACCTTACCAAACTCAGGAATCCCGAGTTTTTGCTTTCATCAACTAAGGCCTTACATCCTTTAGTTAGATCTTATCACCAAGGTGGAGTTAACAATCTCCCCCTAGATGAAAGACAAAACTTATGCACCCTTTTTACCTGTAAAACAAATCATAGAAATCCATATGTATAACAGTGCAATAATATTATAGCAGCATGTTGGATCATAGTTTTTAAACAACACAACCAAAACAGTAAGACCTTGCAAACCAAAAGTAAGGCCTTACGACAGTTTCACCAACACCATAAAAACCAAAAATCGGGGATATCTCCCCCTTTTTGTCTTTCAACAAGAAGGGAAGAGAAATTGTTCAAAATCAACAGACAGTTTAGAGCAGAAAAGGGGAAAATGTTCGAACATCACAAGAACCACCAACAACATTACTCGTCGTCAGACACCACCACCACATCCTCATCGTACCACTGGCCATACTTCGGAGGAACACCATCTTCACCGGGGCGGTTTGCGTAAATCTTTTCACGCCAACGATCCTTTGCATTCTTCACATGGTGAGCACTCCACATTTTAGCTTGAATCCTGGCCTCCTCATCTCGCCATTTCTTCACAATACCGTACTCCTCAACAGTGAGGATGTTCGGTTCTGGATAAAGAGGACGAAGAATAGGATAATTGCGCACCCTGCGTTCACAATTGAGGAGAACGTTCTTCGCCGTTTCCTCGACATGCTTAACAGAATCAGCGTCCATTGGCAAGATTGAAGTAGTAGCCCGGTGATTGAGACCACAAAGCATAAAAAGCTGATTCAACTTTTCATTTAGGATCATAATCTGCAGGTGGGTATTGTCCTGGCGATCAACAATATCAGCTCGTGCGGCATTGACATCCTTCCTTAGCGAATCCACCTCAGCTTCTAGAATCTCGATCCGTTCCTCCAGCTTCACAAAGTCTCCTTGAGCTTGTGAGGGAGGCTTCAAAATCCAGCCACCGGCCAGAGTTTGTTCAACCCCCAAGCGCTTCCAGCAGTCTTCATCAATACGACTGGTGTGGGAGATAAATTCCTCGCCCTGAGTGTCAATGTTGAAGAACTCGAAGATTTTGGGGAGGAAATTTGCGTAGGGGAGAGGAGCAGTCACAGGAGTATTGATGGTGTGGAGCATGTAGGTCAAGATGAGATCGGGAATGTCCAATTCGTGGCCTGCCATAATCAGATAAAGATAGTGCAGCAAGTTGTCGGTGACAAGCTCGAGGGCCATTGATGGCAAAGAAGATCTTCCTCAAGAGAAAGAAGAAGGCACCTCCATGGATTAAAGAAAAGATATTATTTAATTATTATTATTATTATTATTATTTTCAATTATTTCCATATTTAGTAACTCCTATGTTAGTTGGAGCTATTTATGGAATGTCTTATTTTTAGTAATACTTAGTTAGGTGAATAAGGGTGGAAAAGGAAAGTCTATCCCTTTAGATATTTTCCTTGACCACTAAGTAGAAATATTTATCTATGATTTATTTAGAAATATTATTAGGATTTAATATTTATTTATCTAAGCCAAAACTCTATCTTTTGCAAAGATAGAATTGACATGCTTTCTTATTTAAACACTTTTCTACATTCAATAAAATTAGATTAGAATTATAATTGAGGAACTCTTTTAAGGATTAAAAGGTTCCCTCGATTCCCAATCCAAAAGCCTTTGCATTCAAGTGATTGTTCTTACTTTCATCCAAACAAAGATCCCAACACAACCATCACCAATTCACACGTCAAACACCAAACAACCAAGGCTGCAAAAACCGTCGCAATTCAGCAACCCAGAACCGTCGCAGAGAGGGAGGCTCCGTCCCTGTTCGCTCGCGCCAGTCGCTGGCAGCGGCCGCAGCAGGCTTGCTGCGCCCGCAGCATCCGTCGCTGCTGCTGCTTCCTTCTGTGTCGCTGTTGCTGTTTGGCTTTGCTGAATTTTTCTAAGTGTTTGCCGTCGATGTTACTGTTTTTGCCTTTACTTTAGTTTTTATTTGTTTGTTTTCGTTTCGTTAGCAATAGTTCAAATATTTTAATTGTAATTGATTGTAAACATCAAGAATAGAGAGAATAATTGCAAGATCGGGCCATCAACAGTTTGGGGTTCTTGATCCTGAGCCCACAGGCGAAGGATCCGGGATTCCAAAAGTATCAAGTGGCATCAAAGCCGTAGGTTTCGCAAGTTCTTGTCTTTTCTTGATGTTATTCACAATTTGATTTGATGACTTGGGAAATTTGGGGTGATTTGGATGATGATCCCGATCCATTGGATGGATTTTTTGCTTTGGAACGTGCTAAACAACAACGACGCCAACAAGAGTTGCGTCGGAGAGCTTGGATACAACAACAAACCCTAGAGCGTCAACGCGAGGCCAAAAGACGCCAACTTTGGCTTCAACGTCAAGAGGAAGAACAACGTCAATTGGAGATCGAAGATAAGAGGTGTCGACAACGCTATCAGATTCAGCTTCTCCAACAAAGAGAGGGTGAGGAGGCACGACGAAAATAGGAGGAGGAACATCACCGAGAGGAGGAACGAAGCCGATGGTTGAAGGCTTTGACTGCGGAGATGGTGGACAAATTCGTTGCCCAGAGAACAGCACAGCGCGCCGAACTTGTTTCGCAGATTCCCATTGACTCCGACCTCGTAATTGAGTCAACTCAGTCTTGTTGCGAAGCTGACTCGACGAGCTTTCCAACGGTGGGTCATACGCTGCACGAATCCCCCGGAAAGACCTCCGAAATCTCTCTGCAAGTGGACTGCAGTGCTGCGCCAGATGATGTGGTTGCTTCTGACGACAACGATAAGGGCGTTGGGGACACTTCTCTTGAGTTAGCTATTGTACCTCTTGAGAATGTTCCTAATGTTGAGAATTCTGGATTTCATAGGGTTATTGAGCCTTTAAATTTTGTTCCTTTTGATTGCTCGATGATCCCTATGACAGGTGTTGTTTTTGAGGTTCCTTTTCCTCAAATTCTACTGGCACCATCTCAAGTTGATTGTCAAGGAAGTTACGTTTTGGTGGTTGCTCCTCCCCCACTTCTCTTCTATGACTCGATTCGAGGACGAATCGAAGCTAAGAAGGGGAGAATGATGCGGATCAAGATGGCCTTCTGTGGGTCAAACAATGATCTTGATCCAGGCGAGCTCTCAAGAACGATTCGAGGGCCATTGATGGCAAAGAAGGTCTTCCTCAAGAGAAAGAAGAAGGCACCACCATGGATTAAAGAAAAGATATTATTTAATTATTATTATTATTATTATTTTCAAATATTTCCATATTTAGTAACTCCTATGTTAGTTGGAGCTATTTATGGAATGTCTTATTTTTAGTAATACTTAGTTAGGTGAATAAGGGTGGAAAAGGAAAGTTTATCCCTTTAGATATTTTCCTTGACCACTAAGTAGAAATATTTATCTATGATTTATTTAGAAATATTATTAGGATTTAATATTTATTTATCTAAGCCAAAACTCTATCTTTTGCAAAGATAGAATTGGCATGCTTTGTTATTTAAACACTTTTCTACATTCAATAAAATTATATTAGAATTATAATTGAGGAACCCTTTTAAGGATTAAAAGGTTCCCTCGATTTCCAATCCAAAAGCCTTTGCATTCAAGTGATTGTTCTTACTTTCATCCAAACAAAGATCCCAACACAACCATCACCAATTCACACGTCAAACACCAAACAACCAAGGCTGCAGAAACCGTCGCAATTCAGCAACCCAGAACTGTCGCAGAGAGGGAGGCTCCGTCCCTTTTCGCTCGCGCCAGTCGCTGGCAGCGGCCGCAACAGCCTTGTTGCGCCCGCAGCATCCGTCGCTGGTGCTGCTTCCTTCTGTCGCTGTTGCTGTTTGGCTTTGCTGAATTTTTCCAAGTGTTTGCCGTCGCTGTTACTGTTTTTGCCTTTGCTTTGGTTTTTATTTGTTTGTTTTCGTTTCGTTAGCAATAGTTCAAATATTTTAATTGTAATTGATTGTAAACATCAAGAATAGCGAGAATAATTGCAAGATCGGGCCATCAACAAGTTTGGTGTTCTTGATCTTGAGAACACAGGCGAAGGATCGGGGATTCCAAACGTATCAAGGATGGTGAAGACCATCTTAGCATCAAGAGCGAGGACATTATGGGTGTATTTGAGCTTGGACTTTGTGGATTCAGCAGAGTTGGAACGACGGACAAAAAGTTCTTTTTGGCCCTTGTGAATGCAGTAGGCTTTGGTGGGATGGGAACTGGTGTTTATGTTTTCAGGGATTTCGAGAATTAGGGCTAAAGAAGAGCGTGTAAGAGTAATCTGACGCTGCTTAACCTGAGAAGTGAGAGTAAGACTCCCATTCTCTCGGCTTGCAGTAAGATTGAGGAAGAAAAGCCTTGTCAGACGGGGGTAAGCAATAGTTCCAGGGATGAGAAAAGACCAAACATGTGAATTCTTCAGCAAATTGACGCAAGGGAGTTTTGTGGATTCTAGAAATTCTAGATCCACATGCTCACAACAGTTAATGGGTCTATGAACATACCCATCTCTCCACATTCCAGAAGTAGTATGATTGATAAACCAGGCATGAGGGATATCGGAGAATACCTCGTGTGGAATTGGTACCTGGAGATGATGCTGGCGAGGCGCATTCTTTGGGGCGCGGGGGTTCACTTGTCGTGGATGTTTGTGAGAGGGATACCGGGGCTCCCTTTTGATTATCTTCCGGTAGTGGCGCTCCCCTTCTTCCTCACTCTCAGAGGAGGTCTCCAGTTGCTTGAGCAGTGCCTTCCCTTTGAAATCGTCGTCAACAGCTACTCCCTTGCCTTTGTAATCGGAGGGACGGTGGCGCTTTGCTCCGGATCTAGTAGTGGGAGGCGAGGAGGGTTTCTTTGGAGCCATGATGAGACAAGGGGGGGTGTGCTTGAGTGTTCTTGGGAAGGGAAGAGAGCAGAGAGAAGTGGATGTGTGTGATATGACCAGGTGAGAGGAGATATAAATAAGGGAGAGAGAGAAGGGAAAATCTTTTGAACTTCCAAATCCCGTACAAGGAATCCGACCATATCGTGTGCCATTTAAAATCCAAACCACTTTTCAAGATAAACACAAGAAAACCGGGTGAAACAAAATTAAAAAAAAATCAAAAAAGATAAAAAAAATCTTTAAGGATAAATATCTATAGAGATATTACCTGAAAGATTTGATCCAAAATTTTTATTTGAAATTTAAATTTAACATCAAACTATTCCAAAGTAAGACATTAAATTTTAATTCAAGATCTTGATGTAGGAGATAATACAAATATCATAACATATGATTTCTCCCCCTACATCGATGCTTCCTTGTTAAGCATTCCAAGTTCTAATCGGATGAAATTAAATCTGTCTTCAGGAAGAGGTTTCGTAAAGATATCCGCAAGTTGAAGCTCAGTAGAAATGAATGTCAAAGACACATCTCCTTTTTCAACATGATCTCGGATGAAATGGTGCCTCACATCAATGTGCTTTGTTCTTGAGGGTTGTACAAGGTTTTTAGAAATAGAAATAGCACTAGTGTTATCACATTTGATGGGAATACCCTTATAGTTGATTCCAAGATCTTGGAGTTGTTGTGCAATCCATAAGACTTGCGAACAACAAGCTCCAGCAGCAATATATTCAGCTTCAGCTGCTGAAAGCGCTACTGAATTTTGCTTCCTGGAATGCCAACTTATAAGGGATGCCTTAAGAAATTGACAACACCCTGAAGTGCTCTTTCTATCTACTTTATACCCTGCAAAATCAGCATCGGAGAATCCGATAAGATCAAAGCTTGTTTGGTGTGGATACCATAATCCGAGATCTTTAGTACCATTAAGATATCTCAAGATTCTCTTTACCGTGATCAGATGTGATTCCTTTGGATTAGCTTGGAATCTTGCACACATACAGACGCTAAACATAATGTCAGGTCTGTTGGCGGTAAGATATAGGAGAGAGCTGATCATACCTCGATATTCTTTCTGATTTACCTCTTTGCCGGTAAGATCTTGATCTAGAGAAAGTGTGGAACTTATAGGCGTTTTGGCTACCTTGGAATCGATCATTTTGTACTTCTTGAGTAGCTCTCGTGTATATTTTCCTTGATTAAGGAATATGCCTTTAGAGCTTTGATGTACGTGAAGACCGAGAAATAAATTCAACTTTCCCATCATGCTCATCTCAAACTCCTTGCACATAATGTTAGAGAATTCCTTGCACAAAGAATCGTTAGTAGCTCCGAAAAGAATATCATCAACATAAATTTGGACGACTAGTATATCCTTTCCATGAGTTTTGATAAAGAGGGTTTTGTCAATCAATCCTCTTTTAAAATTATTTTTCAAGAGATATTTAGAAAGCCGCTCGTACCAAGCCCTAGGAGCTTGTTTCAAACCGTACAGAGCTTTATCAAGCTTGAAAACATGCTCCGGAAATTCATCGTTTTCAAAACCAGGAGGTTGAGCAACAAAAACTTCTTCATCCAAAAACCCATTTAGAAAGGCACACTTTACGTCCATTTGATAAAGCTTGATATTCATAAAGGATGCAAAGGCAAGAAGCATACGAATGGCTTTGAGTCGGGCTACAGGAGCGAAAGTCTCCTCGTAGTCAATACCTTCTTCTTGATTATATCCTTGTGCAACAAGTCGAGCCTTGTTTCGGATAACATTGCCTTCTTCGTCCAGCTTGTTTCGAAATACCCAACGAGTTCCAATAATCGATTTCCCCTTCGGCTTAGCCGTAAGGGTCCATACTTTATTGCGTTCAAACTCGTTGAGTTCATTTTGCATGGCTATGATCCAATCTGGTTCCTTGAGAGCTCCGGTGTATTTCTTTGGTTCTGTAAGAGAGACAAAAGCGTGAAATGCACACAAGTTTCTAAGATTGGAACGAGTTTGAATACCCGAAAAAGGATCCGAGATAATGTCAGCCAAGGAGTGAGAAGAGGCGTGTTTGAATTTCCTTCGAGCTCATCCTTGATTAGACGTTGAAGCACCATGAGAAGAGGGTTTAGGCTCTTGAGGTTCAGGAGGACTTGTGGGATATGGTTCAAGAGGCTCAGAAGGAATTTCATTTTCTAGACTGGCTTCATCGGTAAGGCCTTGAGACTAAGTTCCAAGGCCTTGCGATAGCTCAGTAAGATCTTGAAATGGCTCCTGGATGTTTCTTGATTTGCTCTTTTCTTGATCATTGCCTTCTCCATCCGACTCATGGTCCTCATAGGTGTTTAATTTGAGATCTGCAAAGCCTTCACTCAAGGTACCATTATCACTTTAATCAAATAACACATGTATACTTTCCTCGACTAGTTTGGTACGTTTGTTGAATATTCGATAAGCCTTGCTTTGATTCGAATATCCAAGAAATATACCTTCGTCGCTGCGTGCATCAAATTTTCCGAGATTATCCTTCCCATTGTTATGTACATAGCATGTACATCCAAATGGTTTGAAGTAAGATATACTTGGTTTTCTTCCTTTAAAAAGCTCATAAGGAGTTTTCTTTAAAATTGATCGAATCAAGCATCTATTGAGAATATAGTTTGCTGTATTCACAACCTCTGTCCAGTATGACTTGGGCAAGTTATTCTCTAATAGCATAGTCCTTGACATCTCCTCTAGGATACGGTTTTTCAGTTCCACCACCCCGTTCTGTTGAGGTGTCCTTGGAGTAGAAAAATTGTGAGAAATACCATATTTCGCACAAAATATGTCAAAGTTTAATTGATCAAATTCTCTACCGTGATCACTTCTAATAGAAACGATGGGTAGGTTTTTCAATGTTTGTAACTCCTTACAAAGTTTAGAAAAATAAAACAGAGTTTCTGATTTATCTTTGAGAAAGAAAACCCAAGTAAATCGTGAATAATCATCAACAACTACAAGAATGTATTGTTTACCTTTGGGAGATTTGACACGCATAGGTCCGCATAAATCCATGTGTAACAATTCTAAAGGTCTTGTAGTACTAATGACCTTCTTTTTCTTGAAAGAGCTACGAGTGTGTTTTCCCCTTGAGCAAGCATTGCATAGATCGTCAACTTTAAAATTCAGATCCGGAAGTCCTCGAACCAGATCCTTAGACAGTAGCTTTCTGAGGGAATGCATGTTGATATGCCCAAGAAGCTTGTGCCACACCCTTGGATCTTCTGATAAGGCCTTGAGGCACTTTAGATTTGAGGCTGGAATACGATCTGTATTAAGAGCATAAATGTTAGAATCTCTTTTTGCCGTAAGAACCACATCTCCTGTCTTTTCGTCTTGAACGATGCACTTTTCCTTGTTAAAGCATACACGATTGCCTCTATCACAAAGCTGTGAAACACTGAGAAGATTATATTTGAGACCATCAACAAGATATACATCTTTAATAAAATCTTTGGAATTAACACCAATGTTACCATACCGACGATGTCGCAGTTTCCCTTATCACCAAGAGTTATAGTACCGTTGGATTGCTTCTTTAAATGATGAAAAAGAGATTTTTTTCCACTCATATGCCTGGAGCAACCACTATCCATAATCCATTTTTGATCCTTAGTCTTGGTGATGTCCTGCAAAACAAAAAATCAACCTTTCCGGCTTGACCAATAGACCGATTTGAATCCGTTGTGGGGGTATACCATATTTGGCAACTTTGTTCCCTTAGGGACCCAAACTTGCCTTATCTGTTCATTTAAACGTACTGGATATGTGTTTCGGATAATGTAAGGATCTGTTCTCCTATAAGGACAGGTTTCCTTTACATGACCCTTCTTGCAACAGAAGAAACACGTAGGAGTCCTCCAACTCCCTTTAGCTTTAACAAACTTGGTGGTAGGCTTAACAGGAAAGTTCTTGTTATAGCCTATACTGTTTCGATTTAAAGAGAGTTGTTGTTCTCCAAGCATCTTATCAAGATTAGCCTTGGATCTTGTAAATTGCACTAAGGCCTTTTGTTGATCTTGACACTTTTCAGACAATTTTACCTTTTCTTTCTCAAGGTCAGTGTTCTGAACAATGAGAGTTGAAAATTTTTCCTTAAGTTCGGAATTTTCCGATCGTAAAGTCTTACTTTTATTGATAAGGTCTGAATTCTGATTGTCAAGATCTTGCAATTTCTGTGACAGCCTTTTAATGCAAGTTTCTTGATCCAATACTTTCTCTCGTAGACTACTGATTTCTCTGCAGCAGCTTTCCTCATTTGAGATCATATTTTTTAGAAATTCAGACAGAACGGATTTAGAGCTAGAAAGAAGATTTCTTACCATTCCATTAAGGTGTTGATCTTTATCATCACTTTTGGCCATGAGACATAGGTTGGCTTGTTCATCTTTAGAGTCCGAATCGCTTGATGCATCTGAGTCACTCCAAGCTGCCATGACTTTCTTGTTGTACTCTTTCCTCTTTGCCTTGTTACGTTTTTTAAGTGGACACTCCTTAACCAGGTGATCTGTTTCACCACATTCATAGCACGTTAAGTGGACACTCCAAGCTGCCATGACTTGGTTCTTTGATGATCCTCCAAATTCCTTGTTGGAAAATTGCTTCTTCATTTTGAGGATGCGAGCCAAACCCCTTGTTATAAGGGCAAAGGGATCTTCCTCTTCATCATCCTCGGAATCTTCAGGAGACTCTTCTTTCTTAACCTTCCGCGCTAAGTTTTTGACATTTGTGGAAGGCTCCCCATCGTCCTCATTGAGGATCATTTCATGGGTGATTAGTTTTCCTAACAAGTCATCAATAGCTAGCGTGCTAAGGTCTTGAGCTTCTTCAATGGCAGTTACCTTGGGACCCCATTTTGATTTAGGAAGACATCGAAGTATCTTTCAAACTTTTTCTTCATTCTGGAAGGTTTTTCCCAGAGAGTCGAGATTGTTAATGATCTCCTTAAAACGGGTGAACATTGCTTTCACAGACTCATCGGATTTCATCTTAAACAATTCGTATTGTCTAAGATAAATACTGATTTTGGATTCCTTGACCTGACTAGTTCCTTCATAGGTCACAACCAATTTATCCCAGATTTCTTTTGCTGATTTGCAAGAGGAGATCCGATTGAATTCTTCAGTACTTAGTCCACAGTACAGAGCATGGACTGCTTTACTGTTTTTGGCTGTTTTCTCCAGATTCGTCTGGTTAAATTCATCCTCCGTCTTGTCTAGCTTCGTTCCATTTGGTCCATCCTTCTTGGGAACATTTGGCCCTCGCATAATGATATGCCAGAGTTCTAGATCCTGATCAATGATGAACATTTTCATCAGAGATTTCCAGTGCATAAAATTATCCCCAACAAAGAGAGGTGGACGGGAGATAGATCTTCCTTGACCGAAGTCGCCTTGTCCTTCGCCTGCCATGGTTAGTACTCACAGATAGTAATATCCAAATACGTGAGTTAGGCTCTGATACCAATTGAAGTGCGGAATAGGCAGAAAAGGAGCACGCAAATACTCTATAAGGGGGGGTTGGATAGAGTATTGAAACTTTTCACAAACCAGAAAGGTAAGACCTTACCGCAAGCTGTATGACCTTATCTGAGAGGAGAAGAGCGATTAGTAACGAGAGCAAGTAAGCAACGGTTAATAATAAAAGCAAGCAAGAAAGTAAAGCACACGATACTTGTTAACGAGGTTCGACCCAACCGCCTACGTCCCCGCCTAGGGTTATCCAACATGTAGGATTCAACACACTTTATTTCACTTTGCCTTATGAGTCCTAGATACAACCTCTAGAAGACTTACACACTTCTAGACTACCTTATTATCTAGCAACCCAAACTCTCTAGTGAAACAAAGCAACTAAGGATACCGAAGCACCCTATACTTTTGGGTAAAGAAACCCTTAGTATAACCTAGATGAATTGTACTATAAAGCGTAATGAAACCTCACACACACTCAAAGTAAATACAAACTCTTTGCGTGAGGAGCTTCGTGAGATCGATCGATTGAAGAAGACTTGAATGCTGTGAATGATTGAGCGCTGTAGGAGATGTTTTTCCAACATACGTCTTCTTCTCCTTTAAATAGGCCAACACCCAGATTTGAATTTGAACGATTGAACACCAACGTTTACACCGAAACTTCTAGGCGAGATCTTGGCCGATTCCAGAACCTTCTCTTGATAAGCTGAGTAGGAACGTTGAAGATCTGAAGAGCTTGATTTGTTGACCGTTTGAAGATATGCACAAATCCCTGCTAAATCTCAATAACAAATCCAAGGATATATTCCAGAAATAATAAGATAGAAAGATCAAGTCCGAATATATCCACAAGCAAATCGAGCCCAACCAAAGTTTGGCCCAATATATGAACAAAAGCATAGGCCCATGGATTTCAGACACAAAGACTAAATAGGCTCTATGGTCAGTGGATTTCGGTTTTTGGGTTAGAGTAATTTGGGTCTGTTTAATAAATATGCCCATTAACCCTAAACCTATTCCTGAGTCCAGTGAAGATCAATCAACGTCTTGAGCCCTTAATGGTAAGACCTTACCAAACTCAGGAATCCCGAGTTTTGGCTTTCATCAACCAAGGCCTTACATCCTTTAGTTAGATCTTATCATTAAGGTGAAGTTAACACCTTGTTTAGAAGGGCTACAAAATGTTATTTCGTAATATGTTATGGATATTAGTGGTGTACATAGTAAAACTTAAAAAAATATACATCATGCCAATAAATAACACCGATTGAAATCAAAGCATGCATATGTTAAACTAAAATATCACCATTTTCAACTAAAATATTATCATATTTTATATAGAGGAAATTTGTTCTAAGGGTTCATTTGGTTCAATGTGGGAATTGAAATTCCCGGGAAATCCAATTGACGGGAATTCGAAAAATATGTTTAGTTGATTTTTTATTTTAAGAGATTAAATAAAGAAAATGGAAATTTTCAAGTTAAAATGGGGGAAGTTGAACTTAACTAGCGGGATTAGGGAAGTGAACTTCCTCCTTTAATTTGGGAATTCAACTTCCCGAGAAGTTTAATTCATGCATTTTTTAATTTCAAAAATATCAACCAAACACATAAATTTCTCCTATTTTATGGAATGTTCTACTTAATGGAAAGTTCTACTTACTGGGTTTTTAGATTGTCAATCAAACGAGCTCTAATATACTACCTCCGTCCAAAAATACATTGTCTTTACTATTCACGCACGCTTTTTTAAGAAGGTAAAAACTATATAAAATATTAACTTTTTTATTAATTTTTTTTAATAATTACAAACTTATTGATAATAAGTTTGTAATTATTAAAAAAAATTAATAAAAAAGTTAATATTTTATATAATTTTTACCTTCTTAAAAAAGCGTGCTTGAATAGTAAAGACAAATAAGTTTGTAATTATTAAAAAAATTAATAAAAAAGTTAATATTTTATATAGTTTTTACCTTCTTAAAAAAGCGTGCGTGAATAGTAAAGACAATGTATTTTTGGACGGAAGTAGTACCTTTTTTACAAATGCAATTAGGTAATTATACTCAAATTAAAACAAATTAAGCGTGCTATACCCTGTGGCTCTGTACCTCGTCACATTGGATGTTCCCAACAATGGTGAACCCGCCTCTGAAGGCCGTAACCCTAACTCACGTCCGCTACACCAAGGGCGACCGGCTCGGCCTCTTTCTCGCAGGGATCTCCCTCGTACCGATCTTCATTGTCTTCGGCGGGTTCGCCTCTCACTTCCTCTTCCGCCGTGAACTCCAGGGCGTCTTCTTCGCCCTTGTCCTCTTCGTTTCCCAATTCATCAACTAACTGATCAAAACCTCCGTTCAACAGGATCGCCCCGTCACCTGCGCCCTCCTCGAGACGTGCGATTCCCATGGCTGGCCCTCCTCCCACTCCCAATTCATGTTCTTCTTCGCCACATACTTCTCCCTCCTGTGTTCTCGGAAATCTAGGGTTGCCCGCCGCGAACAAAGGCAGGTCTTCCTCGAGCTCGTCAATTGGATCTTGGCGATCCTCACTTTTCTCGGTCTGGGTCGTTTTCGAGGTAACTTCTTTTACATATTTAAGTTTATTGCAGGGATCTGCTAGTTTTGTGCTGTACTTGGTTGGATTTCTGTTTGCATGTCTTTGTAGATGTAATTGCTTATCTGAAGAGGGGCAGGATTTTACTTGTATTTGCTTGGGTTTGAACTTGAGTTTCTTGTCATTCGATGTTATTTCTCACTTATTTGAATCTGAGGAGTGTTTTAAGTTGCTTTAAATTGAAATTAGATGAGTTTTCTTGTTTACTGATTATTTCGGGCTGTTGAACATCGATTTGATCCTGTTTTATTCCAACCATCAGACGCACTTGCGTAGCTAAGGGTAGCTTTAGTTCGTGTTCGTTAGATGCTTTGTCAACTATTCCATTGCTAGTTGGATTGATTTAAGTGACCACGTTTTCAGAAACTGTGGGTTTGTAGTGATGAAATCTGATTCAATTCCATAAGTTGAATTTATGTAGCAAAATTGATTTTTTTTTGTTCGAATTTTCTAGTAAATATGTTGCTGGTATAATCACTTAATATGCAATGCTGCTGCAGAACATTTGTGATGCCTTCGCGAATGTGTATTCATCCTACCCACAACAACATAGAACTTTTAAATCAGGCAGGCAATTCAAGTTCAGAGGCAGAGTGAGTTTCTTACCAATTTCAACACGTGTAGTGTCGATGGGTTGCTTGTGTGAATAGATTTATCGTGTGGATAGTACTTGAATAGCAATAGCATTTTTTCCTTGATTTTTAGAATAAGTTAGTTGTGTAGTGCATGTAGTTATATAATTCACTTGCTGAAGGGCAGCTGATATTTTTATGTCACTTGGTGAATGTGATATGTCATAATTTTCTATCTGAAGCATATCTGGGATGTTTCTTAGGTGGATGGCTGCGTCTTGTCCTATGGAGTCATTTTACGATCTGGACCTTATATCCGAAAGTGGTCCGATAATCTTAGACAACTCCAAAATGTGGCATCAGGTTTTGTCAACTAGTATGAAGCTTGGTCCCAGAGGTGTTGTGTTGCCCATGTAAATGTAGTCACCGGAGCTAAACTAAAGGAGAACAATGACTACACTAATCTATTGCTTATAAATCGAACTGCAAGTCCCCTAGCACGGTGAGTAATTTTCTTATTGTTTCATCATTTTTTTCGTGTTGGATTTTATTACTGTATTACACAAGAAACAACTTTTCTAGTTTTCTACTTTTCTTTGGCTCTATTTTACCGAGGTCTGTTTTTGGCATGCTAGATAACCTGTCTAATAGATTCTTTGGCAATTAATTCAGGTTTGCAGAATGCAAAGATCTTCTTTTGCTTCTTAAATTTTACATATCCTAGCTCTTCTTTTACTTCTTATTGTGTTATGATCCTATATGTCCTAAGGGTACCTTTGTAGTGGGTATTAGTATCACATTGATGTATAAATACTTAGAGATTGTATTGAGCAAGATATGAAAAGTAATAATCAAACACTTACCTGTTTACCTTTGTCTAATTTCTCTCTCCCGTTCTATCTCTTCTTCTTCCTCTATCTCCCTCCTACCTTCATCTTCTTCCTCTAATCACCTTTCAAATCTCTATCTTCCCTTCACTCTCACAAAGATCCACTTAGGATCATAACATATTGCTGTCAATATCTGTGATTTTTTTATACAAATGCATCATAACATAAGCATCTGGTGAAAGGACATTATAGCCTTCTTTTGTCCAAATAAATTCCATGAAAACTTGAAATTCAAGACTCATATAATTAGTTTTGAATCTAGAGTATGGTACTATTGATGACAGTGCTCACTAATTGCTTTATATGCTTCATGTACTTCCCTTTTCGTTTACTTTTGTAGTAATTTTTTTTGTTCTGATTTGTTGATATTCATTGAATGGTGTTCAAGGTTGATTTATCTACTTGAAAGTATTTTTTTTTTTTTAGATTTTGGCATTATACTTGCATCTCATCAGCAGCTCTTCTTAGAACAATTTATTGTCATGAGTATTTACCTGCAACAATTTAATTTTAGTTTCAGTTCTTTATCTTATCATTTGGCATCTATTTGTGCTCTTTGTTATTTTATATTGTTGGATGAAGTTTGAAGTTTTTCAATTGCATTCCATGATTTTTCTGCTAGATTGTGACAAGTTGCGGCTGATGTGAGAATGTGACACACTGCAGCGTGATGTGCTTGGCTCCCCTTTGCGATCGAACACAACCCAATCTGGCAACACTCGAAGCACTGAGGCAACTGGTGCTAAAGAAGAAAATGAAGAGGGAAAGGAAATGGCAATTACTGGAGCCTGTAACGTGTAGGCAACTGGTGCTAAAGACGGCATGCACTGAGGCAACTGGTTGCTGTAACCTGGAGGTTGAACTATGTGTCTCTGACCCACCATTCAGAATAATTGTTTAACATTTTCTTCTTTAAAATATAACAGAATTGGCAATTAGGTGACGGTGCATTGAGAGTCCAAATCACCTACAACCTTCCATACACCTAGGTGTGACACAAAATTATTTATGTTAAATATTTATGATAAAAAAAATTCAAAAAAATATATTTATATTACAAATAACTAATCATATATATTTGGATAATTTTTTCATGAAAAAACATATTTTGAAAAATATTAAAATTGAAAAGACCGAGGATTTGATCATACAAATACTAGAAATCCCTTTCAACAAAAACCCAAATACAAACCCAAATACAAATACAAATTCTCACCGGTAATCTCATCAAGAGGAACCAAATCAAAACACATATTTGATCATACAAATACAAATACAAATTCTCAGCAGGGACCATAGAAATCCCTTTCAACAAAAACCCAAATACTCCCTCCGTTCGGCAAAACTTGTCGTTTACTATTCACGCACGCTTTTTTAAAATAATAAAAACTATATAAAAAATTCATTTTTAATTTTTTTTAACAAGTTTGTACTTATTAATAATAACTACGAAAATTGTTAAAAAAAATTATTGAAAATACTAGATATTTTATATAGCTTTTAGCTCATAAAAAAACGTGTGTGAATAGTAAAACGCAAGTTTTTCCGAACGGAGGGAGTACAAAACTAGGAAAATTTGATTTAAACAAATGAAATTCCCACAAAATTAGAAACAAATTACGGGGTACAAGAAATTGGGAGAAGTACAAAACACTTGGGGTTTAGGGTGATCAATTGATTTGCTTTGTAAAAAGCCTCATAGTTTTTGTTTGTTCCTTTGATTTTAAGATCCAAGGTGAAAGGAGAGACATTCACATGCTTGTCTATGCAGGATTTTGGAATTTAGGTATACAGATTGATTGAATCACACAGTGAAGCAGGTCAGACCATCTTCAGAAAATTTGTATATAATTTCTACTAGAAATGACATCACCAGTTAAATTTCTAGAAGAAATCATCAAACTTGAGCATGAACACATACTAATTTCTGGATATCTGGATTTCTAGATGGATGTATAATGTGTTACCTCTAAATCATCTATCAAGTTCTTCCCTTGAGATCTTCCGTGAAGTGCGAGACCTCCACCTTGTACACTTAAAACCTAGCAACAACCGGGAAGAAGACGAAATTGAGCACATTCAGCACCACGAGGAAGTCGTAGTAGTAATCCAGATGCGAAGTGTTGAGGTTGTTGAGAACCCAGCCATGGCGGTCGTGACACTAGGTGATGTTAGCCACCGTCTTCAACAAGATACTACTGAGGAAATTCCCGACGCCGAGCGCGGTGGTGGAGTACAAAGTCCCGAGCGACTTCATCTCCTCTGGCGCCTGATCGTAGAAGAACTCGATCTTCGCGACCTCGAGGAACGAGTCCGCCGCCCCCATCGAGTCGAGGGTTTCTTGTGGTTTTGTCAATATTAATATTGGACTGTGTTGGGCTGGGTATAGACTTTACTTAAAATATATTTTGTTCTCAAAACCTTATATTAACTAATAAATTGTTATAAGAATACTACTATTAAAATATAGATATTAGTTTATCAAATGAGATTCTTTTAATCTTATAAATTTTTAGAATTATATATATATATATATATAAATAAAAGTATAATTCTCATAAATACGAGATAATTTACTATTACTAGTGGGTTTATATACAAGGTTATCGTATAAGTCCATATGAATTACAACTTATTAATATTGGACTGTGTTGGGCTGGGTATGGACTTTACTTAAAATACATTTTGTTCTCAAAACCTTATATTAACTAATAAATTGTTATAAGAATACTACTATTAAAATATAGATATTAGTTTATCAAAGTGAGATTCTTTTAATCTTATAAATTTTTAGAATTATATATATATATATATATACAAAAAAAAACATCTATATATATAAATAAAAGTATAATTCTCATAAATACGAGATAATTTACTATTACTAGTGGGTTTATATACAAGGTTATCGTATAAGTCCATATGAATTACAACTTATTAATTGATAGCATGCGGATCACTAATGAGGACCGTTGGATTGAAATTAATCTAACGACAATAAATGCCCGCGTGCTTTATGTCTTTTTTTCTTTTTCGAGCTCAGTTTAATCAATTTTCACCATTTATTATTCTAGTTTTTTTTTCAATTGTTTTAAAACAATTTTAATCTTATAAGTTATAAAATATTTTAGTTCAAATATTATATATCCTGTGTATAGTTTTTCTTTTTCATATTTGTACTTATATATTTTTGCTTTGTTTTATTCAATCTTATAATTTAAAGTATTGATTGTCAGGAATAAAGAATATTATGATTGTTTCAACTAAAATGTGAATTAATCTTATATGCATATTTTCAATTATATATCAATCTTGATATATAATATTTGAAAGATGAAATATTTTATAACGTATAAGCCAATTCAAGAATCTAATAGATCTACATATAATATTAGTAATTTTTTAAAACAAGTGTTAATAAAAATAATAGAATAACTTGCATATATCGATCTTTTTGAATTGTTTCGTAACATTTTTAATAAAAAAGATACCCCCCCTCCCAACACACACACAGACACATCCAAAAATTTATTTAGCAAAATTCTACACGAAGTAAATAATAAAAATAACAAAACATTTAATTAAAGACATTTTATTTTGCATAATAACATTTTCTTAAAACTTTTTTATTAAAATAAAGTACAATTATAAATCCCTCCCTATTTTTTGAAGAAAACTATACAACTTTGCCTTAAAACATATTTACATAAAATGAAATACCTAACAATAATTTGGGGTATTTAAATTTACTTTTACATTTTCCTCCCTTCCCTCTTATGAAATTTCACTCCCTCCCAATAAAATTTCCCTTTTATATTTCCCTCAATTCCCTCCTATTTTACTTTTACATTTCCCTCATATATTTCCTCCCCTTCCCTCCCATTCCCTCCTATAAAATTTCATTCACTCCCAATAAAATTTCATTCCCTCTTATTCTCATTCCCTCCTATTTTATTCACTCCCGATAAGTTAGGGGTGGAAATGGGTCGGGTGATGGATGGGTGGACCCATTTTTTCACCCGACCCGTCACAAAAAAAATTCACCCGACCCATCACACACCCGTTTAAGGTTTCACCCATCACCCGACCCGTTGAGTGAATCGGGTGGGTCGGGTGGTTAATCGGGTGAAGGAATTAAAAAAAATGAGTCACAAGACATACCTAAAAATCATTTATATTCGATAATTTTATAAACTATGTCAATGTATGAATCTTACTAAATTAATAAAAGACTTATTCATACATTATATCACTATCCTTAACTTACAAAATTAGTATTAGAAGTTTAATATGAAACTGAATGAGATGAATTTAACTCGGTTACTAGACTCAATATAAAAAAATGGTATAGAAAAACTATGTCTTTAGAAAACAGACTCATGTGTCATTTCTTATCTTGATTTGGTCATTTATTTAATATCTTAATTTGCAATAAGAGGATTATTGTTACGAGTCTCATGACAAATTGGGAAAATATGATTTGGTTAATCATGTATTAATACAGTGAATGCTAACAAAGTCGTTGGAAAGAGCCAAATTGCATACACTCTATCGGTATATGCAAAACAAATAAAATACATTTTATTATTTTAAAAAGACATAGAGTTAAATAATGCAAGTTTTTTTAGAGCTTTTTAACAAGAACACTTGGAAAATGGAGAAAGTAGAGGTAGAAAAGGAGAAATATGTTAGTTATGTTAAATTATACGTAGTATTATTTATATACTAGCCTCTTTTTTTTTATAATAATCGGGTGGGCTAACGGGTGGTTAAGCGAGTTAGGGAATGAGTCGGGTGATGGGTCGGGTAATGGGTGGAAAATATATCACCCATCACCCGACCCATCACCCATCTGTCACCCGGATTTTTTCGGGTTTTCACCGTAATAATCGGGTCGGGTGGGTCGGGTGAGTCGATCACCCACGGTTGATTTCCAGCCCTACAATAAGTGTGTGTTTTGAGGAAAAATTTTATAAGTAAATAGTAATAATTATTGAATAAAACCTTATACTATCTAATAAATTCTTATCAGAATACTACAAGAGCAAGTTTTGAGTAAAAATCATATATATTCTTAACAAGATATTTAAGTTAAAACCTTATATTATCTAATAAATTCTTATAATAATATTATAAGGGCAAGTTTTGAGGGAAAAAACATATAGGTAACTAATAAGTAATGAATAAAACCTTATATTATCTAATAAATTCTTATAATAGTACTACAAATGTATGTTTTGAGGAAAAATAATATAGATAACTAATAATTGTTGTATAAAACCTTATATTAACTAATATATTATTATAAGAATACTATAAGTGTGTGTTTTGAAGCAAAATCATATAAGTAAATAATAATTATTGAATGCTATAAGAACAAGTTTTGAGAAAAAATCATATAAAAACTAATAAGTGTTGAATAAAACTTTATATTATCTACTAAATTTTCTTATAATAATACTATAAATGTGTGTTTTGAGAAAAAAATCATGTAAGTAACTAATAATTGTTGGATAAAACCTTATATTAACTAATATATTATTATAAGAATATTACGCGTTCCCTATATACACCGCAAATGGTTCGTCGGATTTGACGTTGCAGCAACGTTGGATTAGACGTTGCTGTAACGTCCAATTTGACGTTGCATTTGCTGGTAAAATTTGCCAAGGGAAGGGGATCCGACGTTGTTGCAACATCGAATCAGACGTTGCAACCTGGATCCCAAACCGGCTCCGTCGGGCTTAGCAACGTTCATTTGGACGTTGCAAGAACCTCATATATGACGTTCTTGCTACGTCCAAATCCCCAAAGGCAAAATATGGGTGGGCTTAGCAACGTCCATTTTGACGTTGTTACTACTTCCAAATTTCCCCCAATCAGCCACCCCTATAAAAGGGAATGATGACCGAATTTGAAAAATTCAACACAACAATTCCACATTCTCATTCCTTCCACATTTTCATGCCTTCCATATTTTCATTCCGTCCAAATTTTCAATCCTTCCATGGAGGCGGTTACATCTGGAATAGAAGGCACCACGTCGAGCATTGATTTTGTAATCACAAGGGTTCGGTACCCAATGCCCCCGGAGGAGTCCAAATGTGCTTGCAGCAGTCCAGAATACAGTGGCATGCATCCATGTGCGCTCTTTTGGGTCGTTTGTGAAAATGAGAATCACATTTCCGCACCCTTGTAGTTCGGGTGTCTGGACTGCAATGATTTTCATCCGGGCATTCGTGGAGCGTATGAGTGAAAGGTTGGAGATCTTCTTCTTCAACATATCCGGTCATTCTTCCCCGATGTAAACAGACGTGACCACGTTGATGTGGCTTAAACGGTAGGGATACTTGTGAGGGAAGCAAATATGGAGGCTAGAAACTTTCCATTCAACGAGTTAAAGATTAAAATCATTCCGAAGACGAATAAAGAATAGGCTGGTCGATTTGAAGAAAAAATTATGTTATTATCCACATTGTATTTGTTAGTTTTGGTAATGCCTCGATGTATGTAATTTGTTAGTTTTAGTAATGCCTCGATGTGTAATCTAATCGTTACCTAATCGTTATCTATAAAGTGAAGTGTTTGCATGTGATTGTTTGTTGTTGTGAACGGGTAGAAAACCATCGAAAATAATAACGCAAACAACACGAACTCCACAAATATAGTATACCGACAAAATACAAAATGTTTGTCATAAACAAACGAACTATAATGTATCTACTGCAGAGATCGAATGTAGCCCATGAAATGCTCATACATCTGGTGTAGCTAGGGATACTCGACCAATGCCTGAATAGCTTGGGTCATCTCGTCGACCCGGGCCTGGCGCGTAGTAGTCTCAACCTCAGCCTCATCCTCATCCACATCTTGTCCGATGACATCGTCTGGGTGGGTAGGTGCAGCCGGAGGAGCATCAGGTAGTACCACTGTCGTGGGCAACACATGACCTCGACTCTAGGACTGGAACCAAGCGAGGTAGTCAGCTGAGACGCCTCCCTGACATATCTCGATCGTCCTCCGGTGACCGGGGATAGGGTAGAATCTCTCATCGTCCTGATCTGCCCAACGGTGGTGCTGTAGGTCGAACGTCACGATGTAATGTCTCTTCAGGCGAAACGGTCGCTGAGCGAAGGACGGAGGGATGACGACCAATGGCTACTCCTGCACGCGGTCGAACTTTCGGAGCACCCTGTCTGGCATGTACGGCTCAAAGACGCCATAGAATCCGAGGGTGCCTCGATAGGTGGAGAAGCGAAACTGGCCTGCAAAATCCAGGTCTCTGCCAAAAGGCATCCACTCGACCTATGTTCAAAAAATGATATAAGGGAAACAATCTTACTCGACATATGTAGTTAAAATCAAAGAAAGTGAGAAATAGGTTACCTGATCGATGGTCATGCGCTCAAGTTGTGCTCGAAGCCTCCTCTCACACTTGCGCCTCTCCCTGTCGTTCCCTTTCTTCGCGGCCTTCGACGGGTCGAACCGTGCCATGTATCGGGGATCATCAGTAAGTGCATCCTTGTCCGGGCGAAGCGGACCCACAAAACAAGGGAAGTACGACCATATCTAAGCCTGAAAATTATAAACCATTAGAGCACTTATTAAATGTAACTCACAAGCAGAGGAACATATTTACCGTATTAAAGAAACAGGTTACCTGCAACAGTGCAGCACACCCACGTAGGCCCTTAGCCTCGCCTCTCGTGATCTCCCTAATCCCCGGTAGAGGAAGGCAAGCACTCCTGCTCCCCAAGCTAGTCTCCCGGAGTGCGGCAAGTCCCAAACTAGCCCGAACAACGAGAAGTGTACGTGGCTCTGGGACTTGTCGATGAAGAGCGTCGCACCCAGCAGCGTAGTCAAGAAAGAAACGGCAAGGTCGTGCTGGCGCTCTCTAGCAGGTGGGGTACGGTCGTTCCACTGATCTCGACGGTGGCCGTGCCTCTCCTCCCACCAAGTCGTCAACTCCGGGGTGGGCGCACCGCAAGCCTTCCTATGCTTCTTTAGCAGGGCCGCGTTCCAACCAAACAACTGCTGCAGTAGAGGCTCCAGCTGTAGTGGAAGATACTTAGGGAGAGGCTCGCAAGGCAGTCCCTCAATCGGCAACCCCATCAGACAAGCGACGTCGTGGAGGGTGATGGTCATCTCGCCCCATGGGAAGTGGAAAGAGTTCGTCTCTAGCTGCCAGTGCTCAATGAAAATAGTCAACAACTGGGCATCCACTCCGTCCCAGTTCAAATCAAGCAGCCCAGTAGACCAGACTGAGCTGCTGCCTGCACCCATGTCCTAGGACCCTCGTACATGTAGTACCGGAACGGAAGGAGGTGTGAAGCCCGATGATGAACCTTCAGCAATTTATGCCGAAAGGTCGGGTCCTTCAGGAGCCAGTGAGCCCTATGGTGTCTAAATGAGACCAAAAGATCTCCTGGAGGCAAGTCGCCATCATGGAGCTCATCGTCATCCTCCTCCTTGCCCCCCTCCTGCTCGGCCCCCTCCTCTAGAGCCGCCACCCCATCCCCGGGCGCCGCCGCCTGGGGCACCCGAGCTGGCCCCTGCACATGTCCTCCCCCATCCTCCTCCTCACTAGCCACCAGATGATCCTCCCCAACCTCCTCATCACTTTCATCATCGATCTCCTCCTGATCGAAATGAAGATCCTTTGCTCCATCCTGCCACGTGTCATCCGCTACCACAACATGTGTATAGCAGCCACTTGCGGCTGCGAGGACCTCAGCCCACAATCAGCGTCTCCATGAGCGTGTCCGGAGATACTGACATCAGCCCTGCGATGCAAAAGCCCAGCAGTCATGCCGAAGAACGTACCATCAACATCCACATGATCCTCCGCTGTCGACAGCGTCGGGTGTGTATCAGGCTCAACCGCCGTATCTCTCACGGTCTTAGTCTCCTGCTCCGCCTGTTCCACAAGAGCCGTGAGATCTGACACCGTCTACGAAGACGAGTTAGTGATGATGACCTCCGTCGGATCGGCGCTCTCTACGGCATGTGAAGGCGCATTGCGGTCTCGCCCGAGAACGATGCGAACGGTCCCGTCAACCCGCCTCATCCGAGAATCCTATTAAATTTTGAACTACTTTTTAAATATATTATTTCATTTAAGTTGAATTACATATTCACCACTCTATTAAAATGTTCTATTTCATTCAAAATTTTAATTTTCGATCCGCTTACAGTAGTTCACTTTATTTCATTTCAGTTGTAATAATTTTTCGATGTAATTTCTTTTTGTGTGTTTCGACAATTTGTTACTATAATTTATTTTTAAACATCTTTTCTTGTAACAATTTATTTCTACAATTTTTTTCGTATGTTTCTATAATTTGTGTCTATAATTTTTTTAGAACATCTTAATTTGTAACAATTTGTTTCTATAATTTAGTTAATCGATGTAAAATTAAACAATTAAATAGCAAGGTAAAATGAAACATTAAATCGCTCAAATAAAAAATACATTAAATAAATTCATACTAACCGATGGAGTACTCGTCAGGGGAGAAACCTCCTGGGTACGCCTCTTCCGGCCAACACCGACTCTCCCACCACGACCCCAATCACCGGCGGTCCTCCCGGCGCCACCACCACCATGACCTCGGCCGCCAACACCACCAATCCCGGCGCCAGATCCACCTACCCCGTGGCCACCGCCACCTCTCCCTGAGCCGCCATCGCCGCCGCGCCCCACACCACGGGCACCACCTCCTCGGCCGCCTCCTGGCCCTAATCCCCCATAACCGCCGCCTACACCAACACCTCGGCCAGCACCTCCTCAGCCGCCTCCACCCACGACCACCGTCTCTTCTTCCCCACCTCGCCCAGATCCGCCATCGCAGGTGCCTCCATGACCTCTTCCTCGGGATCTCACCATTGATCTCTCGCTCTCTCTTGCCGGAATCGCTCTCTCGCCTGAATCGCCCGCCCTCCCTCTCTCTCCCGAATCGCTCGCGTGTGTGTGGAGGAAGAAGCGAAACATCGCTTTCGATGTTGTACTTTACATAAAAAGAAGCACAACGTCGGATTCGACGTTGTGCACAGCTGGACAACATCAAATCGAACGTTGTAGTTCGAAACGTCACCTGACGTCTCCATATGTTGTACTTTATTTGGACGTTGTGTTTTTTTTGTTGTTGTTGCAAATTGAACTTGTCATATTTAGTTCGATTTTAAACGATTTTAGTGTATGTACAGTAAAATAACATACAATCCATATGTTGGTCTTGATTGAACCTGAAAAGGCTCAATCGTAAAGAAGTGACCATTTTTAGTGGGACCCGGGAATCTACCTGGTAAAGTGATCAATATTCCCAACGGGATTACCTGACCCGCATCGAGATAATCGACGCGGCCCAACCTGTGCCGCGGGAATTAACCTGACTGTTATTCTGAAATGTGATTCCCTTATCGAGTTTTTCTGGACAATTCAGAAAATTGGTTTGCTTACCTGTCGCTGTTGACTATCGTGAGGATCAACAACAACAGTCTTTTTCCTTAATAGAAAATTATACTAAGGACAAACAAGGTCTATATCCGCGGAGTAGGTCCAGTGAACGGTTCTGACTTTACTACGAAATTGATTCTTTGCGACGCGTACGAATTCTACTCCTGATTCTTCTTTTTTCTCAAGTTCATTAGGCCTAGATCTGCTCCTTATCCTCCCTCTTTCCCGAAAAAGTCCCCTTAATTTAGTGAGGTTTCTCGCTTTTATAGGTCTTGGGTGGTCTTGTACGTTGTGCCACGTGGTGTTCGCCATTCGACACGTGTTCTACTCGTGGGGGGTGGGCATGGCCGCCACGTGCCCATTCTCTACTATCCCCGGATGATTGTTCATGAGTCAGCTCTTGGATAGTTATCCGTGGACAGTATTTGGGATGATGTTATTTCCCTTTTCATTAATTGATTGGTGTTCTTTGCTTTACTATTTTTATATCTTTACAGATGTTTTTAATATTGGTTTAGTCAGAACCGAAGATATGTATGGATTTTACTCATAATGGAACTATAGTATGAATTAATACATTTATGGAAGTGTACGTTCACACTTGTATGTAAAAATCAATCATGTGTCCAAATTATGGGAAACTGAATCCCTAAAGGTACACACTATCACAGTAATTAAATGCAGATTCATCATTGCATATCTTTATCTGATCTACGCCTGATCTAGTATATATAACCAAAATGGTTTAAATTCCGGGCACCTCCATCTCCATTAAACCCTTCCGTCATTGTCAAATATGAAAATGATAATACATATATTACATACAATGAGTCTACATATAACCAGTTACGGGGTACTAATGTAACTGGGTGTACAACTACCAACAGACTCATGATCTAGATTGGTAAATATGTCGATTTTCACCTCGATGAACGCGTACTGTCGCAACCTTGTCTTCTTATGCTTTTAGAGATTTTATCCTTATCCATCTCAGAAGTTCAAACGTCAGTAATTTTCTATAAGTTACCCCGTACCGTTTCTTTTTTACTCCACACTTGTCTTCTTATGCTTTTTCAGAGATTTTATCCTTATCCATCTCTAGGTTTTCTGGCGGTGATCTTCTAGGTTTCCGGTTGTTTGCTTGAAATTTCCGGCGGTTTTCTTCAACTTTTCAAGGTATTTCTCCTTGTTCTAAACTGTTCTTGATTTTTCCTTGTTAAGTTTTTTAACTTCTTGACGTTTAGATCGTAAGCTTGGGTGCAAGTTTGTCTCTGAATGTGTTTTTAGATGAGATTTTGCTTTGTATAAGTGAAATTTCATGCGATTTTCTTCTAGTTTCTTTGGAAATGGCTAGTCTCAGTGAGGAGCGCGATTTGTTAGAAGATTTTGAGAGAGGTGAAGGATGGAGGAGTGGTGTCGCTTCATCCTCTCAGGCGCGTCCGACCCCAGAGTCTCTTTCTTCCTCTTCTAGGAGTTCTTCTTCCAACTCTGATGATTCTTCGTCGGAGTCATCTTCTTCCACATCCGCGTCTACTCTGGATTGAGTTTGTCCTACTGGTAGTCCTATTGAAGGCGCCGGAAGCGTTCTGACCCTGACTACTATTATTCTCCTTACACAGTTTCTTCTTCTTTGAAGGGATGCGCGGAAGATGAAAATCCAAGGAACGTGGATGAATCGGGTGCTAGTTCTTCAGTGGACGCGGGGGCTTCATCTATTTCTCAGTTTGCGGATCAAGAGTCGGAGGAGGTTTGGATTCCTTATGAGCTTCCCCCAATTGGTTTAGCAGAAAATCCGAAGAAGATCCGTTCTAATGAGAACTTGAGCGATTTAGACACCCCAGTGTATAACTTAAGGGATCTAGATACTTGCCTTTTCTTGGGAGATTTTAAACCTCTTCCACCTCCAACCAGTCGTCCACCAGTTGTGCCCGATAGGATTCATCCGTGGAGGTCTCCTGTGAGTAAGTTGAGGGGTTGTACTACTCTGTTGAACTTAGAAGATCTTGACGCTCTTTCGCAAGTCTTCCCCTGGCCAGCAGGTGTAGAATTCTATCTTTCTGAGGAAAGGGGTGGTTGTCTGGACGCTTACGAAGACTGTTTGGTTGTATATGCAGCTAGCTTATCTCAAGGCTTCCGACTTCTTTTACATCCTTTTTTCTCGAAGTTTTTGGAGGAGTACAATTTGAGTCCTGCTCAGATCGTCCCTAATGGTTGGATGTTTTTTATCAGTTTTATTATGAGGTGCAAGGAGATTGGTGTTGCCCCTTCTTTGAAATTAATGTTCAGCATTTTTTCCTTAAAAAAGGGAACTTAAGATTCAAGATTTTACCAGTGCAACTCAAGTTGTGGGTATATGGAAAGGTTGTCTAGCAAACCGAATTGGAAGTACAAGTGGTTTTTGGTCCGCGATAGATCTGGGCAAGGCTTTAACTGTCGAACTGTTCCGGGGCCTTTTTGCTCTGTGATGAAACCAAAAGTTTCTAATCTTTCTCAGTTCAAGCTATTGTTTTCTCATACTCCTAGATTTCCGTGGGATAAAATGTTATCCGCGTTTCGTCTTGAGATGGCTGGCTTGAGTATGCCTCATCCGCGACTAGGTGGCTTCTTTGTTTATTTGTTTCTTTTGGTATATAAATTGGTGTCTTCATATTTTGTCTTTCTTTGATGGATGACTTATCGTGGAATGTATTTTGTGCTTAGATAAAATGGATTTGGATGCACTTTTGAAGCGGCATAAGGCCAGATCTGGGAAGAAGAAAAAATTGAGTTTGGTAGCCAATGATCCCCTGTTCCTCCTCAGGCCCTGGAAGTGGCGTCGAATGTTGATGTAAGTGTCGCGGATGAGACCGGGGCTTTAGTTGAATCTTCTTCATCGGTTCCTGTATCTCGAGAGAAACGTGTTTGTCCATCCGCGCCCGAGACTTCTAGATCAAAAAAGAGGAAGGTTGCCATTGCTGTTGGGCCATCGGCTACAGACAAAAGAGGGCTCTTGCTTTTCCAGCTAAGAAGCGTTGTCTCCCAGAGCAAGGATATATCAGACGATTGGATCCCGTCACTCTTTCAACTAACCTGGATCGTATTATTCAATGGGTAGGTTAACATTCCTTTCTCACTTTTTTGACGCGGTTTATTTTCAATCTTTCTTACTTTTACCTCGCTTTTTATAGTTGAGGGTAATTCAACCGGATGTCGAGAGACGTATGGTATGTGGAGAGGAGGATCTTAGAAAGAAAGAAGAAGAAATTAAAAAATTGAACCATCAGCTTCGAATATTAGGGAATACAGTGGGAGACCCGGCCTCAATGGTAAAGTTTAAGAAAAGGTCAGCTGACCTTCATGAGGAGGTGCAAGCTCGGAAAGAGGCTATGGTAGTTTTACAGAAAAAATATGATGATTTAAAAGTTTCTTCGAGTTCTGCCGTCTCTCGCGTCAAAGAGCTGGAAGCTGCTGAAGGGGCTTCGCGGGAGCTCCTTCAAACTAAACAGGCCATCATTGATAAAATGGAAGAGGATTTCTCCATCCTTCGCGAAGAACTGTCCATCACTAAACAAGAACTTGACACAATCAAGGCGCGTTCAAACCAAGATGTGGCCCTCCTATGGCTTCAGAGTCCTGAAGGTTTGAATCACCTATCTTTCGAGTGGATAAAAACTGAAGTTGGTATTTCCTTCCTGTCCTTCGTGGCTAAAGCTTGCCTCCAGACTTCAAAGGGCTCTAGTATTTTAAAGGACAGGTGCTTTAGCTATTTCCGGAACGGAATGGTTGTAGGGATCAACCAAAGCGTTACACGTTCGGCAAATAACCCGAGTGTTCCTCTGGAAAAGTTTGAGCCTAGCCTGGAGAGTGCCGACTGGGGACTTTCAAAGGAGGAGATGGCCGCGGAAGATTCTTATTCTGAAGATGACGACGCTGAGGACACGGAGGAAGAAGTTGAGAAGACAGCTACCCCCTCGTAGACTTTGATCTTTGGTTTTATGTGGGATGAAACTTTTATGAATTTGGGAACCTATATGTGGTTTCCTGTTTTTTGGTATATCTTCGAGATACTTATTTTATTTTAAATATGGGTTGAAGATCTCTTTGGTCAAAATATTGGTATTGATCGTATGTTTTGATTGTAGTAAATATCTACATATTTATATTCCGAACTCTCCAAGTGTTGAAAGGGTTGGTCCGGATGTTTGAAGTCTTTTACCACCTGTCTTCATTCTTCAGGATGGATTTTTCCTTTTTAAAGCCTTAATCTTTTTATCCTTTTTGCTGCCTCTCATGTTGTGTCAAACAATCGTGCCATTGCAAGTACCATGTCTCCATGAAGCTTTAATCCTTGGGCCTTTTTTCAAAAGATTGAGAATGTGGAACAACTTTCTCGGCTAGTGAGTTTCCTTTAATTTTACTTCAATCAGAGTTTGGGCTTCCTATATTAGGTCTTGATTTTATTGATATGTAGGTTATGCCTCCCCATTTTGAGGCTGAATATGGGCCTCTTCCGCCTCGGTGGGCTTTTCTTTCAACGTATCTCGTCCGTGATTTTCCAGTGGTTGTATCCTAGAGTGAGAATGGTCTTTTTCAAATTGATAATGGTTGGGATGAGTTCCTTATGCTTCACCACCTGGGAATAGGAAGTGCTATGATGTTTTTCCACAAGGGCAATGTTTCCTTCCAAGTCTGTCCGGGTCGTAAAATCGAGGATGATCACGAGGCTACCTTGGACTTGATTTCTTCATCATGCAGTTCTAATTAAGTTGTTTCCGCGTCATGCTTTAGGAGTTCGTAAACCGATCTTTCGATATAAGCTTTTGTAAAATAAAGAAAAAAGGGAATCCATGATTCTCCTTATTGTGCCCTTGTGTTTTTTAGAAATGAAATAGAAGGAGGGATCTTTTATTATTAATAATACGAAACAGCGTACAAAAACCTTTCTCAAGGGTTAGATCCCTCTAAGCTTGTTACATCATTTTAGAGTTATTGACGCAAAGGACCTGATAGGAATCTAAGGATGTCCTACCTCTCCATTTTCCTCGCTGTCTGGGCTGACAACGTCGACTTCAAAGATGGAATCGCCCATGTAGGTGAAAATCAAAGCCGACCCTACATTGACTCGATTTGCTTGTGTAAAGTCGTGCCATCCTTTAGTCAGCCAGAATAGGCCATCTTCATCTTTATCAACCTTCACTTCGTGTTCCTGGTTGGAGCGGGACCAAAACCTAGCTTGAGTGTGAGCATCTTCGTCGATTAGAACATACATGAGGGAGAGTTGAAGTGTTTGAAGTTGTTCCTCCCTCATAATGACTCTATAAAAAGCCCTAGGCTGTGGATTTGGATCCATCTTGTTTTAGGATTGTTCATCACTTATGGATACCCAAGTGTGTTTTATACTCGTTGCATAAGGCTTTCCTGCCTTTGGTTTTATCGCTTTTTATCAAAAAGTAATTTTAATTTTCCTCTTTGTAATTTATTTTTACCGGTTTTTGGAAAAGACTCTTCTCTGGTTAACTTTGTTTTTAGAGAAAGGGAGACGCGTGCCCTTGGTGGCTGTGTCACCCGTTGCATGTCATGCATGCAATTCTTCTTTTTTCTGTTCAACTGTTCCCCCGTGATTGACAATACATGCAAAAGGGTCTTTACTGTTTTCCTCTAATTTCATCGAGATGCGGGGATCCATTATAATTCATCCTCTATCATTTAGGGCGGATGGGGTTTTTGGGCCAGAACCACGATGGGATTATTTCCAAGCGATCGATTATCCCGAACAGTTCTTGCAGTTGGTGAGCTAATTATACTAAACTTTAACTTCTTTTAGAGAATTTCCTTTTGGCTTATATTTTCCTTCTATTTTTTAGTTGCTTCCACTTAGGTTTGAGGAGGAGTATGCGGATGCTGTTCCTAGTCAGGTTTTACTTTCTTCTCATCTGCTGCGCAATTTCCTTGTTTGTATAGAGCGGCGTAACGGTGGTCTTCTCTACCTTGGCCACGGATGAAAAGATTTCGTAGAATCACATGGTTTTGAACGGGAGGTTTCCATGATTTTTACTCATATGGGTGAGGCTCGTTTCGAAGTTCGGGTGGTGGATCCACGCGGGGGAAATCATGAAGTTCATCGTGATGATCCTACCCTCCACGACGTAGCTTTGAATGGATTTTAAACTGTATTTTCATAATGAAATAAGGCTTTAAGCTTCTTTATTAGATTGGTTATAACTTTGTTGATTGTCAGGCCTCTGATAATTGTTTCTGGAGAATTCTCAGTCATCTATGCTAATGGTGTGACTGTTTTAGTCTTTCGAGGTTTATTTGTTATGACATACTTCTCACGGGATTTCTGAAAAGTTCAGTAATAGTGTTTACTGTTTACCTCATGCATGGCGCATGTGGCTTTTTGTCTCAACGATTTGACCTTTCGAATTTATTTACCCCATATTTCTGTTTTCGACATGTGTCCAGTATTGTTTATGTGCTCTATAAAAGAGAGTATGGGGGAATGGATAACTAAGACTCGTTGTACGCTTTCGTTATGCCTTCCCTTGTTGGTTCACCTTGGTCCTTTTTTGAGAGAATTAGTTTTCCTGAGCAACTTCTCCGCTTGGTTAGTTCCTTAATTGCTAAAATTTTCTTTTATCTGGTTGGTTTATCTTTTAACATTCCTTAAAATTTGTCCCTTGTTAGTCTTTGCCAGTATGTTTTGAAGATAGACTTGGGCCAGATCTCCCCAGAAGCGTTCTTTTGTCAACCAGGATTCTTCGGGACTTCCCGGTGGAAGTTATACGCGGAGATTATAGGGTTCCATTTTTAAGGGGAGGTTGGAATGATTTCGCCAAGTCACACAGCATCAACATCGGTTCCTCTTTAACCTTTATCCATAAAGGGGGAAATCGCTTTGATGTCCAGATCTTAGATGCTGTGGGGGATGAGGTAGATGCTGAGTGGGCCTCTCCGGAGTCAGAAGGTCCTCCCTCCAATGGATTTGGCTTTAGTCAGGGCAGAACTCGTCTTATCCCGGCTCGGGCTCCGCGGACGTGAGCTGATGGGCGCTTGTTTTTTCATCCTAAATTGTCAACCTTTTCGAACGTGTTGTCATATTTTATCCTTGGCTGTTTTTATTTTATTTTTAATGGTGGATTTGTAGCCATAATTTCCTTCGAAAATTAGAAAACTTTGGGTGTTCCAGGAGGGTTTATGAAAACCATATCTCTTATTTCTAGATTGCCTTAAACAGAGATCCGACGTGGAGTTTGGATCTTCGAGTGTTGGATTTGACCTGAGGTATGACGCGGAGCCAAGCTTCAGCGTCTAAGAATTTTATAGGATATCGTCTCTGAGAATGCGGATTCGATCAAAGGCCTGACGCAGAGCCAAGCTCCAGCGTCCCAGGACTTATTATAAAATATCATCTCTGAGAATGCGGATTCGATCAGAGGCCTGACGCGGAGCCAGGCTCCAGCATCCCAGGACTTATTATAAAATATCATCTCTGAGAATGCGGATTCGATCAGAGGCCTGACGCGGAGCCAAGCTCCAGCGTCCCAGGACTTATTATAAAATATCATCTCTAAGAATGCGGATTCGATTAGAGGCCTGACGCGGAGCCAAGCTCCAGCGTCCCAGGACTTATTATAAAATATCATCTCTGAGAATGCGGATTCGATCAGAGGCCTGACGCGGAGCTAAGCTCCAACGTCCCAGGACTTATTATATAATATCATCTCTGAGAATGCGGATTCGATCAGAGGCCTGACGCGAAGCCAAGCTCCAGCGTCCCAGGACTTATTTATAAAATATCATTTCTGAGAATGCGGATTCAATCAGAGGCCTGACGCGGAGCCAAGCTCCAGCGTCCCAGGACTTATTATAAAATATCATCTCTGAGAATGCGGATTCGATCAGAGGCCTGACGCGGAGCCAAGCTCCAGCGTCCTAGGACTTATTATAAAATATCATCTCTGAGAATGCGGATTCGATCAGAGGCCTGACGCGGAGCCAAGCTCCAGCGTCCCAGGACTTATTATAAAATATCATCTCTGAGAATGCGGATTCGATCAGAGGCCTGACGCGGAGCCAAGCTCCAGCGTCCCAGGACTTATTATAAAATATCATCTCTGAGAATGCGGATTCGATTAGAGGCCTGACGCGGAGCCAAGCTCCAGCGTCCCAGGACTTATTATAAAATATCATCTCTGAGAATGCGGATTCGATCAGAGGCCTGACGTGGAGCTAAGCTCCAACGTCCCAGGACTTATTATATAATATCATCTCTGAGAATGCGGATTCGATCAGAGGCCTGACGCGGAGCCAAGCTCCAGCGTCCCAGGACTTATTATAAAATATCATCTCTAAGAATGCGGATTCGATTAGAGGCCTGACGCGGAGCCAAGCTCCAGCGTCCCAGGACTTATTATAAAATATCATCTCTGAGAATGCGGATTCGATCAGAGGCCTGACGCGGAGCTAAGCTCCAACGTCCCAGGACTTATTATATAATATCATCTCTGAGAATGCGGATTCGATCAGAGGCCTGACGCGAAGCCAAGCTCCAGCGTCCCAGGACTTATTTATAAAATATCATTTCTGAGAATGCGGATTCAATCAGAGGCCTGACGCGGAGCCAAGCTCCAGCGTCCCAGGACTTATTATAAAATATCATCTCTGAGAATGCGGATTCGATCAGAGGCCTGACGCGGAGCCAAGCTCCAGCGTCCTAGGACTTATTATAAAATATCATCTCTGAGAATGCGGATTCGATCAGAGGCCTGACGCGGAGCCAAGCTCCAGCGTCCCAGGACTTATTATAAAATATCATCTCTGAGAATGCGGATTCGATCAGAGGCCTGACGCGGAGCCAAGCTCCAGCGTCCCAGGACTTATTATAAAATATCATCTCTGAGAATGCGGATTCGATTAGAGGCCTGACGCGGAGCCAAGCTCCAGCGTCCCAGGACTTATTATAAAATATCATCTCTGAGAATGCGGATTCGATTAGAGGCCTGACGCGGAGCCAAGCTCCAGCGTCCCAGGACTTATTATAAAATATCATCTCTGAGAATGCGGATTCGATCAGAGGCCTGACGTGGAGCTAAGCTCCAACGTCCCAGGACTTATTATATAATATCATCTCTGAGAATGCGGATTCGATCAGAGGCCTGACGCGGAGCCAAGCTCCAGCGTCCCAGGACTTATTATAAAATATCATCTCTGAGAATGCGGATTCGATCAGAGGCCTGACGCGGAGCCAAGCTCCAGCATCCCAGGACTTATTATAAAATATCATCTCTGAGAATGCGGATTCGATTAGAGGCCTGACGCGGAGCCAAGCTCCAGCGTCCCAGGACTTATTATAAAATATCATCTCTGAGAATGCGGATTCGATCAGAGGCCTGACGTGGAGCTAAGCTCCAACGTCCCAGGACTTATTATATAATATCATCTCTGAGAATGCGGATTCGATCAGAGGCCTGACGCGGAGCCAAGCTCCAGCGTCCCAGGACTTATTATAAAATATCATCTCTAAGAATGCGGATTCGATTAGAGGCCTGACGCGGAGCCAAGCTCCAGCGTCCCAGGACTTATTATAAAATATCATCTCTGAGAATGCGGATTCGATCAGAGGCCTGACGCGGAGCTAAGCTCCAACGTCCCAGGACTTATTATATAATATCATCTCTGAGAATGCGGATTCGATTAGAGGCCTGACGCGAAGCCAAGCTCCAGCGTCCCAGGACTTATTTATAAAATATCATTTCTGAGAATGCGGATTCAATCAGAGGCCTGACGCGGAGCCAAGCTCCAGCGTCCCAGGACTTATTATAAAATATCATCTCTGAGAATGTGGATTCGATCAGAGGCCTGACGCGGAGCCAAGCTCCAGCGTCCTAGGACTTATTATAAAATATCATCTCTGAGAATGCGGATTCGATCAGAGGCCTGACGCGGAGCCAAGCTCCAGCGTCCCAGGACTTATTATAAAATATCATCTCTGAGAATGCGGATTCGATCAGAGGCCTGACGCGGAGCCAAGCTCCAGCGTCCCAGGACTTATTATAAAATATCATCTCTGAGAATGCGGATTCGATTAGAGGCCTGACGCGGAGCCAAGCTCCAGCGTCCCAGGACTTATTATAAAATATCATCTCTGAGAATGCGGATTCGATCAGAGGCCTGACGTGGAGCTAAGCTCCAACGTCCCAGGACTTATTATATAATATCATCTCTGAGAATGCGGATTCGATCAGAGGCCTGACGCGTAGCCAAGCTCCAGCGTCCCAGGACTTATTTATAAAATATCATTTCTGAGAATGCGGATTCGATCAGAGACCTGACGCAGAGGCTTGACGCGGAGCCAAGCTCTAGCGTCCCAGGACTTATTATAAAATATCATCTCTGAGAATGCGGATTCGATCAGAGGCCTGACGTGGAGCCAAGCTCCAGCGTCCCAGGACTTATTATAAGAAATTCCTTGAGTGCTAATCATAGTAAAAAGCGCCCTCTAACCGCTTTATTTAATTTTTACGGGGGCGACTAAGTTTTCTGTTCATACGGCTATCTGGTGATTACACATAGTACTTTTTTAGATTATCTGCATTCCAAGTCTTGTTCAGAACGATACCTTCAGGGGTGCTGAGCTTGTACGCACCTTCTTGAACTTCTTTGATGATCATATAAGGTCCTTCCCAGTTGGGGTCTAGTTTCCTTCCAGTGGTAGCTTGACGTAGCACCAAATCCCCTTTCTTGAGATGCCGCGGGTGAATTCGTCTATCCCGATATTTAGAGAGCCTCCTCTTGTATTCTTGCTCCTTCAAGGTTACCGTCATCCTGTGTTCTTCTATGAGATGGAGTTCGAATTCCAATGCTTCATCGTTGGTTTCTTGGTCGTATGCCATTATTCGCGCCGAAGGAACCAATCTTTCAATTGGGATGACCGCGTCCATACCAAAGACTAAGGAAAATGGGGTTTCTCCAGTCGGAGTCTTTGCTGACGTGCGGTAGGACCAGAGCACTAAAGGTAGAAGTTCTGCCCACCGTCCCTTTGTCGTGTTGCCGAGTTTCTTTTGTATCCCATATAACAGTTGTCGATTGGTTGTTTCTGCCTGCCCGTTCGTCTGCGGGTGTCCCACGGACGAAATTTTGAGGTTGATGCCTAGACCGACGCAGAAATCTCTAATCGTTTCGCAATCAAATTGAGGTCCATGATATGTAATTATCGAGTCGGGTACTCCGAAGCGGCAGACAATATTCTTCCATAGGAATCTCCTCACCTTTTCCGCGGTGATTAATCCCATTGCTTCGGCCTCCACCCACTTTGTGAAATAATCAACCAAGACTAAAACATATCTTAACTGACCGGGGGCAGTAGGAGATGGACCTAGAATGTCCATTCCCTAGACAGAAAAAGGGAAAACCCTAGTTATACTCTTCAGTACCTCAGAAGGGCGGTGGATCAAATTTCCAAACCTTTGACACGCGTCGCATTTTTGGATATAATCTTGAACATCTCGCTTCATAGTTGGCCAATAATATCCTAGCCTGGTTGCTTTGGCCGCCACAACCCTTCATCCTTGGTGATGCGCACAAACTCCATCATGCAACTCTTCTACTACGAGACTTCCTTCTTTTGTTGATATGCACAACAGATCTGGGAGGCAATATCCTCTTTTGTATAGCTTCCTCTCCCTGATAGTGAATCGAGAGGATTTTGCAATTATCTTCTTAGCAGCATTTCTTTCTTCAGGTAGAACGCTCTTGCCCAGATAGTCCGCGATTGGTGCCCTCCAATCTTCCATCTCAATTTCCTTCACTTGGTAGACTTCCTGAATAAGTCTTCGATTGTTCATTCTTTCAAGTATCACTTCTCTTCCTACTTCCTCAGGCATAACAGCTCCCAACCGAGCTAACGCGTCCGCCTGCTGATTGTCACCTCTGGGAACAGCTGTTAGGCAAAAACTTAAGAAAGCTTTTGACAATGCCCGTGCCTTTCTCTGATAATCAGGCATTAAACCAGTTTTTGCTTCATATTCTTCTGCTATTTGCCACGTCACCACTTCTGAATCGGTGTAGACTGATACCTGCCTGGCACCTTTGACCAAAGCTATCTCTAGTCTAGCGAGCAGGGCTTCGTATTCAGCCTCGTTATTTGTAGCTTGGAAGTCCAATTTATAAGCGTGATTGTACTGCCGTTCATCAGGTGCTGTTAGTGTAACCCCTGCTCTGCATCCATCTTTGTTGGCCGCACCATCTACCCTGAGCGTCCACTCACTTTTCTTTGTTTGAGCATTTAATTCAAAACTTGTTTCACCAATAAAATCGGCTAAAACTTGAGCGAGAGCTACTTTCCGCGGGGTATATTCTATTTCAAATTCTGTGAGTTCGACCGCCCACTTCATCATTCTTCTTGAAAGGCACGGTGAGTGGAGGATTTGACGCATCGGTAAATCCGTCATAACTCGGATAAGATGGTCCTGGAAATATGGCCTCAACCTCCTCGCCGTGAATATTAAGCACAAAATCATTTTTTCTACTGGTTCATATCGTGTTTCAGCATCTTGCAGCACACGATTGATGTAATAAACTGGGAATTTCTCTTCTCGCGTCAAGACTGCACTGATAGTGACACTTTTTACTGACAGGTATAGATGAAGGACTTCTTGTTTCTCGGGTTGATGAAGAGTGGGAAGTGACAGCAGGAAAACTTTCAAACTTCCGAATGCTTCCTGTAACTCAGGAGTCCATCGTATCTGTCCCTTTTTCTTGAGCAGAGCAAAGAAAGGTAATGACCTGTCAGCCAGGCAGGAGCAAAAACGGCTTAAATAATTTACTGCTCCATTTAAAGACTACAACTCTTTAATCGTCCGTGGTAGTTGAAGATTCTGAATCGCCGTGACTTTTTCAGGATTCACATCGATTCCTCTATGGCTCACCATAAAACCAAGGAACTTTCCTGAATCAACCCCAAAGACACACTTTTCTGCGTTCAAGTTCAAACCTCCTCTTCGAAGAGAATCAAAAGTCTCCTGCAGATCTGCTGCGTGATCCTCTGCTCTTTCGCTCTTGACCACTATATCGTCAACATAAATCGATACATTCCTGCCAATCTGATTACGGAAGATTCGGTCAACTACTCTTTGGAATGTTGCTCCAGCATTCCTGAGTCCGAAAGGCATGACGCGGTAGCAAAATATCCCCTAGTTGGTGATGAAAGTAGTAGCTTTCTTGTCTGAAGGGTTCAGGTTTATCTGATTGTATTCTGAGTAAGCATCAAGAAAACTAATTAAGGACCTTGTTACCCGCGGTTCAATCAACGAGTTTATCTATGGACGGTAATGGGTAACTATCTTTTGGGCAGGGTTTGTTAAGATCAGTGAAGTCGATGCACATCCTCTATTTCCCATTAGATTTCTTTACTAAAACCACATTTGAGAGCCAATTTGAGTCTTCTACTTCCTCTATGAAACCTGCTTCTAAAAGTTTATCAGTTTCCTCTTTTGCCGCGACAGCTTTCTCCGGAGCCATCTTCATCTTTTTCTGCACTATGGGTTTTGTTCCTGGACGAATTCTCAAGGTATGCAAAGCTATTGCGGGTGGGACTCCCAGCAGATCTCGAGGAGTCCATGCGAAAATGTCTCTTGACTTCGCTATGATTTCTAAGACTCGAACTCTTTCTACTGTCTCCAACGCCTGCCCCAAGTAGATCTTCTCCTCAGGGTTTGGGAAAGGTGTGTACGTAACTCTTTCATCCGTGGTAGATATTTTTGTTTCTGAAGGTCTCACCTCTAGTTCAGCTTCTGAGAGTTCTGTCGAGTCGTTTTCCCCGACCACGGATTCACAATTTTCACTAATCCACATCACTTCTTTATTCTTCTTGATAGAAGTTAGGTAACAACTTCTACTTTCTGGTTGCTGTCCGCGGACCTCACCAATTCCTCCTCCGGGTAAAGGGAACTTTCCCACAAAGTGGTAGATTGAAACTACCATCTGGAACTTATAGAGTGAGATGCGACCCAGCAAAGCATTGTATAAAGTGGGAATCTTTACTACTGTGAATACAATATTTTCCACGCGTCTTTTTGGGGTTGTTCCCAAAACAACTGTAAGCTCGATCGTGCCTGCTACTTGTACCTCTCCTCCTGAGAACGTGATTAGCGTTCCTGAATATGGTTTCAATGATGCTGCAGATATTCCCATTTGAGAAAATGCCTCCCATGATAAAATATCAACTGATGACCCAGTATCAATAAATACTCTTTTTACTGTCTTGGCTGCAATCTGAGCGTGAATGACTAGGGGGTCTGAGTGCGGCATCCTTACTTCCTCAGCGTTCTTTGGGGAAAAGGAAATGTTTTCATGTTGTGCAAGAGAAATTCTTCTACTTGACGCGGACGGTGGCTGCCTTCCTTCTCTTTCGTAATTTCTTTTTTCCTGTCTACTGGACCCAGCCATGGAAAAAACCCCTGCGAGGGTATTGATGAAGCCCTCAGGTTCTGGTATTTGGCCTGCCTCTGACTTTTGAGCTTCTCTCTGATTGACAGATCTCTGGACTGCAGGCGTATAGTGGTGTCTACCTCCGCGTCCCCATCTTCCTCTCCCTCTTCCCCGGTTGTGGAAAGGGAGATCTCTATGTTGATCCGGTTGCCTGAAAAATCGGTCTTGAGGATTGCGAGAGTCGTCAAACCTGGGGATTCGGTCCTCCCAACGTGGCCTCTGGTCAGGTCGATTCTCCCTTCTTGGTGGAGACCTCATGTCACGATTTCCATATCGGTTTTCTCTCAGATGATAGGAACGCGGGTGATCTTCTCTGTGGCGAGATCCTTGTCCTTTTTCTAAATTCATATGCACTTCATCGCGGCGGGGATGAAAATCTATCGCTTCTGAATGATGTCTGGGCGGCTTAGCTTTTTCTTTCCTGAATTTTCCAGTAAGCTTCCTAAAGAGACCTGGATTCCCTGTATTCGCCTTAGAGCTGGACGTGGCGGCTTCTTCTGCCTCAATCTGTCTTGACACCTGCTCTCTTAAGTCATCATAACTAGTTGGCTTCTTCCGAAACAGATATGTCTTGAAGTCTCCCTCTACTAAATTACCCATGAGTATGATAATTATCGATTCGTAATTAAAGTTGGGGATCTGAACAACTGTTGCGATGGGAAATCAGCCACAAATAAAATACCTCAATTCCCACTATGTAGATAGCGGAAGTCGGGATCGTTCCACTGGAGAGAGGACAACACTTTCTAGAGTAGTTCCTGTGATCTAACAACACGCAAAAATCAGTAGCAAAGGCGGTCGATATCGACTAGAGAGGTCGAAATCGAGGGGATGGTCGAGAGAAGTGATGAATGTCGAATGATCCTTTATTTTCCAGCAGCAAAATAGAACAAAAAGCAAGGGATTTTAGGGATGTAAACAATATAAAAAGAACTTCCAAGGTAAAGGGATAACCACAACAACAACCATGCATAAACCACACAAGAATCATAGAACAAAGATCGTGTTTTTATCATCAAAAGATAGCTTTCGCATACTTCACAAATAGAGAATAGAGGCTTTCGCATAAAACCTATTCGTTCTACCTTTTCTTAATTAGATCCCTTTTACTTTCGTCAAAGATCTCTAATTACTATCCAAATTCATAATTAAATCCACTTTCGCTTCATAATCATAAACATGGAATTGTCCTCAACTTTCGCAAAGGATTTAAGCACAAGATAGATGATGATAAACTCATAAAAACATCATAGATTCAAGCTTTCATACATGGCTATTGTTGGGCTCACCCCAACCCTAGAAGAAGGGGAACTACTCACTCATAGCTATAGAAAACATGCTGAAAATTGAATAAAACATAATCTGAAATTGCATAAAATCAAACCTCAAAACCAATGTTAAAACCTTCAACAAAAAAACTCCAAAACTCACGTTCCTCCCTTGCTGTCAATTCAGCGTCTCTTCCCTCTCAACTGTTGTCCGTTCAGCGTGTGCTGTGTGATATCTAATTAGCCTCTAATTGGCTTTATTTAAAGATAGAAATTAAGACTTATTCTCCAAGGAAAGAGATTTTATCTAAGGAAAATAATATAATCTATCTAAGGAAGGATAAAATATCCCAAGTCAATCTAACTAAAAGATCCTAAAAGGAATTAAATAGAAATCCTAATTAAAAAGCCCAATAAGAATTTAAAACAGTCCGCAGAAACTTTTGCTGGTGTGCAGATTCGCGCAGGGTATCGGCGCCGAGGTCTGGGTGTCGGCGTCGAGGTATCTGTTCGAATGCAGTGGGTTCTGTTTTTCTCCAGCTTTTCGTCTCTGTCTTCAATCGCACGTTCCTGAGTCCTCGTTCATATGATTGACGCATATGAATATGCGTTGGAAAGATATTTTCAAGGACTACAAATCTCATGAAGGCTCCAGATCTTGAATCAAAGTGACGGATGGCGAAAATAAGGCTTTTCTCCAGCTACACCACTTTTTGCTTTTGCTTGGCTTCTCCATTGCCTTCATGATTTTCCATTAAGCTCTAAAGTGCGTCAAAACTCTTCCAAATCACCTTCAAAACCTACAAAATCACACCAAAGCTTGTGTAGACTCCATATCTTGCAATATTAAACATAACTACACATTTTCCTTACTTTCCCAAAACAAAAGCTAATAAAAGGACTTAGATAGAATTAAAACATGATGTAAAATAAGACTAAATATGCGGACATCAAAACACCCCATACTTAGACTTGCTTGTCCTCAAGCAATAACCAAACAATAACCACTACCTACAACACATCCTTCAAGTCTTTGCCTTCGCCAAAAAGCAACATCATAAACGCAAGTGGTCTAAAAGAATCAAGCAATCAAACGTCATCACACATATATAAGCAATTCTAAGCAAAAGCAATCGAAATCCAACCTCACAAGGATATATGTGTTTCACTCAACTCTTAATGTGTTTAAGCTTTGAATAACATCTCTCAACTCAATCCTTAATGCAAAGAGCTACATAGACATTATTATTTATATCACCAATCCCTCCACCGGAGATGTCAAAGCAATCAAAATCATCAAGAGGACTTATGGCTCAATGAAAGACTTCAAAGAAGACTTCATTCGGCCGGGTAGTAATGTGGCACTCTTCCTCAGCCAGGCTTGGGCAGAATAGCTTGGTAAGAAATAAATGGTATGGAATTATTTAGGCAAAGTGGTGCTAAAAATCCGGGAATCAAGACTCCTAAACTTCCAACTCAACTCAACCAAACAACTCGTCTCAAAATCAGCACATCTACCAAACTCATCAACAATCAAGATCATCAACCCATGAAAATACTTTTCAACCAACAATTTCATCCAACTCTCACATATAATGAATTAGGCTCTAAATAAACACTTTTTTTCTGCATTTTTTTTTTCGCCGACATTTTTTTTTCTTTTTTTCCTTCTTTCGGCAATAATACATATATATAAATTTTCGGAGCCTCTAAAATATAAGAACAATATGAGGAATAATGCACAACCTTACATAACTTCACTCAAAACATCTCAACAAAGCTCAACAACTTAGCTTCTTCTCCATCAAACTCAACTCAATCAAATTCCAACCAACTCTAAATCCTAATTCCCGGATAAAAGGTCAAGCTTATAATCGGCTAGGAATCAATTTTGTGGAGCTAACAAAGAATAGGCTAAGGCTCAAAGGGCTTCAAGCAAAGATAATATGCAAGGTAGGTAAAAGAATGGATAAAATATGGCTAAGAAAATATAAGTCCTCCATCATCTAATTATAATAAGCAATGAACTAGTATCTCATAATCGGTCTCAAGAAATAGATAACCACATCAATGTCAAGAGGTAATCACATAAGGAGAGTAAATCACACATCAAAAATGGAGGGAAATGTAAAGATATGAAGAACATTCCCTATAAGATAAAAAATATCTCACTAGGACATATATTTGGATTTCAATCACCTCTACCTAGAATCATATGTGCTCAATTATAATCGCAAGTCAAATTACCACATAGAAATCAAACTTTCCAGGAGACTTAGGCTAAACCATCCAACATATCATAGGGTTTACATGATCAAGTCGATTATTAGGCATCATCATAGGATATCTAAGTTAGGTGTTTTGAACTAAACTAAAAAACAAACAATGCATTTTTTTTTTCTTTTTTTGACATTTTTCAATTTTTTTGTATTTTTTTTGGACTCAATAAAAATGCAAAATATGCAAAAATACAAAATAATGCAAAACAACACCACCAAAAACAAACCTCAAACCATAAGGCATATAGTAAGTTGTTACCCCCACCCCATACTTAAAAAATTACTTTGTCCTCAAAGTATAAGCTCAAAAATAAGAGATGGGTGTAAACAAAGACTTACAAGATAGAATTGGAGCTCATTTTGATTGGAAATAGGTGCTACTATCGTGCCCAGGAGTCGACATCGACATGGAGTGGTCGATAAGCTTCTCTTCTCCAAGGTTGTCCTTTCGTCATGCTTAGCACCTGCCTTCGTTAGCAATCAAAACCAAAACCTCCAAAAACAAAGTTTAAAGAAAAACCAAAGCAAAATCCAAAACCAAAACCAACAAATATAAAATCCTAAATAATCATAGGTATATGTACAAGCTCTAGATTTTTAAGTCGCTAGGCCGACTTCTTCTCTTATGCTCATGTGGGAATCCGCAAGGCCCATGTGGCACGGGCCTCCTCCTCCGGACTCTCAAGTTCGACCTTGAATAGAACTCCTTCCTTGTCCTTTAGCTCCATTGTACCGGGTCGAATCTTGTGAATTTCGAATGGCCCAACTTTCTTCTCTTTGAATTTGCTAGGGAACCATTGACTCTTGGCCTTGGAGATGTACACCGTATCTCCTACCTCATAAGCTTTTGGATCCTCATTGTATCCCCTACATAATCTCACAAACCAAGGCTTACCTCTTCCATTCGTAATAGATAGGTTTTGAATGGAAATAGGGGAAGAGAAATTCATACCTTGACTTACCTTGTTGGGACCGGGATGGTGGTCTTCGGCCCAACTCTTTCCTTTATCATCAAATCTTCCTTCCATGGTAGCACAACCATCTTCTTCACGTTGTCTTGCTGCTGGAGGTGTCGATGCCGAGGCTGAAGGTGTCGGCGCCGAAGCATCTGTAGCTTTTTCAGCATTCTGCAGAAACATTTTATCCTCCAGGGGTGTCGACGTCGAGGGTGAGGGTGTCGACGCTGAGGCATCTGTAGCCTTTTCAGCATGGTGTGGATTCGATGTCGACAGAGGTGGGTCGACGTCGAGGACCCCATACTTAGCCGTTGTCGTGCTCTTGATTTCCACTTCTTCATTATCCAAAGTAGCCAATAGGCTGTTGATTTGATCCTCCGTGGGCGTTGCCTCCTTGGCTATTATCTCCTTTGTAAGCTCCTCACATGGAATGACGTCCATTCGTGCATATAGGGCATTGACCTCCATCCTTCTTACCTCCCTCATAGTCGTATTAAAACGAAACTCAATTACCTCATCGGCTATGGTGAAAGTAAGTAGGCCATTCTTGACGCTAATGTTCGCATCCGCCGTGGCCAAGAAAGGTCTACCCAAGATGATTGGTACGGTGGGATCCGGTTCCATACCTAGCACAATGAAGTCGGTTGGGACAAAGAACTTCCCCACCTTGACGGGGACATTATCCATAATCCCTGTGGGCTTCACCCATGTGTTGTCGGCCATAAACAACTTCATTTCCACCGGCTCCAATGCTCCTAACTTGGCTTGGTGCCAAATAGATAGAGGCATAAGACTTACACTAGCTCCCAAGTCACACAAGGCTTTGTAACGATGATTTCCGAGCCCAATAGAGATGGCAAACTTCCCTGGATCAGCCTTCTTTTCGGGGAAGTCCATCTTGTTGCATTCCTCCGCAATATCCACTAGGGACCTCTTGTTACTCAAGATATCCTTCAAAAATTTCACATAGGCGGGCATCTCTCTAAGTGCTTTGGTAAGGGGGATAGTAACGTTGAGGCCTTGAAGCATCTTCATGAACCGCTTGAACTTCCTATCAGTGGGGTCCTTCGGCACCTTGGAGGGGAATGGGAGTGGTACCTTAGGCTTAGAAACAACCTCAGAAGCTCTCGTTTTTTTCTGCAGTGTTGGGAGAGGTTTCTTGAACAGGTGGGTCGGCATCGACACTGGAGGGGTCGGCGCTGAGAGGCTGTCCACTTCTAGCAGCTTCTGCAGTAGGTTTTGGAGCTGTCAGGGTGTCGGCGCCGAGGGTAGAGGTGTCGGCGTCGAGGGTGTTTCTAGGCTCTTCGTCCTCTTTTTGCGAGTTGTGTTGGTCTAGTAACTCGCGTCCACTCCTTAGCTTAATGGAAGCAACATGCCCGGTTGCAGGGCCCTCAGGATTAGCCGTGGTTTGGCTTGGTAGGGTGTCGGGTTGCTTTGGAATTTGAGCCGCCAATTGACCCACTTGGGTCTCAATGTTTCTCCTCCATATGTCCATCTCCCCAAAGCGAGCATTGAGACCTTGCAATTGAGTTTGGACAGCCGAGTTAGCAAGGTCATTCTTTGCTTGGTTCCTCCTCATCTCCTCAAGGATCATGCTCATATCATTGTGTGATTGCTCACGCTCTGGATGGCATGGAGCTCGATAGAAGTTGTGTCCGCCAAAGTTTTGTTGGGGTTGACGATTGCCCCAAGTGTTTTGGTTTCCTCCTTGGCTAGGACCTCCCACATAATGAGCATCCTCATATGTCTCGGCTAGGTGCACTTGATCGGCGTGAGGGCATTGGACCGTGGTGTGGGAAGTAGATCTACACTCTATGCATGCTTGATTTGCCGATAGATGCCGAACTTGCTTTTGTAGTTTTCTCACTTGATCCTTCCTAAATTGCTCGCGAACATCCGGATCAATCTCTTTAGATGGTTGATAGAGAGCCATAGATGGTGAGGGCCTCACATCCGAGATTTCGGAGGTCCCATAGGTGTTGTCGTACTCAACCAAGCGCTCTAGCTCTTCCCATGCTTCCTTCGAAGTCATCTCAAGGAACCGGAGGTTAGTGTGAACATTAATCCGATCCTTTGTTGCCAAATTCAGCCCATTGAAAAAGATCTCTTGGAGCACATATTCGGGTTGCCCTTGCATAGGGCATTGACGTTGAAGCTCTTTGAATCTCTCCCATGCCGCCGCCAAGTCTTCCACCCTCAATTGCTTGAAAGTAGTGATTTTTTTCCTTAGCTCCGATGTCTTTGAAGGTGGGAAGAACTTGGTTAAGAAGGAATCATGTAATTGCTCCCAAGTGGTGATGGTTTGGGTCGGCAAGCTATCTAGCCAATGAAGTGCCTTCCCCGCAAGTGACCATCGAAAGGCCTTAAGCCTCACATACTCCAAAGTGTCACCACGAGCGATGGTGTCACAAATATCCAAGAACTCGCGCACATGCTCCATAGGGCACTCCATTGGTTTCCCCGAAAATTGGATCTTCTTGACCATGGTAATGAAGCTTGTCTTGATCTCAAAATTAGCGGGAGCGTCGGGGAAGACAATAGGTGATGCGGGCACCCTAAGAGGTGGGTGCATATATTGCCGAGCATTGCGAGGAATCCTAGCAAGTTGTTCCTCCGCTTGACGTGCCCTATCGGCCTCTTGTTCTCGAGCACGATTGGCCTCTTGGTTCTCCCTTCGCAGCCTATCCACTGTTTCCTCAAGGGTCTCACGTTCGGCCATGATTCCCTTTAGCCTTTCTCTTAGATGAAAGTAACGCTCCGGTTCGTCTAAAGCCTCAAACTCTATTATGCGATCAGCGGGTCGCATACACCTCCCCAAACAAACACAAGAAGCGAACAAGTAGCGTTAGAAAGCAAGGAGGAGGTGGGCTAGTCCCAACTCCGAAAATCAACTACTCTAGATGGCGATTGTTACCCACCCCGGCAACGGCGCCAATTTGTTGCGATGGGAAATCAGCCACAAATAAAATACCTCAATTCCCACTATGTAGATAGCGGAAGTCGGGATCGTTCCACTGGAGAGAGGACAACACTTTCTAGAGTAGTTCCTGTGATCTAACAACATGCAAAAATCAGTAGCAAAGGCGGTCGATATCGACTAGAGAGGTCGAAATCGAGGGGATGGTCGAGAGAAGTGATGAATGTCGAATGATCCTTTATTTTCCAGCAGCAAAATAGAACAAAAAGCAAGGGATTTTAGGGATGTAAACAATATAAAAAGAACTTCCAAGGTAAAGGGATAACCACAACAACAACCATGCATAAACCACACAAGAATCATAGAACAAAGATCATGTTTTTATCATCAAAAGATAGCTTTCGCATACTTCACAAATAGAGAATAGAGGCTTTCGCATAAAACCTATTCGTTCTACCTTTTCTTAATTAGATCCCTTTTACTTTCGTCAAAGATCTCTAATTACTATCCAAATTCATAATTAAATCCACTTTCGCTTCATAATCATAAACATGGAATTGTCCTCAACTTTCGCAAAGGATTTAAGCACAAGATAGATGATGATAAACTCATAAAAACATCATAGATTCAAGCTTTCATACATGGCTATTGTTGGGCTCACCCCAACCCTAGAAGAAGGGGAACTACTCACTCATAGCTATAGAAAACATGCTGAAAATTGAATAAAACATAATCTGAAATTGCATAAAATCAAACCTCAAAACCAATGTTAAAACCTTCAACAAAAAAACTCCAAAACTCACGTTCCTCCCTTGCTGTCAATTCAGCGTCTCTTCCTCTCAACTGTTGTCCGTTCAGCGTGTGTTGTGTGATATCTAATTAGCCTCTAATTGGCTTTATTTAAAGATAGAAACTAAGACTTATTCTCCAAGGAAAGAGATTTTATCTAAGGAAAATAATATAATCTATCTAAGGAAGGATAAAATATCCCAAGTCAATCTAACTAAAAGATCCTAAAAGGAATTAAATAGAAACCCTAATTAAAAAGCCCAATAAGAATTTAAAACAGTCCGCAGAAACTTTTGCTGGTGCGCAGATTCGCGCAGGGTATCGGCGCTGAGGTCTGGGTGTCGGCGTCGAGGTATCTGTTCGAATGCAGTGGGTTCTGTTTTTCTCCAGCTTTTCGTCTCTGTCTTCAATCGCACGTTCCCGAGTCCTCGTTCATTCGACTGACGCATATGAATATGCGTTGGAAAGCTATTTTCAAGGACTACAAATCTCATGAAGGCTCCAGATCTTGAATCAAAGTGACGGATGGCGAAAATAAGGCTTTTCTCCAGCTACACCACTTTTTGCTTTTGCTTGGCTTCTCCATTGCCTTCATGATTTTCCATTAAGCTCTAAAGTGCGTCAAAACTCTTCCAAATCACCTTCAAAACCTACAAAATCACACCAAAGCTTGTGTAGACTCCATATCTTGCAATATTAAACATAACTACACATTTTCCTTACTTTCCCAAAACAAAAGCTAATAAAAGGACTTAGATAGAATTAAAACATGATGTAAAATAAGACTAAATATGCGGACATCAACAACCATGCTGGTAAATCGAGTGAAGAAGTGTCCCAAAGATTCCCCAGCTCCTTGCCTAATGGAATTCAGGTCGAGCATGGTTTTCTTTCTCGATCGCGCACTTCCAAAATGGGACATGAAGATGTGGGACATCTGAGTAAAATTGGTTACAGATCCTTTTGGAAGGTTTGTGAACCAGGTGAGCGCGATCTTTGTTAACGTTGAAGGGAATGTTCTACATAACATGGCATCATTATATTCGTTTATTCCCATAGCAGTTGAAAAGTGGCAAAGATGATCTTCAAGATCATTCGTTCCATCATATTTCATGAGGTTCATATCTCTCCATCGTTTTGGTACTGTCGCGGAACAAATTTCCTGGGTAAACACCGATGGAAAACCCGCTGGTGCATTTTCGTTTATTTTTTCCGCTGAGTCAGATTTTGTAGAGGTGGAAACATCTGTTGACCTATCCCCGGATCGATGTTTATTCTCTCGGTGCCAGTGATCATTCTGCCATGTCTGGCGCGGTATTTCCTGATTCTGAAAACCATAGTTCCAGTTGCTGGGATTATCGTACGCAGTGTTATGTCTATCAAAATTTCCATAGTGCTCTTCCCGTCGATAGTTCCTTTGTGGACGCGGATTTTGCCCCCACTGATCATAATAAAAGTACTGAGACTGCTCCTGCTGAAAAGGGTTAGGCTGCTCGTGACGTGCTTCATAATACCAGAAGTTCTGTGGTATGAATCCTCCTTCCAGTTCATACTGATTGTCATAATGATGTGGAGGGGTGCCGAGGTGCTTATCTCCCATTTCACCATCTGGATTTGGTGGTGGTGTCAATGGGATATACATGTTGGAGGCCTCCTGATCCTGGTGAATCCCTTGACTCATGTCCTGAGTCGGATTGTTCTGCCTATCACTCATCTTCTTAATGTCGTGAATCTGTCGTTGATCAAAGGTTTAATTTTACATATATAAAAATTTGTATTTCTAAGTTCAGACGCGGACCCTAACTTTTTCAAAGGTTTGAGGGTCTTTGTCTGAGTCTATCAAAAAAGAAACCCCTTAGTGTGAGGGGGTTCTCACAGACGGCGCTAGTGAAAAGGCTCGATCGTAAAGAAGTCACCATTTTTAGTGGGACCCGGGAATCTATCTGGTAAAGTGATCAATATTCCCAACGGGCTTACCTGACCCGCGTCGAGATAATCGACGCGGCCCAACCTGTGCCGCGGGAATTAACCTGACTGTTATTCTGAAATGTGATTCCCTTATCGAGTTTTATCTGGACAATTTGGAAAATTGGTTTGCTTACCTGTCGCTGTTGACTATCGTGAGGATCAACAACAACAATCTTTTTCCTTAATAGAAAATTATACTAAGGAAAAACAAGGTCTATATCCGCGGAGTAGGTCCAGTGAACGGTTCTGACTTTACTACGAAATTGATTCTTTGCGACGCGCACGAATTCTACTCCTGATTCTTCTTTTTTTTCTCAAGTTCATTAGGCCTAGATCCGTTCCTTATCCTCCCTCCTTCCCGAAAAAGTCCTCTTAATTTAGTGAGGTTTCTCGCTTTTATAGGTTTTGGGTGGTCTTGTACGTTGTGCCACGCGGTGTTCGCCATTCGACACATGTTCTACTCATGGGGGGTGGGCATGGCCGCCACGTGCCCATTCTCTACTATCCGCGGATGATTGTTCATGAGTCAGCTCTTGGATAGTTATCCGCGGACAATATTTGGGACGATGTTATTTCCCTTTTCATTAATTGATTGGTGTTCTTTACTTTACTATTTTTATATCTTTACAGATGTTTTTAATATTGGTTTAGTCAGAACCGAAGATATGTATGGATTTTACTCGTAATGGAACTATAGTATGCATTAATACATTTATGGAAGTGTACGTTCACACTTGTATGTAAAAATCAATCAAGTGTCCAAATTATGGGAAACTGAATCCCTAAAGGTACACACTATCACAGTAATTAAATGCAGATTCATCATTGCATATCTTTATCTGATCTACGCCTGATCTAGTATATATAACCAAAATGGTTTAAATTCCGGGCATCTCCATCTCCATTAAACCCTTCCGTCATTGTCAAATATGAAAATGATAATACATATATTACATACAATGAGTCTACATATAACCAGTTACGGGGTACTAACATAACTGGGTGTACAACTACCAACGGACTCATCATCTAAATTGGTAAATATGTCGATTTGCACCTCGATGAACGCGTACTGTCGCAACCTATCATTTCTTGGGCCCACTACCCTCTCAATCACGAACACCGTAACTTCACGGATACAATGCCGACATACATCACGGTAGAACATGTCCAGCATTTCCGTAATCCTATTTCCCATTTCGGATAGGTAGGCCTCTCAGACGTTGATATACATCATGGCGTCGTGGTGGCATCCAAAATCCGTCGGCACCGATCTCCTTGAGCCACTTTGACATACGACGTGGAAAAGACAACATGGAAATGCCCGCTTGTACTTCCGGTGTTGGCAGTTACAGTCTCTTTCGTCGGGTGGATAACGGTTTTTCGTCCCTCTAATTTGATAGCCGATCCCCTCGGAATGTTCTATCTGACGTTGCTTTGGATATTGCAACGTCGGAACCAACGTTGCATAGGGCCACGCTATGGAAACCCTATACGTAGGGTATGCAGGGGTTGCTAGGGTTAAGCAACGTCGGAGACAACGTTGCATGTGGTATAGCAACGTTGTATCCGACATTGCATAAGATTCTGCAACGTTGAAACCAACGTTGCATATGAACACCCTAGGGCAACCCTATATGCGTAGGGTATGCAAGGGTCGCTAGGGTTAAGCAACGTTATAACTGACGTTTCTTTGGGTAGCAATATTTTATCCGACGTTGAATTTCATTTCGATCTGCATTTCTCGTCGACATCGACTTACTTCATTCGATGTCGAGTTAATTGAACCGATATCTAGTGAATATGAACACATGTCAATGTATCTATTCAAGCGAATTTGAAAATAAATCACATGTCAATGTATCTTCTTATTAGGTTTCATTGAACCGAATATGAAAATTAGTCATTATTCAACGTCTTAGTTCTTCTTATAAGGTTCCATTCAAGCGAATATGAAAATGAGTCGGATTCAACGTCTTAGTTATTCTTATAAGGTTCCTTTCAAGCGAATATGAAAATGAGTCGAATTCAACGTCTTAGTTATTCTTATAAGGTTCCATTCAAGAGAATATGAAAATGATTTATATGTCAATGTTTCGATCTTCATATTTGTACTTTTTCAATTCATATGGTTAAAATCAAGGGAATTAACATAGATTTCACATTGCAGGTGCATTACCGAATATATAACATATAGAATAAATATACTGTTGCCCCAAATCGTACATTGAATACACAAAATCAATTGGATCAGTTGCTCCCAACAGACTCAGCAGGTGTCGCTGGTTGAATCTCTATCAGCGCTTGCTAGAATGCGTAAGTCTCCATAGTTGCTTGAGCGGGCCGCGCTACTAATTCCACTACGTACTGGGCAATGCTGCGAATACGCGAAGGACTCACGTCGCTGTACAGACTTTTGATATTATCCTTTGTCTGCGCCAACACGTGAGTATAGTACGACTCAAGGTCAATGTCGGAATCCATACAACGGAAATAGACCTCCCTTGACCTCTCACACCTGCGACGACACTGCACAGAAAATAAATTGCATGGAAGTAAAAGGCGATACTTCCTGTGCTTGCAGTTGCAATTGTGAGGTTCAACCGACACGATGTGTAGTGTCACTCTAATAGTGTAACGGGTGCCATCCGAGAACTCAACTGTCTTTACGAAACTGTACGGAGTTGAGGTCATGCTGGAGGAGGGCTTTAGACTGTTGGGTGTTTGGGGTGAGAATGTGGAGAGGGGGGGGGGGCGGAGGGGCCTTATATGGTGCCCCCAATTACAACGTCATTTTAGACGTTGTAAGTGTTTCATTCCCACAATACAACGTCTAAACCGACATTGTAATTGGGTTCATTTACCCTATACAACGTTAGATTGGACGTTGTATTGGGGGAATGTACACTTTACAACGTTAGATTTAACATTGTAAATAGGTACATTCCCCAACTACAACGTCCAATTTGACGTTATAGTTGGGGAATGTACCCATTGACAACGTCTAATTCAACGTTGTAAAGGGTATATTCCCTAATTACAACGTCAAATATGACGTTGTGAAGGCTGACCCATAGAACGCGAAAATTGACGTTATGTATGGTCCCCTACGGATGCCCTTATATACCTCCACCAGCAGACCGAATGAATGCATCCCTTCACCTCACAATTCAAGACAAAAGTAATTTCATTCATAAATGGGAAAATGTCATCCTTAGAAAGTGAAGAAGCGATGGAGGTGGCACGAGTTGAAGGTCTCGCACCACGAAGCAATGTCGTCCCGTAGGTATAATCCTATGGCTTTATCCAGTTTCAAGACTATACAAATGCGTTTACCGACGCCCGTATTTGGCAACCCCGTAACGAAATGGTCGACCATTTCAAGCAACTTGGCGTGAAGAACAACATGGTCTTAGTAATTAAGCGATCGTGGTCTACTGCTGCAAACCGACCGGGTGGCGTGTTGTTAGTGTGCGAGCAATATGGGGTGTTTCACAGAACGGGAAAGCAGATTCGCAGCACGCAGAGCAAACTAAGCAACTGCACGTTCTCCTTACTCGGTCATGAGGGGGGACCGGGTATGTGGACAATGACCGTGCAAAATGGAACGCACAACCATCACCTCCCTCAACGATTGAAGGGTCATGCTTACGTGGGAAGGATGACACCAGGGGAGAAGAAAATGTGCAAGTGGATGAAAGACATAGGAACTCCGCCGAAGGCCATCTCGTAAGGGCTACGGCAAGCAGATGCGAATAGCGTCACCTCAGCGCGGTCACTGAAGAACACCCTCAACAAGCTCGCCATTGAAGAGAGAGGAAATCGAACGATGACCCAAGATACCCTCCATCGTCTTCGAGAAAGGGGCTACTACTACGAATTCAGGAGAAGCCCAAGCGATGACAATGTATTGAATGACCTTTTTCTCGCACACCTGGATGGGATTCGACTCTCGAACAAATACCCATACGTCATCACCATGGATAGTACGTACAAGACCAACGTGTAAGTACTATATCCTATGTCTTTGTACATTTCTTCCATATAGAGTGCTATGGTAATATGCGTACGTTGTTGCACTGCATCCACAGGTACAACGTCACGCTGTGCGAGATAGTCGGCTTAACGCCAACGAGAAATAAATTTTGCATCGCATATGCCTTTATGGCTCGCGAGAACGAGGACACGTACACTTGGGTGCTCAAACAACCTATGTGTTATTCTTCAGGGTAAGGTGCCCGTTTCGATCATGAAAGATCGGGAGCTGGGCCTTCTTGCTGCGCTTAAGGTCGTCTTCCCCGATATGCAACATCTACTGTGCTGGTTACATGTAACTCGCAAGTGTGAAGACGCCGCTTTGAAGATTACAAAAAATCTTAAACTTTCAATTCTATTCAAGAATCACGTGTGGGGTTTATTCTCGTCTTCAACGGAGGATTCGTTCGAGAGGTGGCGTAGATGGGTTCACGCCCAATGGCAGCCCATGCCCGGGGTCATGGGGTATCTGGAAACAGTGTGGCTCATCCACCGGACGATCCTTGTCAGATTTCACACCGACCACGTCCTGAACTTTGGAACGAGGACAACCAATAGGTACACATATCATTTCCGTCGTTACGCTTGTCACTCCTTTACTACATTTCGACATTCGTTCACCTCGAGCACATGATGCATTGTGTAAGGTTGAAGGCCAACATAAAGTGTTGAAGGAAGCATTACACCCGTCCACAGGTGATTTCTGTGTCGTGGTGGATGCCATTCACCGAGTGAATGAATGTCAGGTGCATGAGCTCCAGACTGTGTTGGAGATAGATGGTTTCAAGTGGCCAACTAACGCACAAAAAGTCCCCTTATTCGACGAGATTAAGCACGTGGTTTCGAAGAAGTGTTTCGAACATCTCTACGCTCATTAGAGGAAAGTTGTCGATGTAAAAGTACCTTCAGAGTGCGTCGACCAGTATTGGAGAATATGTTATGGGATGCCGTGTGTGCACGACGTTCAGCGTTTTGTTGTTGAAGGAGTTCTAATATCACCTGACGAGATCCACCCATTTTGGAGAGATCTGACGTGGGATGAATCAGACAATGCGGCCTTACCCTATGCCATGTCGGCTTCGTACACTGCATCCAGTGAAGCTTGTGACCCTGATCTGCACCCAACGGAGCGGGGTAGCATACGGTCAAAGGGCAGACCTAGAGGTAGGAGGAACCCGTGCAGAACGAATCCCTTACGATATGAGGAATATCGGGCGAATTTTGAAAGGGAGGAAGCCAAATCAGGTCGCCGCGGTCGGGACCGACAGTCCCGACCTCCGCCTGATGCACAGTATTGGGGTTTTAGCTGGGGCGACAACAATGTGGACCCTTTCATGTTCAGGCACATTGCGACAGCCTTCAACATCGTGGGAGATGGTCACTGCGGATATCGAGCTTTGGCGCAACTAATGTTACGACCAGGGGAGGCACGGTTCGCAGATATGAAAGGGTTATTGCGCAACCATTTGGAGCATAACTATCACCTTTACGCTGGTTGTTACATGGGAGGGTATTCGGTGCGAGAATTTGTCGACCTGTACAGTTATTCCGGCATAGTGGGAGGTGACCAGAGATACTGGATCAAGCTGCCGATCATGGGTCTTGTGTTCGCAACCGTCTACCAGGTCCCCCTTGTCATCTTATCTTGGCACATGCCATTCACATGCCTGCCTATGTACACCGAACAACCAAATGGCGCACCTCACGAGGCCATACTAGGCATGGCCTGCATCGGAAACCAAGATCATTTCGCAACGGTGAGTCTGATATGTGTTACTCTCGCTCCAACCATAAATTAACTATGATAAAGTACCCCACTTAACATTATACTATACTTTTTGCAGATATGGTTACATCCCAATGCTCCTTTACCTCCTCCAACGCATGAATGGACGACATACCATCACCCGAGCGTCAACGGATGGGATACTCCCTTCCAAGACCAATTTGATAGATTTAGAGCATTGCATATTCAGGAAGGTCGTCCCCTACACCATGTTTAGGAGTCATGAAAGTTGGAATTATCCGTGTTGTATTTGTTTGTTTTCTTGCCCATGAAGTTAAGAGTTGACAGTTGAATGTTTGTTGTTATGAAGACGTAGAAACCATAAAAAAAAGCAATCATTAACGCAAAACGAACATTAGTCGGCCCCATATCTAAAATTACAAACGTTTTATAACGTAACATTTCAGCAAGGGTTGTTGCAATAAACGGAACAACTACCGACGGACTCTTCAAGAATGTTTGGGTATATCGAAATCTGCACCTGATGGAACGCATATGTCGTCATCTGATCTTGGGCAGGGCGCAGTACTGTATCAACTGCATATTGTGCTACTCTGCGACAACGCGCCAAAGACACTTCGTCGTACAAAACGATCAGTATATCCTTTATATGCTCAATCATCCTTGTATAGTACGACGCAGGGACGTCACACTCATGACACCCGAACTGCAACTATGTTGACATGTCTAGGATGCGGCAAACCTGCATAGAAAATAGATTGCATCGAAATAAATGCTTATAGTTCATGTGCTTGCAGTTGCAAGCATCCTCATTAGGCGGACGATTGTGTCTCCCCACTTCAACAATGAAGTAGATCTGTCTATTCTTTCAGAAGAGATTACAAGCCTTTATATAGGCTAAGGTGGGAGGTTTTGAGGAGGTGAAACATCCATCCTTAATGACTTTATAACAATATTAACTTTTTTATTAATTTTTTTTAATAATTACAAATTTATTGATAGTAAGTTTGTAATTATTAAAAAAAATTAATAAAAAAGTTAATATTTTATATAGTTTTGAACTCCTAAAAAAGCGTGCATGAATAGTAAAAGTCCATGTATTTTTGGACGGAGGGAGTATTAACTAATAAATTCTTATTAGAATATTATAATGACGTGTTTTGGAGGAACACTCATATAAGTAACTAACAAGTGTTGAATAGAATCATATTGTAACTAACAAATTCTTATGAAAATACTATGAGAGTATTTTTTGAGGAAAACTACTAATATAAATAACCAATAAGAGTTGAATAAAACCTTATACTAACTAATAAATTCTTATTATAATACTCTAAGAGTATGTTTTGAGTAAAACTCATATCAGTAACTAATAAAACTTTATACTAAGTAATAAATTCTTATTAAAATACTCTAAGAATATGTTTTGAGGAAAACTCATATAAGTAGCTAATAAAACCTTATACTAAGTAATAAATTCTTATTAAAATACTATAAGGCTATGTTTTGAGGAAAACTCATATAAATAGCTAATAAAACCTTATACCAAATAATAAATTCTTATTATAATACTATAAGGTTATGTTTTGAGGAAAACTCATATAAGTAGCTAATAAAACCATACACTAATTAATAAATTCTTATACTAAGTAATAAATTCTTATTAGAATACTCTAAGAGTACGTTTTGAGTAAAACTCATATAAGTAACTAATAAAACCTTATACTAAGTAATAAATTCTTATTAGAATACTCTAAGAGTTTGTTTTGAGGAAAACTCATATGAGTAGCTAATAAAAGCTTATAGTAAGTAATAAATTCTTATTATAATACTATAAAGTTATGTTTTGAGAAAAACTCATATAATTAGCTAATAAAACCTTATACTAGTTAATAAATTCTTATTATAACACTATAAAGTTATGTTTTGTGGAAAACTCATATAATTGGCTAATAAGACCTTATACTAAGTAATAAATTCTTATTATAACACTATAAGGTTATGTTTTGAGGAAAACTCATATAAGTAGCTAATAAAACCTTATACTAAACAATAAATTCTTATTATAATACTATAAGGTTATGTTTTGAGGAAAACTCATATAATTAGCTAATAAAACCTTATACTAAGTAATAAATTCTTATTATATAATACTATAAGGTTATGTTTTGTGGAAAACTCATATAATTAGCTAATAAAACCTTATACTAAGTAATAAATTCTTATTATAATACTATAAGGTTATGTTTTGATTAAAACTCATATAAGTAGCTAATAAAACCTTATACTAAGTAATGAATTCTTATTATATAATACTATAAGGTTATGTTTTGTGGAAAACTCATATTTTTTTTATGAGGTACAACTAGAAATTTAAATTTAATTAGCTAATAAAACCTTATACTAAGTACTAAATTCTTATTATAATACTATAAGGTTATGTTTTAAGGAAAACTCATATAAGTAGCTAATAAAACCTTATACTAAGTAATAAATTCTTATTAATTATAATACTATAAGGTTATGTTTTAAGGAAAACTCATATAATTAGCTAATAAAACCTTATACTAAGTATAAAATTTTTATTATATAATACTATAAAGTTATGTTTCGTGGAAAACTCATATAATTAGCTAATAAAATCTTATACTAAGTAATAAATTCTTATTATAATACTATAAGGTTATGTTTTGAGTAAAACTCATATAAATACCTAATAAAACCTTATACAAACTAATAAATTCTTTTTATTATACTCTAAGAGTATGTTTTGAGGAAAATTCATATAAATAGCTAATAAAACCTTATACTAAGTAATAAATTCTTATTATAATACTATAAGGTTATTTTTGAGGAAACCTCATATAAGTAGCTAATAATACCTTATCCTAAGTAATAAATTCTTATTATATAATACTATAAGGTTATATTTTGTGGAAAACTCATATAATTAGCTAATAAAATCTTATACTAAGTAATAAATTCATATTATATAATACTATAAGGTTATGTTTTGTGGAAAACTCGTATAATTAGCTAATAAAACCTTATACTAAGTAATAAATTCTTATTATCATACTATAAGGTCATGTTTTGAGGAAACCTCATATAAGTAGCTAATAAAACCTTCTACTAAGTAATAAATTCTTATTATATAATACTATAAGGTTATGTTTTGTGGAAAACTTATATAATTAGTTAATAAAACCTTACACTAAGTAATAAATTATTATTATAATACTATAAAGTTATGTTTTGAGGAAAACTCGTATAAGTAGCTAATAAAACCTTATACTAAGTAATAATTTCTTATTATAATACTGTAAGGTTATGTTTTGGGGAAAACTAATATAAGTAACTAATAAAACCTTATATTAACTAATAAATTCTTATTAGAATACTCTAAGAGTATGTTTTGAGTAAAACTCACAAAAATAACTAATAAAACCTAATATTAACTAATAAATTCTTATTAGAATACTCTAATCGTATGTTTTAAGTAAAACTCATATAAGTAATTAATAAAACCTTATATTAATTAATAGATTCTTATTAGAATACTCGAAGAGTAAGTTTTGAGTAAAACTCATATAAGTAACTAATAAGTGTTGAATAAAGCCTTATGTTAAGTAACTAATAAGTTTTCTCAAAACATACTCTTATAAAACTCATATAAGCAACTATAAGGTTATGTTTTGAGGAAAACTTATATAAGTAACTAATAAATGTTGAATAAAACTTTATAATAACTAATAAATTCCTCACTACTAGAAAACTTCAATTATACATCTGTTGTCAACAGATGTCTTTCAAAAAAATTTCCGATCTCTTTGTGCGTGTAGTAAAAGATCAAACTTTTCCACGTCGGTTTTAAGCAGATGTCTTTTCTTCATTAGAACCCCTCATTTTTTGTTATGACATATTCACTTGTTGATGAGTATTCATAATTTGTCATTTGAAAACATGTGAAGATGTCCTTCTAAAGCAAAAAGGTGACATTTACATCTTTATTTATAAAAATAAGTGATGTCTTAATACAAAATAGACAACAGTTTTTGATTGTGTGATCATGTTTATAATCATGTTCGATATATAATTTATGATTTTATATTGTTCTAATTTAACCGACCACATGAAATATAGGCATAACTCATCTATTTCCATATTATCGACATCACATTTTTTGTTATAACTGATGTGTATAACTGTACTGACATCTGTTTCAATAGACGGATTTGATGTTAGTGGTATGAATGCACTACTGTTTTCATATTTAATCCGATGTTTTATTTTGGGTTAGGCAACACGCTTTTGTGGATAGAACATCGCATTTTGTATGGTCTTCAAAATGGTAGGTCGCTTAATAAAAACATATACATATATACTACCATCATATTGTCACATTTACAAAATACGCCGTCGCTATTCATAGCCATAAAATTGGCTAGCCATAACATCTCAAAACAAATAAAGCACACCGACAAATATATCTTAGGACAAACTAACACCAAACTGCCTGGAAAGATAAAAAGAAAAGCTAGGACTAAAAACTGCAGAAGAACGCATCAGCATGACTTTCATCCTTGACCTCATACAATCTGAAATGATCACAAACAGAAAATTACATGGGGTAAAAATAGTGGACTTTGAGGGTTTATGCTAGGAAAATAATATGTACTTCCAAAAACTTGATTGCAGAATTCAGAATGGTCTACGGACAATGTTATTTCACCTAACATAGCTTCAATCTTGTATTTTATGCATTAGAACATTTCCAAAATTTCAGCACAAGTCGATGCAAGATTACTGCCTAGTCTTTGAGTTTGAAGCATAATAGAGGCACAAGAACTCACCTTGGTCCACGTTTCTTTCTAGCTCTACCTTCCTCATCAGATGCATCATCTTTGGAAGGAGACGAGGCATCAGAATCATCAATGTCCTCGTCAACAGGCTCAAAGTGCTCCGTTTGTCGAGGTAGCCTGGTTCTTCTTTCCGGGATGCGTAGCCAAGTATTCCTCTGATTGTTCATCAATTAAAAAGTCTTGGATCCCATGAAAAGGAAAAATCACATAAACACAATAATATACAAAAACAGTTCATTAAATAAGCAAATCCTAAAAGCAACTACCAAATAGGAAATTAATGTGATAAGTTTGGCACATCAATCCAACTGTACGATGGACAACTCAGAGCACCTACCTTGCGCTCGAATAGTTCAGCGAACCATTACACTGGTGACATGACATATAACACTGGCCCATGGACTGATATGAATGGACTTAAAAAGAATCTAAAAGGCTTAATTTCAAGTTCTGTGCAATGCAATACAATCAGCCTTGGCCTATTAAGTCGGAAAGAACTTTTGTCATTTATTCTCAAATTAACTCTGTAATACAACAGCTTATAGTTTACAACACAAAACCTGTGTGACAGACTAAATGCAATTCCCAAAACAAGCATGTCAAGAATTAGAGATATGACAAGTGAAAGCTTTTTCAAGAATCTTTAACCCCAGAGGCATAAAACAACAAAATAAGTGCAAACTAGTCTATCTCCCTTTTCATATGACTAATGGTTCCACTTTCTAGATAAAGTAAGTATCAAAAGGGCCACAAAGACTAGTAAAACTCTAAACAGGGTAATACTAGAATAGGGTTGAATGTTCACACTATTTCGAGTTGTGCAACTCTGATTGCCATAAAGCAGCTTCTGAGGGCATAGTCATTCAGACAAAAGAATTACCTTATCATGTATTAAACTCAATTGTCCAAGTCTGACAAGAACATCATCCACTCTTAGTCCTTCCTTTGGAACACCGTCTACAGCCAAAAAAGTAGGGAAAGGCTAACATATAAGTGCAAACCATCCAAGGGAAACATTAAGGAGAGATTCCCACTTTGAAAGCAGGTTAGAAGAACAAAGAGAGAAAAATAAAAGAGAGTAAGAATTACCTGAAAAAGTTGGTGTGTCATTTACATCTTCATATATGTGAGATAAGAATAGGTTCGCATATCTGAAACCCAATGATAGATAAAGAATATAAAATTACAGAGAAACACAAGTATATATGATCAATATGTTTCTATTACACAAGATCAGAGCATTGTGGGTGAACAAAATTAAATAAATACAGAATAATTAGTCAATATATCTAGTATAGCACCAACATATGAAATCAAAATTACTGAAGCGATACAAAGATTAACATTAGTATTATTTACATATTAAGGTTGCTCAACAATAAAGTAAACCCTTCTAATAAACTGTTCTAAGGTTGCTCAACAATGGAAAGATTAACAGAAGCTACTCTAAGATCCAAAGGCTAGCAACAACTGTTAAACCCAGACAAAAAGCTAATTCTCAAGAACCAAAGTTAGCAAACCCTGTTAGTCTTCCCCTTCCACCTTGGCAAAAACTCTACCCAATCAAAATCACCTACCCTAAATCTATACAAGAAAGTTAAGCTTCAGACATAGCAGGTCAGGAAATAGAAAAAGAAAAAAACCTCCATCATTTAAGGTTAGTGCTTGGTTGATAAACGATGCAACAAAAGTTTGATAGAAAGAATAAAAGGGAACATCTCAAGTTATGCACCTCATAACGATTTGAACAAATCCAGCTCTCTAACTTTGATTAAAACCTAGTACTCTAAGTGACCTTCCTTCACCTTCCATCAAAGGCGGTCGCTCCATGCCACCAACTATGTCAAGGAAATAGATAAGAGATCAGTAGAAGAATTTTCACATCATTCACATGGTTAATTAAGAGAGACACATCACCTTGGCTTCTCTTTCTGTAAGGCTTTCTACCAGGTGCACCCACTGAATTTGTTTCACCATCTGGCAGGTCAGCTTCATAATTGTCATCTTCACCATCAGAACTAACATCTTCTAAGCCAGCTAAGTCATCATCTTCAACAGATACCATCTATGAGTGCCACAAAGCACAAGTTAGCATTCAGATACTTGCCAGGGAAAAAGATACCAGAGAAAGATTTCATTTGTTGTTTCCTCAATAAGTTTTGGACAAGAGAATTGGCTAAATAAAGACTACAAACCTCATTCAATTTCATGTAAGCGGTAAGGTAAGAAAGCAAAATAAAAGCAACTAACAATTCTGTTTGCTTAAGCAGACAAACTATTTATAGAAAAGAAACGAGATGAAAAAAACCTATAGATAAATAATACACAAAACAATAGGTTTTCTGCCATATTGATAATCAAATTCTTTCAATAAAAACAACAACCATAAAAGCATTCATGTTCACTTGGTGTTAGCTAAGCGCCTCTCCATGCTAGTCCAATTTCTTTTTCTCTATCTAGAATATCAACTAGCTAATATATGACCAATTTTTAAGTGTGGCAACCCCATATCATTCTGCAGCAAGAGAAACGATGTTGCCTTCTATTTACACTGTAATCTTTTTCTTTTGTAGTTTTTCTTCTGGGTATATTTTTCTGTTTTATCTACTTTCTATATCCTACATCCCATAGCAAAAGTCTTTAACTTTATTTAAAAAAAAAACTCTCAAATATGTTCAAAAGAGCTTCCGTTAAGATTATTAGCTGTAGTTTTATTCTCAATAGCATTCAAGCAAGCATATACCTGATTGATATTCTGAGTCTTGAGCTTTCCCACGACTAAATGTTCCAAAATCATCTTCTTCTTAGTGAGCTCCATCATTCTTTCTTCAACAGTTGCCCTAGCTATGAGCCTATAAAACATGACCTTTAACAAGCCAAAAAAAAAAGAAACAAGTGAGCTTCTAGCCAAGTAAATCCCACTTTTACAAATACATTATTTTTCGTCTCACACGGAGAAACGAGCATCACACTTGATATTTAGAGAATTACATGAACAAATTTAGGAGCATCTGAATGCAAGAACCACATAAACACAAATGGTCTAGCCAGAATCTCAGCTACATTTCATTTCGGCAACGTACAGCGCTGAAAACGCTATCGAAGATACAACGCATCAAAGACTCTAATTTATTGCCTTGAATCCAACACACCATCCATCCAAATCATATAAAGTTTAAAGCATTTTGAAGCAAACTTCAAAAGTGAGTTGATCAAGGGGCTCAGAGTGTAAGTATATAATAGCATCAACAAGCTGTAAGCTTTCATAGTTTGATGGTATAAAATAATTCATCATTGCCACGAAATCAATCAATTAAAGAAAAATCAGAAGATGCAATTAAATAGTTAAGTTTGACGGATCAGAACATAGGCTTGAATACTCAAGAGAGTATTTAAATCGCTCAGTTTAATCAGATTCGATCATCTGGGGAAAAAGTCCTCACTTCCATGTGAAATTAAAATAATTTCTGAAAACCTGCCTACTCGAAATTTATATATATAAACTAACCTAAACTCAATAAAAGGCCAATGAAAAGGATCAGTTTATTGGCTTGGATCTCTCTTGAAGAGAGAACAAATCTCGCACAATTTATTCAGCTTCGATCATTAGGGGAAAAAATCATCACATCCAATTTTGGCTCCATACAATTCTAAATCTAATTTTGGGGAAAAGATAAAAATTTGCTAAAATAAAGATGGATCAGCACATTGGCTTGGATACTCTTTCAAGAGTAAAATCGCTCAGTATAATCAACTTCAATCATCTAGGGAAATAGTCATCACTTCCATCTATGAACTTAGCAAAATCATATCAATTTAGAAAAGTCTAAATATATGAAATTAGGGATTAAAGATCTGATATTGGAGAATCTGAATGCAAAACCATGTGGATGATCTGATAGTATTGCCAGAATCTCTAGCTCCAACTATGTCGGCAACGAACAACACCGAGCGCACTACAGATTTTAATGAATCAGAGACTCTAATTTGTTGCCTTTCTAATCGCCCTAAATCCAGAATATTTAACCTAAACAAGCTAAACAAAAATTCCTAAGCAGCTATCACATATCGAATAATCAACACATGTGCCATCTCCTAATGAGCTGAAACTCCAACGAATAACCATAAAAGAGCACAGAACAGGGTAGAGATGGAACTGCTTATCTAAGTCCATTAGCATTCAAAGCAAGACACGGCCTTGAAAAAGGATTCCCAGCTTTGCCAAGATGGAATGAAAAAAAGAAAAGGTTGAAGATGATGAACCAGTTGTAGAACAAGAAGTGGGAGCGGATGGAAATCCCATAAGCTCCACAAGCTTAGGGGTAGGAGCTGCCACCAAGAGCGACATTGCATGTTATCTCTCGCCATCTTTTCTCTTCCTCCTTCGCTCTCGAAAACCCTAACAAAAAAAAAACCAAATTAAAATTGAAGGAAGATGACGGAGGAAGGAGTTGAAACTTCCAGATCTAAAGTAAAACAACTTAGATCTAGTGAAGAACCACTAAATCCATGCGACTCTAATCCGAAATAGGGCAGATAGATCTATATAGAAGTTGAGAGGACAAAGAGAGCGGCCAGATCTACAAAGGGCGAGAAAGGGCTTACTTGTTAGGGTTCTGGAAGAGAGGGCCACCATCCTTGAAGTGTAGTTGCTTGTCAGAGTGAGAGAGGGGAGGAGACAAGCAAATGAGACCAGCAGTTCGAGATCTGAAAGAGATAAACCTGGGAGAGAGAGATCTAGAAATAGGAACGCCGGTCGGTGATGGCCGGAGAAGTGAGGCAGTACCGAACGCCGGTCGCCGGAGCTGGCAAGGGGATGCTTGGATCTGTCGAGAGAGGAAGAAATTCAGTTTGGGGGTTTGGTTCGTTCTGGAGAGATGAAGCTCGAGGGAGTTTAGAGCAGATTGAATGTGAGGGGAGAGAGAAGAAGATAGAATTATTTTGTGTTATAAATTTTAGGAAAGTACTGAGTAAGAAAAAAGGTTGTAACACAAAATAATTTTAAGTGTTAAAAGTTATTGGAAAACATAAAGTCAAATTTTTGTCTAGTGTTAACATTACCTCCAAAATTTGAATATCTGGGCTTTGAATTTTTTTCCAAGTGTTTGGATCCTGCTTTTTTTCCCTTATAGCGCGCGTTTTGTTTTTTTTAGAATTAATAGTTTCACATCTGTTCAAATATTTGACCATCGTCTATACTGATTTAGACATCATAAAAAAAATAACCGATGTAATAGATAAATTTAACATCTGTTGATTTCTTGACAGACTTAAATGATATGATGTCTAATTGCAGTATTCTAGTAGTGCATATTAGAATATTATAAGAGTATGTTTTGAGAAAACTTATATAAGTAACTAATAAATGTTGAATAAAACTTTATAATAACTAATAAATTCCTTTTAGAATATTATAAGAGTATGTTTTGAGAAAACTTATATAAGTAACTAATAAATGTTTAATAAAATGTTATATTGACTAATAACTGCTTGTATGAATATTGTGCAATTGAGAACTTTTTTATATGAATTGCTTTATACTAAACCCATAAATATCAATATTGATATTTAAAAAATTCGTATAAAATTCGGGTACCGAACTAATTTAATGATGTTGGTAAAATCTTATAAAAAATGTATAAATATCTAGTTAAATTTGCATAAAAACTTATCTAAAGTATATATTTAATGATAAATAGTTGTATTGATGGCTTAATTTTCTAGATGTAAATTTGAGGGGAAAAAAGGAATTCCCACAGGCCACAGCCCACTGTCGAAATTTATTTTAACGCTGAAATAATTTTTGAGCGGTAAAATTCCGGGCTTTGAAATTTGATAGAGCGATGTACCCTAATTCATTATTGGGCACCACCTCTTTTCATTCATCACCTCTCGCACCGCTCCTTCATTCCAGATCTCTCTATTGGGTCTCTCTGGCGCCTCTCCTTCATTTCATTCCAGATCTTGAATCCTCTTGTCTTCCTTCATTTCGCTCTCTCTCTCTCTCTCTCTCTCTCTCTCTCTCTCTCTCTCTCTCTCTCTCTCTCTCTCTCTCTCTCTCTCCTCTCTCATCCACCCTTGTCTTATCCTCTCCGCCCTCCTGTCTTCCGCCCATACAGAACGACGCCGACAGACCAAAGACGCCGACGGAGAATCCAATCTGGGAGAGCCCGGAGGGAGCGCCGCCTTCAAATGATGAAGAAAATGGCGGAGAAACGCAGCCGCTGGGAGTGCCGCCTCATTCCCAGTTTTTCGTCGCTTGTTCTCTGAAATTGCGAAAGTCGACACTCAGAATGGTGCTCACAACGACTCTGATAACTGCAGAAGGCACCGACTTATCCTTCTCCTCGTTCAAGCCACAATTTCTCATCTAAATAAGCATCCTCCATAGGTACAAATCTCTTTACCATTTCTCTTCTCCCGGGCCTCTTGAATTCCCTGTGACCCTGCTTCCTGACCCTCTCCTTTGATTCTTTGGCTATGCAGTTGCAGGGTTGTGGGTGTGATTTAGGGTTTGATTTTTTTTTGGATTTGCGGATGTGGTGAAGAAACAAAGGTTATTGAGATGGATATGAACAGGGACAATCTACCAATGAATTTGATTCAGTGCCCCTGGCAATGGTGGGAAATTTGTGTTTTTTTCCCTCCTCCTTTTCTTTTAACAACAATAGCCAACGCGTCCGACTTGTGCTGATACATCAATTTCTAAATTCTAATTCTTCTCATGTTCTTCGTTGTTCTTCCATATTGCAGATTAGTGGATGATTAGTGTTCGATTTTGTGTAATTATCGTTTGGGCATCTTTGGTCTGATTTTTTGTTTGATGTTGCTGATTGTATGAACACTGACGAGGTAGCTTATCTCATTTGCTCAATTACAATCGATCTAATTTTATAGTTCATTGCAAGTATGAAGCTTGTGAAATCCAAACCCCAAACTTTTCTGATGGCGGGGTTGACCCTTCTCTTCTAGACGGCTAATTCCCTATAACCCAATGACAGACCTAAATGGCATATCACTTGTTCTTGTTTCAGGTTTAATGGATTTGTCTCAGAGCAAGTTTGGGTACTCATTGACTCATTCACATGGAATGGAAGTAGAGATGCCCTGACAATGTCATCCAAGAACTTACACTCCCTTGGCTAGATCTTGTTTCTTTTGTATCTATAATATGTTCTTAATTTTTGCACTTCATTATGTATCTTTGGATTTGTTATTGCTTTGGATGTATGTATCAATGTTTTGCTACAAAATCACCAAACAAATGAAAATCAGCACTAGCCACGACTTTAGCCTCAAAAATAGCAATGATATGAATATTGGCGTTACCAACAACCTTGGCAACAACCCTACCAATGAAACGAGTAACAATGTTAGCAACAACTATAGCAACGGATCAGCAACGAACTCGACTAGGCTCATGACTCGTTTGTAGACATGAACTTAGCAACGAACTTAGGAACGACTTTAATTTCGACGCTGTTTTCAAATCGGGTTTGTAGCCACAACCACGGCACATGTCTTCTACTATAAGCCACGGACGTAGCCACAAACATAAAATTTTTGTTGCTAAAATCCGTGGCTGACAGTCCGTGGCTATTAGCTATGAGGCATATAGCAAAGAGATGGCCCGCCCGTGGCTGATTCCGTGGCTAAACCGGTTAGCAACGGACATTCGTGGCTAAATCCATTGCTATTTTCTTTAGCTATTTCCTGCGTTTTTAGTATTGCATTTCTTCTCGGTCACAGGGAACGGCCTTAGGGATTTTTTCTGGTGGGTTGAAGACGCCTCGCTCACACAGATACTAGTAAGCCCCTTTCATACTCACATCCGATTTACAATGGTCCCAACTCACTAAATAGATCTTGAGATCTGCAGCGTCTGCCATCCAACTTCGAGGAAGAATACGGGCTGGCGCGCAACGAAAGAATAACGCTGACTAATGGGCTCGGGAGGAGAGGCACCAACATCCGGGTAGAGCGCAACAGCTCCGGGGCACTCTGGCTCGCACAAGGATGGTGTACAATCGCGAGATCGCGTGGCGTGCGGGTAGGCGCGTGTTTTGTTTTTAGCTACTTAGGCAATGTTCGATTCCGGGTCGTCGTAGTGCCGCCGGAGAATGTTTCACCATCAGGGGAAAAGAACAACGATGATTCCTTCTGAGGTGGGACACGGCGGTGACCCGGAAAAACCTGTTAACTAAGTTATTTGATGTAATCTTCTATCAGTAATATGAGAATTGAGGCAATCTAAACGTTTTCAAGAAAAGGGGAGACCAGCCACCCCAAATAACTTTTCTTTGGTTGAATATTTTCACAAGTAATGTGTTTTTCCCTGAAATAACCACAAATCATATTTGAAAAACCCTCCGCGAGGGGCAAAACACCCTAACGAAATAAAAGGCGTAGACATCACGCCAAGTTTTCACCAACATACTACCCATAAAAAACAAAGATATTAGAACTTCAAAGTTGATCCAAGAATGAGAAGTGTTGTTGTTACCAACGTCCGATTTAACGTTATTATGAGAGTTTTTTCATATTACAACGTCGAATTTAACGTTTCTATGTGGCCCAACGAGGCCCACTTTACAACGTTGGATTTGACGTTGTCAAGTGTCTGACCCGCCCAACCGTCCTCAAATTCACAACGTTGTATATGAAAAATGACAACGTCGAATTGAACGTTCCTAAAACGTTTAATCCAACGTTGCTAAAACGTTACATTCGACGTTGCATTAACAACGCTAAACGTGGATTTGCGGTGTATATAGGGAGACCCGAATATTATTAGTGTGTGTTTTAAGAAAAAAATCATATAAGTAACTACTAATTAGAAAAAATAAGATAGAGAGAGAACGAGAGAAATTGACCACATAAATCGAACCATAATGACACCTTAAAATTAGGATATTTTTCCGAGCAAAAAAATAGTTATGATATTATGTAAAATAGGACAAATTACGGGTGTTAGTTGCAATTACCCTTACATATTGGGATATCAGGGGAATATATAGTGGGCAATTACTACCCACTCATTAATCTCCCTCGTTAATTGTCTGCGGTCCCACATAATTACTTTTTATTTTTTTTTATTTTAAAAAAAGGGAGGGTAAGTATACCAGGATGGTAAATGAAGTTTTATCAATGAGATGCAGGTTCACTTTGGTTTTTCTATTCAAATTCTTTTGTGATAAAGATTCAAAAGCGTTTGGCCTTTACTGTAGGGGACGGGACGCTGGATGACCTCAATCCCGTCCCATACCCACCCCAAATATGTCACCAAAACATTTTTAATAAAAAAATGTTACTGATATACAATCGACTAGATTAAACCATGTAGCAAAGTGGTATCATAGTAAGCAAAAAAATGTTATCAATAAAAATGTCATCAACAAACGATGTCATCACAAATGATTAAGATCAATAAAGTTTAATCACAAATGTCATCAATGATTCAATGAATAAAAAATGTACTCCCTCCGTTCAGCGAAACATGTCGTTTACTATTCACGCACGCTTCTTTAGAATGATAAAAAATATTCATTTCTTTTATAAATTTTTTTAACAAGTTTGTAGTTATTAATAATAACTACAAAATTGTTAAAAAATTATTTAAAAAACTAGATATTTTATATAGTTTTTATCTCTTAAAAAAACGTGCGTTGATAGTAAAATGACATGTTTTGCCGAAAGGAGGAAATAATAAACATATCAGGACAATTGATTGCATAAATGAAGTGTAATCACAAATATGTCATTACTGAATAAAAGTAGAATCGATGAAAATATATCGATATATAATTGATTAAATTAAAAAAAAGTGGCATCAAACGATTTGATTAAAAAAATAAAATCAAATAATTTTACCTAATTTTTAATACCCTATTTGGGTCTATCTAACCAACTTTTTTTTTTTTTGAGAGAGTCTAATTATCTAATTAGATTTTCCTATAGGTTTAGTTAGCTAAATCACCCTTCTTTATATGTTGAAATAAATTTGTTTAAACAATATATAGGAAAGCAACCGTATAACATCTGTATATTATGTAGTATAAAACTTCGCTCCCTCTGCCTAAATTTGTGGCTCGGTAATCGAGCTTCGATTATTGGTCACACCTACTAAATATACGAAGCATTGGATAATATTATGGCCGATCTGGCCGGGTGTTATGATCTAATGAGGTAGCTGAATAGGGATGACAATGGGTCTGGTGATAAGTGGATGATCTACTTTTGTCATCCGATCTACCATCCAAAATCTTTCACCATACCCGACCCATCACCCACCAAATATTTCACCCGTCCCGTCCACGTGGGTGATCGGGTGGATCGGGTAATAATTCGGGTGAAATACAAAATTTCAAATTCATCATGAAAAATTATTGAAAAATATACGTCGAACACATCGACGAATAAACAAGTACCAAATATAGTCAAATTCGGTCAAATACATATAAACATCTACAACTTTTAACACTTCAAACTAGAGAAAACATTACAACAATTATGAATAAAAAGAAGAGAAAACATAATCTTCAACAACTAAAGCCTGCAAGCTCGAAATCATTTATAGGTATCTTGAATTATGATTTATGGGTTCATATAAAATATAATTATATAATATAAGTCGGGTGACGGGTCGGGTGACGGATCGGGTGATGGGTCGGGTGACGGGTGGGGAATGTCTTCACCCGAATCTGACCCGACCCATCACCCGTTCACCCATCACCCATTTAATATCTGTTTTATTTCGGATTTTCACCCACTTTTTCGGGTCGGGTGAGATGGATATCCATCGAGTGCGGGTGAAACTGCCATCCCTATAGCTGCACACGATAAGCGGCCGTCCATATTAGGATCGGACAGCGGTGATGCAGTCCGACGGGTGACGACCCTTTAATTAGGGTATATGATTGAGTGGACGAACTTACACGCATGCCATCGATCCACGTACGAAAGCGATCATAGATTCATGTACAGATGTAACAGATGTACTCGATCGATCGATCTTATTATACTCCGTATTCAAAACCAAACCCCATGATGTCATCGATCTGCTGAGCGGTTAAGGTGTGAACTTTCAAGTTTCAAGTACCCAATTTTGCGTGTCAAATTCAGTTCCCCTTGTTCCGTTTTTTCTTTTGGTAATTAATTTCAAGGAAGGAAAAATAAAGTGTGTTTGCACCAAAAAACCATGCAACAGCTACAAACCGCGATCACAATGCATCATACTCCGATCCCAATTGTCTTACGATTTGAATCGTAATTAAAATTGGCATCTTCAACTATTTCCTTTAATAATCCTCGTTAGTGAAATGTGTAATACATGACCGAACTTAAAAGTTTTGTAGGGCCCAAAGATATTTTTTTTTAAGGATTTGAAACCTAGTCAATCTAGGAGAGCCCTTCCATAGACATTTTTCATTTATACTAAAAAAAACACAAATTTCATATATAGGAGGGACTTGATGTCAAAACTCCATACAAAAAATAAATTATAGCGAAATAGTACGTAGTCTACATTCTTTCAATGGTTTCCATCCACTTTATTCTGAATTAGGATTTTGGAGATATTGTTCCAATGTTTGAATTAGGATTTAGAAAATATCATTCTTTTCAATTAAAATATAAGATATTAAGTGATCGAGATATTAAAAATTTGAAAGATGAAAATCAAAATCAGGTAACCTGAAATTGGAAAGGAAATATAAATATTCTCAAAAAATAAAATATAAGAAAGGAAATCTAATTAATTAATACTCCTATTTAGTGTAATATATACATATATTATTAAAAAACAATTATGGGGTGACCACGGACTCCACCCGCCTCCAATACCTTTCACCACTATGTGTAATAGCCCAACTCTTAAATGGAGCGACTACGTCATATTGCATTTGAGGCAACATGCACAAAAGGCTCCGTCGCTTAAAAAGACTTAAGGCGGCGAATTAACTCCTTGTCGTCGCCAAAATTTCAATGTTTGTCGCTTCAGTTAACTTTGGGCGATGAACTATAGTAAAGTCGTCGCCTAACACTAGGTCAAAATTTTGACCATATTCAAGCGACGAACATGTTAAGAATGCTGGTCACCCAAATGGAAGGCACAATTTTATGTGTCAGAACGAACTTCAAGGCGATGGAGAAAGTGACTTATTACACCGCCTAGGAGAGCGCTTATTAACGGAGGGAAAGTCGTTGATTTCCCTTATCAAAATAATTCTCAAACAAACAAACTAGTATAGGATGCAAGTAAAGGGTCGATCCCACAGAGAAACAAGTATTTCCAAGAATTTTATATTTATTGATTGAAAGGCAAAATATGGGAATATAGTAAGTAAAAGACTAAACTAAACTAAAGAAAAGGATAGTTAAAAGAGATGTTTCCATCCACAAATTCTCGACATTGGTTGACATCGTTGGTCGTTGAATCCAATTGAAGGGTTCTCTACAAATTCCTCCCATCTTAGTTTGAATAGATTAAAGCACAACGAGCACAATTAATCCCTTACACCTTTATGTAACCCTTGCACGGACAAAGATTTAACATAGATATAACACAAGTTCCTAAAAATCTAGGCATATGAATAACACCAGGTATGCAAGATAACCGATGTTTAAGACATATGTCGAAATCCCTACTTAGTCATGATCAAACGATGGTTCTCACAATCCTAAGCATGCCACTGCGGAATTCATTCAATGAAGAAAGAACAAAAACCTAGCAAGATACTATTATGGTGATCAATCACAATAATATCAACAATAATCGCAAGGGAAATCGAAAGACATTTGTTGTGAGCCTAAATTCGACATGTTTTACATTAACTTTTTTTATCGATTTCTGATGTCTCTAAAGTAGCCATGTCTTTATGCATATTTTGGTTCCATATTCTTTACATTTTGCATATTTCGGATTGGGAATATGTCGAATTTATGTAGTTTATGTTAATTTGTCAGAAATGGAGATCTACATAAGTTTCTATTTAATATCGCAGAATATGGAACCATTTCGGGAGAAAATCAAGAAGCAAGAACCGGAGCTCAAAGTTACTCGACATCGACAAACCATAGTCAATCTCGACAAGCCATGTCTAGGCACACCAGGATCGAGGAGGACCATGTCGAGAAGCTGAAGACGAAGAACCCGACTCCACACCCTCCTCGAGATCGAGTACCACAACTCGAGATCGACAAAGCCTCGGAGAACAACCCGGAGTCGAGGAAAGCATGCCCGAGGAGACCGAGGAAGAGAGTACCCGACCTGGCGCCCAGACACATTACTCGATGTCGAGGACCGTACTCGATGTCGACAAAGGCCAAGAGCACCATGTTCGAGCCCTATCGAGGACCAGCAACCCAAGACGCCGAGCCAGCCAAGTTGATGACACTTCTACTCGAGATCGAGTAGGTTTACTCGAGATCGAGGAAGCCTCCAGAAGCCGCATAACGCGTTTTGATCTATCCTACTCGGATTGGGATTCCTTGGGGCCGAAGATTGCCGAGTTCTATCCGATTCTATCAAGTTACATCATGAAGGAGAAGATTTATTCACTTAAAGACTTTAGATATAATTCCCTTATTTAGATTTAATTATGTTGTTGCTTTTATTTATCATTAAGCCTTTTAGATATAGTTTTTAGATATAGATAGATGTTTCTATCCATTAATAGGAAGGTTTAGAAGCATATAAATAAAGCCCATGGGGCTGATTTTTATTCATTGAATTTTCAGTAGGGAGAAGTAGTAGGAGAGAGAGAAAGTGAGGCCAAGTGGAGCAAAGGAGCGAGAGCAAGTTGGCTTTGTTCGGTTGTACTTTCTAAAGTTTGGTTTAATGCAAGTTATTTTCTTTCAATCAAAGTCTGAGGTTGTAATGAAGCGCGAGTAGTCCACCCACTTCTAGGGTTGGGGCGAGCCCGACGATAGTCATGCGTGCCTGAGGTAAAGATCTGGCTTTTATCATGTTTTGAGCATCTGCTACTTGTTATGTGTTTATTACCCATCTAATGGAGGTCCATGCTAACAACTTGGATTATAAACATAAAATTGGTAGAGACAATTAGGGTTTCTTGAAAGAGTTGTCTAATTGTTGGAAAAGGCGAAAGCTTAGTCCTTTGATGCAATTCACATGATTATCTGTTTATTTATGCCTTATGCATGCTTGGTTATCGTTGTTGCAAACCCCAATCTTGGAAGCTCTTTTCATACAGTTTAGTTCGAATCCCCAAAGCCTTTGCATTTACTTTATTTTGTTTTTATTCTCTGTCTTCCTCGAGATCGAATAGCACAACTCGATCTCGACTACTGATCTTCGACCAAAGTCGTTGTAGCTTCTGTGTGCAGGTACTCGACCAAGACAAGCCGACGTCGACAAGGATCTACTCGATCTCGAGTAGAGCTTTGTCAAGATCGAGTAGCCTTTGCCGAGAGCTGATGCGTTGTGTTCGACTGTCCGATCTTTTGTCGAGTTGCCGTACTCGAGATCTAGGACCCCTGTTGTCGATATCTGTCCGTGAGATTTCTCCGCTGCCTAGGATCCGCTGACACGCTTCCTCGTGGATCGATCCTGACCTCCCGCTGCTGCATCAGGAGGAGGTCTTGTAATTATTTGCGTGGGCAGAATCTGGTTTGATTTATTTTGTTATATTTCATACTCGATTTCCTCCTATCAACAAATTGGCGCCGTTGCCGGGGAAGCTATCATTCGCGCCTTAGGTAGTTAGTTCTCACTTCTGCTTTGAGTTACTTTACAGGTGTATGCACCGTTCTGGTCAACCACTTGAGTTTGACGGCTTAGACAACCCAGAACGTCTTATACAAGCCCACGCTAGACTGAAAAAAGCCATGGCTGCCGCAGAAACCCAGGAACAGCTTATACATAGGCTTACAAGGGAACTAGCCACAAAAGATGCTACTATCGCCGCTGAGAAAGCAGCAAGGGAGCAAGCAGAAGCTGAGCTTGCCCAGTTCCCAACCACTGCAGAGGGTTATATGCATCCAACGCTCGTCGCGCCTGAATCGGCGATTCTAATCCCTGATAACTCTTTTGAAATTCGCACTCAATTTCTTATAGAGCTTAAAAATAATGTTTTTTATGGCAAATTTAATGAGTGTCCTCTTGAACATATTACCAATTTTTCTGACATGTGTCGTACTCTTGCTGAAGGTACAACTCTGGAATATGTTAAGATGAAGGCTTTTCGCTGGTCTCTCGCTGGGCCTGCACTGAAGTGGCTTGAAGGGCTAAAACCAAGATCACTCACAACATGGGCCCAAGTAGAGCAAGAATTTCTGAAAAAATTCTTCCCACCCGCCAAGACAGCACTCCTCCGCCAGAAAATCACCGCCTTCAAACAGAAGCCTGGGGAACCGCTAACAAAGGCATGGGAACGCTACAAAGAACTGCTGCGATCTTGCCCTACTAATGGACAACCACCCTACGTCATTCAGGAGATCTTCTTCAACTCTCTTAATCAAGTCACTAAGGACAGAATCAACCAGTATACTCGCTATGAGTATCTGACGATGCCGCCAATTGACGCTTGGGGTGTGTTAGACAAGCTCACCAATTATGACAATAAATATGGGTCTACTGCAAACTATGAGGAGAACTCCTATGCCAGGCCAGCACCATCTATGCCACTCTATGAGCCAGCAAAGGAGATTGACCTAGATGTCAGGGAGCAGTTCTACAGAGACCAGAATCGCAAGCTCCTCAAGCAAGTTAAATATCTGTCTGTCAACCAGCCTTGCATAGAATGCGGATCACAGCGGCACACCACTATTGAGTGCCCACACACTGAGCAAGTCAGGATGGCAGAAACACATGAGGAGGCAGCCTACGCTGGGGTCCAAATCGCTACATAGGAGATCAAAGGTTCTATCAACCACAGTGGAACCAAGGTCCTCCTAGGAACCCCCCACCCTACAGAGCTCCAAGACATCCAGAAAGGGATCAAAAGAAGGATGATCTGCAGCTGATCCTTGAGGAGATGCGTCGAAATCAGGGCACCATCAACAACCGATTCCAGAACATCACTACAAAATTTGGAGAACTAGATATCTGGAAAAGAGGAATAGAGACCCAGATGGGTCAAATCGCTGCACAGATCCCACGACCATCCGGACAACTCCCTGGGCAAACAGAACCAAATCCTAAGGGGAAGACCGGACACGTCGCAGCTATCAAACTCAGAAGTGGGCATCAATTACACGAACCAGAGGTCGGGAAACATCAAGACAAGGCAGAGCAGCAACTCGACATAGAGCAGACTCAACTCGATCTCGAGGAAACAGTACTCGACCTCGACAAAAAGCTGCTCGACACAGACCAGAAGCTAAGCTCGGACTCCACTGCACAGCCCAACAACTCCAGGTCGACCACCCAAGTCGATCTCGAGGAGCCTCTGGTCGAGATCGAGGAACAACAAGCCGACGTCGACGACTCTGCAACACCTCCGACGTCTGATCTGGCTCCGAAGCAGAAAAAGTCACTGCCTTTCCCTTCCAAAGCACAGAAAGATCCCTGGAAGAGATGCCGGGATATGTCAAATTTTTGAAGGAAATCCTGAGTAAGAAGCGATCCATCTCAGAGATCGCAGGCGAATGCAAAGTACTCCACTTCCCTAAAAAGAGACCTGGCCCTGGTAAGTTTTCTGTTATTGTGGGTTTTGGACAATATAAATATGAGTCTCTGTGTGATTTAGAAGCAAGTGTGAGCATCATGCCTTTGTCAAGCTGGTGGAAGGTCAAGATAGGATGCATAGAGCCTGTGGATGCGAAATTATACATGGCAAACAATACAGTAGTCATCCCTACAGGTATAGTTGAGAATGTCCCCGTCCAGGTTGGTAAATTCTTTGTTCCAGCAGATTTCCTTATTATAGACTGTGCTGAAGATCCTACTAGCCCTATTATTCTTGGAAGACCATTCTTAGCAACTGCAGATGCCAGAATTAGTGTTAAGAATTGCTCGCTCACCTTCACCATAGGCGATGAGGTTGTGGATTTCTCTTTTGGCCCTGCAAAAGAGGAAATTTCATGGCTGGAGGTGAAAAGCATCATCAACCACGGGATCCAGCAAACAGCGGAGGAAAGCGCCAGCACTGTACTCGAGGTCGACAAGAGCAACTCAATCTCGACAAGGGTTCTACTCGATCTCGACCATGACTTGTCAACATCGACAACGTCTGCAGAGCCACTGCCTTGCCCAGAGCCTAAGTATGGGGTCCCTGTACTCGAGGTCGACCAGCAGTACTCGACATCGACTAGCCCCAAGCCCAAAGATTTCTGTTTTGGGTCCGAAAGGGTAAGTTCAGGTATGAATTCTACTCCCCCTCAGCCCATAAGGAAAATTATCAGTAATTTAAGGGAAGGTAAGGCCCCGTGGCGAGAGAATCTGCGGAAACTAAGAGCTGGAAGGAAGAAGAAGAAAGAAAAGGGAGATGATGCAAGCAACCACCTGTCAGCTGAGCTTGCATACTACTAACAGGACCTAGATGATCCAGGAGAAGGGCCAAGCATGAGCGGTCCCCACACTAATGGTCCTTGAGCGCAAACGGAGAAGTCGGCCTAGCGACTCTAAAATCTAGAGCATGTATGTAAACTTTATGAATTTTGGGACTTTTTGGTTTTTGGTTTTTGGTTTTGGGTTTATTTCTTTTAGAATACTTCATGTGGATAGTCTTGTTTTTGTGTGCAATCTAACACTTTTAGGTCGGCAAGCATATAAGGATCGCGAAAAGTGGAATAAAGAAGTCCCTGAAAAACAGTCAGAATCAACGAAGGCCAAGTCGACGACGACAAAGAGGAGCAGCCCAGAAACTCGTCGATGTCGAGTAGGCCAACTCGATATCGACTAAGCCACCAGAAGCTCTTCGACTTCAGAAGCCACTGGACGTAGACGAAGCTCCTCGAGATCGAGTTCCTTGTACTCGAAATCGACGACGATCTTTCCTCGACATGCCTGATCCGCCATCCTCGAAGTGTTATCCTGTGAGTTCCTTCCTTTACTCTTGTTTTTATTTAAATTTATACAGTGGGGACACTGTAAATTTTAAGTATGGGGTGGGGGAAGGGCTCATTATCATTATTATATGTTTTAGTCTTGTTCTTGGTTTTACATGGTGAAATTTTAATTTCTATGTTATGCATTCATGTTTAAATTTTATGCATTTTAATCTTTTGTCATACTTTAGTCTTGTTTTTGCATAAGAAAAAAAATAAAAATATATATAAAAAAAAGAAAAAAATGTCGAAAAAAGAAAAAAATATGCATGTTTTAATTTTTGCATTGTTTTAGTACCCTAACTTAGATATCCTATGATGATAAATAATGACTGACTTGATCATATAAATCCTATGGCGTGTTTGGAAGGTTTAGCCTAAGTCCTCGAAATTGTTTTATGTGGATTGTGAACTTGTGATGAAATTGAGCACATATGATCCTAAGCTAAAGGTAAAATCCAACAAAAATTGTTCTAGTAAGAATTTGGGCCTTATAGGAAGAACATTAAAAATCCCTCTGCTTTCTTTAGTGTATTTACTCTTCCTATGCATCTCTAAATGTTGTGATAGTTATTCAAAGCCAATGCATTTATATGTTTATGTTGATGAGAATTAAATGATGGAGGCACCTTTTAAGCCTATTTTATCCTCTCTTTACCTACCCTGCATTATCCCTGCTTGAAGCCAGAACATTAGCCTGAGACTTTTATTATAAACTCCACAAAATTATCCTTAGCCAAATTGAGCCTGACCCCCATTTGGGAATTAAGACTTAGAGTTGGTTAAAATAATGGTTTGTGGAAAGAATAAGCTTATGTTGCATTTCAAGAAGGATTGTTGAAATTATTAAGATACGGGTTGGGTTTATATTTTTGTCTTGCTATACGTACTATGTAAAAGGATTTTTGGCTCACCTTATAAATGCACCATTAGTTTTATTTTCGTTAAAAAAAATCAAAAAAAAGAAGAAAAAAATACATATGTTAATGAATAAAGTGCATGAGCCAAATTTACCTTATTTCTTTCATTATTTCGCAAGATACATACTTTGGAGAGGTTGAAGAAGTTTGAAAGGTTACATACTTCATTGAGACAAATTGGAGAGTTTGGTTGATGCATATGATTGAGAGTTATGGTTTGGTTGAGTTGTGTTGGAGATTTAGGAGTCTTGATTCCCGAATTTTATTAAGCACCACATGGCCAAATAATTCCATACCTTATTGTTTCCTACCAAGCCCCATTACAACCCCGCCGAATGGAATCTTCTTTGAAGACTTCTATTGAGCGAAGTCCTCCTGATAATTCTTGTTGCATTTTCATAATTGGTTGCGAAGTGGATTCATATTTAAATTGCAATGTTTATGAGATTGTATATGGAATCAAGTTGAGAGTTGATCTTCATAGCCTAAACACATTGAGAGCTGAGTGTAAACACATTATCCCTATGAGGTTGGATTTATACTGCCTATGCCTATGGATCGCTCATATATGTGTGATGACGTTAAATTCACTTGTCTTACATTGTTACTATTTAAGATGTTGCTTTTGACAAAGGCGAAGACTCGAAGGATGTGTTGTAGGTCTTGGTTATTGTTTGGTTATTGCTTGAGGACAAGCAAGTCTAAGTATGGGGTGATTTGATGTCTCTAAAGTAGTCATGTCTTTATGCATATTTTGGTTCCATATTCTTTACATTTTGCATATTTCGGATTGGGAATATGTCGAATTTATGTAGTTTATGTTAATTTGTCAAAAATGGAGATCTACATAAGTTTCTGTTTAATGTTGCAGAATACGGAACCATTTCGGGAGAAAATCAAGAAGCAAGAACCGGAGCTCAAAGTTACTCGACATCGACAAACCATAGTCGATCTCGACAAGCCATGTCTAGGCACACCAGGATCGAGGAGGACCATGTCGAGAAGCTGAAGACAAAGAACCCGACTCCACACCCTCCTCGAGATCGAGTACCACAACTCGAGATCGACAAAGCCTCGGAGAACAACCCAGAGTCGAGGAAAGCATGCCCGAGGAGACCGAGGAAGAGAGTACCCGACCTGGCGCCCAGACACATTACTCGATGTCGAGGACCATACTCGATGTCGACAAAGGCCAAGAGCACCATGTCCGAGCCCTATCGAGGACCAGCAACCCAAGACGCCGAGCCAGCCAAGTCGATGATACTTCTACTCGAGATCGAGTAGGTTTACTCGAGATCGAGGAAGCCTCCAGAAGCCGCGTAACGCGTTTTGATCTATCCTACTCGGATTGGGATTCCTTGGGGCCGAAGATTGCCGAGTTCTATCCGATTCTATCAAGTTACATCATGAAGGAGAAGATTTATTCACTTAAAGACTTTAGATATAATTCCCTTATTTAGATTTAATTATGTTGTTGCTTTTATTTATCATTAAGCCTTTTAGATATAGTTTTAGATATAGATAGATGTTTCTATCCTTGAATAGCAAGGTTTAGAAGCCTATAAATAAAGCCCATGGGGTTGATTTCTATTCATTGAATTTTCAGTAGGGAGAAGTAGTAGGAGAGAGAGAAAGTGAGGCCGAGTGGAGCAAAGGAGCGAGAGCAAGTTGGCTTTGTTCGGTTGTACTTTCTAAAGTTTGGTTTAATGCAAGTTATTTCCTTTCAATCAAAGTCTGAGGTTGTAATAAAGCGCGAGTAGTCCACCCACTTCTAGGGTTGGGGCGAGCCCGACGATAGCCATGCGTGCCTGAAGTAAATATCTGACTTTTATTATGTTTTGAGCATCTGCTACTTGTTATGTGTTTATTACCCATCTAATGGAGGTCCATGCTAACAGCTTGGATTATAAACATAAAATCGGTAGAGACAATTAGGGTTTCTTGAAAGAGTTGTCTAATTGTTGGAAAAGGCGAAAGCTTAGTCATTTGATGCAATTCACATGATTATCTGTTTATTTATGCCTTATGCATGCTTGGTTATCGTTGTTGCAAACCCCAATCTTGGAAGCCCTTTTCATACAGTTTAGTTCGAATCCCCAAAGCCTTTGCATTTACTTTATTTCGTTTTTATTCTCTGTCTTCCTCGAGATCGAATAGCACAACTCGATCTCGACTACTGATCTTCGACCTAAGTCGTTGTAGCTTCTTTGTGCAGGTACTCGACCAAGACAAGCCGATGTCGACGAGGACTCTACTCGATCTCGAGTAGAGCTTTGTCGAGATTGAGTAGCCTTTCCGAGAGTTGTTGCGCTTTGTTCGACTGTCCGATCTTCTGTCGAGTTGCCGTACTCGAGATCTAGGACCCCTGTTGTCGATATCTGTCTGTTATATTTCTCCGTTGCCTAGGATTCGCTGACACGCTTCCTCGTGGATCGATCTTGACTTCCCGCTGCTGCATCAGGAGGAGGTCTTGTAATTATTTTCTTGGGCAGAATCTGGTTTGATTTATTTTGTTATATTTTATACTCGATTTCCTCCTATCAACAATTTCTGCATAGATTTCATGCATTTGGGTTTGAATTGTACATATTCTATGTAGTTTACACTTATTTGCCAAATTATGGAGTCTACACAAGTTTCTGTTTCATTTCGCAGAAATCGAGGCAGTTTACAGCAATCCGAAGAAAGCATGAAAAGCCCGAAGCCAACTACAGAAAGTCCAAGGTCAAGGAGAAGTCGAGCAAGGACAAATCGAGCAAGAAAAAAAGAAAGAATCAACTCGACAAGGCTAGTCGATATTGAGTAACACTACTCGATATCGAGTATTCCCGAGTCCAGTTTACACGAAGTTGATCAGAGCCACTCGAGGAGCCTAGAGCTACTCGACGTCGAGTAACCCTACTCGATGTCGAGTACACACGTCGAGTCCACCAGGTGCCCGAGCTCGAGTACAACCCATGAGAGGAAAGTGCTAGTCAACGTCGACTACTTCTAGTCGAAGTGGAGTACCCAGTCCGAGTCCGAGATCGAGTGGAGTCCGAGAAGATAGACCACTTGCAAGATAATATATGTGAAATTCTATCCATCCACATGAAGATCTATCAAGTCCAAGAGGTATTTATCCACATTAGTATAGTTTCGTTATAGATTTATTTCATTTAATCATTAAGTTTTATCTTATGCTTTTAGATAGAAAGTTTTAGATATAGATAGATTGTTCCTTCCTAGATTAGCTAGGGTTGTACACTATAAATAAAGCCCATGGGGCTTGTTTTTCATTCATTCCAATTCAGAGAGAACACAAGAGTTAGAGAGTAAGAGAGAGAGAGAGAGAGCTTATGCCGAGAGGTGTTTTGTCATGTGAGAGCGGATTTGGCTTCGATCGGTTTTAAGTTTTATTTTATTAATGCAATTTAGTTTTCTTTTATTATTGATGAGTTTTCCTATGATGAAGAGCGAGTAGTCCACCACCCACTTCTAGGGTCGGGGTGAGCCCGACGATAGCCATGCATGCCTAAGGTAAATATTCGACTTTTATTATGTTTTGATCATCCAATATCTTTATTATGTTTATTACCTAATTAATAGAGATTCAGGTTAACCACTTGGATTATAAACATAAAATTGGTAGATACAAATATACAATTAGAGTTTCTTGAAAGAGTTGTCTAGTTGTTGGAAAAGGCGAAAGCTTGATCATTTGATGTGATTGCATTATTATCTCTCTTTATCTTGTCTTTTGCATGTTTGGTAATCGTTGTTGCAAAACCCGATCTTGGAAGTTTTCTTCCATATATTTGTTTATTTCGAAACCTGCAAACCCTAGCTTTTCGTTACGTTTTTGCATTCTACTCGACTTCGACTAAGCCTAGTCGACGTCGACCACTAATTACTCGATCAAGCGAGATCGTTGTCGTTTGTGTTTCTGCAGGTACTCGACTACGACCAACCTACTCGACTATGACTTCTACTTGACGTCGAGTAGACCTAGTCCACGTCGACTACTCCAGTGCCTTCTGCTTGCTCGAGATCGACTGTACGAGACCCCTGTCGACTACTACCTAGTCGAGGTCGTGTACTCCTGAGTCGAATTCTGAACGTGATTCGTCTAGCTATCAGAGATCCGCTGACACGCTTCCTCGTGGATTGATCCTGACTACCTTCTACTACAGCGGGAGTAAGTCTTGAACTTTATTTGCGTGGGCACAATCTGGTTTGATTTATATTTATATTTATTGAGCTCGATTTCCTCCTACAACAAATTGGAAGAGAGAATCAATACTTCATCAGAAACTCACAAATAACCAACCAACTCTCGAAAGTGTAAATGAAAACAACAGAGAATTAGCCAATCATGGCTTACCTAAATCCCTTATCTTGAATGGAAAATAAAACCAAAGTTAAAGTGTTAGATGACTATCAAACGGCTTATAAAAACCTAATATATAGCATAAAGACGTCGGCCTAAACCTAGATTAGTGTTTCCCCAAAGATAGAAATTGGGCCGCTTGCGCGGATCCGGATTTGAAGGGACGACGGGTGCCGCCTAAACCACGGCGGGCGCCCCCTGGACAGCTTCACAGACTGAACTTGTAACGCACTTTCTGGAGTCGTCATTCTTCCGATTGACGTATATGAATATGCGTTGGAAAGCTCTTTTCAAAGAATACAACTCTCATGAAGAACTCGGAAGCTGAATCCAATTTCTCAGAACCTTAAAGAGATGATTTCTCCATGTGCTTCATTTCCGCTCATGTTCTTGCGCTCCTTGGCTTCCCAACTCGCCTTCTAATCCTTCCTTGACTTGTTTCTTGCTCTTTTGACATCATCTTTGGTGTATTCCTAAGCTTCTCACCATGTCAGCACTACGAATATGCATAAAACCAATAAAATAGCGTAGTTTCTGATTTTTACCACTAAAAGAGCATAATATGCAATTAACTCTAAAACATAACCAAACACCTATGAAACATAACTAAAACTACTCTATAATGCCTATCAAAATATGCCTTATAACTTATTTGATGCCATATTCAGGTGACGATGCAAGGACATAAGTTCCTCGCTTGACAACATGCTCATTTAATGCCTTTATCAGGCGGTGAGCATTTATCATATGTTCGTCGCTTGAGGGAGTACGTAGGAAGTTGCATATCCAACTGGCTTATTTAATACCGTGAAGTTAGACATCCGACATAATCTTATGTTCGTCGCCAAAAGGAAGAAGGTAAGTCCGAAACATTTATTTACTGTTATGTTAGGCGACCAACATAGGCCAAGTTCGTTGTCCAAATGAAAAAGGTAGGCCCAGGGCATTTATTTATTATTTTCTTAGGCGACCAGCATATATAAGTACATCGCCTAAACTAACGTTTTTTATCAACTACCGAATTTACTACTGTTTACGTAGACAAGATTTGAACTTTTCACCATTTCAAACCTCCTATTTCTCGACATTTTCTCCACAATCACCCACTTCTCCCATTTCATACCTCATTGCTCCATAATCCCCTATTTCTCAACATTTCCCATTTTCAACTTTTCAAGTTGATTTGATCCGCTCTTTCTAAGTAAGGTACGTATGAGTTTGTTTGTTTGTCTATGTGTTTATTTTTTAAATATATGTACATTTATATATGATGTTAGGGTTTGAAATATGGTGATGAGAAGATGGTTAGGAATTGAAATTAGTTTATGATGTAGTTGTGATTGAAATTAGTTTGGGATTGATTGTGATTGAAATGAGATTGAGAACGGGAAAGAGTGTATGTGGATTATGATTGACATTGAGAATTTGTATGTTGCTTAATTGTGGTTGAAATTCAGAATGTGATTGAGAATGAGAATATAGATTTCAAATGAGATTGGAAATAAAGATTGAACTTAATAATGGTAGGACAATGGTCGATAAACGTTGGATGCAACTCCCTTGAGCTCACAAGAAATACCTTCATGAAATTTACAATTTCGTGAACACTATCAAAGACAATGTGAATATGATGACCCATTTTTTTTTGTCCATATAGAACTTGTCACAAAAATGAGTGGGTGGCTATAGATGAGATGTATATGCATTTGGCCCACGTTAGGATGTGGTCTAGTTATACCGTTTGGGACAAGCATGGAGAAGCACCAATGGATTCCAAAATTTCAAAACGGAGAACACATATTGATAATCCACATTTTTATAGGCATTCTAGATAGTTTTAGGTTCATTTAAGATACATTAGATATGAGTTTAGTGTTAAATTGCATCTTTATACTTTTTCCATTCAAAGTTCAGAATATACACTTTTCGATGTTAATCACGCAAATTTATGAATCCGAGCTCGAAGAGATGGTGATGGAGCCTAAAGCTAGCTAGCATGACTTGAAGAAGAGGAGGAGAAGACCAAGAAGAAGCTAGAGAAAAGCCAATTGAAGAGAAGATAGGAAAATACTAAGGACGTAGGATAGGCGCCCGCCCAGGACTCCTAGGCGCCCGTCGAGCCAGACGCTTGTATGAAGAGTGCAAGCACTCACTAGGGATCAATACCCATCAGCCTTGCTTAGACACCCGCCACGAGAGGATAAGTACGCAAAGTCAGATCCTTATCCGAATAAGATTCTTTCCTATCCTTTGGAGATATGGTTTAGCCTCCAAAGACGATGCATTAGGGTTTTTCTCAGCTCATTTGAGGCCTATAAATACCCTATTACACCTAGGGTTTTCAAGAATAGGTCACATTCAGAATCAGACTAAGATACCATACATCTTTCAATTCAATTTTATTTTCTGAGTTGAGTCATGATAGGCTAATGTCGCTTTTGTAGTTTTGCTTACATTTCAATAAAATGGTTAGGACATGTGAGGGTTGTTTTATGTGTTTCATTATGTTTCTCTGATTCATATATAAATGTTATCCATTATGAATATTTCAGTTCTCTTCGTGTTGATATTGCATAAGTGTTATTTTTTTTATCTTAACCGACCATTAGGATAGACATGCATCGTGCTAGGATTATAGCTTCATTCCTCCATTACGGGCCTTAATCCGTTAGTAACCAGCATTTCATGTGGCAACGAGTATGGCCTCATGATAATGTATTAGAATTGATTGATAAAGGTTATTTCTTTTAGTGGAAGCGATAGCCGGAGATGAGAATAGGTGAGTAATATGGAGAAATAATGTTTATTTTCTAGGTGTTAGGGACTTAATGCCACTCGTTCCAATATGCAAGAGTTTTGGGAGTTAGATGGTGTTATCGGCAGCTTCGCTTACCTCAAACTCTGTGGTTAAACCGACCCTAGGATAATTGCATAATCAATATTGCATAACCTCCCAATGTCCATAGAATTACCATTGTTGCGAATGTAAGCAAAGCTATATTACTCATCATATTGCTATTCCATATCTCAATCATTGTTAGTTTAGGTTTCTATTTACATTATTCCTTTTCTTTATTGCTTTGCACTGCATACGTATTTAAGAGTTGTATGTCTACTTCATGGGATCGAACTCTTTCTTTAACGTCCACCAAATTCTTAGGTGACGTTTTCGGGAAACATCGATTTTTTAAGCCCGTTTGCATTTGCATTTTGGTTTCTTTAGCTTACATCTGCATTTGTGTGATCCATTTTGCATGGTCCACACCCGTTCTATTAATCAATCTATGTTTCTTTGTGATTCAGAAATAGAAAAAACTTTCTCCAAGTTAAAAGACAATATTCAAGCAGAAAAGTGTGAAGGACGTTGTGAGATCTTAGGGAGCCCGATCTTACCACTCAACCATTAGCCATCAAGATCCCATATCTCCCAGCCAATTCAAAGTTATAATTCAAGTCGAACTCGGCAAACATCTTGCCTTGTTTCCATGGAAGAAGTGGAGAAGATCCTAATAAGCATCTAGAGGAGTTCACATCAATATGCCATCGCTTGTGACCTATAGGCATGATAGATGACCATATGATGTTTAGGGTGTTTCCTTTCACCCTCAAGGACGCTGCAAATGACTGGCTCTACTCCAAGATATGGGTGGAGATGAAGAAAGAATTTCTCAACAAATATTTCTAAGCCACCTGTCGTAGCAAAGTCAAAAGGGAGATCTCTAACATCGACCAATCACCAATTGAATCCCTCTACGACTAAGTCGAGCACTTCAAGAAGATCACTGCAAGCTGCCCTCAACATGGCATTGTAGATGATGATCTTTTCCTCTATTTATATGAAGGCCTGCTAGACAAGAGCAGAGCACCATCAACTACAAGTGAAGGAGATGTGCTAGACAAAACACTTGCGGAGGCTATGAAATTGTTCGAGGGGCTTGCTAATGCTTCCCAATAGTATGGATGAACCCAAGGAGTAATAAGATTACATCATGTCAAAGCTACAAGCACGGGACCACACCATGATGGAATGAAAACGCTTAGATAGATGATGAAAGGCCTATCTGCTCAGGTAGCACAACTAGAAGCTAGATCTTGCGGAGTTTGCGGAGATCCAGCACACCCTAATGACTTATGCCTCAAGTACAAGAAGGAGTTATAAAGGTGAACGTCGTTGGATACTATGACCCTCAATGATTCGGTAACAATTCTTTCAATCCTAACTTCAATCCGAATTTTCATCAAGGTATTAGCAATAGGAATGCTCAAGGATCTTATGGGATAAATAAATTTGAAGCTCGTCCTAGGAACCCAATGCAAGCTAACAAGCCACAATAAGATGAGGTTCCTCGCCTACTCTTAGACAAGTTTGCAGCAACAAAGAAGGTGGTTGGCCAGATAGCTCAAAAGATAGGAAAGCTCAAAGCACGGAATGCAACAAAGCTACCATCTCAAGTGGTAGTGAATTCAAAGGAGAAAGATGTCGAGGAGACCCACTAAGGGGTCATCACGTTGAGCCAACGACGCTTAACCAAATGCGCTTCTCAGAAGGCAACCCGAAGTTAGTTTTTCAATTCATCGCATTTGTTTTTGAATTTATTGCATCTACCTGTAGCCCTCACTAAGTATCTTTATTATCATTTTGCATTAAGTTTAGTCAATCCAATAAAGAACTCTAGCTTTTCTGGAGAAAACTTGTGTTTTGTTTGTGTGCCAATTCATTTACGAAGTGTAGGTTTCAAGAAAATGAAGGAAAAGAGGAAGAAGAAGAATGTATGCAGGACAGACGCCCGCCTAAGGAGCCTCGGTGCCCGCTGCATGTGCCCAGAAGAAACATGAAGTTCATTACGGCGGCCGCCGACTCTTGTTCGGCGCCTCAATATCAATCTCCGAAATGAGTAAAATAGCATGACATTACGCTTCAACACTAGAACGACTGATAGATTTCCTCCTTCTTACTTTTCTACGAAATGAGATAAAGCCAAGAAAAACACAGAAGCCAGTAGTAGAACGCCTGACAGTGACATCACCTGCGCAATCAGTAGAAGAATAAGCACGAGAAGAGATGATGAAGAAGGATTTTACAATGCACGAGATGATGTACCATGCAGATAACGAAAAATACAAAGAAGAGCACAGCCGCATCGAGGCCAACAACATCAAATCAAAGAGACTGGTCCCAGTCTCTAGTCAATACCTGCCAAAGAATGCTCCATTTTTTTTGAATGATATTACCAAAAAATGAACTACTAGTAGGAGAGGTCTTGACCACACTAGCTTCACTATTTTCGGGAAGCTAGCCTCCAAAGAACGAACATAGAACAGAAAGAGTGGCAACTGAAAGGGAAAGCTACTTGAAAGTTCCGCCTGTAAACATACCTTTATATGTAAACAATAAGAGTTGCGCATCTATTAAGTAAAATATATATTTTGGAACATGAACAGAAGCTTGGCTGAAATCAAGTTATCTCTCTACCAGCTTAAAAAGATAGCATATCAAAAAAGATATATTATATTAAAAGGTAAAAAGATATAACCTGCTGGCCCTCTCGCAACTTTTTTCTTATGGATAAGTCTCATCCTGGAAGAATGAAGGTTTATGAACCCAATAGTCCAGAGATTTCTGATCTTTCTGCTGAAGAAATAGGGAAAGGCAATCCCTTGCTTTCTCGCTGCTTGCCTGGATTTTTTTTAAATCACGAAGTGTTAATGGCAGAAATGGTTTTGATTCAATTCTTAATCCAAATTTAAGTTATTTAGATCTTGTTAAGTTAATTTTGATGAGAATCTATCTAAGGTAAGTATGTCCTATCTTTATTTTTTCTATCAATCTATCTTTCCATCTTAATAATCTATCTTTTTCCTTATAAAATCTATCCAAAATCTAGTATTTATACTTCATATTACTTACAATCTCTTTTTTTTTTTTGCAGAAATTATACACCCTAATTATGAGATTTCACAACCCAAATTCATCACTTTTCATGCTAATGTTTTTGTCTTTGAGAAGTATTTCAAGGTTTCATTAAGTTTTTGCCGAATTTCGATGAATTTTGAATGTGGCAGCAACACAGAACAATTTAGGTGCCCACTTAAGGAACCTCGATGCCTGCTGCATTTAACCCGACGCCCGCCACTTCCTGTCTGGTGCTCGCCGACGTAGCATAGAAGGTCATTTGGTCGGTTTTGACATGAAATTTTGTGAGTTTGTTCCAAGATTTATTTATCTTTCAATGATGTCTAAGATTTCAAAGATGGTTATGCCCCCCAATTTGACTAATGATGAAAATTTAAATGGGATAATTTAGACAACTGCAAGTACTCTACAACCCGATTTTTCAATCCATATACTTTAAGCACTTTAGGTTTGCATGAGAATGTGCAAGATCTACTTAAGAATGGAGGAATCAATATTTTCATTCACAAGGCTGCTCCTACTTACCCCGAACTCACTCAGGAGTTTTTTGCGACACCGGAGATATATATAAATGTTCTAAGTTTCAGTTTATGCCTCGAGGAGAACACTTCGAGCTTTCAATAAATGAGATGAGAAAGGCTCTTTGAATCACGGCTTCCCCATCCGTCGAATGGAGAAGGAACATGAAGAGCTCGAATCCAAACAAGGCATGGAAGCTCGCTAGCAAGAAGGAAACATTAACTAGATGTAGAAACTACAACATCAGCATCATCACCCGTCAATGAGACTTTGCCTCAAGATATTAAATAACACATTCTTTGGGCATGCTGAGACTGAGTTGTTTTACATGCAGAATAGGAGTCAACTATTTTTTCTAACCCCAGAGGCAGGTGTGGTCCCACATTGGCTGGAGTTATTCATCGACAATTGCATAGAAGTGATGTTCGAATACAAAACCATGACCATCGGTTTTGGAGGCATGATCACCCTGCTGGCCTACTGGTTGCATGTGGATTGGGAAGATCTCACTCCAGTAAAGAATGTGCATTTTCTAATGTGTCTAGATTACTTGAGAAATGTTGGTATTCTAGAAGGCCCAATTATATGGAAGTTGGAGGCAGATCATATTGAAGGGAATGAAAGTTGTTGGTTCCCCATCAAAGATAATCCCAACTCACTAACAAGCATAGCAGGTAAGTCTGGAATCGAACAGCGAGGAGAACTATTATTTCTATGTGCTTTCGTTGTTAACCGAAAGTAACCAAATAAAGAAATGGTAAAGTATAAAGTAAATAAAAGCAATAAAGAGAGTAATTATGAATGATTTGATAACAATAGGAAGAATGGTTTCAGCTACAACTTCTCAATAATGGTTGGTATTTATGATCCTTTACCCAGTTCCTAGTTATTCCAATTCAATTGATTATTCCGACATTGGTTGATATATATTGTCAATTCTTGCGAATATAACAACCCCTTACACTTATATGCAACCCTATCCCTGCGGAATTGAACATACAAATAGTACAAATTCCCTATGTACTTTGTAGAATTGTGGTACCAGCCTTCCAAGAAACTAACATATGATGATAATTGTCATCCCATCAACCCTAGCAACTTAGAAACAGATATTTAACCAAGTTGGGGATTTTAAACCACGACATTTAACGACCACCACATATCTTGGATGAAGGGGCATATTCCTTTGGTGCTGGTCTTGTTATGGAAATTTTACACGACACTTTTCCTTATCATGCTGGATATGAGGTACATACGGATGTTGACGAACCTGTATTCGAAGATGTTGATGATGATTACCGGAAATTTGAGTGGCTTTTAGCAGAAGCTCAGACTCATCTATATGTCAGTAGAGCCAAGACGATCATGGGTACTTTTATAAAGGCAATGCAGTTGAAGTCAAAAAATGAGTGGACGGATAAGAGCATCAATGACCTGTGCAGCTATGTCTCTAGATTATTGCCCAATGGATACAAATATCCATTTGATGGGCAGAGGATGAAAAAAAATCATTAGGGACCTCGTACTTCCTTACCATATAATCAATGCTTGTGAATGGTTGCAAGGTTCCAAGAAAGATCCTTCGGTACTTTCCTTTGACTCCCAGATTAAAGAGATTGTACATGGAGCCTAATATTGCAAAGTAGATGTGATGACATGGTGAGCGGGTGGGAGATTCAGAATGGTTGAAACATCCTCTAGATGGTGAGGCATGGAAATAATTCAAAAAAATGTTTGTCCATTTTTTTGACGATGTGAGGAATGTAAGGCTTGCACTAGAGAATTGATGGGTTGATGAGAAGGTTTCTCGACCAAATAAATTTATATTCAAGAGCCCATTATAGGATAGTGGAGTTAGGATCATCCGCATAAGAGAAGTCAGTGTTTCTAGTTTAGATGGTTTGAGGTTCATGAAATAGCGGGAAAAGGTGGCTATTGACAAGGATCAGAGGGGTTGATGTCGAGCGATGAGGTCGAGGTTGAGGAGAATTGGTCGACGTCGAGGGATGGAGAAGGGAGTGGTAGTCGATGTCGGGTAACTATGCAGAAGAAAAATAAAGGAAAACACGAAAGCAAACAAATAAAAGTACAAACTTTCAAGGTAAGGGATCACCACAACAATAAACACATGTGTTACTCAAGAATCCCATAAAAGATGGATGCTTTCATATCAAGGAATAAACTTTCACATATCCCAATAATTAGACATATAGATTGGCGCAAATAAGCCTAAGTTGTCTCTACCTTTTTAGTGATTATAATCCAAGTTGTTAACATGAATCTTTTTTACTTTCGTTAAAGAACTATACAAATAAGATAAGAGATGATGAAAACGCACACAATCATGAATTCATAAATTAAGCACACATATCTATTGTTGGGCTCACCCCAACCCTAGAAGAGAGGAATTAGAAACAAAGCATATGAAAAATAAACAACTTTAATGTTAAACAAAAACATAAACTTACAATCATTCTCAATCTCTTCATCCTCCTCCTCTCGGCTCTCCTCTCTCCCTCCTACTACTTGCGTCTGATGACGACTTGACCTAAATGAATAAAACTTGGGCCTAATGCCTTTATTTACAGTAGACTAATCCTTACTCACCAAGGAAAACTAATAATAAAATAATAAAAATAAATATATATTTTATCTAAAAAATATATATCTAAGAAGTCTATATAAATCATAAGAAAAGATAGATAAAAAGACGGAAAGATAGACAAAAGATCTTTTGCATAATAATCCTTGAAAGGTTCGGCCCCACCCGCTCCGCGTCTGCTGCGTGTCAAATTATAAACGATGTCGACCAGAGTGGTCGACATTGAGTGTAACACCCTGTCTCACATCGGATATCATAAGGATGTTGGGAGTGATTTATAAGTGATTCAAGCCATACTCATGTTACAAGAGCTCTTCCTTTTCAGGCTCCAAGTGAGGACACCGGACCTGAGAGAGCTAGGTGGCATAGGTTGGCGCCTCTTAAGACCTCGGGTCTTACAGATGGTATCAGAGCCGACTCCGGGCTCGGAGGTGCGCCGATAGTATGCTCGGGTACGCTCCTCCTGGAGGGCAGTCCCTTGGGCCTAACGGGGTCGTCAGTGCTTTAAGTGGGGGAGATTGTAACACCCCGTCTCACATCAGATATCATAAGGATGTTGGGAGTGATTTATAAGTGATTCAAGCCCTACTCATGTCACAAGAGCTATTCCTTTTCAAGCTCCAAGTGAGGACAACGGACCTGAGAGGGCTAGGTGGCATGGGTTGGCGCCTCTTAAGACCCCGGGTCTTACAGATGGTATCAGAGCCGACTCCGGGCTCGGAGTTGCGCCGATAGTATGCTTGAGTACGCTCCTCCCGGAGGGCATTCCCTTGGGCCTGACGGGGTCGTCAGTGCTTTAAGTGGGGGAGATTCTAACACCCCGTCTCACATCGGATATCATAAGGATGTTGGGAGTGATTTATAAGTGATTCAAGCCCTACTCGTGTCACAAGAGCTCTTCCTTTTCAGGCTCCAAGTGAGGACAACGGACCTGAGAGGGCTATGTGGCATGGGCTGACGCCTCTTAAGACCCCGGGTCTTACATTGAGCACTCATCAGATGTGGTCAACATCGAGTAAAAAGTGGTTGGCATTGAGTGGAGTGGTCAACGCCGAGTGAAGACATGTCGATGTCGACCTCCTTTCAGCTTGTTCTTCAGCATTCAGCTCCGTCTTGAAACGCACTGTCCCGAGTCCTCATTCATTCGATTGACGCATATGAATATGCATTGGAAAGCCCTTTTCCAGAACTACAACTCTCATGAATGCATCAGGACTTGATCCTAAATGATGAATGGCAAAAAGTGGGGTTTTCTCCGGCTGCACCATCTTGCGCTCTTTCTTAGCTTCTCCATTTCCTTCATGGTTTTCTGTTGAAATCCAAAGTGCATTCAAACTTATCCAAATCAGCTATAAATCCCTTAAAATCACACCAAACTTTGTGTAGACTCCATATCTTGCAAATAATCAACAACTACACAAATTCCATACTTTCCCAATATAAATATGCATAAAAGACTTTAAATATGACTATAAACATGATTCTAAACAAGACCAAAAAAGAGGACATCATGGGTTCAATCGATTTGGATCTCTAGGGAATCTCCACAGCATATGGCCTGCAATTGTCACGCCATACCACTTGCCTCCGTCGATGTGCATAAAGAAGGAATTCAACATGTTGGCATTCTTGATTCTGAGACCGAAGTCCCCCAGAAAGTGTCTTAGTGTGTTCATGGAGCCATTGATTGATGAGATTATACACTTATGAGAGACTAGAGTCTATAATTTTGATTGAAACTCGAGGTCCACTTTCATGATGAGAGCGGCATTGATGTGGACTATTAGCTATTTTCCTAGTTTATAGATGTTGTGAGGATCAGCTACCATGGGGTATAAATCATGCCTTGTTTCCTTGGACAATACTTCTGCAACGCATGAATAAGGGAGAATGGTTTATGATGGTCATTGCAGGGTCATTGCAGATGACTTGTACCAGACTACCCTTGGCGGTTCACTGGTAAGACATTCAATGGGAAGAGCAAGTATGGACGAAGACCTACTTCCTTATCCGGGGACGAAATTGTTGCACAAATCAATAGATACTTACACTATATATATATATATATATGTATGTATGTATATCACACTCTTCCTTCTTGTTTTCAATACACACTAACTTTCTTCTTATATTAGGATCAAGTTCCATGTCCTCATCTCGCATGCTAAGTTCAAGGCCCCATATAGTTCGGCAAATATGGTCTATCGGACTAATAAGTGTCAGTTTTGGAGACTTCATTATTGGCCATACATTGGAGTGATATTTGCATTGGAAGTTATGCACATTGAGAAGAATGTTTTTTATAACATCATCGGGACTACTTTTAGCAGTAAGGGGGAGTCAAAAGACGGTCCCAAAGCCCGAGACACTTTACGACAAAGAGGGGTGTGGAAAAGCCAGGCACAAAGTAATAATGGAAGAATCCCTCACGCGCCATTCTTAGTGAAGCTAGAGGATATAGAAAAGGTTTTTGAATGGTTTAGTATATCCCAATAGTTATGCCGGAGCATTAAGGAATAAGGTTAACATTCAAGAGAAAAAGTTCCACGGGTTGAAGACTCATGATTGTCATGTGATGTTTCAGCGTCTTCTCCCAATAGTAGTTCGTGCATACCTACCAGTGAGTGTTGTGAAGCCTTTGGTTGCACTAGCCAAATGGTTTCAGAAGCTGTGTACTAAAGAGTTGAGAAAGGAGGATGTCTGAGTGATGCAAGAAGAGTTAGTTTAAATTTTGTGCCACTTGGAGATGATTTATCCTCCACATTTTTGCACAATCATGGTGCACCTTATGGTTCATATGCAACAACAAGGTTTAGAAATTGGACCTCTGTATTGCACCTGGATATGTATCCAATAGAAAGGTATACTAGTAATTTAACTTGATATTCATGCATATATATATATATATATATATATATATATATATATATATATATATATATATATTTTAGGTTGTACACTTTGATATTCATGCATTTAAGTTATTTTTCTAAGCAACTTGGCGCTTATAAAGATCATGTTAACAACAAACATTATCCAGAGGGGTGTATTGTTGAGCTTTACACTATTGAAGAGTCAACTATATACTGCAGCTTATACATGGGGATGAGAGCCTTGCAGAGGCAACTACTAGTCTGGCGTCGACCTATGATGTTTCTGTTGTGTCAAACTTCGACATAAAGTGAAATTGTTCGCCAAAGGTTAAGTGAAGTTATGATTGCAGAGGCTCGTTGCTAGGCTTTGATTAAGTGCCATGAAGTTGAATACTACTTGCAACCAAACGAAAGGGTCTACAATCAGGCGAATCCAAATTATGATGAGAGGGAATGCAAGATCGATTTTCACGGATAGTTTTACAAATCGGTAAGGATGTTTGAGGTTTTCCTGTTCAATTTATGTTTGTTTTCCAAACTATACTCTAATGTATTATGCCTTGCGGGTTGCTAGGTTCCACCGAGATGGGGACCCCTTCCTTACACCGGAAGTTCTCAGCATGGCAAAAAGACCACAAGAACGTAGGATCTACTCCACTAGCTTATTATCTCTACAAGGCAGAGTTTGTATCGTGGACTAAAGATCAAGTTTTAAGGACACAAAATTCTGGAATCATGGTGAAGACCGAGAATGCAAACTACTAAGTGGTTAAGCTACTATATGTTACTCGCAGGTGAGTTGTGTTGTTTAAGTGCAAGTGGTGTGACTCCGACCCTGAAAACAGCGGTAGCGCCAAGCTAGATCTAGGTTTGCTATCAGTGGACACAAACAGTAGTTGGTACGAGGATTCATCATTCTGTCTTGTACTCTCTGCAAGGCAAGTGTTTTATTTTGATGATCCAAAGGCAAGTGAGGCTTGGAAAGTAGTGAACGTGATGTCCCATGGGAGCGTGTACGATCCTCGCACATGTGCAACCCACAGAGACTATCTTGCCACTAATCTTGAACAACCATATCAAGAACTTGGCTTGGTATACATTGAAGCAACTCTTCCATGTATAGTTTCGTCGCTTGAATGATTTTTCACGATGGCGAGTATTTTTTCCACGTAATTTTTCCCTCAAAACTCAAATTTACTTAGGCGAGGAACAAATAGGGTGATATAATAATATATATTCATCGCGAGAATGAATTTCACTATGGCGGGTATTTATCCCTCTATATTTTCCCCTCAAATTTCAAAATCTTTCAAGCAACGAACGTAGCTTAATATGGTTGCGGGAGTATGATCCCCAATTAAAAACAATTGTCAAGCGACCATGCACACGCGTACATGTTCGTCGCTGGGATTACAATATTTTCTACATGTTGTTGTTCTGGCGAAGAACGTATGTGGCAGTTCGTCACTTTAGTGTGATGTAAAGCGAACATATGGGACCAATGTAGTTGGAGCGACGAGATTATAGGTCGGAAAATTCCCAAATCTCTAGCCCTAATTTCCCATTTCTATCCATCTTTCCCTGACCTCTCCGACCAATCATCTCGCCCTCTCCCTATCCGATTGCCCTCTCCGACCTCTCCTCCCTCCCTCTTTCTCTCCGACCTTTGGTCTCCAGCCTCTCATCTCTCCTTCTTCCTCTCCGACCATTGATTTCGGTCTCCGATCGACCTCTCCTCTCTCCCTCTTCATGTCCGACCTTTGTTTTCCCTCTCCCTCTCCCTCATTAAAAAAAAACTTATCTTAAAAAAATTTAGAATATTTTATGGGTTAGTTTGCAAAACACTCGTAAAAAAACTGTCCAATAATGTGCAAAATTACCAAAATTCTGAAGCTAATCATAAAAGTTAAATATTATTGTAAACTAGGTAAGAAAACGGAGGAGAATATGTGATTGTATTCAACTGATGTCTCTTGGTGTTACACCGGTACAATATATAGAGATAAACTCCTTAGCCTCCAAGCAATAGTAAATCTATCTATAGACAACAAAACTCTATCTAAGTAAAGTGTATATTTTGTACATCCACATAATAATAATAATAATAATAATAATAATAATAATAATAATAATAATAATAATAATAATAATATAACACTCCCCCTTGGATGTACATTCCTTGTTCCTCCAGCTGCCTCGTTAAAAACCTAGCTAGGAAAACCCAATGGGACAAAACCATAGCTTAGGGAAAAAGAGTGTAGCCTTCCACGTACGCTCTTGTTGTACTGCCTCGTTAAAAACCTTGTCAGGAAAACCCAATGGGACAAAACCTGATTGAAGGAAAAAAGAGTGTAGTGCGTGTATGCTCCCCCTGAATTCAACATCCTTCTCGAAGTCTTCTCATTCTCCTTAATGTCGCCGTCTTCATGAGATTAGGGTCGAATCTCAACATTGTCTTTGATGTGTATAAGCTGGAATGCCTTCGTGATTGACTTTGACGCGCATGACTTCCATGGATTGGTGTTGAGCTGCTTTGGATGCACAAGCAGAAGGTACTTCAGGACCTAGTGTGCTTTTCATTGTTGATCTGGGAGATCTGATACATTAAATGGTTCTTAAGTTGCACATCAAAGACAATGTTGCACAGATCCAGATGGGTCAAATCGCTGCACAGATCCCACGACCATCCGGACAACTCCCTGGGCAAACAGAACCAAATCCTAAGGGGAAGACCGGACACGTCGCAGCTATCAAACTCAGAAGTGGGCATCAATTACACGAACCAGAGGTCGGGAAACATCAAGACAAGGCAGAGCAGCAACTCGACATAGAGCAGACTCAACTCGATCTCGAGGAAACAGTACTCGACCTCGACAAAAAGCTGCTCGACACAGACCAGAAGCTAAGCTCGGACTCCACTGCACAGCCCAACAACTCCAGGTCGACCACCCAAGTCGATCTCGAGGAGCCTCTGGTCGAGATCGAGGAACAACAAGCCGACGTCGACGACTCTGCAACACCTCCGACGTCTGATCTGGCTCCGAAGCAGAAAAAGTCACTGCCTTTCCCTTCCAAAGCACAGAAAGATCCCTGGAAGAGATGCCGGGATATGTCAAATTTTTGAAGGAAATCCTGAGTAAGAAGCGATCCATCTCAGAGATCGCAGGCGAATGCAAAGTACTCCACTTCCCTAAAAAGAGACCTGGCCCTGGTAAGTTTTCTGTTATTGTGGGTTTTGGACAATATAAATATGAGTCTCTGTGTGATTTAGAAGCAAGTGTGAGCATCATGCCTTTGTCAAGCTGGTGGAAGGTCAAGATAGGATGCATAGAGCCTGTGGATGCGAAATTATACATGGCAAACAATACAGTAGTCATCCCTACAGGTATAGTTGAGAATGTCCCCGTCCAGGTTGGTAAATTCTTTGTTCCAGCAGATTTCCTTATTATAGACTGTGCTGAAGATCCTACTAGCCCTATTATTCTTGGAAGACCATTCTTAGCAACTGCAGATGCCAGAATTAGTGTTAAGAATTGCTCGCTCACCTTCACCATAGGCGATGAGGTTGTGGATTTCTCTTTTGGCCCTGCAAAAGAGGAAATTTCATGGCTGGAGGTGAAAAGCATCATCAACCACGGGATCCAGCAAACAGCGGAGGAAAGCGCCAGCACTGTACTCGAGGTCGACAAGAGCAACTCAATCTCGACAAGGGTTCTACTCGATCTCGACCATGACTTGTCAACATCGACAACGTCTGCAGAGCCACTGCCTTGCCCAGAGCCTAAGTATGGGGTCCCTGTACTCGAGGTCGACCAGCAGTACTCGACATCGACTAGCCCCAAGCCCAAAGATTTCTGTTTTGGGTCCGAAAGGGTAAGTTCAGGTATGAATTCTACTCCCCCTCAGCCCATAAGGAAAATTATCAGTAATTTAAGGGAAGGTAAGGCCCCGTGGCGAGAGAATCTGCGGAAACTAAGAGCTGGAAGGAAGAAGAAGAAAGAAAAGGGAGATGATGCAAGCAACCACCTGTCAGCTGAGCTTGCATACTACTAACAGGACCTAGATGATCCAGGAGAAGGGCCAAGCATGAGCGGTCCCCACACTAATGGTCCTTGAGCGCAAACGGAGAAGTCGGCCTAGCGACTCTAAAATCTAGAGCATGTATGTAAACTTTATGAATTTTGGGACTTTTTGGTTTTTGGTTTTTGGTTTTGGGTTTATTTCTTTTAGAATACTTCATGTGGATAGTCTTGTTTTTGTGTGCAATCTAACACTTTTAGGTCGGCAAGCATATAAGGATCGCGAAAAGTGGAATAAAGAAGTCCCTGAAAAACAGTCAGAATCAACGAAGGCCAAGTCGACGACGACAAAGAGGAGCAGCCCAGAAACTCGTCGATGTCGAGTAGGCCAACTCGATATCGACTAAGCCACCAGAAGCTCTTCGACTTCAGAAGCCACTGGACGTAGACGAAGCTCCTCGAGATCGAGTTCCCTGTACTCGAAATCGACGACGATCTTTCCTCGACATGCCTGATCCGCCATCCTCGAAGTGTTATCCTGTGAGTTCCTTCCTTTACTCTTGTTTTTATTTAAATTTATACAGTGGGGACACTGTAAATTTTAAGTATGGGGTGGGGGAAGGGCTCATTATCATTATTATATGTTTTAGTCTTGTTCTTGGTTTTACATGGTGAAATTTTAATTTCTATGTTATGCATTCATGTTTAAATTTTATGCATTTTAATCTTTTGTCATACTTTAGTCTTGTTTTTGCATAAGAAAAAAAATAAAAATATATATAAAAAAAAGAAAAAAATGTCGAAAAAAGAAAAAAATATGCATGTTTTAATTTTTGCATTGTTTTAGTACCCTAACTTAGATATCCTATGATGATAAATAATGACTGACTTGATCATATAAATCCTATGGCGTGTTTGGAAGGTTTAGCCTAAGTCCTCGAAATTGTTTTATGTGGATTGTGAACTTGTGATGAAATTGAGCACATATGATCCTAAGCTAAAGGTAAAATCCAACAAAAATTGTTCTAGTAAGAATTTGGGCCTTATAGGAAGAACATTAAAAATCCCTCTGCTTTCTTTAGTGTATTTACTCTTCCTATGCATCTCTAAATGTTGTGATAGTTATTCAAAGCCAATGCATTTATATGTTTATGTTGATGAGAATTAAATGATGGAGGCACCTTTTAAGCCTATTTTATCCTCTCTTTACCTACCCTGCATTATCCCTGCTTGAAGCCAGAACATTAGCCTGAGACTTTTATTATAAACTCCACAAAATTATCCTTAGCCAAATTGAGCCTGACCCCCATTTGGGAATTAAGACTTAGAGTTGGTTAAAATAATGGTTTGTGGAAAGAATAAGCTTATGTTGCATTTCAAGAAGGATTGTTGAAATTATTAAGATACGGGTTGGGTTTATATTTTTGTCTTGCTATACGTACTATGTAAAAGGATTTTTGGCTCACCTTATAAATGCACCATTAGTTTTATTTTCGTTAAAAAAAATCAAAAAAAAGAAGAAAAAAATACATATGTTAATGAATAAAGTGCATGAGCCAAATTTACCTTATTTCTTTCATTATTTCGCAAGATACATACTTTGGAGAGGTTGAAGAAGTTTGAAAGGTTACATACTTCATTGAGACAAATTGGAGAGTTTGGTTGATGCATATGATTGAGAGTTATGGTTTGGTTGAGTTGTGTTGGAGATTTAGGAGTCTTGATTCCCGAATTTTATTAAGCACCACATGGCCAAATAATTCCATACCTTATTGTTTCCTACCAAGCCCCATTACAACCCCGCCGAATGGAATCTTCTTTGAAGACTTCTATTGAGCGAAGTCCTCCTGATAATTCTTGTTGCATTTTCATAATTGGTTGCGAAGTGGATTCATATTTAAATTGCAATGTTTATGAGATTGTATATGGAATCAAGTTGAGAGTTGATCTTCATAGCCTAAACACATTGAGAGCTGAGTGTAAACACATTATCCCTATGAGGTTGGATTTATACTGCCTATGCCTATGGATCGCTCATATATGTGTGATGACGTTAAATTCACTTGTCTTACATTGTTACTATTTAAGATGTTGCTTTTGACAAAGGCGAAGACTCGAAGGATGTGTTGTAGGTCTTGGTTATTGTTTGGTTATTGCTTGAGGACAAGCAAGTCTAAGTATGGGGTGATTTGATGTCTCTAAAGTAGTCATGTCTTTATGCATATTTTGGTTCCATATTCTTTACATTTTGCATATTTCGGATTGGGAATATGTCGAATTTATGTAGTTTATGTTAATTTGTCAAAAATGGAGATCTACATAAGTTTCTGTTTAATGTTGCAGAATACGGAACCATTTCGGGAGAAAATCAAGAAGCAAGAACCGGAGCTCAAAGTTACTCGACATCGACAAACCATAGTCGATCTCGACAAGCCATGTCTAGGCACACCAGGATCGAGGAGGACCATGTCGAGAAGCTGAAGACAAAGAACCCGACTCCACACCCTCCTCGAGATCGAGTACCACAACTCGAGATCGACAAAGCCTCGGAGAACAACCCAGAGTCGAGGAAAGCATGCCCGAGGAGACCGAGAAAGAGAGTACCCGACCTGGCGCCCAGACACATTACTCGATGTCGAGGACCATACTCGATGTCGACAAAGGCCAAGAGCACCATGTCCGAGCCCTATCGAGGACCAGCAACCCAAGACGCCGAGCCAGCCAAGTCGATGATACTTCTACTCGAGATCGAGTAGGTTTACTCGAGATCGAGGAAGCCTCCAGAAGCCGCGTAACGCGTTTTGATCTATGCTACTCGGATTGGGATTCCTTGGGGCCGAAGATTGCCGAGTTCTATCCGATTCTATCAAGTTACATCATGAAGGAGAAGATTTATTCACTTAAAGACTTTAGATATAATTCCCTTATTTAGATTTAATTATGTTGTTGCTTTTATTTATCATTAAGCCTTTTAGATATAGTTTTAGATATAGATAGATGTTTCTATCCTTGAATAGCAAGGTTTAGAAGCCTATAAATAAAGCCCATGGGGTTGATTTCTATTCATTGAATTTTCAGTAGGGAGAAGTAGTAGGAGAGAGAGAAAGTGAGGCCGAGTGGAGCAAAGGAGCGAGAGCAAGTTGGCTTTGTTCGGTTGTACTTTCTAAAGTTTGGTTTAATGCAAGTTATTTCCTTTCAATCAAAGTCTGAGGTTGTAATAAAGCGCGAGTAGTCCACCCACTTCTAGGGTTGGGGCGAGCCCGACGATAGCCATGCGTGCCTGAAGTAAATATCTGACTTTTATTATGTTTTGAGCATCTGCTACTTGTTATGTGTTTATTACCCATCTAATGGAGGTCCATGCTAACAGCTTGGATTATAAACATAAAATCGGTAGAGACAATTAGGGTTTCTTGAAAGAGTTGTCTAATTGTTGGAAAAGGCGAAAGCTTAGTCATTTGATGCAATTCACATGATTATCTGTTTATTTATGCCTTATGCATGCTTGGTTATCGTTGTTGCAAACCCCAATCTTGGAAGCCCTTTTCATACAGTTTAGTTCGAATCCCCAAAGCCTTTGCATTTACTTTATTTCGTTTTTATTCTCTGTCTTCCTCGAGATCGAATAGCACAACTCGATCTCGACTACTGATCTTCGACCTAAGTCGTTGTAGCTTCTTTGTGCAGGTACTCGACCAAGACAAGCCGATGTCGACGAGGACTCTACTCGATCTCGAGTAGAGCTTTGTCGAGATTGAGTAGCCTTTCCGAGAGTTGTTGCGCTTTGTTCGACTGTCCGATCTTCTGTCGAGTTGCCGTACTCGAGATCTAGGACCCCTGTTGTCGATATCTGTCTGTTATATTTCTCCGTTGCCTAGGATTCGCTGACACGCTTCCTCGTGGATCGATCTTGACTTCCCGCTGCTGCATCAGGAGGAGGTCTTGTAATTATTTTCTTGGGCAGAATCTGGTTTGATTTATTTTGTTATATTTTATACTCGATTTCCTCCTATCAACAATTTCTGCATAGATTTCATGCATTTGGGTTTGAATTGTACATATTCTATGTAGTTTACACTTATTTGCCAAATTATGGAGTCTACACAAGTTTCTGTTTCATTTCGCAGAAATCGAGGCAGTTTACAGCAATCCGAAGAAAGCATGAAAAGCCCGAAGCCAACTACAGAAAGTCCAAGGTCAAGGAGAAGTCGAGCAAGGACAAATCGAGCAAGAAAAAAAGAAAGAATCAACTCGACAAGGCTAGTCGATATTGAGTAACACTACTCGATATCGAGTATTCCCGAGTCCAGTTTACACGAAGTTGATCAGAGCCACTCGAGGAGCCTAGAGCTACTCGACGTCGAGTAACCCTACTCGATGTCGAGTACACACGTCGAGTCCACCAGGTGCCCGAGCTCGAGTACAACCCATGAGAGGAAAGTGCTAGTCAACGTCGACTACTTCTAGTCGAAGTGGAGTACCCAGTCCGAGTCCGAGATCGAGTGGAGTCCGAGAAGATAGACCACTTGCAAGATAATATATGTGAAATTCTATCCATCCACATGAAGATCTATCAAGTCCAAGAGGTATTTATCCACATTAGTATAGTTTCGTTATAGATTTATTTCATTTAATCATTAAGTTTTATCTTATGCTTTTAGATAGAAAGTTTTAGATATAGATAGATTGTTCCTTCCTAGATTAGCTAGGGTTGTACACTATAAATAAAGCCCATGGGGCTTGTTTTTCATTCATTCCAATTCAGAGAGAACACAAGAGTTAGAGAGTAAGAGAGAGAGAGAGAGAGCTTATGCCGAGAGGTGTTTTGTCATGTGAGAGCGGATTTGGCTTCGATCGGTTTTAAGTTTTATTTTATTAATGCAATTTAGTTTTCTTTTATTATTGATGAGTTTTCCTATGATGAAGAGCGAGTAGTCCACCACCCACTTCTAGGGTCGGGGTGAGCCCGACGATAGCCATGCATGCCTAAGGTAAATATTCGACTTTTATTATGTTTTGATCATCCAATATCTTTATTATGTTTATTACCTAATTAATAGAGATTCAGGTTAACCACTTGGATTATAAACATAAAATTGGTAGATACAAATATACAATTAGAGTTTCTTGAAAGAGTTGTCTAGTTGTTGGAAAAGGCGAAAGCTTGATCATTTGATGTGATTGCATTATTATCTCTCTTTATCTTGTCTTTTGCATGTTTGGTAATCGTTGTTGCAAAACCCGATCTTGGAAGTTTTCTTCCATATATTTGTTTATTTCGAAACCTGCAAACCCTAGCTTTTCGTTACGTTTTTGCATTCTACTCGACTTCGACTAAGCCTAGTCGACGTCGACCACTAATTACTCGATCAAGCGAGATCGTTGTCGTTTGTGTTTCTACAGGTACTCGACTACGACCAACCTACTCGACTATGACTTCTACTTGACGTCGAGTAGACCTAGTCCACGTCGACTACTCCAGTGCCTTCTGCTTGCTCGAGATCGACTGTACGAGACCCCTGTCGACTACTACCTAGTCGAGGTCGTGTACTCCTGAGTCGAATTCTGAACGTGATTCGTCTAGCTATCAGAGATCCGCTGACACGCTTCCTCGTGGATTGATCCTGACTACCTTCTACTACAGCGGGAGTAAGTCTTGAACTTTATTTGCGTGGGCACAATCTGGTTTGATTTATATTTATATTTATTGAGCTCGATTTCCTCCTACAACAAATTGGAAGAGAGAATCAATACTTCATCAGAAACTCACAAATAACCAACCAACTCTCGAAAGTGTAAATGAAAACAACAGAGAATTAGCCAATCATGGCTTACCTAAATCCCTTATCTTGAATGGAAAATAAAACCAAAGTTAAAGTGTTAGATGACTATCAAACGGCTTATAAAAACCTAATATATAGCATAAAGACGTCGGCCTAAACCTAGATTAGTGTTTCCCCAAAGATAGAAATTGGGCCGCTTGCGCGGATCCGGATTTGAAGGGACGACGGGTGCCGCCTAAACCACGGCGGGCGCCCCCTGGACAGCTTCACAGACTGAACTTGTAACGCACTTTCTGGAGTCGTCATTCTTCCGATTGACGTATATGAATATGCGTTGGAAAGCTCTTTTCAAAGAATACAACTCTCATGAAGAACTCGGAAGCTGAATCCAATTTCTCAGAACCTTAAAGAGATGATTTCTCCATGTGCTTCATTTCCGCTCATGTTCTTGCGCTCCTTGGCTTCCCAACTCGCCTTCTAATCCTTCCTTGACTTGTTTCTTGCTCTTTTGACATCATCTTTGGTGTATTCCTAAGCTTCTCACCATGTCAGCACTACGAATATGCATAAAACCAATAAAATAGCGTAGTTTCTGATTTTTACCACTAAAAGAGCATAATATGCAATTAACTCTAAAACATAACCAAACACCTATGAAACATAACTAAAACTACTCTATAATGCCTATCAAAATATGCCTTATAACTTATTTGATGCCATATTCAGGTGACGATGCAAGGACATAAGTTCCTCGCTTGACAACATGCTCATTTAATGCCTTTATCAGGCGGTGAGCATTTATCATATGTTCGTCGCTTGAGGGAGTACGTAGGAAGTTGCATATCCAACTGGCTTATTTAATACCGTGAAGTTAGACATCCGACATAATCTTATGTTCGTCGCCAAAAGGAAGAAGGTAAGTCCGAAACATTTATTTACTGTTATGTTAGGCGACCAACATAGGCCAAGTTCGTTGTCCAAATGAAAAAGGTAGGCCCAGGGCATTTATTTATTATTTTCTTAGGCGACCAGCATATATAAGTACATCGCCTAAACTAACGTTTTTTATCAACTACCGAATTTACTACTGTTTACGTAGACAAGATTTGAACTTTTCACCATTTCAAACCTCCTATTTCTCGACATTTTCTCCACAATCACCCACTTCTCCCATTTCATACCTCATTGCTCCATAATCCCCTATTTCTCAACATTTCCCATTTTCAACTTTTCAAGTTGATTTGATCCGCTCTTTCTAAGTAAGGTACGTATGAGTTTGTTTGTTTGTCTATGTGTTTATTTTTTAAATATATGTACATTTATATATGATGTTAGGGTTTGAAATATGGTGATGAGAAGATGGTTAGGAATTGAAATTAGTTTATGATGTAGTTGTGATTGAAATTAGTTTGGGATTGATTGTGATTGAAATGAGATTGAGAACGGGAAAGAGTGTATGTGGATTATGATTGACATTGAGAATTTGTATGTTGCTTAATTGTGGTTGAAATTCAGAATGTGATTGAGAATGAGAATATAGATTTCAAATGAGATTGGAAATAAAGATTGAACTTAATAATGGTAGGACAATGGTCGATAAACGTTGGATGCAACTCCCTTGAGCTCACAAGAAATACCTTCATGAAATTTACAATTTCGTGAACACTATCAAAGACAATGTGAATATGATGACCCATTTTTTTTTGTCCATATAGAACTTGTCACAAAAATGAGTGGGTGGCTATAGATGAGATGTATATGCATTTGGCCCACGTTAGGATGTGGTCTAGTTATACCGTTTGGGACAAGCATGGAGAAGCACCAATGGATTCCAAAATTTCAAAACGGAGAACACATATTGATAATCCACATTTTTATAGGCATTCTAGATAGTTTTAGGTTCATTTAAGATACATTAGATATGAGTTTAGTGTTAAATTGCATCTGTATACTTTTTCCATTCAAAGTTCAGAATATACACTTTTCGATGTTAATCACGCAAATTTATGAATCCGAGCTCGAAGAGATGGTGATGGAGCCTAAAGCTAGCTAGCATGACTTGAAGAAGAGGAGGAGAAGACCAAGAAGAAGCTAGAGAAAAGCCAATTGAAGAGAAGATAGGAAAATACTAAGGACGTAGGATAGGCGCCCGCCCAGGACTCCTAGGCGCCCGTCGAGCCAGACGCTTGTATGAAGAGTGCAAGCACTCACTAGGGATCAATACCCATCAGCCTTGCTTAGACACCCGCCACGAGAGGATAAGTACGCAAAGTCAGATCCTTATCCGAATAAGATTCTTTCCTATCCTTTGGAGATATGGTTTAGCCTCCAAAGACGATGCATTAGGGTTTTTCTCAGCTCATTTGAGGCCTATAAATACCCTATTACACCTAGGGTTTTCAAGAATAGGTCACATTCAGAATCAGACTAAGATACCATACATCTTTCAATTCAATTTTATTTTCTGAGTTGAGTCATGATAGGCTAATGTCGCTTTTGTAGTTTTGCTTACATTTCAATAAAATGGTTAGGACATGTGAGGGTTGTTTTATGTGTTTCATTATGTTTCTCTGATTCATATATAAATGTTATCCATTATGAATATTTCAGTTCTCTTCGTGTTGATATTGCATAAGTGTTATTTTTTTTATCTTAACCGACCATTAGGATAGACATGCATCGTGCTAGGATTATAGCTTCATTCCTCCATTACGGGCCTTAATCCGTTAGTAACCAGCATTTCATGTGGCAACGAGTATGGCCTCATGATAATGTATTAGAATTGATTGATAAAGGTTATTTCTTTTAGTGGAAGCGATAGCCGGAGATGAGAATAGGTGAGTAATATGGAGAAATAATGTTTATTTTCTAGGTGTTAGGGACTTAATGCCACTCGTTCCAATATGCAAGAGTTTTGGGAGTTAGATGGTGTTATCGGCAGCTTCGCTTACCTCAAACTCTGTGGTTAAACCGACCCTAGGATAATTGCATAATCAATATTGCATAACCTCCCAATGTCCATAGAATTACCATTGTTGCGAATGTAAGCAAAGCTATATTACTCATCATATTGCTATTCCATATCTCAATCATTGTTAGTTTAGGTTTCTATTTACATTATTCCTTTTCTTTATTGCTTTGCACTGCATACGTATTTAAGAGTTGTATGTCTACTTCATGGGATCGAACTCTTTCTTTAACGTCCACCAAATTCTTAGGTGACGTTTTCGGGAAACATCGATTTTTTAAGCCCGTTTGCATTTGCATTTTGGTTTCTTTAGCTTACATCTGCATTTGTGTGATCCATTTTGCATGGTCCACACCCGTTCTATTAATCAATCTATGTTTCTTTGTGATTCAGAAATAGAAAAAACTTTCTCCAAGTTAAAAGACAATATTCAAGCAGAAAAGTGTGAAGGACGTTGTGAGATCTTAGGGAGCCCGATCTTACCACTCAACCATTAGCCATCAAGATCCCATATCTCCCAGCCAATTCAAAGTTATAATTCAAGTCGAACTCGGCAAACATCTTGCCTTGTTTCCATGGAAGAAGTGGAGAAGATCCTAATAAGCATCTAGAGGAGTTCACATCAATATGCCATCGCTTGTGACCTATAGGCATGATAGATGACCATATGATGTTTAGGGTGTTTCCTTTCACCCTCAAGGACGCTGCAAATGACTGGCTCTACTCCAAGATATGGGTGGAGATGAAGAAAGAATTTCTCAACAAATATTTCTAAGCCACCTGTCGTAGCAAAGTCAAAAGGGAGATCTCTAACATCGACCAATCACCAATTGAATCCCTCTACGACTAAGTCGAGCACTTCAAGAAGATCACTGCAAGCTGCCCTCAACATGGCATTGTAGATGATGATCTTTTCCTCTATTTATATGAAGGCCTGCTAGACAAGAGCAGAGCACCATCAACTACAAGTGAAGGAGATGTGCTAGACAAAACACTTGCGGAGGCTATGAAATTGTTCGAGGGGCTTGCTAATGCTTCCCAATAGTATGGATGAACCCAAGGAGTAATAAGATTACATCATGTCAAAGCTACAAGCACGGGACCACACCATGATGGAATGAAAACGCTTAGATAGATGATGAAAGGCCTATCTGCTCAGGTAGCACAACTAGAAGCTAGATCTTGCGGAGTTTGCGGAGATCCAGCACACCCTAATGACTTATGCCTCAAGTACAAGAAGGAGTTATAAAGGTGAACGTCGTTGGATACTATGACCCTCAATGATTCGGTAACAATTCTTTCAATCCTAACTTCAATCCGAATTTTCATCAAGGTATTAGCAATAGGAATGCTCAAGGATCTTATGGGATAAATAAATTTGAAGCTCGTCCTAGGAACCCAATGCAAGCTAACAAGCCACAATAAGATGAGGTTCCTCGCCTACTCTTAGACAAGTTTGCAGCAACAAAGAAGGTGGTTGGCCAGATAGCTCAAAAGATAGGAAAGCTCAAAGCACGGAATGCAACAAAGCTACCATCTCAAGTGGTAGTGAATTCAAAGGAGAAAGATGTCGAGGAGACCCACTAAGGGGTCATCACGTTGAGCCAACGACGCTTAACCAAATGCGCTTCTCAGAAGGCAACCCGAAGTTAGTTTTTCAATTCATCGCATTTGTTTTTGAATTTATTGCATCTACCTGTAGCCCTCACTAAGTATCTTTATTATCATTTTGCATTAAGTTTAGTCAATCCAATAAAGAACTCTAGCTTTTCTGGAGAAAACTTGTGTTTTGTTTGTGTGCCAATTCATTTACGAAGTGTAGGTTTCAAGAAAATGAAGGAAAAGAGGAAGAAGAAGAATGTATGCAGGACAGACGCCCGCCTAAGGAGCCTCGGTGCCCGCTGCATGTGCCCAGAAGAAACATGAAGTTCATTACGGCGGCCGCCGACTCTTGTTCGGCGCCTCAATATCAATCTCCGAAATGAGTAAAATAGCATGACATTACGCTTCAACACTAGAACGACTGATAGATTTCCTCCTTCTTACTTTTCTACGAAATGAGATAAAGCCAAGAAAAACACAGAAGCCAGTAGTAGAACGCCTGACAGTGACATCACCTGCGCAATCAGTAGAAGAATAAGCACGAGAAGAGATGATGAAGAAGGATTTTACAATGCACGAGATGATGTACCATGCAGATAACGAAAAATACAAAGAAGAGCACAGCCGCATCGAGGCCAACAACATCAAATCAAAGAGACTGGTCCCAGTCTCTAGTCAATACCTGCCAAAGAATGCTCCATTTTTTTTGAATGATATTACCAAAAAATGAACTACTAGTAGGAGAGGTCTTGACCACACTAGCTTCACTATTTTCGGGAAGCTAGCCTCCAAAGAACGAACATAGAACAGAAAGAGTGGCAACTGAAAGGGAAAGCTACTTGAAAGTTCCGCCTGTAAACATACCTTTATATGTAAACAATAAGAGTTGCGCATCTATTAAGTAAAATATATATTTTGGAACATGAACAGAAGCTTGGCTGAAATCAAGTTATCTCTCTACCAGCTTAAAAAGATAGCATATCAAAAAAGATATATTATATTAAAAGGTAAAAAGATATAACCTGCTGGCCCTCTCGCAACTTTTTTCTTATGGATAAGTCTCATCCTGGAAGAATGAAGGTTTATGAACCCAATAGTCCAGAGATTTCTGATCTTTCTGCTGAAGAAATAGGGAAAGGCAATCCCTTGCTTTCTCGCTGCTTGCCTGGATTTTTTTTAAATCACGAAGTGTTAATGGCAGAAATGGTTTTGATTCAATTCTTAATCCAAATTTAAGTTATTTAGATCTTGTTAAGTTAATTTTGATGAGAATCTATCTAAGGTAAGTATGTCCTATCTTTATTTTTTCTATCAATCTATCTTTCCATCTTAATAATCTATCTTTTTCCTTATAAAATCTATCCAAAATCTAGTATTTATACTTCATATTACTTACAATCTCTTTTTTTTTTTTTGCAGAAATTATACACCCTAATTATGAGATTTCACAACCCAAATTCATCACTTTTCATGCTAATGTTTTTGTCTTTGAGAAGTATTTCAAGGTTTCATTAAGTTTTTGCCGAATTTCGATGAATTTTGAATGTGGCAGCAACACAGAACAATTTAGGTGCCCACTTAAGGAACCTCGATGCCTGCTGCATTTAACCCGACGCCCGCCACTTCCTGTCTGGTGCTCGCCGACGTAGCATAGAAGGTCATTTGGTCGGTTTTGACATGAAATTTTGTGAGTTTGTTCCAAGATTTATTTATCTTTCAATGATGTCTAAGATTTCAAAGATGGTTATGCCCCCCAATTTGACTAATGATGAAAATTTAAATGGGATAATTTAGACAACTGCAAGTACTCTACAACCCGATTTTTCAATCCATATACTTTAAGCACTTTAGGTTTGCATGAGAATGTGCAAGATCTACTTAAGAATGGAGGAATCAATATTTTCATTCACAAGGCTGCTCCTACTTACCCCGAACTCACTCAGGAGTTTTTTGCGACACCGGAGATATATATAAATGTTCTAAGTTTCAGTTTATGCCTCGAGGAGAACACTTCGAGCTTTCAATAAATGAGATGAGAAAGGCTCTTTGAATCACGGCTTCCCCATCCGTCGAATGGAGAAGGAACATGAAGAGCTCGAATCCAAACAAGGCATGGAAGCTCGCTAGCAAGAAGGAAACATTAACTAGATGTAGAAACTACAACATCAGCATCATCACCCGTCAATGAGACTTTGCCTCAAGATATTAAATAACACATTCTTTGGGCATGCTGAGACTGAGTTGTTTTACATGCAGAATAGGAGTCAACTATTTTTTCTAACCCCAGAGGCAGGTGTGGTCCCACATTGGCTGGAGTTATTCATCGACAATTGCATAGAAGTGATGTTCGAATACAAAACCATGACCATCGGTTTTGGAGGCATGATCACCCTGCTGGCCTACTGGTTGCATGTGGATTGGGAAGATCTCACTCCAGTAAAGAATGTGCATTTTCTAATGTGTCTAGATTACTTGAGAAATGTTGGTATTCTAGAAGGCCCAATTATATGGAAGTTGGAGGCAGATCATATTGAAGGGAATGAAAGTTGTTGGTTCCCCATCAAAGATAATCCCAACTCACTAACAAGCATAGCAGGTAAGTCTGGAATCGAACAGCGAGGAGAACTATTATTTCTATGTGCTTTCGTTGTTAACCGAAAGTAACCAAATAAAGAAATGGTAAAGTATAAAGTAAATAAAAGCAATAAAGAGAGTAATTATGAATGATTTGATAACAATAGGAAGAATGGTTTCAGCTACAACTTCTCAATAATGGTTGGTATTTATGATCCTTTACCCAGTTCCTAGTTATTCCAATTCAATTGATTATTCCGACATTGGTTGATATATATTGTCAATTCTTGCGAATATAACAACCCCTTACACTTATATGCAACCCTATCCCTGCGGAATTGAACATACAAATAGTACAAATTCCCTATGTACTTTGTAGAATTGTGGTACCAGCCTTCCAAGAAACTAACATATGATGATAATTGTCATCCCATCAACCCTAGCAACTTAGAAACAGATATTTAACCAAGTTGGGGATTTTAAACCACGACATTTAACGACCACCACATATCTTGGATGAAGGGGCATATTCCTTTGGTGCTGGTCTTGTTATGGAAATTTTACACGACACTTTTCCTTATCATGCTGGATATGAGGTACATACGGATGTTGACGAACCTGTATTCGAAGATGTTGATGATGATTACCGGAAATTTGAGTGGCTTTTAGCAGAAGCTCAGACTCATCTATATGTCAGTAGAGCCAAGACGATCATGGGTACTTTTATAAAGGCAATGCAGTTGAAGTCAAAAAATGAGTGGACGGATAAGAGCATCAATGACCTGTGCAGCTATGTCTCTAGATTATTGCCCAATGGATACAAATATCCATTTGATGGGCAGAGGATGAAAAAAAATCATTAGGGACCTCGTACTTCCTTACCATATAATCAATGCTTGTGAATGGTTGCAAGGTTCCAAGAAAGATCCTTCGGTACTTTCCTTTGACTCCCAGATTAAAGAGATTGTACATGGAGCCTAATATTGCAAAGTAGATGTGATGACATGGTGAGCGGGTGGGAGATTCAGAATGGTTGAAACATCCTCTAGATGGTGAGGCATGGAAATAATTCAAAAAAATGTTTGTCCATTTTTTTGACGATGTGAGGAATGTAAGGCTTGCACTAGAGAATTGATGGGTTGATGAGAAGGTTTCTCGACCAAATAAATTTATATTCAAGAGCCCATTATAGGATAGTGGAGTTAGGATCATCCGCATAAGAGAAGTCAGTGTTTCTAGTTTAGATGGTTTGAGGTTCATGAAATAGCGGGAAAAGGTGGCTATTGACAAGGATCAGAGGGGTTGATGTCGAGCGATGAGGTCGAGGTTGAGGAGAATTGGTCGACGTCGAGGGATGGAGAAGGGAGTGGTAGTCGATGTCGGGTAACTATGCAGAAGAAAAATAAAGGAAAACACGAAAGCAAACAAATAAAAGTACAAACTTTCAAGGTAAGGGATCACCACAACAATAAACACATGTGTTACTCAAGAATCCCATAAAAGATGGATGCTTTCATATCAAGGAATAAACTTTCACATATCCCAATAATTAGACATATAGATTGGCGCAAATAAGCCTAAGTTGTCTCTACCTTTTTAGTGATTATAATCCAAGTTGTTAACATGAATCTTTTTTACTTTCGTTAAAGAACTATACAAATAAGATAAGAGATGATGAAAACGCACACAATCATGAATTCATAAATTAAGCACACATATCTATTGTTGGGCTCACCCCAACCCTAGAAGAGAGGAATTAGAAACAAAGCATATGAAAAATAAACAACTTTAATGTTAAACAAAAACATAAACTTACAATCATTCTCAATCTCTTCATCCTCCTCCTCTCGGCTCTCCTCTCTCCCTCCTACTACTTGCGTCTGATGACGACTTGACCTAAATGAATAAAACTTGGGCCTAATGCCTTTATTTACAGTAGACTAATCCTTACTCACCAAGGAAAACTAATAATAAAATAATAAAAATAAATATATATTTTATCTAAAAAATATATATCTAAGAAGTCTATATAAATCATAAGAAAAGATAGATAAAAAGACGGAAAGATAGACAAAAGATCTTTTGCATAATAATCCTTGAAAGGTTCGGCCCCACCCGCTCCGCGTCTGCTGCGTGTCAAATTATAAACGATGTCGACCAGAGTGGTCGACATTGAGTGTAACACCCTGTCTCACATCGGATATCATAAGGATGTTGGGAGTGATTTATAAGTGATTCAAGCCATACTCATGTTACAAGAGCTCTTCCTTTTCAGGCTCCAAGTGAGGACACCGGACCTGAGAGAGCTAGGTGGCATAGGTTGGCGCCTCTTAAGACCTCGGGTCTTACAGATGGTATCAGAGCCGACTCCGGGCTCGGAGGTGCGCCGATAGTATGCTCGGGTACGCTCCTCCTGGAGGGCAGTCCCTTGGGCCTAACGGGGTCGTCAGTGCTTTAAGTGGGGGAGATTGTAACACCCCGTCTCACATCAGATATCATAAGGATGTTGGGAGTGATTTATAAGTGATTCAAGCCCTACTCATGTCACAAGAGCTATTCCTTTTCAAGCTCCAAGTGAGGACAACGGACCTGAGAGGGCTAGGTGGCATGGGTTGGCGCCTCTTAAGACCCCGGGTCTTACAGATGGTATCAGAGCCGACTCCGGGCTCGGAGTTGCGCCGATAGTATGCTTGAGTACGCTCCTCCCGGAGGGCATTCCCTTGGGCCTGACGGGGTCGTCAGTGCTTTAAGTGGGGGAGATTCTAACACCCCGTCTCACATCGGATATCATAAGGATGTTGGGAGTGATTTATAAGTGATTCAAGCCCTACTCGTGTCACAAGAGCTCTTCCTTTTCAGGCTCCAAGTGAGGACAACGGACCTGAGAGGGCTATGTGGCATGGGCTGACGCCTCTTAAGACCCCGGGTCTTACATTGAGCACTCATCAGATGTGGTCAACATCGAGTAAAAAGTGGTCGGCATTGAGTGGAGTGGTCAACGCCGAGTGAAGACATGTCGATGTCGACCTCCTTTCAGCTTGTTCTTCAGCATTCAGCTCCGTCTTGAAACGCACTGTCCCGAGTCCTCATTCATTCGATTGACGCATATGAATATGCATTGGAAAGCCCTTTTCCAGAACTACAACTCTCATGAATGCATCAGGACTTGATCCTAAATGATGAATGGCAAAAAGTGGGGTTTTCTCCGGCTGCACCATCTTGCGCTCTTTCTTAGCTTCTCCATTTCCTTCATGGTTTTCTGTTGAAATCCAAAGTGCATTCAAACTTATCCAAATCAGCTATAAATCCCTTAAAATCACACCAAACTTTGTGTAGACTCCATATCTTGCAAATAATCAACAACTACACAAATTCCATACTTTCCCAATATAAATATGCATAAAAGACTTTAAATATGACTATAAACATGATTCTAAACAAGACCAAAAAAGAGGACATCATGGGTTCAATCGATTTGGATCTCTAGGGAATCTCCACAGCATATGGCCTGCAATTGTCACGCCATACCACTTGCCTCCGTCGATGTGCATAAAGAAGGAATTCAACATGTTGGCATTCTTGATTCTGAGACCGAAGTCCCCCAGAAAGTGTCTTAGTGTGTTCATGGAGCCATTGATTGATGAGATTATACACTTATGAGAGACTAGAGTCTATAATTTTGATTGAAACTCGAGGTCCACTTTCATGATGAGAGCGGCATTGATGTGGACTATTAGCTATTTTCCTAGTTTATAGATGTTGTGAGGATCAGCTACCATGGGGTATAAATCATGCCTTGTTTCCTTGGACAATACTTCTGCAACGCATGAATAAGGGAGAATGGTTTATGATGGTCATTGCAGGGTCATTGCAGATGACTTGTACCAGACTACCCTTGGCGGTTCACTGGTAAGACATTCAATGGGAAGAGCAAGTATGGACGAAGACCTACTTCCTTATCCGGGGACGAAATTGTTGCACAAATCAATAGATACTTACACTATATATATATATATATGTATGTATGTATATCACACTCTTCCTTCTTGTTTTCAATACACACTAACTTTCTTCTTATATTAGGATCAAGTTCCATGTCCTCATCTCGCATGCTAAGTTCAAGGCCCCATATAGTTCGGCAAATATGGTCTATCGGACTAATAAGTGTCAGTTTTGGAGACTTCATTATTGGCCATACATTGGAGTGATATTTGCATTGGAAGTTATGCACATTGAGAAGAATGTTTTTTATAACATCATCGGGACTACTTTTAGCAGTAAGGGGGAGTCAAAAGACGGTCCCAAAGCCCGAGACACTTTACGACAAAGAGGGGTGTGGAAAAGCCAGGCACAAAGTAATAATGGAAGAATCCCTCACGCGCCATTCTTAGTGAAGCTAGAGGATATAGAAAAGGTTTTTGAATGGTTTAGTATATCCCAATAGTTATGCCGGAGCATTAAGGAATAAGGTTAACATTCAAGAGAAAAAGTTCCACGGGTTGAAGACTCATGATTGTCATGTGATGTTTCAGCGTCTTCTCCCAATAGTAGTTCGTGCATACCTACCAGTGAGTGTTGTGAAGCCTTTGGTTGCACTAGCCAAATGGTTTCAGAAGCTGTGTACTAAAGAGTTGAGAAAGGAGGATGTCTGAGTGATGCAAGAAGAGTTAGTTTAAATTTTGTGCCACTTGGAGATGATTTATCCTCCACATTTTTGCACAATCATGGTGCACCTTATGGTTCATATGCAACAACAAGGTTTAGAAATTGGACCTCTGTATTGCACCTGGATATGTATCCAATAGAAAGGTATACTAGTAATTTAACTTGATATTCATGCATATATATATATATATATATATATATATATATATATATATATATATATTTTAGGTTGTACACTTTGATATTCATGCATTTAAGTTATTTTTCTAAGCAACTTGGCGCTTATAAAGATCATGTTAACAACAAACATTATCCAGAGGGGTGTATTGTTGAGCTTTACACTATTGAAGAGTCAACTATATACTGCAGCTTATACATGGGGATGAGAGCCTTGCAGAGGCAACTACTAGTCTGGCGTCGACCTATGATGTTTCTGTTGTGTCAAACTTCGACATAAAGTGAAATTGTTCGCCAAAGGTTAAGTGAAGTTATGATTGCAGAGGCTCGTTGCTAGGCTTTGATTAAGTGCCATGAAGTTGAATACTACTTGCAACCAAACGAAAGGGTCTACAATCAGGCGAATCCAAATTATGATGAGAGGGAATGCAAGATCGATTTTCACGGATAGTTTTACAAATCGGTAAGGATGTTTGAGGTTTTCCTGTTCAATTTATGTTTGTTTTCCAAACTATACTCTAATGTATTATGCCTTGCGGGTTGCTAGGTTCCACCGAGATGGGGACCCCTTCCTTACACCGGAAGTTCTCAGCATGGCAAAAAGACCACAAGAACGTAGGATCTACTCCACTAGCTTATTATCTCTACAAGGCAGAGTTTGTATCGTGGACTAAAGATCAAGTTTTAAGGACACAAAATTCTGGAATCATGGTGAAGACCGAGAATGCAAACTACTAAGTGGTTAAGCTACTATATGTTACTCGCAGGTGAGTTGTGTTGTTTAAGTGCAAGTGGTGTGACTCCGACCCTGAAAACAGCGGTAGCGCCAAGCTAGATCTAGGTTTGCTATCAGTGGACACAAACAGTAGTTGGTACGAGGATTCATCATTCTGTCTTGTACTCTCTGCAAGGCAAGTGTTTTATTTTGATGATCCAAAGGCAAGTGAGGCTTGGAAAGTAGTGAACGTGATGTCCCATGGGAGCGTGTACGATCCTCGCACATGTGCAACCCACAGAGACTATCTTGCCACTAATCTTGAACAACCATATCAAGAACTTGGCTTGGTATACATTGAAGCAACTCTTCCATGTATAGTTTCGTCGCTTGAATGATTTTTCACGATGGCGAGTATTTTTTCCACGTAATTTTTCCCTCAAAACTCAAATTTACTTAGGCGAGGAACAAATAGGGTGATATAATAATATATATTCATCGCGAGAATGAATTTCACTATGGCGGGTATTTATCCCTCTATATTTTCCCCTCAAATTTCAAAATCTTTCAAGCAACGAACGTAGCTTAATATGGTTGCGGGAGTATGATCCCCAATTAAAAACAATTGTCAAGCGACCATGCACACGCGTACATGTTCGTCGCTGGGATTACAATATTTTCTACATGTTGTTGTTCTGGCGAAGAACGTATGTGGCAGTTCGTCACTTTAGTGTGATGTAAAGCGAACATATGGGACCAATGTAGTTGGAGCGACGAGATTATAGGTCGGAAAATTCCCAAATCTCTAGCCCTAATTTCCCATTTCTATCCATCTTTCCCTGACCTCTCCGACCAATCATCTCGCCCTCTCCCTATCCGATTGCCCTCTCCGACCTCTCCTCCCTCCCTCTTTCTCTCCGACCTTTGGTCTCCAGCCTCTCATCTCTCCTTCTTCCTCTCCGACCATTGATTTCGGTCTCCGATCGACCTCTCCTCTCTCCCTCTTCATGTCCGACCTTTGTTTTCCCTCTCCCTCTCCCTCATTAAAAAAAAACTTATCTTAAAAAAATTTAGAATATTTTATGGGTTAGTTTGCAAAACACTCGTAAAAAAACTGTCCAATAATGTGCAAAATTACCAAAATTCTGAAGCTAATCATAAAAGTTAAATATTATTGTAAACTAGGTAAGAAAACGGAGGAGAATATGTGATTGTATTCAACTGATGTCTCTTGGTGTTACACCGGTACAATATATAGAGATAAACTCCTTAGCCTCCAAGCAATAGTAAATCTATCTATAGACAACAAAACTCTATCTAAGTAAAGTGTATATTTTGTACATCCACATAATAATAATAATAATAATAATAATAATAATAATAATAATAATAATAATAATAATAATAATATAACACTCCCCCTTGGATGTACATTCCTTGTTCCTCCAGCTGCCTCGTTAAAAACCTAGCTAGGAAAACCCAATGGGACAAAACCATAGCTTAGGGAAAAAGAGTGTAGCCTTCCACGTACGCTCTTGTTGTACTGCCTCGTTAAAAACCTTGTCAGGAAAACCCAATGGGACAAAACCTGATTGAAGGAAAAAAGAGTGTAGTGCGTGTATGCTCCCCCTGAATTCAACATCCTTCTCGAAGTCTTCTCATTCTCCTTAATGTCGCCGTCTTCATGAGATTAGGGTCGAATCTCAACATTGTCTTTGATGTGTATAAGCTGGAATGCCTTCGTGATTGACTTTGACGCGCATGACTTCCATGGATTGGTGTTGAGCTGCTTTGGATGCACAAGCAGAAGGTACTTCAGGACCTAGTGTGCTTTTCATTGTTGATCTGGGAGATCTGATACATTAAATGGTTCTTAAGTTGCCTTGTTAAAAACCTTACCTTGGAAAAACCCAGTGGGATAAAAACCAAGATTAAGGAAAAGAGTACAACTTTGTATGGTACTTCAGGACCTAATAAAATGTCACCACCTTCACAATTATAGGTAGTTCAACTACTCTAATAAGAATCTTTAACCAACTGCATCTGACAGGACTTTGATAATAATGCTTCAGGCATTTTCAATCGATTCTTCCCATTTATATGGGTATGCACCTACAATGTCCGTCATTTACATTTGGAGCCAAATTATATTCACTCTTGGTGAATACATTCTCATGTAACCTTTAATAGGCTTTTTGTGCAATCAATTTGGCTTTATGTTTTTCTTTATACAAACACTCACTTAAAACCAATTAATATCGCACTTTTCAATGTTGGAGCTACCGGTCGAAAAACTTCATGCTTAAATAATCCATTGGAGCTACAGGTCCAAAAACTTCATCCTTAAATAATTCATTTTTGCATGAATTATTTCTTTCTAGAATTTGAGATTTACAATGTATCCTTATGAGGGGAGTTCTCTCGTTAAAAAACCTTGCTTTGGAAAAATCCAAATGGGACAAAACCCAAAGTTAAAGGAAAAGAGTACAACTTTTCTCCCCCTCAATTTAGCATATAAATCACTAATTTTCTAAAGACATGGTACTTCTGGACTTAATATCATTTCACAATCTAATCAAAGATGAAAATATCATTTGTCTTCATATTGTAATATATCTCTCTTTGTATACTCGAAACACAGGTTGAGATATTTTAGAGCTTTCAACTAATTTCCAACTAATCATCTACTTATTGGATATCTTATGAATTGTTCAATAAACCAATCGCATACGCTCTTAGCGTTTTGTAAGCTCTAATTATTCTTATCAAACACTTCAAGTGAAAACTTAGATATGCGCCATCAACGATAATCAAGGATCTGATTATTTCAAGACAACTCATAATCAATTTTAACATTGTCAACGTTCATGAAATCTCTTCAGGAGTACACTAGTGCATTTGTTTACTTCTCTTCCATGCAATATATTGCTTCTTGATCTCCTTTTCCTCTCCCCCTAAATACCGAGTACTTTATCATCCGTGATAAACTCTAGGTATTTGATCATCTATGGGTACCCAATCCTCCATATACATAAAATTTCTTGATTTATAACAACTTAGTGTAATCTGGGGAGATTTCGGTGCCTATACTGAACATGTAAATACCAAGCTCTCTACTGGAGATAAATTACAAGAATGAGAATTTACTCTATTGTTGACCGAAATCGAATCAAGCTCTTGATATTCATGCCTGCTTATTAACTATTATTGATAACTCTACTGGGTCATCCTATGCATTAGCATTATCCTAAACGATAATCTCATAAGTAATGATTTCATTTGGTCGATTTAATCGTCAGCTTCTCAATGCTCATTTATCCAACATATCAATTACATTGATAACATTTCCATATCACATCCATATTGCCAACATGGATAATCTATTTTTTATGTTGGATCCCTCTTTTGACATCCTCAACTTGGGAAAAACAACTGCTTCTAGCAATTATTAGTCCTCCATTGACTTTTATGATCCCAATTTATCTATCATCACTCCTTCCCTTAGAGTGTTTTGACGCTCTTCTAGAGCCATTTTCTCATATGAGTTTATTGCTTGATTATATCAATAGGCCTTCGAGGACTAATTTTGATGCTCTTCTGGAGATATGTAAGGTTTAATTATGCCAATGATAGACTTTATACAAACACTCATTAGACATTTCATCATGAAAACTTCAGGTTTTCCATATCATCAGATACCAAGCTCTAAATCATTCTAACATTTTCATGCGATGATTCATTCACAGTTTGGGAGATTACAAATCCAAATTAGGCAAACCATCAACTTTGACTTGTTCTTCCACATTCTCCTTGATGTGGGAGTCGACTCATACATGATTATCTATAATCATTATCAAAATTATGACCAGTATCTAACAACAGTCGCGCGCACCGTATCCTCTTTATGTCCTCTGCTAGAGGTAACAATATATATTGCTTCTGGCAATAAAAGAGGTTGTTATGAACCATAGGTCATTTAGCTAGCTATTTATTTGAGTTCTACCATATCCAAGTAGATTAAGAACAAGATCCCAAAATAAAGAGTCTTCGGGCTCTCATGAACTAATTTTATCAATTTCACACAATTTAACAAGGATGTGCTTCAAACTCTTCTCCCAAATCATCATTTGTTGAATAAAATTGGAATTGTCTACCCATAATTGTTTCTTCAAGAAACATTTTCAATGCATATTCATATACATAAAATGCAAATGCAAATCAAATAGATAAAATAATGATTCCATGTACCTTAAAATAGCCAAATTGAACTAATAATAAACCAAAAATGGCACAGTGTACATAATCAAAAGTGTTGGATCATTTTAGCTAATCATTCAATAGATAGCTTTTATTAACACTAATGACATAAATAATCCTTATCAATGTAAAACCACATATGTTTATGGCATAAAGACTCTTAACAAGTTGTTTCTTCTGGAAGCCGTTTGAGTTTTGAATTACAAAAAGTAAATTGAGATATATACACCTCACAAGTAAATAATAAAAATAATCTCAATAAACAATATTAATCACAAATTTATTTGGCCACTTCAGGTGGATATCGATCCAAATATTTATCATTTATTTCAATAAACAATATCATCCACAAATAGTATAGATTCAATATCTATCTCAAATTTCAGTTTCATGCAATTTAAATTATATACAAAACAATTTCATGACACATAAATAATGTCAACTTCTGGTGACCATGAATCAAACAAGTTTAACCACTTCAGGAGTTTATATTTCACCTTCTATGAAACAAATCATACATGAAACAAATAGTTACAAGTACAAGATGGAATTAACAATATATCTTAGCTCATCACTACAAAGATAGGGCTAATATTTTAATCGGTGCATGATGACGTTATTTATTCATCAACTTATCAATGTATCAATTCATATAGATATCATTTATCATATGTATCCGTCCAAAATATATGGTCAATTTATCCAATAACCATATCTATATCATATATGCATCATCAACCCCAAATCGCACATAATTTATCAATACTCGAAATTCTTATATATGAAAGTATATTAGCACTATGACATGATTTATGATATAAAATCTACATGTGCAATCAATAACGTCATATTGCAATTAGCAACTAAATGGTAATCCATGTTTAATGTACGAGGTAAACTCATAACCAACATATATAATCACTCATGATCAAGAGGCACGAAAATCATAATTCAAATATATGATGCTTAGACTTACCTGACCGCAAGCTCGATCGCATATACCAATATTGAAAAATTAGTCCAACTCCATCACGAGCCTTAAAGTCGAGCCTAACTTGTATAGACTCACTATCAAGTAGAGTTCAATCTTCTAGGATTTGCCTCCTTTTACCATGATATCCTAGAGTGGATCCGTGCACAAACCACTCACATGACACCATCCATCACCAAATCAAAATATTAATAAATTATAATCATGGTTTATTTAAAACACATCATATAACATAATTCTATCCATCCTTATGTATAAGGCCTTAAACCTTTTGAAATTCTAATTAATCGAGCAAGGAAAGTCAACGTATACCTCTTATAAGAGCAACACGTACATAATCACACTCCGAAATAGATTTACAGTATTATCAAAATGCCTGATTTTGATTAACTTTCCAATTGACGATAATCTATCTTTATTCACTATCTCAAAAATAAATATGAGCATATCCTCAATTGAGATGAATGAACGAACATGTGCGAATATAAGATGTAGCATTATGAACCCTAATCTATATATTATCAATACATAAGGGGGATAAATCTATTGCAATAAAGCAACAATCATATGTATGAGTTAATATAAAAATAGATAGACAAAATCTGAAGCAAGGCATAAAGGATGTGTTTTTATCTTCATCACTACGGGGAAGAATTTTATCGATCACATCAAGTTATTTATAATATCAACTTCTTTACTTTCATCCACTTCGAGAGATTTTATATTTTCTACCCCGAAAGACCAATTAAATTATTTATAAATAAAATAATAAATTAGAAAAATCAAATTGCACTAACCTTCACTTACCTCCACGACGGCGCACATCGGTGATTGATATAATTTATGTATACACCCTCTTCGGGGATGTGTTTATCTATTTCACGATCCAAATCTCATTACTTCGGGGATGGAGAACGGAACCTTTAAGGGGCAAAATTTGCAACCCTAGAAATTTGGTTCTTTTCTGTAATTACAAGACAAACATAGGCCAATCTCGCAATTTCTAAATACCATGGGCTGGTTTCGCAATTGTTCTAAATTGGGAACAATTTCATCGTCTTCATCAGCCGGTCGAGAACAGCGGCGGCGAAGCCCTCCGATTACCCGCACATGTAAAGATTAAAGGCAAGAATCAAAATTGGAAGGTGAAATCATAGTATAAACTAAAGCACACATAAGTGGATAATTAAGAAGAACTTCCCTTTGCATAATCTGGTTAAAGTACGAGAGCAAGTCCACCGAGGCGCTCCACGGCTTCCCGGAGCTCGGGCCTCATCAGGCACAGATGCCAGGCCACAGCCGCACCCCAATTGTGGCCGACGACGAAGGCCTTGTCGAAGCCGACCGCGTCGAGGAGGAGCGCCGCCAAATCACCAACCGTGTGGAAAGACGATGTAATCGGAGGCGTCGGTGGAAGCGTCGGCGTCACCGCCTATGGAGGCAGCGTTCGACCATCTCTGGGCTCCCCACCGGCATCGTGGAGGCCACGCCTTCTCCGGAGATCGACTGGAGATTTTCGGAGATGTACGTCGTCGTTAATCGCGATGTGAACGGGAGGCTCTAGTGGAGGCTGCGGAGTCATGGCGGCGGTTTCAACCTAGAGATGTCTTCTGCGTGGGCTCAGAGGCGGCGGTTTCAGCCCGGAGATTCCAATCAAACTGAGCCAGGAAGTTGTCGGTGCACTTGTGGAGCACGGCAGCAGATCGGAGAACAATTAGGGTTTTTTTTTAACCTTCTAGAAACTATCGTGCTGATAATATATTGTAAACTAGGTAAGAAAACGGAGGAGAATATGTGATTATATTCAACTGATATCTGTTGGTGTTACACCGGTACAATATATAGAGATAAACTCCTTTAACCTCCAAGCAATAGTAAATCTATCTATAGACAAAACTCTATCTAAGTAAAATGTATATTTTGTACATCCACGTAATAATAATAATAATAATAATAATAATAATAATAATAATAATATAACAAATATAACATTGATAAATTTTGATCGAATTGTAACTTTGACGCACGAGTTTCAGATCTTTAACTCCGTTCAATTTGAGATTCACGTGAGGCTCCCTATAAAAATAATTTTAAAAAAAAAAATCAGAAATAAAGAGAGTTTTGATCAAACAAAAATCACTCAAGGACAAAAGGTTGTAAAAAAAAGAAGAAGAAGAAGAAATAGAAGTTCAAAAAAGACAGATTGTCACCACCCAGAAAAAGATGATTGAGTGCAAAAGTTCAAAACAGACCAAACCCTAATTACTTGGCCATCTATGGCAAAACATACACACTCAACCATTTCTGAAGAGCAAGGAAAAAAGAACCCAATTATAATGCATAGGGCCATCTTTTTTCTTCCCCAAATTAATTATAAACTCAATCGATCATAGGGTTTCCCATCTCTCTCTCTCTCTCCATCTCATCTCTCTGCAGAAAGCCAGAAGCCCCACACATTACAAATCCCTCCAATCCCATCTATCTATGTCATCCATGGATAAGCTCATCCCTCAAAACCCCACTCCCATTACTAATTCCACCACTACTACTACTACTCACTGGGATCTTCCCATAGCCTCCATGGATGCAGACCATCACCATCATCATCATCATCAGATCCTCCATGACCATCACAACAACCACCTCTTCCCCTTTGCTTCACTACCCGCTTGGTCAAACTACTCTCCTCTTCTTCTACCTCCTCCTCCTCCCATCATCCATCACATATCATCATCATCCTCGCCTCCGCCATCATCATCTTCATTGGTAGCACCAAGAATCACCAAGCAAATGGAAACCCTAGCCGAACGAGAGGAGGAAATAGCGGAGGAGGAAGACGGGGATGCGGACGAGGATGGGGATGGGGACGAGGAATTGGGGGCAATGAAGGAGATGATGTACAAGATAGCGGCGATGCAGCCAGTGGAGATCGACCCGGCCACCATCCGGAGGCCGAAGAGGAGGAACGTCCGGATCAGCGACGACCCTCAGAGCGTGGCGGCCCGCCTCCGGAGGGAGCGGATCAGCGAGAAGATCCGCATCCTCCAGCGCCTCGTCCCCGGCGGCACCAAGCTCGACACCGCCTCCATGCTCGACGAGGCCGTCCGCTACGTGAAGTTCTTGAAACGCCAAATCCGGCGCCTGCAACGCCCTGATCCCGCCGCCACCGTCGCCTCTACTAGCGTTGCTTCCGCCGGGGATATTCAAGGTGAATTGCCATTGTGCTTTGGCTATAATGAAGGCTAATTGGTTAATAATTGATACTTCTAATTAATCAAGTATATATGATTATGCATGATGCATGATATAATTAAACAGCTTAATTGATATTTGGTGTTGAATAAGTTGATTATTATTATTATTGAAGAAATTGATGGATGAATGTAATTAATTAAGGACATTAATTAATTAATTAGTTAATTGCATTAAGTGGTAGTAGTGATGGATAATGAATTGAATGGGGTGCGGTGGACGGGATGGATGATGATGGATCAGTGTAACGTATTTGAATGTTGGGAGGGGGGATGACGTTGATCGAGGTGGGGGGTTATGTTATGATTGTTCTTCCGGGCGGTGGGGTTTGGCCTTTGAGTTTGTTACGATGTGGTTTGACTATGCTGGCCTTCGCCTTGGAAATCATCATGGCGGTTAGTCTTCGACTTACTTACGTTTGTACCTGCTCTTCTTTTTTATTTTTATAATGCAAATGCGCTGATCCAGTTACATTAGAGCAACCACGTCAATAGCATTTAATGGGTTTTGACAGCAAAATTATCAGATAAAGTATGAGAGAGGAAAGGGTTGGAATTAAAACCCTATGGGAGAGTTTGGTACTTCCAAACTCACTTAAAACCCATGAAATGGGACCCACATGGAGCAAAGTCCGGTTTTTCCAATTGTTTAATATGTTTGCATGGGGTCCACTACACATTGTTTAATTGTTTAATATGTTTAGCTAGTTTTTAGTCATTAAATATAAAAAATAAAAAATATTTTTTTTTATTAAAATTCATAATTTATTTTAAGCTATTAATAAACACCAATATTATATATGTTAAAAAAAATATAATACATACATAAATAATGTACAACATAATATTTTTATGCATATTGTATTATAAAAAAATTCAAAATTATTTTAGATATTATTAAAAAAAATTATCTATTTATAGACACTAACATAAAATTAAATAAAATTGTTAAAGATGGTACAAAGATGTGAAGTATTTTTTTCCACCGAAATTGTTAATTAAAGATGAATTTATGAAAAAATAAAATTAAATAATCTATTTCCCTATAAATATGTCCATCTCCTTCTCTTCTTCCACACATCCATCCACCATCTCCTCAATTCTCAGCTTCCCCTATTGAATCTCTACAATCTTGAGATGGATCCAAATGACCCACAACACCCGTACAACTTCCGAAATTTTTTTACTAGTATGGATAATTCCTCAAGTATGAATCCTCAACATCTTTCCTACTCTCCAGATTTTTCCAACTTATATTCATCACAATCTCCCATGACCCATCACTCTAATGCTCAAAACTTCTCATCAAATCCCAACTTGTATTCATCGCAATCACCTATTACCCCTACATCTCATGGGAGCTCTTATGGGGTGAATATGTGGAGCCAAGCGGAAGGAGTGGCAAGTCTTGACGATATTCAAGATTCACCCCTAGAGGCTAACCATGCAAGAGGCACTCGTGGGGGAGCATCTCGTGGGAGGGCCACACGTGGGAGAGGGGCTCGTGGGAGATCCGCTCGAGGAAGAGCCACTGGTGAAAGGGGAGCTAGAAACTCATGGAGCAAAGGTGAAGATTTGTTACTCATTAGTGGTTGGATTAACACAACCACTGATGGTCGAACAAATACTCAACAAACAGCAGGGGCTTTTTGGCAGAGAGTTGCTGATTACTACAACACCAATAGGGATGAAGATTGGCCAGAGAGGGTTCTTTCGACGGTTAAGCCAAGATGGTATACCATTTCCTCTTTTGTTTCCAAATTTGTAGGGTGTTATGCGAGTGCCAAAAATCGCCAAGGCAGCGGAGAAAACGATTGTGATGTCATGAGGAATGCACACACTATCTACAAAGGCGATCATGGAAATGACTTTCTATTCGAGCATGCATGGCGTGAGCTCAAGACTGAGCCGAAATTCCATAGGTGGGTTGCAGCAAATGCTACTCCTAATGAAGGAGGCTCGAAGAGGACCAAGGTTAATGAATTTGGATCATACACATCAACTGAAGGGTCGGGTACCCCTTCTAGTGTTAGTGGATCCGAGAGCACTCCAGTGCGACCTGAAGGCATAAAGGCAATGAAGCGAAAGGGAAAGCAGGTGGTGGGAAGCTCAAGTGATTCTGCCAGTAGAGAAGCTGAAGAGGTTGTGAGGGGATTATTTGAACAAGGAGTTCACATGAATGCCCAGGCAGAATCCGATAAGGCAAAAGCTGCACATGAGTATGCAGTAGCACAAAAGACTATCTTGCTTAACAAGTTGATCATGGAGCCGAACTTAAATGATGCACAACTATTCACTAGGGATTCCCTCATTAAAGAATTGTTCGGCGAAAAATGAGAATCGAAGGCGATCATGCTTCTGGCTATTGATGTTGTAGTGTCAAGTGTTTATTTCCCTAAGTGAAGACTAGCTTCACATTGTTACATGTTGGTTGTTGTCACTTTGTTTTAAATTTCCCTAAGTGAAGATTAGTTTCACACTATTATCTATGCTTTATATCAATGCAATGTTCAATTCCCATTAAAATGGATAGTATGTGATTGAAATGTTTTATTAGTCTTATGCGACAAGAAGACGAATTGCTCTGCTCGAGGGTCTGCAAAGATGCTCTGCGACAAGAAGACGAATTGCTCTGCTCGAGGGTCTACAAAGATGCTCTGCGACAAGAAGACGAATTGCTCTGCTCGAGGGTCTGCAAAGATGCTCTGCGACAAGAAGACAAATTGCTCTGCTCGAGGGTCTGCAAAGATGCTCTGCGACAAGAAGACGAATTGCTCTGCTCGAGGGTCTGCAAAGATGCTCTGCGTCAAGAAGACGAATTGCTCTGCTCGAGGGTCTCCAAAGATGCTATGCAAAGTAGTATAAATTAATTCAAATGTCTACCATTCAGTATCCATCTCTTTAGTTTCCTCTAATTTGCAAACACAAACCTCAAATGGATCCTCAAGAAATGTATGACTACCTCACCCAATCTTCAGGTCCATCCACTGATGAGCTAACCCAAGCTTACGCCAAGTGGTTGCATCTATCCACAAAAAATAAGTCAAGCGTGGAGGCGGGAAGTTCTAGGCCAAGGAGACCTCGAGCTTACATTGAAAGAGAACGTGAGAAGGGCCACGATCAGCTTGTCGCGGATTATTTCTCAGAGGACCCACCTCCAGTGTACCCAGATGCAGTTTTCAGAAGACGGTTCAGAATGCGAAGGCCATTGTTCTTACGCATTGTGAACCAACTCTCAAGCGAGGTCGATTATTTCATGCAAAAGCCCGATGCCACTGGTAGGCTTGGCCTATCTGCATTACAAAAATGTACCGCGGCTATGCGCATGTTGGCGTATGGCGTAGGTGCGGATGCGGTTGATGAGTATCTTCGACTAGGAGAAAGTACAGCCAGGCTATGCTTATCCAATTTTGTGGATGGTGTCATAACTTTGTTTGGTAATACATACCTTCGGAGACCAAATACAATAGATATACAACGCCTTCTTCATGTAGGAGCACAACGCGGGTTCCCGGGTATGATCGGTAGCATCGATTGTATGCACTGGGAATGGAAGAATTGTCCGACGGCATGGAAAGGCCAGTTCGAAGGCAAAGATGGAAGACCAACCATCGTGTTAGAGGCAGTAGCATCATATGATCTATGGATTTGGCATGCATTCTTTGGCACCCCAGGTACGTGTAATGATATCAATGTTCTTGATCGTTCTCCTGTATTCGATGATGTGCTACAAGGGATATCTCCACCAGTTAACTTTGAAGTCAATGACCATCAATATCATTTAACCTACTATCTAGCTGATGGTATTTATCCAAACTGGGCGACTTTTATACCATCTATCAAGCTCCCACAAGGAGAGAAGGCTAGGTTGTTTGTTCAATACCAAGAGGCTACTAGAAAGGATGTAGAACGAGCTTTTGGAGTCTTGCAAGCCCGATTTTCCATAGTTAAAAACCCAGCACTTGCATGGGATATTACTTTGGTAGGGAGGATAATGAGAGCTTGTATAATCCTTCACAATATGATAGTGGAGGACGAGCGAGAGAACTACAGTCTTTCCTTTGATTTGTCGCAGTTCGATCAAGCTGAGGATACCGACACTTCGTATTCAAATAGGCGACCCGTCCCCATGGAGAAATACATTGAAAAGCGAACGCAACTTCGGAATAAAATTACACACTATGCACTGAAGCAAGATCTGGTTGAACACATATGGCAAAAGTTTGGAAATGGCTCTTAGGAAAATTAAAATTTTCTTCAAGCATTTCATGTAAGATTAAGAGTACTCTTTGTATTTTATTTTTATTACTTTTGTATTTCGATGATTTTCCATTTCATGTATGATGGAGAGTACTCTTTGTATTTTATTTTTATTGTTCTTGTATTTCAGTGGTTGTTTTGTTCCAATAAAGTTGTTTGCATTAAATTTTATTATCTAATTTTACATTTTGGATATTTTTTTTAAAAAATTATTATATACTATTATTATATTAATTAACGCAAAATATAATACATATATATAGATAATGTATAACATATTATTAATATGTTTATTTAAATATATAATAGATAATAATTGGTGAAAAGTAAATTAAGAAACTCTAGAAACTCATATTGATGTGGACGAAAAAGTAAGTTGGGATTTTTAAGGAGAGAGAAAGTGATAAAGTGATATTAAGAAACTCTAGAAACCCGCATGGATGCGGATGGTCTTATATATTATTATTATTAGAATTATATCGATCATAAGTATATATGCTACGTTATATATATATATCGAAGCTAGTCTGCCGAAAATTCAGTTTGAGTACGCGTTGGAGAATGGATCGAGATAATCATCGTTTATGACAAGTTAAGACTTCATCGACGAGTACATTATTTATATATATGTGTGTGATCATATAGAGGTCACCGTTTATGGACTATCGGTTACAAAAAGTTTTGTCAAATGGACTTGATAATTCATGGTCTCATTTGTAACGCTCTAACCACGATTTATTATATGTGAAAATAAATTAAGCTGTTATGTACAACTTTATGTGAAGTTTTGTTCCGACTATAGATCAGTTTATGAACAGATAGCTAATTTGGTAGGTAAAACTGATAAGGCAGTTGAAAATGATAAATTTTATTTAATGAAAATGATTAATTATGTATATTAAAGCTATGCTAAATTAAAATATTTATTAGTATGGTATTTTTTTTATTAGGTAAAAATTTAATGACCAGACAAATTTGGCTCATCGAGAGGCCGACAGAGCTGGTAGACGGCGAACCGTCGAGCATACAAGCTAAAATAAACGGTGCAATATAAAAGCGACAAACAAACAACCTCAAGCGAACAGGCGAACCTAACCAACAAAGCTGAGAACAACACAGACAAACCCCGGAGTCAAGCGTCACCAAGCTATGACACCGCTGGCCAGCGATACATGCTCAGGAGTCCCTCCTGTGGGCGATGAAGACGAACCTCCAAGGAAATTTCCGGATAACGAAGCCGCCTTGATGCACACCGCCACGACCCTAGTCAGACCCGACACCGGACACCAGAGTCCCAACTCAGACTAGGACCGCCAAAAACAACCGGAAACGTCGCTGAGAGTCACCCTATATATAACGCACCAGAAAACCCTTACGAGAAATTGGCAAGACCCTTACTGGTCGGTTTACTTTGACCCTTACAAGATTTATCCACTCTCTTTTCTTTCTCTTTTTATTTAAATATATTTTTTTCCATTTTTTTTAAAAAAAAGATCCAAATCCACATCCTTGGACCAGAAGAACCAAGGAAGAACGAGACCCGCCAGAGGAGATTGACACCGAGCCGCTACCCCCATGCCGGAGTACCAAGAGATGTAGATTCCGGAAAGCAAGCGGAAGCGGCAACTAGATCGAGGAAACCACTACCGGCCGAGCGAAGCCAGCAACGAGGGTGAAAGGCAAGGATGCATCCGATAGATGTGATTGAGAGACAAGGAGGATGATGGCCAACAAGAGACTCCACATGAGGATGATTCAGGAGACGGAACTAGAGACGACGAGCCCCCCCCCCCCCTCCCCCAGGAAGAAGGGTCGTCGGTCAACCCAGCACCACTGGACATCGATAGACGAGGGATCTAGGGGAACAACTGCAAAGCCCGTCGAGGGAGCACTGACAGCCGCAGGGCACCCAAATCCGACGACATACTACTCAGCAAAGATGGATGGAAGGAGATGGATTCGTCAAATTGTGTTTAGACGAACAACTTTGACCAAATCAGAAAGATATTGGGAAGATTGACAAGACTTAGGGATTTCACGAAGCAATTTGAGACTTAATGGTGGACAAGGGAGGACAGAAAAACTCTCTTTTTTACCGTTTGAGTTTATTAGTATAGTGTTTAATAACCCTTAGACTAGCTTATAAAAATATATAATATTGAAACAAAACGTTTATAAAAGCCATTTTCGTTACTAAATGAAGTGTATCCTTCATGCCAATGAAGTTCATCGTGTGTAGAAAAAACCCAATAAGAGTGACCCAACACGAAAATATGGAAAAAAGTCTAGGAAAACATGAAACGAATAAAACTCAACACAAACACGAACAAATGACACACGATAATAATCGTGTTATGTTCGAATTGGTGATTAATTCCCATGGTTGGATATCCGACACAAACTATTTATGTATTTTTCTTAATTTAAATCTACATTTAATCGAACCCCCTTCCTCCCACTTATTAAAAGGCGTGTTTTTTCCATTCTCTATCTCTCTCTCTCTCTAATATGTTTGCTAACTATCTATATCTATATAAACTCTTAATTTAGAAGTGTTCAGGATGATGTGTCAATATTAGAGAGATTTTAGGAGTCTTAACTAATCAATTATTTTTGCCATTTTTCTTGGATTTTTTTTAATTCTCTTTTTTTCTTCTTTTTCCTTCAATTCTCTTTTTTCTTTAATTTTACTAACTATCTATATCTATATAAACTCTTAATTTAGATGTGTTTAGGATGATGTGTCAATCTTAGAGGGATTTTAGGAGTCTTAACTAATCATTTTTTTTCCATTTTTCTTGGATTTTCTTTAATTCTCATTTTGTTCTTCTTTTTCCTTCAATTCTCTTTTTTCTTTAATTTTACTAACTATCTATATAAAATCTTAATTTAGATGTGTTTAGGATGATGTGTCAATCTAAGAGGGATTTTAGGAGTCTTAACTAATCACTTTTTTTTTCCATTTTTCTTGGATTTTCTTTAATTCTCATTTTTTTCTTCTTTTTCCTTCAATTCTCTTTTTTCTTTAATTTTACTAACTATTGGGCTTAATTCAAAACATTGAATTCAATCTAATATAACTATTGAGCTTAATCAAATTTATTTACTAACTATCTATATAAACTCTTAATTTAGAAGTGTTTACGATGATGTGTCAATCTTAGAGGGATTTTAGGAGTCTTAACTAATCTTTTTTTTTTGTCATTTTTCTTGGATTTTCTTTAATTCTTCCTTTTTCTTCTTTTTCCTTCAATTCTTTTTTTTCTTTAATTTTACTAACTATCTATATTTATATCTATATAATAAACTCTTAATTTAGAAGTGTTTAGGATGATGTGTCAATCTTAGAGGGATTTTAAAAGTCTTAACTCTTAACTAATCATTTTTTTTTTTGCCATTTTTCTTGGATTTTCTTTAATTCTCCTTTTTTCTTCTTTTTCCTCCAATTCTCTTTTTTCTTTAATTTTACTAACTTCTATATAAACTCTTAATTTAGAAGTGTTTAGGTTGATGTGTCAATCTTAGAGGGATTTTAGGAGTCTTAACTAATCATTTTTTTTTTTTGCCATTTTTCTTGGTTTTTCTTTAATTCTCCTTTTTTCTTCTTTTTCTTTCAATTCTCTTTTTTCTATAATTTTACTAACTATCTATATCTATATCTATATAATAAACTCTTAATTTAGAAGTGTTTATGATGATGTGTTAATCTTAGAGGCCTTTTAGGAGTCTTAACTCTTAACTAATCATTTGTTTTTGCCATTTTTCTTGGATTTTCTTTAATTCTCCTTTTTTCTTCTTTTTCCTTCAATTCTCTTTTTTCTTTAATTTTACTAACTATTGGGCTTAATTCAAAACATTGAATATAACTATTGATTATGACACATCACATTTGAACAATGTTATAATGATATTGATATTATTATTACAGAGTAATTTCAAATATCTATATTTATGTATTATACTTTACATAAGATTTTAAAAAATAATAAATTTATGAGATAATTATAAGATACATTTATTGTAAAGTTTTTTTTATGATTTTTATCTTAACATTTATCAATATTTTATAATATTTTTATGTACAATATTTAATTTTAAAAAAAGCGCCATGGTGCGAGAATCATACAAGTTATCCTTAATTCAAAACATTGAATCTATATAAACTCTTAATTTAGAAGAGTTTATGATGATGTGTCAATCTTAGAGGCATTTTAGGAGTCTTAACTAATCATTTTTTTTTTGCCATTTTTATTTTATTTTCTTTAATTATCCTTTTTTCTTCCTTTTCCTTTAATTCTTTTTTTTTCTTTAATTTTACTAACTATTGGGCTTAATTGAAAACATTGAATTCAATCTAATATAACTATTAGGTTAAATCAAATTTATTTACTAACTATCGGGCTTAATTCAAACATTGAATATAACTATTGATTATGACATATCACATTTAAACAATGTTATAATGATATTGATATTATTATTATTGACTAATTCAAAATATTTATATTTATGTATTATACTTTACATGCGATTTAAAAAAAATTCCGAGATAATTATAAGATACATTTGTTATAAAGTTTTTTTGTTATGATTTTTATCTTAACATTTATTAATATTTTTATATGTAATATTTTAATTTTAAGAAAACGCGACATGGTGCGGGAATCGTACTAGTTTATAATATATATATATATATATATATATAAGATAATGCTTAGTATTGATCTATATGTAAAATTTTATATATTATAAATATCTAATTTATGTATACCAAGTACTTAAATATTGGTTATGCCACATCACATTTAAATAAAGTTCCATTGATATTTTTTTTACTAAGATATTTAAAATGTGTATGTATGTATGTATGTATGTATGTATGTATGTATGTATGTGTGTATGTATGTATGTATGTATGTATGTATGTATGTATGTATGTATGTATGCATGTATGTATGTATGTATAATACTTTACATGAGATATCTACTAAAAAAGGCTGTTTTAGCCACGGCAAATAGCGACGAGTAAAATCCGTCTCTACGATTGTGACAAATAGCCACGGTATTAGTGATGGAATACAACATCGGTTGCTAAATTTCATGAGGAAAAGGCGGAGTGTCACCGATAGATGCAATATTAGTGACGCCGAATAAATCGTTGCTATTTACGTCACTATTAGTCATGGAATTCTAGACTTTAGGTAAATTGGTGGCAAAATAGCCACGAATATTGACTCGAACAACAATTGTCCGTACATCGGTGGCTAATTAGAGACTAAAATACCAACAATTTTAACGTTGTCACTGATTTTCCAAAGAAATTAAGTGGTGTACCAAAAGTAAAAGTTAAATGAGTTACGAACCTTGTCACAAGAAAAAGTCATGGCTGAATTCGTGGCTAATTAGTGATGAAATTAGCCACGAAGTACATTATGTAGCTAGTGCGAGAAAAAAAATAAAAATGACGCACAATGCCTTAAGGCTATTATCGTCGCTAGCACTTCACGATTGAATCCGTGGTTTTAGCATAGCTGATTCCGTGGCGGAACCCGTGGCCGGATCCGTGGTTGGATCCATGGCTGGATCCGTGGCTGACAGCCACGGTATTAGTGATGGTATTGATATTATTATTATTGAGTAATTTAAAATATTTATATTTATGTATTATACTTTACATGCGATTTAAAAAAAAATTCCGAGATAATTATAAGATACATTTGTTATAAAGTTTTTTTGTTATGATTTTTATCTTAACATTTATTAATATTTTTATATGTAATATTTTATCTTAACATTTATTAATATCTTAACATTTATTAAAATTCCGTGGCGGAACCCGTGGCTGGATCCGTGGCTGACAGCGAAACTATAATAAACGGAAAGCATTATAATTTGTAACCATAAATATGTTCCATATCGTCTTAAACCCTAATCCGATTTCCATCAACTCCAACCCTCTCCTTTTCATCAATACATTGCAATCAATTGAGGTGAGTATTTAATTATCTACAACTTCTAAATTTTTACTTTAGAAGATGAATTATTGTAGAAAATACGTGTTTTCTTGCAATTGGTGTTTTATATATGATAGGTTCTTAATTCGTTCACCTATCCTTTCTTAAGAGAGTTCAATAGGTGTATGTTGTTGAAAAAACCCAGTACGTGTTAATATGACCAATCTACTTGCAAACATGTGCAGCGAAAATGAACAATCGTGCTTGGATGTATGATATGTACTTGCCAGATCGTGGAGGATTAAAGCTTGAATATTTTGATGGGGTTGATAAGTTTGTAGAATTCGCAACGGCTCAAGAACGTTACATGGATGGGAATATGATCAAATGTCCCTGTAAGAAATGTCGTAATCGTCCATTTTACCTACCAGATGATGTCAAGGAACACTTATATCAACGTGGATTCTTGCTTGATTATTACCAGTGGACGGCACATGGTGAGTCAATTGAGTCATCTCTTCCTCAAACAGAGAATAGCCAACGGGACTTCTACGACCAATTGAATTCTGAACAGAGAATGGTATTCGACATGGCAGGACCTAATTTTGTTCCTCCTCCATGGTTTGATGCCAATAATGTTGATGTTGCTTCTAATAGCGGAATGGGAGATGATCACGAAGACAGTCAGGGAATGGAACCTCTTGAGACTATCAATGAGGACACTGAAATGAGAGATGTAGAACCAGGAGACGTGGATAGGTTGTCCCGACGTTTTTTGGATGTGTTAAAAGCAGCTAATGAACCAGTGTGGCCAGGGTGTACATCACACACACAACTGTCTTTTGTGGCTAGGCTTATGAGTTTGAAGTGCGAATATAATGTGCCTCAAAGTGTCTTCAATGGTTTTGTTCAGCTATATGATGAGGTTTTACCTCCTAGTCACAAGATTCCCACTAATTACTACCAAACAGAGAAGGTGGTTCGTAATTTAGGTTTACCGGTTGAGAGAATAGACATGTGCCCTAATGGTTGTATGTTGTTCTGGAAGGATAATTGCAATGAAGAATCTTGTAAGTTCTGCGGGCATGCCAGGTTTGATTATAGAAGTAATGAGAATAAAGGCACTCCGTATAAAGAACTATTCTACTTGCCTCTAATCCCTCGGCTGCAAAGATTATATGCATCTGAGGTTACAGCTGGCAATATGACTTGGCATGCGGATCATGTGGCAGAAGAGGGGATAATGTCTCATCCTTCGGATGGAGAGGCATGGAAGAGGTTGAATGACGTATATCCTAATTTTTCTTCTGAGCCACGAAATGTTTGTTTGGGTCTGTGCACTGATGGCTTTGCACCTTTTACTAAATCAGGAGAAAACTATTCTTGCTGGCCAGTTATTGTTACTCCATACAATCTTCCGCCAGATATGTGCATGAGAACTGAGTATATGTTTCTGACATTGATAGTGTCAGGCCCGCGAAATCCCAAAAAGTTACTTGATGTGTGCTTGGAGCCTTTGATTGATGAGTTAATGCAACTTTGGGACATCGGTGTTACTACTTATGATGTGTCAAGGAAGAAAAATTTTGTTATGAGGGTAGCTCTACTTTGGACGATCAGTGACTTTCCGGCATATGCAATGTTGTCAGGATGGAGTAATACGGGAGAGCTAGCTTGTCCAATCTGTATGGAGAAAACAGAATCTTTTCGATTGCATCACGGCAAAAAGGCTTGTTGGTTCGATTGTCACAAGCCATTTTTAGAAGCGGATCATCCCTTTCGAAAGAATAAGAGTGACTTTCGTAAAAACCAAGTGAGAACATCGCCCCCACCCCCTAGGCTATCAGGTGATGAAATATGGGGACGTGTGTGTCACTTTTCTACGGCCATTAATGACCCACTGAACAACCCACCTGACTATGGGAACTCCCATAAATGGACGAAGCAAAGCATTTTTTGGAGGCTTCCGTATTGGAAAGATCTTTTGATTCGGCACAACCTTGATGTTATGCACATAGAGAAAAATGTGTTTGATAATGTTTTTAACACCGTGATGGATATTCCTGGAAAGACAAAGGATAACTTGAATTCACGGAAGGATCTTCGAATACACTGTCATCGGCCAGAGCTTCACGTAGAAGATGATCATAGAGGGGCGAAACCGAAGGCAATTTACACTTTAACAAGGGAAGAGAAGAAAAAGGTTTGTCAATGGTTGAGGTCCGTGAAGTTTCCTGATGGTTATGCATCTAATGTGGGTAGATGTGTTCAAAAAGATGATTGTAGTCTCACGGGGATGAAGAGTCATGATTGTCATGTGTTTATGGAAAGACTTCTTCCAATTGCTTTCAAAGAATTGCTGCCTCCAACAGTTTGGGGTCCTTTGACAGAGTTGAGTATGTTTTTTCAATCAATTTGTTCATCCTCATTGTCGGTTGATCAAATGGTGTATTTCAATTCCACGGTGCCTTTACTATTGTGTAAGTTGGAACGTATCTTCCCACCTTCATTCTTTGATTCTATGGAGCATCTCGTTGTGCACTTGGCATATGAAGCTCAAATAGGTGGACCAGTACAATATCGATGGATGTATCCATTTGAGAGACATCTGTATCATTTGAAGCAAAAAATTATGCAGAAGAATCAAGTTGAAGGGTCGATATGCATGGCTTACTTGAGGGAAGAAGTCGCTAATTTTTCAGTGCATTACTTCCCATCTCATGTTCCTTCTAAGTTGAGAAAGTTGTCTAGGAATGATACATTCCAGGATATTGACAGTTCTGTTTCTATTTTTAATTACCCTGGTCAAAGTGGCGGCAAAGCAAAGATAAGGTGGATGACGGTAGACAAAGAGTGAAATGCTGCACATACTTATGTTTTGATCAACTGCCCAGAAGTGCAACCATACATTGGGTACATTCATGTTTATTTATACTTATCTTGCATGATTGCATCAATGTTATAAGTTTTAATGTTCTTATTAATCTATGGTTTGTAGGATATTTGAATCTGAAAGGGGTATCGCAGATGATGGTACAATTGCTGCAGAATTTGCAAAATGGTTTAAAACATACGTAGGTGTTATATTTTTTATTTATTTCTAAAGTTGGATGATTCATCAAATACATAAATGTTCATATATATTGTAACTGTATGTATGCAGGTATTAAATACATCAAATGGAATCGATATGGATGAGCTTATGTGGAGTTGTGCTTGTGGTCCGAGTGTTAAAGCTAAGACTTGGCATACATACAAGGTTAATGGATACAAATTTCACACTCAAGACCATGGTATTGGCAAATCAACAATGAATAGTGGGGTTTGTATTCGAGGCTCAAATTATGAGAATGCCGAATCAGACTTTTATGGGCTTCTGCAAGAAATTATCGAGCTTGAATATCCTAGTTCAGTAGATAATCCAAAAAAGGTTGTCTTGTTCAGGTGTCTCTGGTTTGATCCAACTGAAAGAGGCACAAGAATTCATCCACAATACCGTTTTGTTGAAATCAATCACAAGAGACTATATCGAAAGTATGAGCCATTCATATTAGCCCAGCAGGCCGTGCAAGTTTACTATGCCGACTATCCAGGAGCGAGGAGGGAACGGGCAGATTGGTGGTATGTATGCAAGACAGTGCCTCGAGGTCGAATAGCAGAACGGTGGACATCCACTGTACCAACTGCGTATCAAGCTGATGAAGTTGTTACTCCTGAATTGTTTGAGCAAATACCAATTGACAATATGCCAACGGATTTGCATGATCCATTAAGGATGGATGATATATCTGACGAGGATAACATTGTGGAAGCCAGTGAAAGTGGTGACGAGGAGGGGGAATTGTTTACGACATCAGAAACTACTACTACTACTGGAGGCGAGTATGAATCTGATGCTACTCATGAAGGAGATGCTGAATCTGAGAGTTCAGAGTAAATCCATAGCATTCTATTGTTTTTATAAGTGTCATTTATATTTTTTAGCCATTGTCGGATTCTATAGTTTGAATCAGAATAAATCCCTAGCATTATACTTTAGCCATTGTCGAATTTTTTAGCCATTTATATTTTTTAGCCATTGTCGGATTCTATAGTTTGAATCATGAGAAGATACTTTTCAGAAGAATTGCCATCTTCAATTTTTAGCCATTGTAGGATTATAAAGTTTCATTACTTTGCAATTAGCCTATGTAGGATTTGAACCTACACCATTGTGTATTAAACACATTGCTCTACTTTTTGAGCTAATAGGCTTATGTTAGTTATCAAATTTCTGGCATACTGTTTTTTTTTCCTCCGATCATTTTGCAATCAACTGCTGGCCTTAAATTGCAGATACAACAAAGCATTTAAATAAAAGCCTCTCAATTAAAGTTTATTTTGCTTCTCCATCATCACATTTCAAGTTTATTTTTTATTCAAGAGGTTACGCAAATTCCTTAGTCATTGTATTTGGGATGGAGAGTTTTTGCACTCATTACTTAGTACTAAGGAGAATTCACAAAACAGTGAACTGCATTAACAAAACATAGGCAAAATCAGTGAACTGTTAGGTTTTTAAATTTTCATATTTAAATTTTCATATTTGTTGATCCCTCTCATATTCTTATATTTTATTAAAAAAAAATCAGCCAGAACATTAAGGACACAACCTCATATTTTGTAATCCACAGTCCAAAGCTATTAAAACTAATATTAATCCAATAAGCTAGACAAAGAATGTGATTTTCTTCTGGTAAGTGTAATTTTTTATGTGAAGAGTAATTCAACCAGTATATGCACTAAAGGAAGAGTCTAAATCCAACCATTATCAATGATTATTCAGCCAAGAAATCAAGCATAAAAAGAACAGCCAATATATGGGAATTCAGCCAACCAATATGCGAAAACTGAAGAAAGAGATCAAATCTTTTAGTATTGATGGATACATACATAATATGCGAAAACTGAAACGTGCAGTACATCCATCAGAAAGCTTCAGTAATAAAGTTGTCTATACAAAAAAATAAAAAAAGAGAAGTATACTCTACACATATATCGAAAAAAATCAATTATTTCCCGTTGTGTGTAGCATTTAATCACCAAACGAGCTTTGTGATGATCAAGGGTACTGTCGGACTTGAGTTTGATCTTATAAACCCATTTCTAACTGATGGGTTTCTTTCCAACAGGGAAAGAAACAAGATCCCAAGTCCTATTGAGCTCAAGAGCAGAAAATTCCTTGGCCATGGCCTCCTGCCAAGTTAGATAGTGAGCTGCTTATGCATATGAGTTAGGCCCTATCTAATCTAATCAATTTCTCTTATAAAAACAACTGAAGGGCACTTTTCAGTGGTTAAAGATCTAGAAGGTTTTCCAAAGCATGATCACAACTGAAATTTCTCAAGTAAGGTGCAGAAATTGATTGAAGGACTGACCACATAATAGCACTGGAAACAAAATTTATCAATCTCGACCTTAATGGTAACCATGTGTTTCAATACTGCCTGCAAGGTCTTGGTAGTTCATTTTAAGCAGCTGACACTCTATTGTAACTTAACAGTTGACTTCAGGTTGCAGAAGATGTTAGTTGATGAAATATCCTAGTCTATTTGTGTCTTGCTTCTCTGGGAATTTACCTTATTTATCCAATAGACATACATATAGCAATAGAAACTCAAGACTAAAATAGAAGGCAACATCACCATAGAATAGGAAATTTCATACAGGTATGAGAGAAACAATTTACTATTAGCAGTGGAAGCTCATTTATGCATATGCTGCATCCCATACACAGCAGTAAGAATCTCAAAATCCAGCCATTATATGTGAATTCAGCCAAGCAATGAAGCATCAACAAACAACTATTATATGCAAATTCAGCCAAGAAAACAAGCGTAAAGGAGCTGTACAAAATCAAGCATCAACAACCAATCATTATATGCGAATTCAGCCAAGAAAGCATCAAACCATCAAATACGAAATTACCTTTGAATATGCAGCTATGAATTCAGGAATACATCAGCTCGAATTGCGAATTCGCAGGTGGAATTGTTAGATGAATTGGCAAACCTGGTCGATTCCTCCCAAATCTGTTCATCGTCGTCCTCGTCGCGCCAGTGGTGTCCGAGCGGCGACCAGTTCATCTTCGTCCTCATCGCCAGTGGTCTCCGAGCGCCAGTGGTGTCCGAGCGGCGACCAGTTCATCTTCCTCCCAAATCTGTTCATCTTCGTCCTCTTTGTAATTGCGAATTGTTCTGATCCGTTGTATTGTGAACTGAGAGATCGTTTCACTCCTTTCTAATTTGGTTTATTGGGCTTAGGGTTAGGGCCTTAGGGGTCAGGTTAGGGTTAGTGTTAATAGGGTTCAAGGGTTAGGGTTAGGGTTAATAGGGTTTAGGGTTATCAATTATGTGAGCATTTTTTTTTTGGGAAAGGGTTATGTGCTCAGACATAGAGGTGGTAATCGGGCGAGTCGGGCCGGGTTATTCAGTTTCGGGTTAAATCGGACTCGGGTTGATATCAGGTGTGCTGACAGCTCGGGTCGGGTCGGTCCGGGTCGGGTTTATTTGGGGAATTATTTTTTCGGATACAATCGGGTTTTCGGTTGCATTTTGATCGAGCAATTTCGGGTTTCGGTCAAATCGGGTTTCGATTGAAATGGGCTTCGGTAAAATCGGGGTTCAGTCTAATCGGATTTCGGTTAAACCGAACTTCAGTCAAACTGGACTTTGGTTTAATCGGGGTTTCGGTTGAAACGGATTTTGGTCAAAGCGAGTTTCTGTGAAATTGAGTTTCACTTGAATCAAGTTTATATTAAATCAGACTATATGACTCAAATTGGATAAATGAAATAAATTATAGTCAAACCGAACTTTAATTTTATTGAAATTTTAATTTGATTCAAAATTTGCGTTATAAGTTGTAACTCATCATTAATAGAGAGATTTTAGACTTTATTCATATTTATAATAATAATAATAATAACTTGTATAGGAGATATTTATCTTTTTATACAAAAGCTATTTCTTATCAATTTTTAATCTATATATATATATATATATATATATATATATTATAATGTGTATTTTTACTATATAGTAATATTAATATAAGTTAATTACCAAGTGATCATATAGTCATACGTGAGACTAAAATAAATGAAGTAAATGAATATATAAAAATTATCACTATTAAAATAAGTCAATAAAGTTATTCAAATTATTTAAAGTGTTAAACATAGGGATGAAAATGAGTTATGAAGTGATACATAAACATAATTCATCAACCAATTTGTTTGTTATTCTACTCCATTTGATCTGTCAATCACCTATCTACCCTTTTCATATATGATAATGGCACCATCTAAATGAGAATGATCAAATGTTATGATATTGCTCCAAAGTAAGATTTATCCAAACTTCATATCATCTAATTTAATAACTAAGATTTCAATAACTATAGTATATTTTGAATGGTTAGATGAAAATTATTATTGCTAAAGAATGACTTCCTAGATAAATGGAAAAAAAAGTCCACTAAGTAGTTTTAACTTATATTTTCCAATATATCGTTCTAAAAAGAATACTTATAAATATGTTGTTAAGGAGTATGTTTTTTCACCGATTATAGAATATATAATCTATAACAACTAAAAAACTTAAATATTTTAAAATATTTAAGTTTTAAAAAAGAATAAAAATTATAAAACAGAAAAATATATATACCACATAAGTAAGAGAATTAATAGAAAAAAGATGAAATAATTTTAAAATTATTTATGACTATAACTTAATATTTGAAAGTTACATAATATAAAAAAATTCAAGAATGGAGTACTATATAAATTTATGATTAAACTAAATAAAAGACAAAAAGATATAAATTAAATAAAAGAGAAACCGAAAATTTGGGAGGGAAATAAAATAAAAGCAAATGTCATTTCGGGAGGGAACTAAAAAAAATGAAAATTTTAGGAGGGATAAATTACACCTCTCAGTTCTCTCTGCTAATTTGGGGCTCAATTTGGGGCTAGGGCTCGAGCTGTTCTTCTTAGCCCTTGTGCTCTTCTCCTTCTCCGTTCTCTCATCGAAGCTCCTATTGTGCTTGGCTGCTTGGATCTGAACGACTGCCGATCTCTGCTGTCCAGGTTCATCTTTCTCCTCCTCCATCCTTCTCTTCTGTCGGCGTTTTGTTTAGATCTAATCGGCCGACACTCTTCGGTGTCTAGGTTCATCGTTGTCATCTCCGGCGTTCCGCTTGGCTACTTGGATCCAATCGAAGCCGGTGGCGCTCTCCACTGTTTAGTTCGTCTCTTCGCTCGTCTTGCTTTCACTCGTCTCGCTCAGCATCGCTCTCTAGTTCAGTGGTTCCCCCTTCTTCGAGAGGTAGCATTTAGGGCTCTCAAAGCTCGGATGTTTTCTCCCTCGTTCTTGCTACTTGTTTGATTATTTCACTCTAATTGTTTGTGTATTTTGGTTAGCTTTACTTGTTACTTGTTTGATTTGTTATTGAATTTTGAAGGATTCAAAATTTTGTTAATTATAGTCTCAATCGCTTATGTAGTTCAATTTCTAGGGTTTAATCAATTTTGTGTTTCAATTTGTATGGTCTGATGGGGCATTTAAATATACGAAGTTCCCATGATTAGCCAATCAGTGTTTTCCTCGAATCATTACAAATTTGCAATACTTCAAACACTTTCTAGAAACATGAAAATTTTGGAAAAACAATAGATTGTGAGAGCTTAGTTATACTTACTAATAACAGTACTACTTACTCAATTTGGGCAGCTACTTACTCAATTTATATGGGCTTAATTATTCAACATCAGCAGATTGAGGATATGTCTCCCCAATCTGCCATGGCCAGCTACTTACTCAATTTGTATGGGCTGAATTCTCTAGCTGTCATGGTGAATTTGGGCGTGGGTGTGTCGTCTTCCTTGCTACAGGTTCTATCCGGGTTGTGTGACAATTGCTGAGCAGAGGGTTTAGTGGTTAGTGCTGGATGCAATGGTGATTTTTTGGTTTGTTGTGTGCGTTTTTTTGGACTGAGGAGTATTATGTTGCAACAATGGGATCCTCATTCTAGAATTAGCTGTCATTAATTTTTTTTCGGGTAGTGAATGAGCTGAAAACTGGGTTTACATGGGTAATTCTTTTAGCATCTTTTGATGGGCCATTACTAGGTAATTCTTTTAGCATTCTTTTAGCATCTTTTAGCTGTCATTAATTTTTTGTCGGGTAGTGCATATGTTTTAAGAATGTAAGTTACTGGACAAACACTGATTTTGGTTACTTGTAATTTTATAGGAAAGGGAGGATAGTTATGTCAATATTGAGTACAAGTTTGGACAAACACTGATTTTGCTTTTAGTATGTAGACCTATTGATGGTTTATCATAGCTTACTAATTTTGTGCTTAAACTAGTGATAACCTAAATGCTTATTAAGAAATTGAATATTTTTTTATTTCTTTTCAGCAACATGCGTGGAGGTTATGGTACTCGCGGTGGTCATGTTACTCGTGGAGCTCCAGTTAGAAAGTCTCCACGTGTACAATCTTACGCTGCTGGTGGATCCTCCCAACCTGTTGCCTCCGATCCTTTGACTACTGCAACCGTTTCACCCACTCCACAAGAACCCCCCCTCACTCCACAAGAGTCCTCCCCTCTGTTAGATTCACCCTTATTAGCTGAGCAGCCTATTCGATCAACTCCACACATTTCTCAAGACTCAAGACCCCCATTAAGAGCCTCTCCTACTACATTATCTCATAATATTAACAATACAGCTCCACTTATTCCTCAAGTCATAGGATCCTCACCAGGAGGCTTTCAACCTACACCATCTCAGAATAATACGTCCCCACTCATTCCTCCCATCTCGGGATCCCCAACAGGAGCCTCTCCACCTACACCGTCCTAGAACAATGAAGGTGATTCATCTGCTGCTGCAACATTTCGATTAGACACAAGGGCGCTTCTTATACAAGTGAAATCCAAAAGGCAAGTTCATTTTGCTATATTAGATGTTCATTTTAATCTTGTTGTGTGTATATATATTACTAACCGATCTTTCTGCCAATTCATTCAATGCAGTTTTGAACCACCAGATGTTGCATTAAACAACATAATGCATGTTGTTTATTCTCATTTTGACGGGCCATATATTAGTTGGGGTAGAGTTCCTGGTACAATAGTTGATTTATGGTGGAAAATGTTTAAGGTAGAATATTCCTTATTATCAATAATTAAATAGTATATATGTATAGATATTTGGTTAAACTAATATACGATTCTAATTACTATATATTACAGAAACGATGTAGATGGGACGAAGCTCGATACTCGGAATTATTTGTTCGCAAGGCATTCAATCATGTAGGAGGCAAACACCTTAGGGGCATATTACAAAAGGCACACCATAAACTGAAGAAACCTATGTGGATTAAGCAAGAGATTTGGGAGGAGATGCTGGTTATATGGGAAAAGGATGATGCTTATAAGCGCCAATCAGAGGCTGGAAAGCGCAATCGAGCAGTTGCAATTGAAAAGGGCATCCCTCCTTATAGGGGTGGATCGGTATCGGTGACTGTTCACAAGCGAAAATTGGTATTTTTCTGTTCCTTTGTACCAAGTTATGAGTTCGGAACTCCCTTCACTTTCAATTTTTGAAAAATGGTAGTTGTGGCATAGCTGAGTTTTGATGTTGGTGTATGCCTAAGTCATGTTGAAGTTTGGGGTTGATTTTGATCTTTATTTCAACTGTACTTTCTTGAGTTTGGGAGCTGTATTTTCTTTTGTTTATGCACATATCCCCTTGTTTCTTTGTGCTCTGTGCTAGCTCTTGATAGGTGTTTGCCCGAAGGCTTTTTTGGCCTTTGTTTTTGGGTCTGTTTTGGCCAGATATGGGTGCTAAATTCCCTGGTAACTGTTGTACCTAGGGGCTTTTTTTTTTATTCATTTACAGTTGTTCAACCTTTCTGGCTGATGACGTTGGTGTACGTCTATGTTAGGCTGAAGTTTAGGGTTGATTTTGATGGTCCTTTCAGTTCTTTTTTCTTGTGTTTGGGGGCTGTTTGGAGAGGTTTCCTACTCTATCTCTATATTCTTTCTAGGCCTTTTTTATTTTATTTATTCACACTGATTTGCTGGGAAAGGTACCATCAGCATTCACTTCTGATCAGCATTCACACTTATTTATTTATTTATTCAGACTGATTTGCTTCTAGGCCTTTTTTATTTTATTTATTCACACTGATTTTGCTTGGAAACATGTTTATTTATTCACACTTATTTATTCACATTGATTACAAAATGATTTGAGGAAAAAAAAAATCCAACAGTTTGGGGTTGCTCTTATGATCAACATTCACTTCTATGCACTTTGGTTTATTTTTCCAGCTTCATAACATTAAAAAATTATATATTTTTGCAGACTGATTTGCTTGGAAAGGTACCATCACCAAAAGAAACATACGAGAGATGTCACAAGAAAAAGAATGGTACTTGGAGCACGGCTGTAGGTCCAGAAATTGTGGTAAGTTTGCATTGAATCCATTGTGCTTGTATCTATATAAATTCTCATATCAATGGTAGTTAGATTCTCTTTGTAATGCTAGAATCCATTGTGCTTACGAGGTTAAATTGATAATATATTAATTAGGTCTCATCAAAACCATATAGTTTTTTTTGTGCTTCATCGATCCGTTTGTTATCAAAATTCAGCGGGTTATTTATATCTATTTATTTGCAAAAATTCAACAAGTTATTAATTCTGCTCAAGTTAGTATTTATCTTTTCATTTGCAAAATGCTGCTCAAGTTAGTTATTGTATCTATTTGTGCTTCATTGAGGTCAACCCAGAGTTTAAATGCCGGCTCTCTGGAGCGTTTCTTCCATATTCTGCTTACGCTACAAAATGAGCATGCTAAACATTTGAAGCTTTTTTTCTCTTCAAGAGTGGGTCATTGTTACAGATTCCCTTTCTCCCATGATATTGTGTAGCTCACTAGCTCCTGTATAGAAAAACTAAATCGCTTCATTAATTCTCAATATAGCGTACATATGCTGTAATATAAAAGGTCCAGGAGAATATATCAGCAACAAATCCACAGTCCAAGTTCATAGTGAAAACCTACATCACTACTCATAGTTTCAAACCATTCTCTCCAAAACAATAGTGGAATATTAATTGTGAAAATGATGATGTTTCCCATTGAAGTGCTGAACTTGACTTGGAAAAAAGTGATCATATATGCAAAACATAGTCTAGGTTTACTGATGATATGCAAAACATAGTCTAGGTTCTATTTTGGACTTGACTGATCAAATATTATGTTTGATAATCAGATCCTTACTGCTATTTTTTTCCTTCATGTTTCTGTCTCTAATTGTCTGGTTGGATTCATATATTGTTTAAATCATGGACACAATTTGCTCAATATAGTGTACATATGCTGTAATATAAAAGGTCCAGGAGAATATATCAGCAACAAATCCACAATCCAAGTTCATAGTGAAAACCTACATCACTACTCATAGTTTCAAACCATTCTCTCCAAAACAATAGTGGAATATTAATTGTGAAAATGATGATGTTTTGACCTTGACAAACCGCATTGCTGAGATGAATGGCTGATAATTCTAACAGCAAGTTGTTAGAAGGAATTTAGACGATAGGATAGATGTGTATATCACTGGTTGTTGTTTAGTCTGAAAAGGTGAAAAATATGGATGAATCATCATTTTCTTCCTTCCGAATTCGTACTATTACATTTAAACTCTGGTTATAGACATCTTATTTGTTTTTTTTCTTTTTGTATACAATTTTTTAATTTGTAGGAAAAGTTTGATGTATTGGTTGAACAAGCAACCCAAAAGGCTCATGAAACCGAACAACCTCTTTTAGTTGACGAGAACGAGTTGTGGATCGAGGCTGCCGGTGTACATAAAGGAAGAGTTGTAGGCATGGGTTCTGAATTAGACAATATGTTGCAGGTGACTCGGTCTTCACACAATGCCACACCCCATGTTGCTAGTGAACCATATGAAGCTGGCTCTTTGAGAATGGAAGTGAGGGAAGAAATAACAACCATCCAGTCACAATTGATGCAAGGAATGACTGATTTGTCTGAGAAGATGGCACACTTGGGGGAGAATGTGGAGAAAAGCCAACAAGAGATCAGACAAGAAGTGACCAACCTTGGGGGAAATCTTCAGCAGCACCAGCGGCAGGTAAGAGAAGATCTAACTAACTTGGAAGAACATGTGAACAATTTCGTTGAGGCCCTTCATGAGGAATCTAGACTCAACAATAATGAATGGGGTAAAAAGCTTGACGAGCTCATGTTTAAGATTGGTTCCTTCTTTACTTCTACTAAATGATCTTTCTAGTGTTTAGTTTAAGTGATTTTAGGATGGTGACTTTGTATGTTTTTCATTGGGTTGTTATGTTTTATTTTAGAACTTTCTATATTTTGTTTTAGATCTTAGACAATATAGTATATATGTTAACTTTTAAGAAGTCATTTATAAATTGCAGCAAGGTTTTTTGTCCTAATGTTTTCCCATGATTTAGATGCGGGTTTCACCATGATTGACATTGTATTTAGCCATAAATTAGGTACGAATTTCGTCGTGACTAGATACGAATTTACCCACCAATTAATCAACCGCGAAATATTTATTTATTTGTCCACTAATTTGGTCACGTATAAAAACGAATTCAGCCACAAATTTGCTACAAACTTAGATATGCTAGTAGCCATAGATTTTGCCATGATTTTGGCGCGAATTCAGCCACGAATTAGTTACAAACTTAGATATGCTAGTAGCTACAAATTTTGCCATGATTTTGGAACAAATTCAGCCACGAATTAGCCACGCCTTTTAGTTACAAAATTGTCTATTATATTAGCCACCATTTCTGCATAGATTTGGTCATCAACTACAGCAAGTTTTGGTACATATGTAGCCATGAATTAAAGACAATTTGGGCTACGGATTGAGTCACACAATTAACCACCCATTTGTCCACTGATTTGGCTATGAACTAGACACACCTATTTAGCTACAGATTTTGCCACAAAATAGCTATGCTTTCATGGGCTAAAGGGTCGCACGAGTTAGGGACGCCTGCAGTGACAAATATATATTTCGTGGCTAATATCATCGTTGTTCATTGTCTCTATTTAGCTGCGCTGTGTTTAGCCACGTTTTTGTATTTCGTGGCAACATCCGTCGCTATCTTATTTAGTGACGGACATTGGTGGCTAAATCAGTGGCTATATGTCGTGGCTAAAACACCCTTTTTTAGTAGTGATATTTTTTAAAAAAAAATTATGAGTGATTTGTAAGATATATTTATGGTAAATATTTTTATGGTTTTTATCTTAACTTTTATTAATATTTTATAATATTAATAAAAGGAGGAGATTGTGTTGCTCTGTGTTCAAAACTGAAGGGAGAACGCCGGTTTTTAACAGAAGAAGAGACGCTCCACCTCGCTGAGATATCGGAAAAGATCAAATCTGTTTTTTAAAACGTTTGACAAAGTTGAATTAGTCAAAACCCTAATTCAACAATATCTGAGGCCTTTTAATGGATAAGCACGTGTCACGAACACGGACCGGACCGGCGGCGGTGGTGGAACTGGGGTTTTAAGACAAAAACATCGTTCTGAGCTGGTTTCGTGGAGAAAGTACTTAAATGCTGGTGAACGAATCTTGAACCAACACATAGTGAAGCTGAGTATCTCGCAAGTCATAGAAGTGAACGAATCTTGAACTTCCAGACTCGCGAGTTGACCTCAACAGCACATACCTTCACCACTGCCCTGGTGGTTCCGTGATCTGACTGTCAACTGTAATAGTCATCTCATACCTTGGGTGCTGAAGAGTGCTCTAGAAAGAAAACCCTAGTCTTCCACAGTAGGCGACCAACCCTTCACACTCTCATAGGTGATTCCATCAAGTCCTTCTCAATAGGACCACCTTTACAGGGCTATGGTATCATTAAGAGCACAAGGCTGAACCTCTACAGTTTTCGGTGAATCCATCAAGTCCTTCTCAATAGGACCACCCAACTCTGGGCTATGGACTCATTAAGAATTCTAGACTCATCCTTTCTCATATACCTGTCCTGGGAATGGGTATGGTGTATCTCATCTCACGTGGGTTTGAGCCCCATTCTCTTAGACGATTCAAGGACCATCCTTCTGTTCAGCCCTTTCGTCAACGGATCTGCCAGATTCCTCTCAGACTTCACATACTCCAAGCAAATGACACCGGTAGCAATTAGCTGTCTCGCAGCTTCATGTCTAATCCATATGTGTCTCTTCTTACCATTGTAAGTATTGATGTTAGCTACACAAATAATAGATTGTGAGTCACAATATAGAGAAATAGATGGGGTCTTATGCCCCCACAAAGGTAAGTCAGCCAGTAAGCTTCTCAACCACTCAGCCTCTTGACCAGCTAAATCTAATGCTATGAACTCAGATTTCATAGTTGATCTAGCAATGCAAGTTTGTTTTGATGACTTCCATGATATAGCACCACCACATAAAGTGAACACATAACCATTAGTGGAGCTAACATCATCATTGCCAGTGACCCAGTTTGCATCACAGTATCCCTCTAAAGTATGGGGATAACCCACATAATGTAAACCCCAATCAAAGGTGCCCTTAAGATATCTAAATAATCTATTAAGTGAAATCCAATGCTCACTACTGGGGTTATGGGTATATCTACTGAGTCTACTAACAACATATGCAATATCATTCCGAGTATAGTTCATCAGAAACATTAAACTCCAACTTATTTTAGCATACTCATTTTGGGACACACCAATTCCAAAAAATTTCTTCAATTGCATGCTAGCATCATAAGGAGTTCTAACTGGCACAACATCAAATTTATCAAACCTTTTCAACATTTTCTCTATATAATGAGGTTGTGATAAAATGAAGCCATTTTCTTTTCTAGTTACTTTAACTCCTAGATTGACATCAGCTTCACCCATGTCTTTCATCTCAAACTTAGATGACAAAAACTGTTTGGTTGTGTTTATAGCATTTATGTGTGATCCAAATAACAACATGTCATCCACATATAAACATATCATCCCACAATCACCACCAAACCTCTTAGAATAGACACAAGCATCAGATCCGTTTACCTCAAACCCAAAGCTTAGAATAGTTGTGTGAAACTTCTCATACCATTTCTTTGGTGCTTGCTTGAGTCCATACAGTGACTTCTATAGCTTGCACACTTTGTTTTCCTGTTCTGGAACAATGCACCCCGGAGGTTGTTCCATATAAATTTCCTCATTTAGATCACCATTCAAAAATGCAGTTTTAACATCCATCTGATGAACAAGCATTTTATGGCTAGAAGCTAAAGCAAACAATGCACGAATGGTAGCAATTTTTGTAACATGAGAATAAGTGTCAAAGAAGTCAATGCCATATCTCTGAGTGAATCCTCTTATAAGTAGTCCTGCCTTATATCTATCCACTGAGCCATCCACTTTAAGCTTCTTCTTAAAGATCCACTTATAACTAATGGCTCTATTTCCTTTAGGCATATCAACTAGTTCCCATATGTGATTAGACATAATGGATTCTATCTCACTGTTAATAGCATCTTTCCAGAAACTAGCATCTAGTGAACTTATTGCCTCATCATAGGTCTTAAGATCATCTTCTATCATATGAAGACTAATAAACGTCTCATCTAGTTCATTTAAATCATTCATTTCAACTAGAAATGCAGTCACAAAATTAGGACCAAAACTATTTTCCTTCCTAGGCCTTTTACTTTTCCTAGGTTCATCATGATCAGCATGAGCATTAGGCACAACAATATTAGGCATGGATAAAGATGCATCATGAGATGAAGAATCATTAGCAGGCAATGCAGATTTCTTTAAAAGAAACACATGCTCAAAGAAAACAGCATCACGATATTCACACAAGGTACGATCACTCAAGCACATAAAACGATATGCAGCACTGTTATCAGCATAACCAATCATAATTGCATCAAAAGTCTTAGAATCAATAGTATCAACTTTGAACGAAGGTAACCCCACCTTAGCTAGACACCCCCACACCTTTAAAAATTTCAGATTAGGCGGATGACCTTTCCAAAGCTCATAAGGTGTCTTGTCAAGCTTCTTGTGAGGTACCTTATTCAAAATATGATATGCGGACAATACAACTTCCCCCCACATATTATCAAGCAAACCAGAACTAGAAAGCATAGCATTCATCATTTCCTTTAAAGTTCTGTTTTTCCTTTCAGCAATACCATTTTGTTGTGGGCTATAGGGAGTTGTAAATTCATGAATAATGTCATTTTGTTCACAGAATTCTCTCAAAGAATGAGTGACATATTCACCGCCTCTATCATATCTAAGTCTTTTAATCTTTCGATTTAATTGGTTTTCTACTTCAGCTTTATACACATAAAACATGCTTTCTGCTTCATCTTTAGACCTAAGGAAGTATACCTTAGTATATCTAGAATGGTCATCCACAAATGTGATATAGTAGCGCTTGCCACCTCTACTCTCAGTGTTCTTAAAATCAGCCAAATCAGATATTTTTTTCCTTTAATTATTTTCTTATTCTTTCATTTATATATCTCTTTAAATCAATCACATTTTTTCCTTTTATTTTTAACACATTTACAAACTATTGGACTTAATTCAAAGCATTGAATACAATCTAATGTTATCCCTATCTTTTTTTAATTAGCTCATTATAACAATCAAATATTTTACTTTTTTTTTTTATTTATCTCTTTAAATCAATTATATTTTTTTTGGAACATTACTAACTATTCTTAATACCAATACATGCAATGATATTTTTTTTAAAGTTACAATGACTTTTTTTACTAACTAATATGACTGATTTAAAATATCTATATCTATATATACTACATTAAATAAGATACTTTTATAGTAATGATTTTTATATTTTTAACTTTTATTAATAATTTATAATATTAATTTGTTATATTATTTATATTATATATTTTAAAAAAAAAATAGTGTCATGACGCGTTTAACCTTAACTAACTAAATTTAGACAACAACGTACTGCGTAAATGAGGTGGAAAGGGGAGAAATGTACAGGTCTAATTGCTGCAGCCAATTGTTGGTGTGAATAGTGAAATATAGCCTCAATTTGATTGTGAAAACCACTTTGAAAATCCGTGGAAAACCCGTGTTTATTTGTTGTGGCGTGGTGTAAAGAAGGCCACTGCCTTAGAAGCGAAATCGCCGCGACACCACGGTCTAGGTCGGCTACTGGCGTCGCCCCCTAAGGATACATAGCGGCTTCTCAGGCGTGCACTCGCCGTCGAAGTAAAGGAGCCACCCAGGACCCAGAACGGTTATAGAAGAAGAGAGAATGAGGAGATTGAGTTGCTCTGTGTTCAAAACTGAAGGGAGAACGTCGGTTTTAAATAGAAGAAGGGACGCTCCACCTCGCTGAGATCTCTGAAAAGATCAAAACCGTTTTTTAAAACGTTTGACAGAGTTGCCTTTTAATGGATAAATATAAAACTCGACGTAAAATGTGACCAGCACCCCACCGCGCACGTGTCACGAACACGAACACGGACCGGACCGGCAGCGGTGGTGCGTGCGTGTGGGACTCCTATCCCAACTCTCAATAACCCCTTGAAAAACTCCTCTTTAAAAACAATCCCCCAACCCCTTTTGTAATCAATGTTGGACTTTAAAAGAAGTTCAAAAGGCACATTTGAAAACCCCCACATGAACATTTCTCCAACACCAATTAACATATTAACCATACTTTTAATTACTTAATATATGCCCAAAGTATAAATTATAAAAGCCATAAAAACCAATATTTTAACCATGCACTATATAGAATTATTTGACACAATGCCCTCATCTCCTTCACTCCCTTTAGCTCGGTGGCCAAGGAAGAAGTGGATCAAGGAGAACACACGATGCCAAAATGCCAAATATTTACCTTTAGACGACGCAGCATATTAAATTCGTCGATTGAAGTAACTTCAAGCGACAAAAGAGCCGTTGAGGTTGATGAAAGAGCAAAGAAGCTAGGCCGAGGAGGATGCAAAACTAGCCATTGAGAGTAGTGGGGGATCTGGGGGGGGGGGGGGGGGGCTTGGGGTGGCTGAAGCCCCCCCTTATAAAAAAAAACGTAACCATCAACACCCGTCAAGAGAGTTTCTCGTCCAACTCCGATTATTGCCTTGTCATCAAGGCCATCGCTGATCAACTTGGCGACATCGGACACAAGGTCAGTGAAAAACGCCTTGTTCTTCGACTCATCAGTGACCTCTTTACCAAATTTGACGTCGTCGATGGTATGATCAACAACACCTCGCCACTGTCGACTTTCATGGTGGCTCGCAACATGCTCTCTAGGGAGGAAAACCGTCAAGGCCGCCCTCAGACACCGTCTCATGTCCTTGTATCCTCCAAGGACTTCCTGCCCCACGGACCCTTACCCCCGACCCCCTCCTACCAACTAGCCCCGGCCGACCCAACAGTGGGGAGGTCGAGACCGAGGACGCAGCAACCACCACTGGCGCGACAACCCAAGCGGCGACCACTGCACCTCCACGCAGCCGTCGTGGTACTCGCAGCTTTGGTCCGCCGCACCGCCTCCCTACCCATACCCGACGTGGGTCGGCTACCCTGACATCAATGTTTCCCCCTACCGCCTGATGTAGGAGGAAATCGAGTTCAAAATATAATAATAAATCAAACCAGATTATGCCCACGCAAATAATTACAAGACTTCCTCCCGATGTAGCACCAGGAAGTCAGGATCGATCCTCGAGGAAGCTGGTCAGTGGATCTCAGGTAGCAGGTGATTCACGTTGGATTTCGACTCTAGGGAGATTACTCGATATCGACCAAAGGTTAGTCGATATCGACCAATTTCAGCCAATTTTTGGTTTTTGCAGCGTCAGTCGATTTCGGCCAAGTTACTCGATATCGACCAATCCTCATCGACTTCTCCCTGCACCTGTAGAGACAAAAACAAGAAAAAATCGATATCGACCAAGTGCAACTCGATATTGACCAAGTCAGTACCCAATATCGACCGGCTCAGAAGACTCTCGGTTGGCCAGAAGACTCGATATCAACCAATATAACTCGATATCGAGTGAATTGCAGAAAACTTAACGGAACTAAGAATTGCAGATTTCGAAATAAACAATGTCAACGAAAACTTCCAAGACCGGGGTTTGCGACAACGATAACCAAACATGCATAAGGCAAGATAAAGAGAGATAATCATGCAATCACATCAAAGGATCAAGCTTTCGCCTTTTCCAACAATTAGACAACTCTTTCAAGAAACCCTAATTGTATCTACCATTTTTATGTTTATAATCCAAGTTGATAACCCGAATCTCTATTAAATAGATAATAAACATATAAAAGGCAGTGGATGATCAAAACAGAATAAAGGTCGAATCTTTACCTCAGACATGCATGGCTATCATCGGGCTCACCCCGACCCTAGAAGTAGGTGGACTACTCGCTCTTCATCATAGGGAAACTCATCAATAATAAAAGGAAACTAAATTGCATTCATAAACTAAAACAAAGCTTACAACCGATTGAAGCCAATTCCGCTCTCGCCAAATACAACTTCTCTCGGCCTAGCTCTCTCTCTCTCTCTCTCTCCCCTACTCTTCTCTTGTGTGTAAATTGGAATGAATAAAAACTAGCCACATGGGCTTTATTTATAGGCCGTAATCCTTGCTAATAAAGGTAAGGAATATCTATCATCTATCTAAAGATATAATTCTACTTGGAAATAAATAAATCTAATTTGGTAACAAGATAAATCCTTTAGGATAATTAAATGTTCCACCCTTAGGATAGATAAAAAGATAGAAAATGTCTCTCAAAACTTCATGTGCAAGATATCTCCACTCGGAATCTTCCAAGGACTCGAAATCGACTTCGTACTCGATCTGGGAGTTGGTCGATATCGAGTTATGTTGTTCGGCTTCGGCTCTGATCACTCAATATTGACTCTGGCAAGGGATATCGAGTTGACCTTTGGTGGATATTGAGTTGTGCTTACTCCGTCTTCGTGTCTGCTGGTCCATGTCGAGTCTGTATGGGAATATCGACTGACTCTTAGTCGATATCGACCAAGTATGGTCAAAATCGACCAATCTTCAGCTTTCAGCATTCTGCTCCGTCTTGAAACGCACTTTCCCGACTCCTGGTTCGTCCGATTGACGCATATGAATATGCGTTGAAAAGCTCTTTTTGAGGACTATAACCCTCATGAAGACATCAGAACTTGATTCAAAATGATGAATGGCGAAAAGTGGGCTTTCCACCAACTGCACTATCCTTAGCTTCTTCATGACTTTCCTTTAAGCTCCAAAGTGCGTCCGATTTCTGTGAAATTAAACAGAAACTAGTTTAGACTCCATAATTTGGAAAATAAGCATAAACTACATAGATTCTGTACTTTTCTAACCCAAATCCATGAAATGTATACAGAAATCGATATAAAAGTTAAGGTAAAACATGGCAAATTAGGCTCACAACACCGCCCGTCCCCACCTTCGGCAGCCTCGCAGGCTTTCTAATCATCCTAGCAGCCGGCGGCCTCACCCCAACACACCGATCTCTCCGCGGCGTTCTCCACCATGGGGCTTCAACAACCGGGGTATGTGGATACCGGGGCCTCCTCTCACATGGAGAACGCGCCAAGTAACCTACAAACTGTTTTTAATTCTGGCAGTTTACCATATGTCTACGTTGGAAACAGCGCACCCCTTTCTATTGTCGGTTCGGGCCAAGCAACCCTCCCCACTGGCCCACCCCTTCGCCTTAATAACGTCCTACTTGCTCCTAACCTTGTCAAAAACCTCATCTCTATTCGTCAATTTACCATCGATAATCACGTGGCCGTCCAATTTGTCCCTTTTGGTTTTCTTGTGAAGGATCTTCATACGGGGACCCCAATCATGCGATGCAATAGTTTCGGCGACCTCTACCCACTCGTGGTAGCCCGTCGTTCGACCAATGCCGCCCCCTCCGTCCTTATCTCCCTTGGTTCCGACTTGTGGCATGCTCGTCTTGGCCACCCTAGCGATCACTTGCTACAAAGTCTCCGCTCTAGCAATTTTATTTCTTGTAATAAAGCCTCGGACGTTTGCACTTCATGTGAAATCGTCAAGAGCAAAAGACTTCCTTTTAGCATTTCTCATTCCCTTACTTTTGCACCTTTTGACATCATTCATTGCGATTTGTGGACATCGCCTATTCCGAGTGCTAGTGGATTTTGTTATTATTTGGTTATACTTGATCATTTCACCAGTTTTGTATGGGTTTTCCCGCTTCGTCATAAATTAGAAACTCATGGCCACATTTTTGCTTTTCACAAGTTTGTCGAGACACAATTCAGACTACCAATTAAGTCCATCCAATGTGACATGGGATGCGAGTTCGACAACAACATCGTCCGCTCCTTTTGTCAACAACAAGGGATAGCCCTCCGCTTCTCTGGTCCACAAACCTCCCCACAAAATGGCAAAGCGGAACGCATCCTCCGCACCCTCAATGACAAGACTCGGACCCTCCGTCAACACGCCTCCCTACCTCTCTCTTTTCGGGTTAAGGCACTTCACATGGCCACTTACCTCCACAATATACTCCCCCTACAAAGCCATTGACAACTCCATCCCAACCCTAGCACTCTACCATCGCTACCCTTCATACAATCATATTCGAGTGTTTGGATGTCTTTGCTTTCTCAACATGAGTGCCACCGCTCCTCACAAGCTCTCCCCACGATCCACCAAATGTGTCTTCTTGTGTATCTCTCCACACCATCGGGGCTATCGTTGTCTTCTCTTGGATACCAATCGGGTTGTCACATCTCGCCATGTGATCTTAGACGAACATACCTTCCCTTTCGCCACACCACCCGCCCCTACTACCACCATCCCCCTCGCCCCCACCGACACTAACACTTTCCCACCTTTTCTCCGCCATATCCTTCAACAGGCCACCGGTGCACCCCCCGCTGCTCCCCCACCCATGCCGCGCCCGCATCCCTTAGATGTGCCCGTTGCACCTCTCGCTCAACCCGTGCATCACCCGCTGCTCCCCCTCCAACGCCTGCAGCTCCCTCCGCCCCAACCATGAAGACCCGGTCCCAATCCGGGATCTTCAAAACCAACCCCAAGTACAACCTTCTCATCACGTCCACAGACATATCCCCTCTACCTAAATCACCACAAAAGGCCTTACAATACCCGAACTGGCACGCCGCCATGGTCGATGAGTTTAGAGCTTTAATTAAAAATGGCACGTGGCACCTCGTTCCTAGGCCTCGGGACTCTAATATCATTAACTAGATATGGTTGTTTAAACATAAGTACAGGTGTGATGGGACTCTTGAGCGTCAAAAGACTCGCCTAGTTGTCAATGACTAGTCTCAGAAGGTTTGTGTGGACTGTGATGAGACCTTTAGCTCGGTCCTCAAACCCGCTACCATACGCACGGTTCTGAGCATCGCTCTCAACAAGAGCTGACCCATTCACCAGCTGGACGTCAAGAATGCCTTCCTGCACGGTAACCTTCAAGAGACTATGTATACGCATCAACCGCCAGGCTTCAAGAATGCCTACCTTCAAGAATGCATACCGTCAAGAATGCCTACCTTCTCCGGAAGTCTCTCTATGGGTTGAAACAGGCGTCGCGCTCGTAGTATCAGCGATTCGCCACGTACCTCACTGGGATTGGTTTTCAGGGCAATCAGTCTAATCACTCCCTCTTTGCGTTTCATTCGGGGCCTGACATTGCCTACCTCCTACTGTACGTCGATGACATTGTACTCACCGCATCCTCTTCCTCCTTATTGTCTAGACTGATGGCATTGCTGCGTTCGGAGTTTGCCATGACTGATCTTGGTCTGCTGAGCTACTTCCTCGGCATCTCAGTGACTCACACTCGTGATGCGCTAATTCTTTATTAGAAGAAATATGCCCTTGAGATCGATTGTCGACAAAGCCCGGATGACATCTTGCGAACCAGCCACCACTTCTTTCGACTGTAAGTCCAAGCTCGATGCTGCCTCCAGTCCTAAGGTCGATGATCCTACAGCCTACCGTAATCTAATGGGTGCCCTCCAGTATCTGATGTTCACTAGGCCAGACATCGCCTTCGTCGTTCATCAGATTTGTTTATACATGCATGATCCTCGTGAGCATCACCTCCAGGCGCTCAAGCGGATCATCTGGTACATCAAGGGAACCAGTGACATGGGTTTGCACATCGGTCGCGGCCGGTTCGACACCCTCACCGCCTACTTGGACGCTGACTGGGCGGGTTGTCCCGAAACTCACCGCTCCACATCTGGTTGCGTAGTATACCTCGATCGGCGACAACCTAGTCTCGTGGTCCTCCAAGCGTCAGGCGAGCATCTCTCACTCCAGTACCGAGGCCGAGTATCGTGGTGTCGCCAACGCCGTGGCGAAGACATGTTGGCTCCGCAATCTCCTCTGCGAGCTTCGTGTAGCCAACTTGGTCTACTGCGACAATGTCTCCGCCGTCTACCTCTCGTCGAACCCGGTTCAGCACCAGCGGACCAAGCACATCGAGATTGATATCCACTTCGGCAGAGAGAAGGTCACCCTAGGCCAGGTTCGGGTATTATATGTCCCTTCTGCACATCAGTATGCGGACATTTTCACAAAATGATTACCTACTCCTCTTTTTACTTCTTTTCGTTCCAGTCTTTGCTATTCGCTCACCTCTAGCTGCGACCGAGGAAGGATGTTAGCATACATTATTTATATTTGTGCATATTATGTGTATAGTGACGATTGTATCCTCAGAGTTTTTACCTAATGATATATATACATGAGTAGGCATCTGAGATCCGATAAAGACTCAGTTATCCAAACACTGAGAGATGCGACAATGCAAGGTGATTGGCGAGATTGAAGTCGACGGTGCCCATCACAATTAACACACACGTACAAATCTCGGAGACGAATTAAGTCGACGGTGGGTGAAATCAATATGTTGGTGTATTCTGGATGACCTTAGTTAACTTATTTTCGTAAGAAATTAACAATGATACTGTTTCTTCGATTCTATACAACAAATCCAATTTGTAAATGGGGAAAATAAATAAATAAATAAAACAGTGAAAACAAAATGTGAACAGTAGTTGGAAAAAAGAAAGGCAGTAGTCAGTAAAGTGAATGTAAATTTTTATTTCATTTAAAAAAAAATAGTGAGTGTAAAAACAAAATTCCATAAGTGTTGAATCGGGGTCGAAAAAGAGAGAGCAGAAGGGTTTTACTTAAAAGGGCACCAACCGAAACTCCCAATCGTTCCCATAAACGTATGAAAGTTGGTTTCCCCTCTCCACTTTGTTTTCTTCCCATCCGTTTTTTTCCTATATTTATTATTACTCACATCTCTTTATTCCATCTTTCATCAATTTATCTTCTGATTTCCCTTTCAGAGATCCAAAACCTATATTCTTACCACAGTACCAAGTACAACTCCTTATTGTTTCACCTATTTATATTGGGACTCTACCTATATAACCCGACCCACCTATGGGACTCTACGTTTGTATATATATATAACCCGACCCGACCCGACCCAGTTCAAATATGATATTATCTCGTTTCTTAAAATCTCCATTAAAAAAACTAGAGAAAATTTGGTGAAAAATCACCTTTTGGTAATTTAATTAGCTAATTAACATCCTTTAATAATTTTTTAGCCTTGGTAGCATCAGTCCATTTTTTTTAGCCCCATAGCACGTTGCTCTCTGAGCTTTCTCGCTCATTTGCTCTCTGAGCAATATTGGTTTCCCAATTCCCACTATCCTTCAATATATTAGATGAAATACAACTGTGTATGAGAAAGCATGGTCAAAACCTGGTACTCCATTAGCTTTTCAACGTGCTATCTTTCTTCCTCACTGGACTCCTTGAAAAATCTATCCACACATAAAAGCAACACAGTCAGTCACTGAAGATAACATAATTCTGAAATTGGAATTTGAAAGAAACAAACAAACAAAATTACTGTAGTATTGAGCAACTCACTTAGCGAAACCCTTGAGCGCAACATTATCGCGATCGACGTAAGCAAACATGGCGTGGTAGACATAGCAATATTGGGGTCTTCTTTGTGTTCGATTTCGTTCGACGGCCTTCGGGTTGGGGCTGTGTTGGTGGACTCGGATCTATGGCGGATCTCAGCCTTGGCTCGCCAGATCTGAGCCGAGGTCGCCGGATCTAATCGAGGGAGGGATCTCAGCTTTGGCTCACCGGATCTATGGCAAGCGAAGGAGGTCGAGCAAGGGCGGATCTCAGATCTGAGCCGAGGTCGAGCGAGGCGGAGCGAGCGAGTCAAGATCTGAGCGAGGGAAGGAGCCGGTGACGAGCGAGCGGGGGAGCGAGGGAGGGAACGAGCGGCAGAGCTATCGAGCGAGCGTCCGGAGCGAGCAAGGTCGAGGTCGAGCGAGCGAGGTCGATCGGTCGAAGCGAGGGATCCAGGAGCGGCGGCCGGAGCGAGGGATTGCATTCAAATCTTGTACAGAGGTTGAAGAAGCATTTTTTTTTATAAAATTACAAACATTAACCCATAAATAGCAATTTTTGTAAAATTACAAAAATTAACCCATAAATATGAGAATGAAAAAAACTATCTGTATTTTATTATACGATTCACTTCTTCTATATTTTTATATGCGATCTGGATGTGCGACTCGATCAGTCCATATATGTGCACAACGTAAAGTTATTTTTGCAAAACAAAAGGTTCTGAAACGAAAAAAAAAAGCGGAAAAAAATTATATTTTGCACAACATACGATGTAAGAGTTGCACGACTCTTGTGTTTAAGAGCTGACTGAGTTCTTGGATACAAATGTCATCAATGAAGTGTAATCACAAATGTGTCATCGGTAAATAAAAAGTAGAATCGATGAAAATATATCGATATATGATTGATTAAATTAAAAAAAAGTGACATCAAACGATTTGATTAAAAAAATGGCATCAAATAATTACATTAGAAAAATGGCATCAAAACACTGAATTGAAAAAGTTGCATCACATTAAAGAAAAAATTGTCATCAAAACATTACCTTGAAAAAATACGGCATCACGAAAACATTACCTTAAAAAAATATGGCATCACAGTAAAAAAAAATATCATCAAAAAATTGATATCAAAAAAGTGTCATCAGTAGTCAACGGTAAAAAAAAATGGCATCAATGCTCAATGTGGCATCACAGTAAACAAAAAAATATCAGCAAGATTTGAAAAAAGTGGCATTAAAAAAGTGTCATCAATCCATTTTAATGGAAAATTGACATTAAAGCGAAAATAAAATGTAAAAAAAAAATGGCATCAAAACGACAAAAAATGGCCCCATTGGTTAAAAAAAAAATTTATGTTGACCAGCGTTGACCGGTCAATTGTCAACATTGACCGGTGTTAACCAGTCAACGGTCAACGTTGACCGTCGTTGACCTTGATAGTCAAAATGGGAATGGTGTTAGGTTAGTTAATTAATTTTATTTGGGTGCTAGTTAGCTAATTAGATATTTATAACGTGTTAGTTGCCAAAATTACTCAAAAAACTAAAATAAACAACTGTATATTATATATACTGATCCGATCTGTAATTTAATTTATGGGTTGGACCGTATAAATATCACACATTATTTCAATTCTTTATGGCCGGTTTGAATTGTAACGTCCCAATCAGTGTTTAACTAGACTCGATCATAATTCAAAACATAAAATGAAGATCATGCATGGAAGTTACCGTATCACCACAATAAGACTCGAGGCTTGAGACTAGAGGCAAAGCCATAGAGGGGCATGGGGGAGCACCTGCCCCCTCCCTCATTCGACAAATTACTTACGTGTATTCTTCTCGTCGATAGTTTCGTTTTGATATATAATTCGTCATATAATTTCACATATAAGAAAAAATTAATGATTGTTTGAAAATTATAGGCGTATTAATTACTGTAATTTATTTCAAATGACTATAAAATTTGTATATTTTACTTAAATTAACATTTACATATTATAATTCATATCAAAGAGCTTCGATACCATAGGTTATATTACGTATTTTGATAACTTGGTAAGAAAATATGCAAGTTTAAATTTTGTATATCTAGTTATACACTATTACATGTTAAGAATACAACAAGTTAAATATTGACTCAATGTTTATTTATTGTGTTTTATAACTCTATTTTGGTAATTAATTAGTTTTCTTTTCTTCGGGTATTTTATTTATTTATTTATTTAATGAAGAAAAAATAATACAGTTTTATCATAAATCGAAGTTATGTAATATTAAAATAACATCATTTATAATTATCATATTAGAGAGAGATCGTTATGCTAAAAAATATTCTAGTAACGTTAATTCTTCGAAAATGAAGCCTATAATTACTCTTTTTATATATAGATAATAGATGATACATACACAACTCTTTACATATATGCTTACTTTTGACAGGATGGACATGAGGACATGATGATATTACATTGTAACTTTATATATGTAGGGTATGATAACATCCCTCCAACAATCATGACAATTACTTTTAACTTAAAAGCCTATGTACATTGTTTTATCATCCATTGGGTTGGACATTGTGATTTGGGTGACTCCAAAGGGAGGAGCTTTAAATTGGCTTTTTGTGATGAAGAAATGTAATGACTCATCTATCTTCTTCATTCACTGCCATTATATTGCATAATAAAAGTAAGCTAAAGTCTTCCCTATATATATGACCTACATATATGTAAGAGAACTTTATATATGCATTTAAAATTCATTAATTTAATTATGAATCAACCAAAACTTGAAGCGGGTTAGCTTAATTCAAGCGAAAACTACTATCGTTTTAGATTAGAAGGCTAATCTGGATCCTTATTTGTCTCCGCAAAGGAAATAATTAAGACCAAGAAAGAAAATAACAACAATTGGGTAGGAGAGGAAGGAGTAAAGCGTTACTATTCTTAATCCTAACGTTATAATTATAAATATAGTCTGGCATTATAAAATTTTGAACCTATCGTTCTATACGTACTCCGTAATATTGAACCTATCTTGAACACACCATATGTTGAAGATTTTTGTAACCGTAAGTTCATATTCTTTTATAAGTATAGGTTCAAGATTTTTATAAGCCTTTAAATGTTTTTAACCATAGCTTCAAGATTTTATAACCGATAACTTCAATTTTAAAATCTTGAACCTATAGCTAGTTAATAAAATTTTGACCTATTTTTTATATTTATAATTTTGGGTTCAAGATTTTTGCTTAATAAAAGTTTGAACCATTTTATATCGATATAATTATGGGTTCACACTTTTAAAATTTTGAACCTACTTGATAAAAGTTTGAGTCGATTTTTTTATATATAATTATGGATTTAAGATTTTAAGCCCTTGAACCTACTCAATATAAACTTTAACCAATATTTTTAATATTAAAATATAGCTAGGTTGAAGATTTTAAAATTTTAAACCTACTTGATAAAATTTTAAACTTCACGTTTTATAAATGTGAGTTCATGATTTTAAAATTTTGAAAAAGATTGAGATATAAGTCATTGTATATATCAATTCCACCCGGTCTCATAAGACAATTTTGGGATACACGAACTCTAAATTCGTGCAAACTGAACTTTAATGGCTCTAAACTCCCTAATGGTAATGCCTAACTCCTTTTGATTCATTATTCGTGATTCTTTCACCCATGTAATTGGTTTGGGATTTGGTCCTTGTAACAATATGCCAATCGTTTATGCCAAGGCTTTGTGCCTTCGTAATGGATTTCTGCAAGCTAAACAGTTAGGTATTCATAATATCCTTATTGAAGGGGATAATCTTTCGATCATTAAGTATCTTCTTGGTGACTGATGGTGCCCTTGGATCATCAACATTCTAGTAATAGATATCAAATATTTTTGCAATTTTTTCATTCTTTATCTATTTGTCATATTTTCAGGGAATTGAAGAAAATACAGTTACAAATAGGATTGCACATTTGGCCTATTGTATTCCTATCGACGACGACCTTCAGCACGATTCAGAACTTCGCGTTCTCGTTCGGAAGGACGCTCTAGGATATGGATAGCCATGTTATGGTCGTCTTGTCCTAATTTCTTTCCTTATATTAAAAAAAACGAATATCATCTTGTTGAAGCATTTATGGAATTGGAATTAATTAATAGTCGTAACAAGTAAGCCTTACTTATTACAAAGTAGTTAAAAACCAATGGTTTACAAGGCTAAGACCCGATGAACGAAAAACTCCCATATCTCTTCTTCCCTGGTGCAACGAAACCTAAGAGGACAATCGATCCCAAATCTCCCAAATTGATCCCTAAAACCAATCGAAATGATAGTGGGGCTTTTGGTTGCCATATGCCTCTTTATGGCCTTTCTTTGAAAATCACGGGGTTGTAGGCTTGCTCGTAGGCTTTCTCAAACCCCTAATGAGTGTGTGATTATCCAAAGATTCAAACCAAGAATTAATGTCAAGAGGATCTTGTAACACCCCCTTTTATAACCTAAGGGAATGTCACAACGCTAGTGATTACTCGGACTTTAATGTCTTTGTAACCACCTTAGGCTTATAGGGACATGCAACCATTCTCTCACAAACAAGATGATAACAAATAAATTAAATTAAGATAGCGGAAGACTTGGAATAGCAAAATAACTATTTATTAAATTCTCCTCTAAAATTGAGGATTTAAATACAAATTGAAAACAATACAACGGAAGACAATAAAACCCCTATACAATATATATAGGAAATTAAGATTTAAATACAATGTTAAAGATAATTTAAATGTCTTCTCAACTTCTCTTCTCTTATAAAACACGACCTAAACCTGCAAAAACTGGTCAGGCGTCCAGAATGAAGGACACCAGCCATCCAAATAAAGGACGAGTAGTTCGCAAGAACTAGGAAATGATGGCTCGAAAACTAGGACTTCTCTGAATTTAGATCCAGTGACCATAATATGGTATGTATCTAAACCCAAATGCGATTATAGAGAATATTTTTGTGAATTCTTAACATTTTAAGGCACGACTCCTGAGACACAGATAACCCCGAAGGATTGAGTAACAAAAGATGTGAGCGACAAGTACTTTTAGGAACCATACTCCGAGTACGAATGGAATATGATACAAAGCCAATTGTAATCACCATAAAAACACTTTTCAAAACATTACTTCACTCACTTCCTCATGTTGAATAATTTAAACACAATTCACACACTTTACACGTTAAATGCATTCTTTATTATTGATACAGGGTCTAAAATGTATTTAAAAGGTACTAGATGTGGCCCAGAATTGACCCAGAGGGCAAAACTCTTCTGGAGAGTTTTAAACCACGGACCGACACAACCACACATTTGCTAATTATATATATTAAACTTCACTCAATACTCACCTTAGATATATTTTACGTCTTTTATATAGCTTGACACACATCACTTCTTTATTGAAAAACACCGGTCCTACCCTGACATAGTGGTTAAGACCTACAACCAATGTGGTTGTCTAACGCACTTTATCAGGAGGTGTGTTAGTTTCATGAAACCTTTAGACCGAGGAGTAACGGCCCCGACCTGACTCTACAACGTCACTTTCACTTCACCTTAGACATTGCGGTTCACATTGCTTTAGGTTGATTGATAAGTTTTAATTTGATTGATCTTGATTCAATTGTGCTCCAATCGTAATACACAATCCTCACATTGTTAACTATTTTATCAAGACATCCCAGGTGATCACAGAACACAACAATAATCCATGTTATTTATAGGTAAAAATGAAATGAAAGCAATTAAAATAAAGGATGGAAACATCAAAGAAAAAGATATGTTCATACCTAACCAATTAGCATGAAAGAACAAGAATAAATCATGCTTTAAATAAACGGTGAGTAACTATATTATTATCTTTTCTTAAGGTCACCCAATTATACTTGTCAAATTCAAACGGAAGGTTAAATAAATCACACAAGTAGATGAATTGCAATTTATTTTAGTTAATTTGGCAAGAAATCAAGGAAAGAAAACAACAAGACACGAAGGCACCGAAATGAGCGAAAAAGCTAGGAAAGCCACTTGCCTTATTCGTCTTGTTGGATTTCAGTACCAACTATGGACTTGAAAGCACTTGTGATGGAGTTGACGGAGTCTACGATCGAATCTATAGGTAATAAATATAGGACAAAGAAGTATTTAATAATCAAAAATTTACAAAACGGAATTGACTTATTTAATTCGAATAAAAATCGAATGAGTGTTAAAAGTCGGAAATAATAACAAGGTTATCTTCTTGGGAATCTTTAATCATTGATGACGGGTAATGATGAGATGATAACGCTGCAGATTACGGGGGTTATGCGAGTTAGAAAGTAAAACAAGGGCATATTTTATAAAAACAGAAAGTATGGGACCTTAGGTGTAAATAACCTTCTTCAAACTCCCACCCGGCAGTACGTGCCCAACAACTTTCCGGCCACATTTCGGCGAAGCTTCGGTGACTCCTCACGGCATCAATAGTGCTCGGAATGAAACGCGACCGGTGGCTACGGATTCGTGGTGATGAGACGCATCTCCCGGTGGTGGCATGTGGCTTCGACAACAGCTAATGGTGGCGGAAAAAGGTGGCTCCGGTGAGTTTGAATCGAAAAGAGGGTTTTCGAATTCGGGATATTTTGTGAAAAGTTTGTGGAGGAAATTATTGTTAGAGGCGTTTAGAACGTGATGAAATAGGTTAGATGCTTGGATATGGAGAGAAACGGTGGCGATGTGCTTTGAAAGCGAGCCCCAAAAGGAGTATTTATAGGGGAAGAATTAGGGAACGAATTCGATTAATATAAATCAGTAAATCAATTAGATAATCACTCCTAACGCTATCTCAATTCTCAATTTGATGAGATTCGTCCCGAATTAAGCAAATTTGGATGAGCTTCGAATTTGGGGAAAAATCTTATTCGAATTTGTTTCAATCCGAATCTTCAAAATTTGTTGAATAAATCTCCTTAGCAACGGATAAAGAACGTTCTATAATCAAAACGGTTGAGATTTGTCTAGGAACATAAATCTCCTTGGGCGAGATTTGAGGAGGTGAAATTTCACCCTTTGCAACCGTGGAACGTAGCATCTAGAGAAAGAATTAGCCCTGTCTTATATTTTGGTTTTTATGTGAAGCATGATTTGGAAAATATAATTGAGCATGTATGATCTATGTTCCTATACATGATTGAAATCTAACAAATACTTGTCCTAGTGAGAATTTTTAGCCTTATAGGGATTACATCTATATTCCCTCTGCTTTTGTTGTGTGATTTACTCTTCTTATGCATTTATGTCTTAGTATTGTCATGGTTATTATTATTGAGACCGATTGAAATACATGATAATTGCTTATGATTTTCAAGTGACAAAGGCAATTGTTTCTTAGCCTATATTTATCCATATCTACCTTACATATATTATGTCTTTGTTTGAAACCAATTTGAGCATTTAGCCTTTTCTTTTGAAGTTCCACAAAATTTATGTATCCTAGGCTATAATAAGCCTGACCCATCTGAGAATTGGGATTTAGAGTTGGTTATGGAATGATCATGTTGAGTTGAGAAAGAGAAGCTATGGTTTGTGTGCTTAATGTTGGATGCTTTGCAAAGAGTTTTAATGTTATATGTTTTATTTTCCTCATATTGCATTCATTAGTGGCTCTAAAGAAAAAACAAAAGAAAAATAAAATTGAAAAAAATAAGATCGAAAAAAAAAGAGAAAAAAATTATGCATTGAAATGAAGAGTCTTAGTCTGATTTATTCTTACTTATAAGAGTTGGATACATGTTTGGTTAAGAGTTTATGTTTCTATTCTTATGGATGCTTGATGTACTTTTTGAGTTGTTTTTGTTGTGTTGAAAGTTTAGGAATCTTAGTTCCCGGAATTGGAAGCACCACATAAAAAAATATACACCTTGCTTTTGCATTTGCTACGAAGCACCATTACAACCCTGCCGAATGGAGTCTTCTTTGAAGATTTTTATTGAGTAAAAGTCCTCTTGATGTGCTTATTTGGTATGATGTATTCAGTGAAGATATCTCTATATAAGTGTCAATGCTTAAGATTGATGTTTGCATAAAGAATTGAGTTGAGAGTTATGCGTAAATCCTAAACACATGAGAGCAAAGAGAAACACATTTTCCCTTGTGAGGTTGGATGGATAGGCATGCGGGCTACTTGATCATTCAAATATATGCTATGATATTTTTTTTCTTTATCTATGTTTATACTTGCTCTGATGTTGCTTTTAATGGGGTTGAGACTTGAAGAATTCTCTTGTGGGATACATTGATTTATGCTTTACTCTTTTGTTGCTTGAGGACAAGCACGAGCTTAAGTATGGTGGAGTTTGATAATGCATATTTTAGATAAGCATTATGGGTAGTTCTAGTTGCATTTAGAGTAGGTTTATTGCATATGTTATAGTTAATTCTCATGGTTACTCATTTGGGCATTTGAGTTCGGAATCTACGCTATTTTGTGTTTATTATGCAGATTTACAATCCAAGCTTAAAGAGGGGCTAAGGATGGACTAAAGAAGGTTGGAAGGGGCTGTTTTGAGCTTAAAAGGAACAAGGAAGGAGCATAAGAGGAGCCAAGAGGAAGAGAGTCGAAGACAAAGAAGAAAATGGAAACACATGAAAAGTGGCGCCCGCCGCTATATTTAACCGACATCTACCGGTCTACTAGATTCACTGAACGTCAAGTTTTATCCAAACAGTTTAATTAGGTTATTATTATTATATTTTCTAGGGTTAAGGAGGCGGACTATTGTCTTATATAAGACGGTTCTCATTAGGTTTAAGGAGGAGAGAACAATTCAGAGACTCATAGATTACTTTTCATCGTTTGTTAGAGTATGAGCAACTAAGCTCATTGTTTCGCCCGTGATTCGAAGACATAGTTGGTTGAATTGTGAGGCTTTGATTTTTATTGTTATTCCTTAGTTATTTCATTACCTCTGTACTCATATCGTTGATTGTTAATTCTCTCTTGATTGATCAACTCGACAGATTTGCATTCTTGCTAGGTTTTAATTGATTCCCAAGAATAGTTAGACCGTAATAAGACAGGTAAGTGATCCCGCAAAAGCAAATCATTTGGTTGTGTAGTGTAATGACACTTGAATAAATATCGGTTCATAAGTTGTTAGGGATAAGGAAATGATAGGTCTTAACTTCAAACTAGTGGCTTAAGAGGGTTGGTACTGTTATACTACCAAGACTTTGGGAATTTGTGCTACTTTATGTTAAATCCAAACAGGGTGAGGATTACATATTGTGTAAAGGATTGACATTTTGGTGAAGAATGTTAGTCTATTTAAATCAAAGTCGGAATAACATCAATTGCATTCATTGGATTAGAATAACGAGAAATCAGGCCAAGGATCTTGAATACCAACCATTGTTTTGCAGGTGAAGCGCTTCCATCCCATTTGTAACTAATTCACAATTATTCTTTCTTTATTTCATTTGCGCTATTTTATATTTCTCGTTCTTTTTATTTATTTGTTATAGTTAGCGTAAGAACACGTCAAAACAGGATCTCTCTGTGGGTTCGACCCCTTACTTGCTCACTATACTAGTCTGCAAGTTTGGTTTATTAATATTATTTTTGTCAGGGATCAACGGGCGATTTCCATCAAAATTAATTTTGATGGATCCAAATTGCTTTCGGGTGAGACGTCTGCTGGTTTTATTATCAGGGACCGCTGGGGGTCAATCATCGATTGTGGCGGTTTCAAATGTGGACACATTTTCGCTTTAGCAGTTGAATCTCTTGCCCTCATAGGAGGTGTCGCCAAGAGGAAAGAGCTTGGTCTTTCCAGTATCATGATTAAGGGTGGCAGCCTGGTCATGATCAACTACTTTCGAAGATTGTAGAGCTACCCGTAGGAGATCGAGATGCTGATTTCCAGCACCCTGTTCCTCCTCCAACATTTTGAAAGGGTGCAATTCGGCCATGTCTTCAGGGAGATCAACTCAACCGCCGATAGGATAACGCACCTCCTCCACACGACATCAAAGACTCCAAGTAGAACCTCCTCACCGATTCGGCTTTGCGCATCCTCTTCTGAAAGGATACCCTTGGGTGGTGGTCCAGCAGGGCCTGACCCCACCCAAATCATTACTGATAACTCCCTCCCTTGATGAAAATCGAAATAAGTTTCAAAGGCCATGACAGTATGTCTGTGTCAAAGGTCTTGGAGATTTAACAGTGTTGATGAAATACAAAACCTGTTCTATACGTTATTATGTTCGAAATATTATTTAATAATCTTATATACTTCCATTATATTATTATGTATATATTTAACCTTTCAGGAAGTATTTTTCGAATGATTTCCTTCCTTGTGATATAATTTGAGAAGATTCAAATTGGAAAGATTGTGGCCTTTGAAATTTCCAAAGATAGAAGATTCAGCTCAAGCCATGATCTTATCTAGCCGTTGGAGAAGATCCTTGGTGCCGATTTATCTCAATATAAAGAGAAGGAAGATGAAGACAGAAGACACACATTCATTGAACACGAGCTTTCATACACTCCAAGCCTTCAAGAGAAATCTGTCTTCGTGTGCTCTCTGCTTGTCCTAAGAGTCTGTTATTTCATTTCAAAGCATTTGAGAGTTACACAGTGAGCTTATATGATATATTCAGTTACAGTGTTATACTCGAGAGTTTGTAGCTCGGGAAGTGAACACTAGGCGATTGATTCACTAAGTGTAAGATGATTGTAATAGATAGCATAGAGAGGTGGGGCTCTTCAAGATTGGTCTAGGACTCCAAGGGAACGTGAGTTGACTAGATTGCAATTGTATAGGAGAGAGGCTTCTCGGGGAGCTACCAGGATCCTAAGTCTTGTGAATCAATAAAAGCCGGTTGAATTTTAGGGTTGTGGAAGAACCCTAGGCGGGGACGTAGGCCAAGTTCGTGCCGAACCTCGTAAACAACTCATCGAGTCCTTTACTTATTGCTTTAACTTATTTCCGCACTTGGTTCGAACTGTTTAACTTTGTGATTCAGGTTTTCAGAGAAAAGACTAAGTCTAATCTCAAAGGGTTTTGCACGAGCTTCAAAAGTCTTGAGACTATCTGCGAAAAACCGGCATACTCTATTCAACCCCCCTTCTAGAGTATTTCTATATTACTTAGTTTCATATTATCGAACCTTCAATTGGTATCAGAGCTTTACTCACTGCTTTTTGATCTAACAATCTTGTGAGTTTTCGATCATGTCTGGTGAAGCAAGCGGAGGATTTGCATAGGGAAGGTCCACGAGCAGACCACCACTCTTTGCAAGAAACAACTTTGTCCACTGGAGATCCTTGATGAAGATGTTCCTTATAGATCAAGATCTGGAACTTTGGAACATTATAGAGAATGGTCCGAAGATTCCAGAGAAAGACGGACCAAATGGAACCAAAGTCGCAAAGAAGGAGTTTGAATACATCCAAGCGGATCTTGAACTCGTCTCCAAAAACTACAGGGCTATTAACTTACTTTATTGTGGTCTTAGCACTGATGAGTTTAACCGTATTTCATCTTGTAGGTCAGCTAAAGAGATTTGGGACAAACTGGTCGTCACCTATGAAGGAATGAGCCAAGTGAAAGACACCAAGATCAGCATTTTCCTTCGAAAGTATGAGCTTTTCAAAATGAAGTCTGATGAGTCAATCAAGGCCATGTTCACACAATTCACAGAAATCACCAACAACCTTGACTCTCTCGACAAGAGCTTTACAAACGTTGAGAAAGTGAGGAAGATATTGAGGTGCCTCCCAAAAGAAAAATGGGGTCCGAAAGTAACAGCTATAGAGGAAGCATAGGACCTCACCACTCTACCCCTTGACGACCTGCTTGGGAAGCTGATCACACATGAGATGATCCTTAATGAAGACGATGGAGAACTTCCAGCTAGCACTAAGAACTTGGTACTCAAGTCTAAGAAGGATGAGCCTAAAGATGGATCTGATTCCGAAGATGAGGATGACGATGAGGATGATCCCTTTGCTCTTATCACAAGAGGCCTTGCTCGAATTCTCGAAATGAAGAAACAATTCAACAACAAAGATGGATCAGAGTCTTCTAAATTTCGAGGTAAGCCTCAATACAACAAGTATGATAAGAAGACTAAACCTTTGTCTTGTTTTGAAAGTGGTGAAACAGATCATCTTGTGAAGGATTGCCCTCAAAAGACAAAGAGCCAGTCCAAGAAGGGTGACAAATGGAAGAAGAAATCCAAGGTGGCAACTTGGAGCGATTCTAACTCTGACTCCGATGATGAGAAGGCCAATATCTGTCTTATGGCCTTAGAAGATGAATCTCACGATGAGAAGCTTGAAGCTATTGTAAGAGAACTTATGGCAAGTCCAAAAGAGGTATTATCGGAATTCCTTTCTAATATGATTGCCAATGCAAAGAAACTTATTGCCCAGACTAACATTCTTATTAAGAGAACTATGGACTAGGAAAGAACTATTGAGGATCTGTCTATGAGGGTTAAAAGTCTTGAAGCTTCTTATTCAGGTCTTGACATTAAAGTCAAGACGCTTGATTCAGAGAAATCTGAACTCAAGCAAGATCTCTCCTCTCTAATAAATGAGCATCATGACTTAGAGAACGAGAAGATCTCCCTAAATAATAAGATTCAAGATCAACAGACAGCCCTCATAAGTTTTACCAAATCCAAAGGCACTCTTGATAGGATGTTGGGTGAGCAACAAAGTTCTCTAAACAAAAGTGGTATTGGTTACAATCCAAGGTTTTTAAAGAAACAACACATTACCACCTTTGTAAAGGCAAAAGGAAGCAGAACCTCTCCTATATGTCACCACTGTGCTAGAAAGGGACATGTAAAAGAGAGATGTCCCTATAGAAGAAAGGATCCTTATATCATTCGCAATACTTTTCCTGTTCATTTGAGAAAAGAACGGATAACACAAGTTTGGGTTCCAAAAGGCACTATTTTACCAAATATGGTTTACCCCAACAATGGATCCAAATTTGCTTATTGGTCTACCCACAAAGGTTGATGTTTGTCTTGCAGGAAATCACCAAGGTGAAGGAACATAAATGGATTATTGATAGTGGATGCTCGATGCATATGAGTGGAAAGTGTTCTCTTTTTCATGATCTAAAGTAGCAATCCACGGGAACAATCACTCTTGGTGACAAAGGAAAATGTGCCATCGTTGGTATTGGTAGTGTTGGAAGTGATTCCAACCATAGTATTAAAAATGTCTATCTTGTTAATGGTTTAAAGTATAATTTGCTTAATGTCTCTCAATTATGTGATAGTGGCAACAATATCAGATTTAACAAGAAAAGATGTCTAGTGTGCAGAGAAGATACAGGTGAAGTCATATTGACTGCATATCGTTACAACAATATATACGCTGTAAATGCTGATCAAGTGGCACAAGGAAGCTTAACCTGTCTCAAAGCTTTGACAGACAATCCAAAGCTCTGGCACAGGAGACTCGGTCATGTGAGCCCACATACACTACAAAAGCTTGTGTCCAAAGGGCTTGTAAGAGGGTTACCTGAGATGGACTTCAAAGGTATTGACATGTGCAATGCATGCACACGAGGTAAACAAACACGCAGCTCTTTCAAACCCAAAAAGGTTGTAAGTTCTTCTAGACCCCTTGAACTTTTACATATGGATTTATGTGGTCCTATGCGAGTCAAATCTCCCAATGGTAAAAAGTACATGCTAGTTGTTGTTGATGATTTTTCTATATATACTTGGGTTGCATTTTTAAAAGAAAAATCAGAGGCCTTATTTGAGTTTTCAAAACTATGTAAGGAGTTGCAAACTTTAAGAAATGAGCCCATAGTGTCAATTCGGAGTGATCATGGTAGGGAGTTTGATCAACTTCAGTTTGATTTGTTTTGTGCTAAATATGGCATCTCCCATAACTTTTCTGCTCCTAGGACACCTCAACAAAACAGGGTTGTGGAACGCAAGAACCGCACCTTAGAGGATATGGCTAGGACTATGCTTTTAGAAAATGCATTACCTAAAACCTATTGGGCTGAAGCTGTTAACACAGCTAACTATATTTTGAATCGTTGTCTTATTCGTTCCATCTTAAAGAAAACTCCTTATGAACTTTTCAAATGCCGCAAACCACTTATATCTTATTTTAAACCCCTTAGATCTCCCTGAATAATAAGATTCAAGATCAACAGACAGCCCTCATAAGTTTTACCAAATCCAAAGGCACTCTTGATAGGATGTTGGGTGAGCAACAAAGTTCTCTAAACAAAAGTTGTATTGGTTACAATCCAAGGTTTTTAAAGAAGCAGAACATTACCACCTTTGTAAAGGCAAAAGGAAGCAGAACCTCTCCTATATGTCACCACTGTGCTAGAAAGGGACATGTAAAAGAGACCTGCCCCTATAGAAGAAAGGATCCTTATATCATTCGCAATACTTTTCCTGTTCATTTGAGAAAAGAACGGATAACACAAGTTTAGGTTCCAAAAGGCACTATTTTACCAAATATGGTTTACCCTAACAATGGATCCAAATTTGCTTATTGGTCTAGTCACAAAGGTTGATGTTTGTCTTGCAGGAGATCACCAAGGTGAAGGATCTTTTTTATATCTCACTGCTAGTAGACCTGACATCATGTTTAGTGTTTGCATGTGTGCTAGGTTTCAAGCTGATCCTAAAGAATCTCACCTCGTGGTTGTGAAGAGGATCTTTCGATATCTCAATGGCACTAAGGAGCTTGTACTATGGTACCCAAAGCAAAAGGATTTCACATTAATTGGATATTCTGATGCAGATTTTGCAGGCTATAAGGTGGATAGGAAGAGCACATCAGGATGTTGCCAATTCTTAGGAGCATCTTTGATCAGTTGGCACTCAAAGAAACAAAACTCAGTTGCTCTGTCCACTACAGAAACCGAATACATTACAGCCGGAGCCTGTTGCTCCCAAATCCTTTGGATAGCTCAACAAATGCGAGATCTTGGCATCAACCTCATAAGGCATTCCTATTAAATGTGACAATACAAGTGCCATCTCCATTACTAAGAATCATGTTCAGCATTCAAGGACCAAACATATTGATGTGAGGCATCATTTCATTAGAGACCATGTTGAAAAAGGTGATGTGTCCATTTTGTTTATTTCAACTGATTATCAATGGGCTGACATTTTTACTAAGCCTTTGGCAGAGGACAGGTTCACCTTCATTAGACGAGAGATTGGGATGCTTAACAAGGATGCACTTTCGTAGGGGGGGCATTCCCTTTACGAAAGATAAAATCTACTTAGTGTCAAGACCTTTGAGAATTATGTCAAGGTTTCTGAACTAAATGGTAGATCACATATATCGGATCACATATACTTGGTTAATATCTTTCTAGATATTTAATCAATTATATTTTTATCGGATTTCAAAATTGCCTATTTATGTTATATTTTTATTCCGTTGAGATATTTTATTTTTGGAACAAAATATTTCGGTTATGTTCCCTCCTATTTTAATGGATTTATTTGAATTTTTAATTGGAAATATTTTCAAAATTGGCAATGATATTATTACCCTCCTTGGAACTCTAAACCCGTCCCATCACTCCATCATCATCTCTCTCTACTTAAACCAAATTCTGTACCCGATTTTCATCACACTCTCAGACTTATCCAAAACCTCTCCAACTTCTTTTTCTTCAACCTCTCAAGCTGTACTAAAAACCCTAGCCGATTTCCTCCATGGCTCCCAAATCAAAGAAAGCTTCCACACCCAAAAGACTTGGCGCCACCCTCAAGGGACGTCAGGTCACTGCCACCTCTCCCACACCCGAACCCACTCCTCAAGCCATTGTCCCTGCTGTTGTCCAGAGCACCATCGCTAAGAGCACGGCCACTGCTACCAAGGGCTCTCAAAAACGCTCTGCTAAGAAGCCCCTCAGTGCGAAACAGAAAGGGAAAAAGAAAGTCATCGCTGAGGAGGTGGACGAGGAAGAGGATCTCGACGCCATTTTGGAAAGAGATGCTGCCAAATAAGCCGAAGATGAAGCTTTGAAGAAGAAGAAGGCCGAGGAGGAGGCCGAGCTTGCAAGGAAACTTGTTGAGGAGGAAGCTGAGAGGATTCGCAAGAAAGCCGAGGCCGAGGAGGTTCCATCTGAAGAGGAGCCTGAGGAAGAGGATGAAGAGCAAGACGAATCTAGAGAAGACGAGGAAGCTGAAGGAGATGACGCGGGGTCTGGTGAGGACTCGGGGTCTGAGGATGAGGAGGAAGAGAAGTCAGAACCTGTTGCCTCTCCTTCTCCTTCTCCTCCTCCCCCGTCTCCAAAGAAGCGGAAAGCCCCTACTGCTGTCAAACCTCCATCTCTCAAGCGCACAAGGAAGGGCACCCTCAGAGGCTTTGAGGCGCCTGCCAAGAGAGTTGCTCCAACAATTGCTCGCAGGAAGAATGCCGATCCACCCGCCTACATCCAGGTAAACCAATCCTTACCCGCTTCTTGGTTTAAAAATGTTGAAACAGCTGGTAAGTGGGTAGATGAGTTTCGAACTCGTAGGATAAGTTGTTCGGATTTTTTGGATCTTGAGTTCTTTGAAGCTTTGAAATCGCCCTGCATTGCTCTTCTCAAAAAATCCCCAGCCTGGACCCTTCTTAATCTTGAAACTGTCTACTATCCCTAGTTAACCCACCTATTCTACATAAACCTAAAAGCCAAAGACGAAGTCGACGGTTGGTCTTTGGAGTCCATTGTCAAAGGGGTTAGAATCTCTTTCAACTCTAATGACTTTGCTGATTTCCTTGGCCTACCCAAACCTTGTCCACCCTCTCCCGAGAACCCCACAAAAGAACAATGCCTAGCCCTTGCTCGAGCCAAATATCTCCTACCCGAAGCATCCACCAGCACCTCAAAGCAGCTCACCCACTCATCCCTTACCCTAGAGGCAAAAATTATTTTCAACATCATTGTTCGATGCCTCTTACCCCGTCTTAACTCTGGCTTGCTCCTTACTGATAATACCATGGTCCTACTTTACCGAATCCTAAATGGCCTTGACCTTGATCTGGCCAACACTATCCTTGGATCCATGGCTCATGCTAGAAAGGCCAGAAAAGGCTCTCCCCTCCCTTTTGCCACCCTGTTGACCCAACTCTTCAAAGCTTCTGGATTTAATTTCAAAAATGAAGAATAGTAGCGTCATATGGGTAAGTTCGACTCCAAGAGCCTTGAAAAGATAGGCATTACTCGGTCTCCCCAAGGGACTTTGAGTCTTGCCTCTCCTTCAAAAGCTCTTCTCACTGCCACAGCCGTTGATGAACGCATGGACAACCTGGAGTTGGGCTTGGAGGAAGTTCGCCTGGATCTCAAGGAGCTGCACAAGGAAGTTATGACGGAGATGAGCGGGATAACCAACTTGCTGCAAGGTCTGTGGACGAGGCTCACTGATGATGCTCCGGACGACGAAGCTTAAACCTATCCTACCCCATCCCTATCCCAAACTTGATACATTGCTGGTTTTTGGAAACTGTTTCAAAACTTTTAGTGACTGTTTTACCTCCTCCCTTTGTTGAAAGACAAAAAGGGGGAGATGATCTGTGGTTTAGACTTGAAAACTTTTTACTGTGAAGGTCGTTGAAGACCTTGGTTTTTTGTTTTTTGGTTTTCGGTTGGATGACTTTTCATGCTTTAAAATTTTGATCCAACATTTGTATAACCCTTGCAGGTACTTAGTCCGATTTCACTTATATTATTTATGCTTGACTAAGTTGCAGGGATGCACAGGTTTTGTCTTTCATCAAGGGGGAGATTGATAACTCCCTCCCTTGATGAAAATCGGAATAAGTTTCAAAGGCCTTGACAGTATGTCTGTGTTAAAAATCTTGGACCTTTAACAGTGTTGATGAAATACAAAACCTGTTCTATATGTTATTATGTTCGAAATATTATTTAATATTCTTATATACTTCCATTATATTATTATGTATTTATCTAACCTTTCAGGAAGTATTTTTCGAATGATTTCCTTCCTTGTGATATAATTTGAGAAGATTCAAATCGGAAAGATTGCGGCCTTCGAAGTTTCCAAAGATAGAAGATCCAGCTCAAGCCATGATCTAGTCTAGCCGTTGGAGAAGATCCTTGGCGCCGATTTGTCTCAATATAAAGAGAAGGAAGATGAAGACAGAAGACACACATTCATTGAACACGAGTTTTCATACCCTCCCAGCCTTCAAGAGAAATTTGTCTTCGTGTGCTCTCTGCTTGTCCTAAGAGTCTGTTATTTCATTTCAAAGCATTTGAGAGTTACAGAGTGAGCTTATAGGATATATTCAGTTACAGTGTTATACTCGAGAGTTTGTAACTCGGGAAGTAAACACTAGGCGATTGATTCACTAAGTGTAAGAGGATTGTACTAGATAGCATAGAGAGGTGGGGCTCTTCTAGATTGGTCTAGGACTCCAAGGGAACGTGAGTTGACTAGATTGCAATTGTATAGGAGATAGGCTTCTCGGGGAGCTACCAGGATCCTAAGTCTTGTGAATCAATAAAAGCCGGTTGAATCCTAGGGTTGTGGAAGAACCCTAGGCGGGGACGTAGGCCAAGTTCGTGCCGAACCTCGTAAACAACTCATCGAGTCCTTTACATATTGCTTTACCTTATTTCCGCACTTGGTTCGAACTTTTTAACTTTGTGATTCAGGTTGTCAGAGAAAAGACTAAGTCTAATCTCAAAGGGTTTTGCACGAGCTTCAAAAGTCTTGAGACTATCTGCGAAAAACCGGCATACTCTATTCAACCCCCCTTCTAGAATATTTCTATATTACTTAGTTTTATATTATCTAACCTTCAATTACCTTGTTAAAAAATGTATAAAATACACATTTAACCAGGGCCGGCCCTAGGGGTAGTCGAAAGAGGCGGTTGCCTAGGGCACCCTACCGAGTAGGGCCCCGTGAAAAAAATATGTTATATATATAATTAAGGTATTGTCTATTATTATATTTACACATAATAAATTATTTATGAAAATTTATACGTAAAAAAACTCATTTGTGATGTGGCTTTAGATATTTCTAGTCAACGATAAAGAGTATAAGGTCTCCGTCTTTCAATTTTTGTTATAAATGCAAAAACGGGTAGTTTTTAAATAACAACTTATGCTACTTTAATAAATTTATTTAAATGATTATAGTATTTTATTTGAAAAAATATGCAAAGTAATAATATGTTTTAAAGTGTTTAACTATACTGTCTTACATTCCTTGAAAAAAATATAATATTAAAAAATATTTTTTACCTTTTATTTCTCACTAAAAAAATCATATTTTTTACTAAGACTAGTAAGGAAATATAATATAAAAAAAGTAAACAAGTATATTGGTAAATCTTTTTTTTTGGTAATAAGTATATTGTTAAATCTATAAATCATAGTATTTTGTTGTGTTATGCCGAGAGATTGTATACTACTGAAAGTCCGTAAATTTTTCTTTTAGTGATAAAAATAAAATCTGAAATTTATAATAGTTAAATAAAAGAAAAAAAATTGCATTGTTTGATCATTTTTCTAAAAACCATATGAATATATTTATTGATCAAAAGTCTTTTTTTTTTACATCGCATCGGGCCCCAAAATTCTCAGGGTCGGCCCTGCATTTAACCATTGTAGTAAAACATCAAAAAGTAATGTGCATTTTTAAACACTTTGTACATTTGCACACATAACAATTGTAGTTAGTCTAGTCAACAAAAAAATGCACATGCCCATGCGATCGTATCCAATCAGATTACTCCTATAAGCAGTGGCGGAGCCAAAACCCAAAAGGGTGGGGCACACCGATAATAAACGATAATTAATAACACAAACTCGTACAATACATAATGTCTTCAACACTACAAAATAGCAATAAAAATAAAAGAGTTCACTAGTACGAAAAATTCGTCATTGATAATTAGAGTTTTATAATGAAATAGTTGAACTCGACAAGGGTAAATCCATTTTATGGATTTGTAAATCTAAACTTCCGTAATTTATTACCTAATTGTCAAATGTGTAATATAACCTAATTTCAAAGATTTGTCAATCTAAATAAAATATAAAAGCATTGTGGGTTATTTAAATAAGATTTAAATTGATTAATATACCTTCAATTTTCAAACACTCATAACTTTTTATTCGAATATCGGATTAATGTGTATTGTATATCAAAACGAAGCTATTGACAAGGAGAATACATATAGGGGGTTCTTCGGATGAGGGTGGGGGCACATGCCCCCGTTTGGATCCGCCTCTGCCTATCAGTCTCTATCATAATTGGATGTTATATATATATGTGTATATATATATATATATATATATATATATATATATATATATATATATATATATATATATATATATATATATATATATATATATATATATGATTGGGTTCGGGTACACACAACACCAAAAGTGAGAAGGAAAGAAGCAATTTGAGTGGTTCACGTGTCCAAAATTGAATTAAAATTATGAGGCACGCGCAACTTCCCAATTAATTAGTAACAATCACCCAAATTAATTAGTAACACCTCCACTCTCCTATATACACACTAATTAATTGCACACGCCAATTAGAAAAGCTACGGAGACATGTAAAAGTGTTTACATGAACTTTTAAAAATTATTTTTTGGCATTTTCACTTGTTAAAAAAATATAAAAAAATATATATTTGGGTGTAATTTAATTTTATCTACACATAAACACTCACTTTGTATATGTTTTGTTGAAAAAAAAATGACAAGAGGTGGTTCAACAATTTTATTCACAGTGGTTAAACAATTTTATTCACATTGGTTCAGCAATTTTATTCACAGTGGTTCAGCAATTTTATTCACATTGACTCAGCAATTTTATTCATAGTGGTTCAACAATTTTATTCACTGATACGGGGTTAGCCGTAGGATGACCCAATCTTTGACAATCAAACAAAAAATAACAAGAACGGAAGCAAAGACTCGATGAACAAGAATAAAGACTCAAAATTGAAAGCAAGACACGACCAATAAGGACTGATTCGAACTTAAAATAGAGCGAGGCAAAGACCCCAGGCCTCATAAGAGGGTAGGAATCAAATACCAACCACTATAAAGCCCGCCTCTACAACCTTACACATCCAAGCGGACAACTTGGAGGCACAATGAGGGGACTTGTGATTACCAGGATCACCAAGTTCTCGCGAGGTTGACGAACTCAAAGCAAACCAAGTTAGATCAAGAACCAATTGTGCAATCGATGAGCAACGTTTCGAATCGATTGACTTTCTCACAGTTGTGTTTCACACAAAGCACTGTATTTCTGAATAATGGAAGACGTAAGTTCTACAGATGAAGAATCGGCTATTAATAACCCTAGGGAAGCCGGTTCTAGCAAAAATAATAATTAAATTAACAACTTAAAGAAATTAATTAATTAACCCTAAAAGTTTCCTAAAATAGCTTAAGTATAAAAGATACTAAAATAGGAAATATAACAAGGTAAAACCCTTAGGCATTTCGGCTCCAACATGCGATTAAGATGGTTTGACGCTCTTGATCCCAATGCACATGTAGGTCTTCAATGAAGGCTCGGGGAGTTGAACCGTTCTTAAGAATAACGCGTGACTCACAAACAAGAATAAGTCTCTCTGCAACTTCTTGGCTCGGGCTCGAGTCATACGTCTGTCTCCTAAGATGATCGGCGTGTCCGGAGGTGTAGACGATGGTGTAGAAGATCGTCCCGCATCAACCTCCCCTTCTTGGAAAGGATTCGACCACGAATCCAAGTCCTCGTCCATGGCTAAGTATGGAATAAGATCCACGACGTTAAAGGTAACACTCACGCCATGTGTGCCAGGAAGCTCCAGCTTTTAGGCATTGTCGCCCACCTTCTCCAGAACCTTGAAAGGTCCGTCTCCTCGTGGAGCAAGCTTGCTCTTCCGCTCGTTGGGAAACCTCTCCTTCTCAGGTGCACCCACGCAAGATCCCCTGGCTAGAACATCACCAATCTGCGACCCTTGTTGGCCTTATTGGCGTTGTTCTCAGCCTTCCGCATGAGCTGCTGACGCGTCCGTTCATGTAGTTCGTTAACGAACTCTACATGCTTACCTGCGTCAAATGACTCATTCTCTCCACATGAGGTAAGGCTTCTTCCCAAAGCTTCAAATTTTTCCTTAAAATGGCTCTAAGGATAGTTGTTACGGTTCTATTGGTCACCTCAGTTTGGCCATCTGTTTGGGGGTGACTAGAGGTAGAGAATAACAATCTAGTTCCCAATTTGTTCTATAAAGTACGGCAAAAATGACTAAGAAACTTAACATCCCTATCACTCAAAATTGTCTTATGGCATGCTATAAAGTAAGCCATCTTAGAAAACCTATCTACCACCACAAAGATAGAATCCCTCCCCTTCTTAGTTCTAGGTAACCCAATAATAAAGTCCATAGAAATATCTTCCCAAGGGGCAGAGGGAATCGGCAGTGGGGTATACAAACCATGGGTCATAAGCTTAGACTTGGCCTTTAAACAGTCAATACATCTCTTAAGGCAATGTTCTACATCCCTAAGCATATGTGGCAAAAAAAAGTGCGACTTAAGTGTATGATAAGTTTTATCTCTCCAAAAATGACCCATTAAACCTCCACTATGGGCTTCATTCACCAATAATAACCGAAGAGAACACCTAGGGATACACACTTGGTCCTTCCTAAACAAGAATCCATCAAAGATATAAAATTGGTCTGTAGGACCCTTATCTAGGCACTTTCCAAAAACTTCCCCAAAATCAGCATCGTTAGCATACAGTTCCTTAATGTATACAAAGCCTAAGACTCTAGAATCCAAAGTGGTCAAAAGGACATGTCTCCTAGATAAAGCATCAACAACCACATTGTCTTTTCCTTTCTTATACTTTATAACATAAGGAAATGTTTCTATGAATTCCATCCATCTACCATGCCTCCTATCAAGTTTATCTTGGCTCTTAAAATGTTTTAAAGATTCATGATCAGTCCTAAGTATAAACTCGCTAGGCCAAAGGTAATGGGACCATGTCTTAAGGACTCTAAACAATGCATAAAGTTCTTTGTCATATGTAGAGTAATTAAGACATGCACCTTTTAACTTCTCAGAAAAGAAAGCTATAGGCTTACCTTCTTGCATGAGGACGCCTGCAATCCCAACTCCGCTAGCATCACATTCAATCTCGAAAGGCCGACTGAAGTCAGGCAGAGCCAGCAATGGCGCATGAGTGAGCTTCTCCTTGAGCTTGCAGAACGCCTCCTACTGAGTTGGACCCCGCTTGAACTCACACCGCTTCTTCGTGAGTTCGGTGAGAGGGGCTGCGATGGAGCTGAAGTCGCACACAAATCTCCGATAGAAGCTCGCTAGGCCCTGAAAACTCCTCACATTGCCGATATTGGTAGGTGTCGGCCAGTCCTGGATTGCCTTGATCTTAGCATCGTCGACTCGCAATCCGCTTGAACTCACTACAAAGCCCAGAAAAGACACTTGATCATTACAAAGCTCACACTTCTTAAGATTGGCATACAAGTGTTCTAATCTAAGTGTAGAAAGTACTTCCCTTAAGTGTGATTCATGGTCCTCAAGCGATTTACTATAGATAAGAATGTCATCAAAGTATACAACAACAAATTTACCTATGAAATTCCTAAGCACATGATTCATTAATCTCATGAAGGTACTAGGTGCGTTAGTCAAGCCAAAAGGCATAACCAACCATTCATAGAGTCCAAATTTTGTTTTGAAGGCTGTTTTCTATTCATCGCCTTCCTTCATCCTAATCTGATGGTAACCGCTTTTTAAATCAATTTTAGAGAAGATAGAAGAACCATGCAACTCATCTAACATGTCATCTAAGCGGGGTATAGGATGGCGATATTTCACGGTTATGTTGTTAATTGCCCTACAATCTACGCACATTCTCCAAGAACCATCTTTCTTAGGCACTAATAACACAGGCACAACACATGGACTCAAACTTTCCCTAATGTATCCCTTGTCCAACAGTTCTTGGAGTTGGGATTGAACCTCTTGGGTTTCAGTGGGATTCATTCTATAAGCAGGCCTATTAGGCAATGCAGCCTCTGGAATGAGATCGATTTGATGCTCAATTCCTCTGACAGGGGGTAGACCTGCTGGTATGTCCTCGGGGAAAACATCCTTATACTCTTCTATAAGAGATAGGAGGCGAGGAGGGAGGGTAGCTCTAAGCTCCTCACTCAACATATTCAACCCTTTGCATAGGAGCATGAGGGTTGTTTCCCCATCCGCATACTCATCTAAAAATGTACTCTTGGAAGCCAAAAATACACCCTTAGGTCGAGTAGGGGTAGACACATGGCTCGACTGAGCCTCCTTATCTAACTCACCTTTACTTACCTTCCGCTTCTCAATCTCATTGGCCACCTGGGTTGGCGTCATAGGCTTGAGAACTACATTTTTGCCCTAAAAAGTAAAGGAATACATGTTAGTAAAGCCATCATGCAAGACCTTACGATCAAACTGCCAAGGACAGCCTAATAAGATATGACAGGCTTGCACAGGTACTATATCACATAACACATCATCTTCATAATGTCCTAATTTGATATGCACTTTGACTTGCCTATTCACTTTCAAATTACCATAGTTGTTCATCCAATGCAATCTATAAGGCCTAGGATGGTGAATAGTAGGAAGTTGCAATTTATCAATCATTTCTTGACTAGCTAAGTTACAACAACTTCCCCCATCAATGATCACATTAACCACCTTACCCTTAACTAAGCATCTAGTATGAAACAGATTCTCACGCTGATTGTCATCACATGGTGCAGGAACAACACTTAAGACTCTCCTAACAATCAGTGATTCTCCATGTTCATAATCAATGCCATCATCATCTTCAGCATAAGTAAGCAGATTAAGGTTTTGATCATTATCATTAGCATGCTCTTTATTTTCATCACAAGAATTGTCAGACACATATTCACCGAAGTGACTTATTGGGACAATCCTTCATAGTATGACCTCTACCCTGACATTTAAAGCACACAATGTCCCTAGATCTAGTAGTAGAGGTGTTAGGATTACTCCCTTTGGGGCCAGTAGATACCCCAGACGAATCTCGTCCTGTCCAAGACGCCTTACCCTTGTCAGAAGATGTAGGGTTGGTTCGGTCATATCCTCTCCCTAGGGCTTGGTTTGGCCGAGAGGTGTAACCGCCGTCAGACCGCCCTTGGGGCTGTTGTGGCAGGTTTTGGTGCCAAGGTTGGGGCTGCCCGCTCGTCCATTTTCCGCCTTGGTTCCTGTATCTAGCTCCACGTTCAACTTTAATAGCTAAATGTAACAATTCAGTAGGGGTAGAATAAGGAAAGCAATCAATATCATGAGCTAAGGCGGGATGCAAAATCCTAAGAAACCTAGCATTTGTATCTTTATATGGTTCAACTACATTAGCTCGAGCCATGGTTTCTTGCATAATATTAAAGGTTTCCTCAACAGATTTATTACCTTGGTAAAGGTTTTCTAAGCGTTGTCTAAGCTCTCTAGCATAATGTTGAGGGACAAACCTATTTCTCATCAAAGCTTTCAATTGGTTCCAAGACGCGATAGGCTCATCAAGGGCTCTTCTTCTTTCCTTAACCACATTATCCCACCAAATAAGAGCAAATCCTTGAAATTCTAAAGAAGCCAATTGAACTTTCTTAGGTTCTGAAAAATTGTGACAGTTCCAGATTTGTTCCATTTTAGTTTCCCAGTCTATATATGCATTTGGATCTGTCTTACCATCAAGGGAAGGAATTTTTACCTTAATCTTACCTATGTCGTCCTGATCAGGGTCTCTAGGCTCACGGTATTGGTAACGTCATCCTCTGTCGTTCTGCCTCAGGCGTTGCTCCCAATAGCCCTTCTCTTGGAAGTCATCGTCACGCTCCGAGTACTAGAACTCCTCCTCGAAGCCACGACCTCTTCCCCTTCCCCGTTCTTGCCCCCGTGAATTAACAAATCCTTTATTTCTACCTTATCTCTCCCCTCGTGGAGAGTAGTTCTTTTCAAATAATGGATTATTCAAATTAGGGTTAGGAGGAGGGTTAGGATTTCAGACTTCCCTTTCATCATTAGGCCTCTCGTCACGCCGTTGATTAACTTGACCACCAAGGTTATTAGAACCCGTTGGTCTAGCCTCCAAGGTCGTCAGCCTATCCGTTATCGCCGCCAATGTGATGGCAAAAGTGTTCATTTGGGTGTGAAGAGTGTTCATTGTGTTGTTGAACACTGCGGCAGATAGAGTGGCTTCGGAATTGTTGTCGTCGTTGCCATTGTTGGCATTTTTTGGGTAGTTAACCTGCTGAGACATCGCAAATAAAACAAACACGGAACTATGTCAAGATTAGCAAATAAAACAACTCACAATGTGTTTCTCTCACACACTTCTCTCTAATTGGTTATGACAAGCTTGTTGGGGCAATCCGCTTTGGGCCAATCAACACTCAAGCAAGGACTTAACAATCAAAGAAAGTAATCAATAGAAAGAACAAAGAATGACCAAATAAGGGACTCGATAGGGGCTGTATTTTACTCGACAGCAGTTGACACTCGAGCAGAACTCGAGCGGCACTCGACCAGCACAAATGACACTCGACCAGAACTGGACACAAAAAGAATAAAAGAAAACAAAGAAAAGAAAAGAAGAACTTATTTTTACCTCTTTTTGATTCAAACCCTTAGCAAGGACGTTGTAGTTGCAAGGTATGGCTTAAAAAAATTGTGTTTTGGGAGGTATGTGTTTGAGACTTTCGACTAGGGCTATAGGATTTCACCAAAATTGGCCCTTGAAAGTTCTTGCACTAGATCTCAACAGTTCTTTTTTTTTTTTTTTGAAAGCTTACTTTTGCCCATAGTGATTTTTATCCTCCTAGGACTAAGCTTTGAATGTGATTTTTTTTTTGAAATATCAGACTGTTTTTTTTTTACCAATGCAAGAAACTATCTATGAAATAAAAAGGACTCTTGAAAATTTAAACTATGGTGAAAGAAAATTAAAATTTATGTAGCTCTATGAAATATATATAGGTGATGGTTTGGCTAAATATGGTAAATAAATCTATCTATGCCTTTTATAATCTATGATAGAAAATATGAGATATATCTACCACAAATTTCAACAAATTAAATAAGGCAATTAAATAGAAAAATCTTGGATAGAACAAGATAGCCAAAAATAGAAAGCAAACTAGGGTTTGTGGGATTGCAAGCAAAGGCTGAAGGCTCTTGTACGTTGCACCAAGATTTCGGCGGCAACACTGGGTGAAATTTGATGCGGGTCAAGATGGACTTCTGTGGGTCAAACAGGGATCTTGATCTAGGCGACGACTCGAGGACGAGTCGATTTCAAATGGAGGAGAATGACGTCATCCTCAAGCGGAAGAAGAAGGCTCCACCTTGGGAGTCGTTGATGAAACGGCGTTAATTATTTTATTATTTATATTTCTTGTTTTTAAGATATTCTATTTTTAGTAACTCCTATGTTAGTTGGAGTCTAATTATAGAATTGCTTATTTTTAATATTTCTTAGATAGGTTAAATAAGATTGTTAGGAGAGTCTATCTTTAGGCTTTCTTAATTATCATATTTTATTATTTTCTATATTAGGTTTTTAGATTAAGTTTTATCTTCTAGATTTACTTTATCTTTAGGATTAAAATTCTATCTTTAAGAAACCAAAACTCTATCTTGCATGGTAGAATTGGTTCTTAGGTTTTTCTATTTAAATGTTGTAGTTCTATTGAATTAAATCATATTGAATATAGAATTGAAGAAACCCTTTATGGATTAAGGGTTCTTCGATTATCAATCCACCCGCTTCCGATTACATTCCATTCCTTTTCTTTTTTCGTTTCATACTTCCTCCGATTAAAATTACATTCGATTAGTAATTTTGGACTCAAATTGTTGAATTCTCAATTCATTCCTTTCGTTATTTCATTCGGCCGATCAATCCGAGCTACTTACATTTAGTCGGCCGCAATCGTTGATCAAGCTTTGTTGCTGCTCATCCACGTCCATGGAAGGTAGATCAACTTGAAGATTGATTAACAAACTTGTTAATTAATTTCCTCCAACGCCAACTTGTTACGAGTCTAGTCGATCGGTTGTTAATTCATCTTCAAGGAGACGAAATATAAGAGCATCAGCAAGATCATGCTTTTGTTTTAGCAATTGGCCGGCCTAGCCAGTTGCTATACATCAAAATTGGCTCCAATGATTGATGGTTATGATTGGGCTATGAACTATATATATAGATCATGGTCACGGCTAGGCTTGTTTAAGGCTAAGGCAACCACAATAATCACAAACAAAGGTTAACGCAATTGAATTAAAAAAATTCAAGAAGTAAAAACCAAGAACAAGAAAGACACTATTTTTTTTTTGTAGGTTTTGTGCTTAGGAAAACTAAAGACACAACTTTTGATGTCGGAAACCAAAGCTCTGATGCCAATTTTATACGGGGTTAGCCGTAGGATGGCCCGATCTTCGACAATCAAACAAAAAATAACAAGAACGGAAGCAAAGACTCGATGAACAAGAATAAAGACTTGAAATTGAAAGCAAGACACGACTGATAAGGACTGATTCGAACTTAAAATAGAACGAGGTAAAGACCACATGCCTCCTAAGAGGGTAGGAACCAAATACCAACGACTATAAAGCCCGCCTCTACAACCTTACACAACCAAGCGGACAACTTGGAGGCACAAGGAGGGTACTTGTGATTATTAGGATCACCAAGCTCTCGTAAGGTTGACAAACTCAAAGCAAACCAATTTAGATCAATAACCAATTGTGCAATCGATGAGCAACGTTTCAAATCGATTGACTTTCTCACAATTGTGTTTCACACAAAGCACTATATTTCTGAATAATGGGAGACGTAAGTTCTACAGATGAAGAATCAGCTATTAATGACCCTAGGGAAGCCGGTTCTAGCAAAAATAATAATTAAATTAACAACTTAAAGAAATTAATGAATTAACCCTAAAAGTTTCTTAAAATAGCTTAAGTATAAAAGTTACTAAAATAGGAAATATAACAAGGTAAAACCCTTAGGCATTTCGGCTCCAACATGTGATTAAGTTGGTTCGACGCTCTTGATCCCAATGCACATGTAGGTCTTCAATGAAGGCTCGGGGAGTTGAACCGTGCTCGAGAATAATGTGTGACTCAAAAACAAGAATGAGTCTCTCTGCAACTTCTTGTCTCGGACTCGAGTCATATATATATGTATATATATATATATATATATATGTATACATATATATATATGTATACATATATGTATACATATGTATGTATATATATGTATACATATGTATGTATATATATGTATAAATATATATATATATATATATATATATATATATATATATATGTATATATATATATGTATGTATATATATATATATGTATATATATATATATATATATATATATATATATATATATATGTATATATATATATATATGTATACATATATATACATATATATGTATACATATATATATACATATATATGTATACATATATATATACATATATACATACATATATATGTACATATATACATACATATATATGTAGATATATATGTATATATATACATACATATATATATGTGTGTATATATATATATACATATATATGTATGTATATACATACATATATACATACATATATACATACATATATATGTAGATATATACATACATATATATGTATGTATATACATACATATATATGTATGTATATACATACATATATATGTATATATATATATACACACATATATATATGTATGTATATATATACATATATATATGTATATGTATACATATATATATGTATATGTATACATATATATATGTATATGTATACATATATATATGTATATGTATACATATATATATATGTATATGTGTATATATATATATGTATATGTATATATATATATATATATATATATATATATATATATATATATATATATATATATATATATATATATATATATATATATATATATGTATGTATACATATATATGTATATATGTATACATATATACATACCACAGTCTAAATTTTGAAGCAACTTGTATTAGAATTAAGCAATCTCCAAAGACTAACAGCTACTAACTACTAAGTACCACAATGTACACTAATTCAGCAAATTCGTCAAGGACATGCATTGAGAAAAGATAAATTGCTTGGTACCTGAACAGAAGCACTCTGATGAAGGCGATTGCCACGGGCATTGTTTACGAAAAGGACAAAAATTAAGATCAATAAGTAGTTTGTTTTACCTTTTCCAAAAAAAATCACAGTTTGATGAGAGAGCATAATGAGCAATGGGCAAGTACCTTAGCTAGGAGCGAACGGCTAAACACCCTGCTATGCTATCCGCCTGGTGAGCATTGCAAAGCCAGAAAAGTTGGCCATTTTCGAATGTTCTCCCTGGCAACCTGATCCACAGATTTTAATGACCTCATTAACATACATAAAACACTATTTGAACAATTCATTTGAGTTAACATGTCATTCTTTCTAAACTATCAGCACTCGGTATTTCTTATCAACTCATTTTCAGTGTTCAGCTCCTTGTAAGAAATCAGCACATCACGCCAACGAAGCCTACACAAACACATAAAGACGTGTGATCTTAGTGTCAGCGCCGAAGATCTATGGTCCCCTAAAAATGGCAGGAATGCCATTAATAGGGTTGTCAATGCATATTGGACCTTAGACAAATGCATTGACATAATGTAATGGTCATCTTGCAAGGCTGAAAAGAAAAATCAGTAGCAAATGCATTTGAGGAAATTGAAAAATCAAACCCTAAAATTGGAGAAAATCGAAAAATCGAATAAGATAGATTTGGGGATTCAACACCAACCTCTTTACAAATGTTCTGAGCTTCGAAAGCGACTCGGATATTCGGGTTCTAGCCCATCGGCTAGGGTTCTAGCGGTGGTGAGCGCCGGCTATAGAGGAGGAAGGCTAGGGTTCTTCTTTCTCCATCAGATATCTCCGCCAACTATAGTGGAGGTGGTGAGCGAGGGCGAGAGAGGAAGCGATCTTAAGACGGCGAGGAACGACGAGAAGCAGTGAGGGGTAAGAGGAGGATGCGGATGAGGAAGGAGGAGATAGATGAGAGATTGGGAGAGACCATGGCAGCAACGAGACGTTGAATTGGAAAGAAAAATGGGTCGGAGCACCATTGAGCAGATCTGCGACCCAAAATCTGACAATTAGACCCATTTTCATTTGAACCTTTACCTATATATATATATATTGGAAACAAACATACAAAATCAAAACAAAATATATGCTATCGCACATAGGAACGGATGTAAGGGCAGGCTGGGGTCTGCTCAAGCCTACCCCATTATTTTTGTAAATTAAAAAACAGGTAAAAAAAAAAAATTATTTAAAAAATTATGTATTTTTTTATTAGATTAAGGATTTTGTTAATGAAAATTATGTGTATGGGTAAAATTTAGCCTACTCGACCCACTCATATTTTAATTTATGGGTCCGTGTCGTGTGCGAATCTGCGTTGTGCGATAGAAGATTGTGCCCCAAATTAAAAAAAAATAAAAATTTAAATTTAAATTTAAATTTACCAGTGAATGCCCATTGCAGATCCACAATGTGCGGTCCGCGAAAAAATAGGGCGGTTTGCAAAACTAGACCAAAAAAAAAACTTTGCAAAATTAGACTACTACATGTAAAATTGGCAAAAGTAACACATGATATATTTTTGCAAATTAAATGGGTAACTGAATGGAAGGGTTCCAGGTAAAGAAAGAGAGAAGGGGGGGGGGGGGTGTGAGGAAAGAAAGGGAGAGCGCCTCATCCAGGCGCTGACGGCACCAACAGTGGAGAAAGGGAGAGAGGCGCCGGTGGTGGAGAACTCCTGGCGCTGACGACGGAGTCATGGTCGGAGGCACTTCGCAGAGAGGGGTTCTGAGAAGGGGGATGTAGGCACTTCACAGTAGCTCTGCTCTTCGTCGGAGTCATGGTCGGAGTCAACTGATTGAGGTTAGGTCTGTGTTCGATCTCAGTAACGCCTCAAATCCTACAGGTCTGCCCCTTTCTAATTGAAATTCTTTCTTGGCATGTTTGATTTGGATTTTTGAGAATTTGAATTGCGTGCAGAGAATGTCGGAACAACGAGATCTGATGGTAAATCAATCACCGTGAATTCTCGTTGTATGTCTTTGGATGGAGATTATGGCACCTGTGCTAGTGAATATTAGAATTTTTTTGGAAGAGAAGGATGTTGCAAGATTAATTTTTTGGTGGCATTCTAAGTGGTTATTGCATCTTTATTGTTTACAGAGGAATCAGATTCTTATGAAGAAAAGAATCAAGAAGCACTTAAGGGAAAGCTTAAGGAAACCATAGAAAGGTTAGCTAATGCTATTTCTGAGAAGTCTGGAAACCAATCTGAAAAGTCTTTCAGATGAAAACCATGATCTTGCTGAGAAATTGGTAGAATGTGAAGCTTTGGTGACATAATATAGGATTTACAGAAGCCGTTGTGAAGATTGTGATGCTGAGAATACCGCTTTAGCAAACTCATTAGAAGAGGCAAGTGCAGAAAATAATAATCTTATGAATAACATATCCCTGTTATAGGATGAGCTGAAGAAGATCAGCATCGAGTCTGATGAGCTTCTGTCCTCAAAGTAGAATTTGTTGAAATTAGTAAATTTCATGCAATAGAAACTACATAAAAAGTTGTCAGGTCATGATGAAAAAACTGACGGTGTTTCTCTTTCTCATGAGTTTCTCGATGCAAATCTGGAGCTCAAGAAAGGTGCAGATTCAGTATTGCTGTTGGAATATCATCAAAATGTTGCATCCGAAAAAAGGCTTCAATTAATGAAAGAGAAGGAACGCATAGAGGAAGCGTGTGTTTTCATAAGTCTATTAGCTCAATTGAAAATAGCCTATTAGCTCAATTGGTAGAGTGTTGTGTTTGCACACAGAGATGTGAGTTCAACTCTCACATAGGCTAATACGGAGTGTGTGTTCATAAGTCTCTGATTTATTGTGTTTTGGTAAAGCCAATTATGCATTTACATATTTCCAATAGTATAAATATATCTTACTATTAGTGTGCATCTATCCTATCTGAAGGTTCGATAATGTATAACAAAGTAATATAAAAATACTCTAGAAGGGGGGTTGAATAGAGTATGCCAACTTTTCGCTGATAATCTCAAGACTTTTGAAACGCTTGCAAAACCCTTTGAGATTATACTTAATTCTTTCCTCTGGAAAACCTGAATCACAAAAGAGTTATACAATTCGAAACAAGTGCGGAAATATAGTAAAGCAATAAGTAAAGGACGTAACGAATTGTTAACGAGGTTCGACTCCTTAAAGGCTTAGTCCCCTCCTAGGGTTCTTCCACAACCCTAGGATTCAGCTGGCTTTATTGATTCACAAGACTTAGGATCCTAATAGCTCACCGAGAAGCCTCTCTCCCATACAATTGCAATCTAGTCAACTCACGTTCCCTTGGAGTCCTAGACCAATCTAGAAGAGCCCCACCTCTCTCAGCTATCTAGTACAATCCTCTTATACTTCGTGAATCAATCGCCTAGTGTCCACTTCCCGAGTTACAAACTCTCGAGTATAACACTCTCTCGAAATATATCCTATAAGCTTACTGTGTAACTCTCAAATGCTTTGAAACAAAAGATACGACTCTTAACAACTAGCAGAGAGCACATGAAGAAGACAATTGACTTGAAGGCTTGAGTGCGAATGAATGCTTGTGTTCAACAACTGTGTTTGTCTTCTTCTCTTCATCTCATTTTTATATTAAATCAAATCGGCGCCTCTTTCAAAGAAGGATCTTCTCTTCAACGGCTAGAACAGATCATGACAATCTTCACAATCTTCTATTTGGGGAAACTCTGAAGCCATGATCCACCAGGTTCGATCTTCTCGACTTCAAGCTTAAGGAAGGAGATTTATTCGAAAATCTTGCTGCATATGTTAGTGCATAATATATAATAATATCTGGAAATATATTTAATAATAACATATAATAACATCCGGAAATAATATGCACATAATACAGGTTTTGTGTTTCATCAACACAGTTGTTGCTTCATGACCTTTGACACAAGCTATGTGTCAAAGCTTTTGAAATCATTTCCGATTTTCATCAAGGGAGTGGAGTTATCACTATCGATAGTGTCAAGTTATATAGGAGTTACTGGGTTTCCATTCTCATTCTACCAATATCGTTGTTTTCTCCTACCATTAGTTTCCATCTATCCTACCATTATGATCTTATTAGTTTTGCAAATAAAATGGGTAACCGGATGCTCAATTTCATACCAATATCGTTGTGTCACGTTTCTGAAATGAGTTTTACTTACACTCCCCATATTCTTGGTCATTGTGCTGATTATCTAATATCATTAGGTAAATGCATACTCTTTGAATGTGATAGTTGGTTCTGGTATTAATTTGACATTATGAATATCTAGCTCACTTATATTTTTCATATGTTAGGGTTAATTAGAAGGACAAAATTTATGAAGCTAAATTGGCAAAAAAATGCTAGTGAGCTAGAACGACTGAATTAGAGCAACGAACTGCATAGAGCTTTACTTTTCAAATAGAAAATGTAAAAAGACTTAATTAGAGCCTCAATTGAAAAATAATATCTATACATATTTCCAATAGTATAAATATATCTTACTATTAGTGTGCATCTATCCTACCATTAGTTTCAAGTTATACATGAATTATTGGGTTTCCATTCTGATTCTACTAATATCGTTGTTTTATCTTACAATTAGTTTCCATTTATCCTACTATTCGGATCCTACCAATATCGTTGTTTTCTCCTACCATTAGTTTCCATCTATCCTACTACTTTTGTGCATCTATCATACCAATGTAAATAGTTTTCTCCTACCATTATTTGAATACCTCCCCACCCGTTCTTCTTTTGAGTGTAAACTAGATCATCAAACTATTTTTTCTTTCATTTCGTCTAACATTAACAAGTTATTTGTGATTAATGGGGTTGACTGGTTGAATCTAATGAATTTGGATTCCATTGAAGCTTGTGTTTATTTTGATAATTGTGTTCTTGAGTTTTTCCTCTCTCTTTTGTTTCATTGTCTCCAAATCAGATTGAGAAGATTGATATCTTCCAATTCTTTGTCTATTTTCATTTCTTTGTACCTTTGGTAGGATAGTTATGGTCATTTGGCATGATATGTTTGTTCTGTTTGAAGGCCATCTAGAGTTTCCTTGGTCAATCTTCAATTTTGGTTCTGCCATGTTTTTCTCATGTGTATCTTGTAAAACTTTTGCTGATGCAAGTGATTTACATGCAGTGACAATTCTAACACTATGAAGGCTCTCTTTGGTATTGAACTCGTCAGCAGGTAGAATTATTTAGCTATTTAGTGATCTGTAGTTGTTTATTTCTTCCTACTCCCTCATCCTCTTGTTGCATGTATTGTTACATCTGCAGATTGATATGCCTTTGTTAATTAATTGAATTTATTTAGCTGTTTTAAAAAAGAATTTATCTATTCTCGATTGTTCATGAGTTGTTTCTTTAGAATAAAATATAATCCATTAAAAATGATAACTATCTTGTTTTTTACCCCTACTTATCAGATCCAGTATTATCGATCATTTGAAGATCTCGATAGGCTCTTTTACCCCTGGTAATGCTATGGATCTCATTCGATCTTCATTTTTCAACACTCCTGAAATAAAAATTAGAGATGCATGAACACCAAGGAAATTGAATATCAAGAGAGATATCTTTCAATCTATGTACTGTCATTGTAGGCATCAGGTATACTAATTTTGAATGCTTTATTTTTTTGTATGCATGGTTTACAGTTTCAGGATTTTGCATACATTTTTTTGGTTGAAGGGATTAGTACCCTCTGATTATATTGTATCTCTTATTTTTCTGTTCCTTTTTATTTACTGATTTTATTTGCTCTCTTCAACTTTGTTGAAGGTGTTTGCTCCTCTTGGTGAGTCACATGCTGTTACTAAAGTAGGGGTAAAAAACAAGCTACTTATACAATTATGAACGTAGAGATTAAGTATAGTTCCATTATCTGCTAAAGCTGAAATATACTTAGAATATCTTAGTTAAGATGATTTCCTGATCAGAGAGAAAATATGATTTGTCAAACCATCAGATTGTTTGTATAATTGGCTTTACCAAAACACAATATATCGTAGACTTATGAACACACACTCCGTATTAGCATATGTGAGAGTCGAACTCACATCTCTGTGGGCAAACACAATGCTCTACCAATTGAGCTAATAGGCTATTATCATCCTACCAATAGCGTATATTTATCCTACCATTCCTTTGAAACTATCCTACCATTAGGGTGTATCTCCGCGTAATTCCTTGAAGACATCAAATTAAATCCTACAAGTCCTCTGTAGCTTTCATCCTTTCACATATTTTTCAGATGGATCACTATAAAACAGTGTATGTGGAAACTTACAGGTAGTTATGATAGGAAGCACTCCATTTTCATCGTAATGATAACTTGTCAGCCAATAAAAGGTAGAGGTACTTCAAATCACGAAACTCCTCCAAGGTACTTCTAGATCCTGTATCTGAAACTGGAAATTTGCAAAGTGCACTCACTCAACACAATAGCTAGTTACAATCAAACTAATGAGAACTTCAATATTTTTAACATATCAGACTTCATCAGAACTACATTTTTTCCTACATTCTTAAAATCTGGTTCAGGCAGTTTGCATCTGTTTGGACTAGAGCACGAATTCAAGCAAACAAGCAATCAAGGGGTCATTTGGTATTGATATCTAGATATCAGATATCGGATATCAGCCCCCGATATCTGATATCTAGTGTTTGTAGGGCTAGATGTTGATATCACTTAAACTGATATTGATATCTATTGTTTGGTATCCATAATATATCACTTGATATCAAGTGATATATGATATCTGTGTTTGGTAATAGTCAGATATCGATATCAGTTGATATCTAGATATCAAATTTGACCTATTTTGATATACTGATTTTTTGAGAGGTATCACTTGATATCGATATCGCCCGATATCGATATCTTGATACCGATACTGATATCTCGATATTAAGATATCAAAGATATCACCCGATATCGATATCGATATCTTCAAATCTAGATATCGATACCAAACGACCCCCAAACATTGAGTCAGTCAACAAATGAATCAGCACAGTTTTGAATAGGTTTCTAGCCCCAACAATCATTTCTACAAATGTAAATTTCTCTGACACCTGACTACCGCAGCTGATAACCATACTTCGGTGCAGAGAGAGAACCTGAAATTTGAATGATATGAGGATCGGAGGATTGGGAGCGTCTGATTTCAATGGAGAGTCTACAAAGATCTGTGGACAAACAACATCTCTGGATTGCGAGCGAAATCAGCTGTAGAATAAGGAGAATTAATGTTCAATCGCGAAATTCAAAGGTTAAGGTTAGAGAGGAAGGAAAGGGGAAGGCGCACCCGAAGCTATGGACCATGTAGCGTAGCGGAGAAGATTTGAGCGAAGCGCCTCGTCGATGTTGAAACTCCAGCAGTCCTTTCCGTCGGCGGCGTAGACCTTAACGAATCGCAAGCACCGTTGACACACTCATAATCTTGGTGTCGCCCTTTCAATCTCTCGATTGCAATTGCCAGGCCTCGCTGTCTTCAAATTTGTCACTGAAGAACCTCCACAGCGCCGCTGTAGATCCGCCTTGTCTCGCCGTCGCTGTCTCGGCAACAAGTCGTCGTCGTATCCCCACCGTATCTCCGCCAGCACCTATTCTGTTCACGATCGGTGAGGAAGAACCGAAGAAGAGTTGGGTGTGGGTGACTGGCTATTGCCCTTCCAATCCCCCCTCTCGACCTGGACAATTTTGAAAAATTTTGGGCTATGGTTTAGTTTTGCAATTTTTTGCCCTTGTGTGATATTTTTGCAAAAAGACCCAAAAAAGTGTCTATTTACTACCATTTTCTGGAAAAAAATAATTAATCGATCACGCCCATTGTGGATATGCGAATTTTCTTGAATCCGCAATGTTCGTTTGCGATCGTGTATATATGAGTGAGACTAGAGGCAAGATGTCGGAATGGCTATTGACAAGATAATTTCACCTAAATTACCACAAGTCCTTTTTATTTTTTCCGAACACATTGCAAAAAGACTCAAAACTCTCTTTTTCGAATCGAAACCTAAATCTGACGAACGAATTGTTTTGATTGAAAACAGCTTAAAATCGATGAAATGAATCAAAATATCAATTGATCGACACACGAATTGGTATATCGCTAGCGTTACGTGATAATCGAAAGGCGATTTTTGGTTTTCGTTCGAAAAAACCGTCGAAGGAAGGAGCTCGGCAGATAAGAATGAGGTGCATGAATAAGCTCGGCAGATTTAAGTGAGGTGAATATGTAACCTCGGCGAATAAACATGAGGTTATGAAGGAGCCTCGTCTACGTTTTATGAGGTATATAATGACCCCTTTGAAGATCTTATCTAAATCCTCATTAACATAAGCCAAGTTAAATAAATAACCTCGGCTTCTGTTGTCGAGGTTAAGGAGGGAGCTCGGCTTCTGTTGTTGAGGTTAGTGATGCAGCTCGACTACTTTTGTTGAGGCTATTAAATAGCCTCATTGGCACGTATAGCATAAATTCATTAAATTGTGTATATGTGTGATGGATATTGTTATAATGCAATATATGCTTCTAATAATGAGATAGACTAAATGACTAAATCAGTTTAGAAAATGTTGTTTTCTTCACTTCTGATTGCAACTCTAAATGACTAAATAAATATTATAACTTTATCCAAATTAAATAGTAAATTAGTTCTTCTTAAGCAGACATGAAACAAATTAATGCATATTTTAATATTTTATCTTACAGTAATTGTTTCAAGTGCCCACTTCCCACTTATCCTCAACCTACGGATTAATGGCGAGTCCGTCGAGCCAAGCGGTTAATAACGAGGGTCATAGGTCTGCCTGATGTTAAACTGGCATATGTCCAATCAAACATGAGCTTTAGAAGTGATGATCTTCCGTAATTATTTTCTGTATACTTTTAATGCTTATATCATGATATCTTTGGTACAACTTGTATATGACAGTTGAAAATTGATCACTTTCTTTCACGATGTGAAACTATTTTCTTTCTTTTTATCCACTTTTCCAGTGATGAAGATCTTTTGACAGTTCTGTATTGAGCAGTTCAAAATAATCAAACACATGGGCGGAGCTAGGGTGTTACCCCCGGAAATATATATATATATTATGTTAGGATCATCTGCTCCCTAGTATGCAAACCTAGATGTAATGTAACATATAATTATTTAAGGTATTTTTTAATAATTAAAAAAAATTATTTACATTGTAAATATCAAATAACATATATATCTATACTTTTTTTAATATAAATGAAATTTTTAAAAAATATTAAAAGAATCATTATTTTAGAATAATAATCATAATATTTATTACAAAAATCATTTTGTAAGAAAAAGTATGCAAATATATATTATTGGACATGCACAATATAAATATAATTTTTAATTTTTTGTATTAATTAAAAGTACTCTAAATAATTTTGGGTTACACCTACATACAAAGTAGTCAAGGATACTAATTCAAATACCTTGTAGAATGAAACAAGGTTGAATTGTTAGCTTGGGTGGTAGAGGTCCAGAGCGTACTGAATTGGTTTGGTAGAGGTCACAGGTTCGAAACCCATCCTTTTCTATTTTATTTTCCCATTTACAACTCTCCCCCCCCCCCCCCCCCCCCCGCCCTGTCTTCTTCTGTTCGATTTTTTTTTTCAAACTCAGCAGGCAGGAGAAAGGGAACCGCGAGCGACCCAGGCCCTCCTCTCATCGTCCCACTCTCCGCTCTCCACCGTCGCCGACAACCTTGCACCCGGTTTGGTTGGCTGCCTTCACGACTTGGACCGTCGACATCGCCGCAAACTCGCCCGACTTGGACTGTTCGAGTCAAAGGTACATTTGACATTTCCTATGTTAAAGTTTATATATTATGAAATTAGATTTTCAATTCAATTTTGAAATTCATGAAAGTTTGAAGGTTAGATTTTCAAATTGAAGTGCAATTTGTAAATAGGATCCATCACACATACCTCTACACAATTTAATGAATTTATGCAATACGTGTCAATGAGGCTATTTTATAACCTCAACAACAGTAGTCGAGCTCCCTCAATAACCTCAACAACAGAAGCCGAGCTCCCTCTTTAACCTCAATAACAGAAGCCGAGGTTATTTATTAAGCTCGGCTTAAATGTATGAGAATTTAGATAAGATCTTCAAAAGGGTTCCTTATAAACCTCACAAAACGTAGACGAGGCTCCATCATAACCTCATTTTTGTTTCCCGGGGTTACATATTAAGCTCGTCTCATTCTGCCGAGCTTATGCATTAACCTCGTTTCTATCTGCCGAGCTTCTTCCTTCAACGGTTTTTTCGAACGAAGACCAAAAATTGTCATTCGATAATCACGATAAAGCGACCGATATACCAATTCGTGTGTTGATTGATTGATCTTTTGATTAATTTCATCGATTTTAGGCTGTTTTTAATCAAAACAATTCGTTCAACAGATTTAGGTTTCGATTCAGGAAAAGAGAGTTTTGTCCATTTTTGCAATGTCTTCGGAAAAAATGAAAAGGACATGTGATAATTTAGGTGAAATTATCTTGTCAATAGCCATTCCGACATCTTGCCTAAAGCCCTTATGTGTATATATTATGCGATATTTTGACCGTGTAAATATTAGTTTTTTACTGTATTATATGAACTCTATAAACTTGTGACCGAGACTATTGACAGATGATAAAATGTCTATTGACAAAATGAATTTGAGTAATTTTTACACAAGTACTTTTTAAATGTAAAAAGTATTTACGAAATCATACAAGGCCCAAACAAATCATTTGATGAGCAAATTTCGATTCCATGTGATGGATTCACGAATTGAGATTCAATTTATCTTGTATGTTTATGATCGGTAAATATTTGCGAACTAATTGGTCTCAATTGTGTTATTGTAAAGCATCCAAAGGCCTTTTAATTAACTGCATTCAACTTCTAGGGTTGAAGAAGGAGACATCATGCAAGAAGTGCTTTGTTGGACCAAATCTCTGGTGACTCAAATGCTGTTGTGTGGCTGATGGTTGAGTTGTAGTCTTGATGTAGGCAAAACATGAATTAGAGGTTTGAGAGAACCAAATTAAGTGAGCCCGATGGGCCTAGGGGAATTCTTGTCTTTGCTACGGTAACACCCTCAAACCCTAATTTTAATTATAAAATATGAGATACGCCTCCATATGGAGGATGAATGAGAACAATACCTGACTTGAGCGTCGGAGGGTCCTCCGGGGGAGACAAGCCCCGCCCCAACCTCGTTTGTTCTTGTTTCGTAGGCTAGGGTTCGGGCTGAGATCATCATCAAGATCGATCTCCATCAATAATTATTGGGAGCAGATTTATGCACTCACAATTGACGTCGTCCGTGGGGATCCGATCAAAAAACATTAAAATTGGAACCCTAATAACCAAGATCGAAGGCCCTACCACCATCACTGTGTGTCAGGGGCACAACCAGGGTGCTCGTCCATGCTGTTACCGGTGTCAGAGGCATAGGCAGGGGCATGTCAAACCCCTCCTCACCACCACCGTTCGTCTATTTCCCGATCTCGCCTCTGTCCCGAGATCGTCATCCCCATCCATGGTGATTGGCTCGACTTCACCGAGGTTTGACGCCCCGCCTGCATTAGCCGGTGTGAGACGGCAAGCCCTTCGCCGCACCGACCAACTACATCGTCGCTCCTACAACTCGCAAGCGTTCAGCAGGCTGCCGATCCTCCGTCATGGTTCCACCAAATCGCCGCCTTGTCCACCGAAGATCGGGCCTCAGAGGTAGGTTGTGCACGAGGGAGATACCGACCCCAAATCTGGTGGCCACGACTCGCATCGTAGAGATGCTCAATTGTCGTCGATGTTCACTATTGTCGCCTTCCGTCCTCTCAAATTCAAATTAAAGACCGAGGATGCCATCTACAAATCAATCGCCACTGCTCTCTACAAGATCACAGGACCACGCCAAGACCACCGCGTCACCTCTCCGGGCGGGCGCCCGCTACACTGCGCCGTTGCGAAGTACCGCCTCCTACGGTTTGCAACGTCCACACCATCGTCACTGTCCGTCGAGCCTGTATCGGTTCATGATCGGCGTCAAAACATCAAGCATGCCCGTAGAAGCCTTCACCGCCGGCGTTGTCTGCGATTATGAAATCTGGACGAGGAAGATGCACAATTAGGGCTAACTACAAAACTGTCCCGGAGTTCTCAACAAATTGCGAAATTGGCCCGATCTTTCCAAGTAATTACAGCAAACGATCAAAACTTTCAAGGTGGTAGGTTTTTTGTCCCTGCAAACTCCTATTTCGATGGATCCAAAAAGAGGATGACAAGGGGCAAGATCGGATAGCATTAATGCCCATCAAAATCAGGAAGTGCTCGAAGACCTTTGTCTTTCTCCTTAACAAATATGGCTTTATTGTTCGTTTATTTACTTAATAACTTTTGTTAAATATAGCACTTTCATATGGCACAAACTAGCAAGGAGGTGCGAGGCACAGGGACCGCCGAGGCCAAGTGCAGATGTCATGTTCATAGTGGCCACGACGGTAGGATCGCATTAGATTCATAACCGGATAAGTTCTTCTCTCTTTTGATATCATGTAGCCTACAATTAATACTTACATCTACGGTTCGGCTAGCACCTTAGAATTGATTTATAAAAAAAAAGTGTATGAAATTTCCATCAAAGTTGCCAGAGTATTGCAGCAAGGGATTCACTTAAGGGTCAACAACAAAGCATCAAGCTCATCACTCAAGAGCTAGCCATGCAAGGGGCAAAAAGTTCCCTAACTACTGTCAACTTGGAATTAAAAATAGCCAATCAAGGCCAACAAATAGCCAATCAAGGCCAAAAATAGCCAATCAAGGCCAAAAGATAGTCAATCAAGGCCAAAAAATAGCCAATCAAGGCCAACATATCGCCACTCAAGGCCAAAAAAATAGCCACTCAAGGCCAACACTTCGCCACTTAAGGCCAATTCTTGCCACTCATAGGCCATTTAGGTGATCGTCAATCCAGACCCAAAGAAAAGGCAATTACAGGGCAAATCAGTAGAACCCGTCAAAGGCCAACATAATCCGCCACCGACAGGGGCCGATTCCTTTCGCCAATTAAGCCCAAAAGTAGCCATTCGAAAGACATTGAGGAGAACGCTAATTAAGGCCAATAGTCGCCATTTACAGGCTAAATAGTGGATGCTAATTAGGGCCAATAGTCGCCATTTACAGGCCAACTAGCGGACACCGACTAAGGTCGATAGTCGCCGTTTACAGGCCAGAATCTCGGCACCAATCACGGTCAATATTATGCAACCATCGGCAATCAGGAGAGTTTACGTAACATGTTATCCAAGTACCTATCTAGGAGATCAATGACTAACTGAGTAATCAAGAGGAAGGTTCAAGTATGAGCATAAAGATTCCCAATGATGGGAAATTATCGACCTCATTCACCACCGATAGGTGCTAAAGAAGCCCGATGGGCAATTGAGAGAACCAAATTAAGTGAGCCCGATGGGCCCAGGGGAATTCTTGTCTTTCCTACGGTAACACCCTCAAACCCTAATTTTGATTATAAAATATGACATACGCCTCCATAGGGAGGATGAATGAGAACAATACCTGACTTGAGCGTCGGAGGGTCCTCCGGAGGAGACAAGCCCCGCCCCGACCTAGTTTGTTCTTGTTTCGTAGGCTAGGGTTCGGGTTGAAATCATTATCAAAATCGATCTCCATCAATAATTATTGAGAGCAGATTTATGCACTCACAAGGTTAATTAGGTCAATCCCTAATTTAATTCAATCATCATTAATTTCATACGTATCTTTCTCTCATCACTTGTTAAGAACCATCGAAGCGTGATGGGATGTCGGTTGGAAGAGAGCAACTCGATCTCAAATTCTCCTCAATTCAAGATTTGATAAACCTTGATTACAATTTATAGAAAGCTTGAGCCTAAAATTGAACGACGGTTAAGAGACCCTTTCAATTTCAATTTTAGGTTTTCTATAAATTAATTTTAAAGGTGCAGAGGCATGGCATCGGGCGTTCTACGCCCTACACTGTTGTTTGGGGTGGTACGATGGCATAGAGAGAGAGAAGAAATAGTGGATAGAGGTTTGAAGGTTATGAAGATTTTGTGGTTTGTTAATTTGGTGTCTAGAAGTTTTGTAAATATTTTTTACGGAAATTTCGCAAGGTAACTCTGAGATATTGTAATTTTCGCGAGGTATACAACTCTTTTGCATATTTCGCGTGGTGCTCCTAAAGTTTCCAATATTTTTGCCTCGCGACCTTCCTTATTAAATCTAACGGATCTTGTGATGCTCCGTTAGTTTTCAATTTTAAAATTAAAAAAAGAAAAGAAGGGACGGATTGAGAGAGAGAGAGAGATCAGATCTGGCCCCGGTGAGGATGACGAGGAGGGAGAGGAAGGGAATCCAGGAAGGAGAGGGCTGGTGGGGAAAGGCGGTGTTGGCGAGGGCAACGAGGAGAGGGGTACAGGAGCAGAAGACGATAACGGGGTCTAGCAGCGGCAGTGGCAGGAGTGGGGAGGAAGCGTTTGACGGTGGTAGAGGAGAAGGAGTTGTGTTGGGGTATTTCGACAGTCATGGTGTCGTACTACAACGCATATCTCGTCAACAAGGGAGTTGTTCCGATTAGTAGAATCGATGATGCGGAGAAGGGGATTCTTAGGGTAATGTTCACCAAGGGCCTGTTTGAGAGCCCCTTGGCTGATTATAATCTACATACGAAATAGAAATGAACTGAATTTCACTATTGAACACCTCATGAATTGGCCAATTGCAACTGGAACACAACGATTTGGCGAGGGAAGCAGTGACAAAGTCGCTGGTGTTCGTCGATGGTGTACATTGCTCAAGAACGGATACAACGCGACCGAGCCGCTGTTGTCACTCCCGAAGAAAACCGGCAAGATTCTCGTCGCTGGCACCCATGCAAACAACCTCGGATACCAATGCGGTGGCTGGTCCTTGGAATGGCAGAACCTGACGATGGCGGATCCAGGGCAACAAATTCTGCAGAACGTGTGCACCGAGATTAAGTGTGTGGTGGTGGTGGTGTCCGGGAGCCCAGTGGTGCTGGAGTCGTACATGGCTACCGGGAACGGAGGGAGAGGGTGTCGCCGATGCCCTCCTTCTAGGCAAAATTGGAAACTCAAAGGGAGCATCACCAGATCCCCCACCCCCCCCCCCCCCCCCCCACCCCACCCTTTTTTTAATTTCAAAATTGATAACTAACGGAGCATCACAAGATCTGTTGGATTTAACAAGGAATGACACGAGGTGAAAAGATTGGAAACCTCAGGGGCACCACACGAAATATGCAAAAGAGTTGTATACTTTGCGAAAATTGCAATACCTCAGGGGTACCTCGCGAAGTTTCCATAATTTTTAAAACATGAAGGACTTTGTGTATGATTTATTAAATACCATCTTGTCAATAATCATTTTGACATCTTGTCAATAACCCTTGTGTAAATGTATTTAGAGAAATTTAAAAAAAAAAAAAAAAAAAAAAAAAAAACCACCCTTTAAATATAAGAGTTTTCATTTAACTACCCCTTAATATTTTTCAATATTTGGTCCATTTTATTTGTTATACACAACCTTTTTTTAAATAAAAAAAACTTTATATATATATGGATGAATTTGCATGCCTTTTATCTCAAAACGTTTGTAAATTAAAAAAAGTTTATCAGTTAATTGTATAACTAAAATATAATTATAAACCTTTTTGAATTTTTATTAAATTTTAATTATTGAACGAAAATATTGAAACTACAAATAAATAACAATTTTAAGGTTATTTTCAACTTTATAAATAGAAATTATGATTTCTAATCATATTATAAATAAAGGAGTAATTTATAAAATATTTTAAAATTTTAAAAACATTTTCAAACCTAAATTTGGATAATAATTTTAGGACATATTTATTATTATTATTTTAAAATTAATAAAACGTTCCCAAAATGTAATTCAACCCTTAAATTCAAATTTTAAGTATATTTATAATCAAATTTGAGTTAAAATATATTAAAATGTAATATATTTAATGATAAATTAATGGAAATAGATGAAGGGTGGTGATTTGTAAATAAAGACAATTTATATTATGATTTTCTATAATTTTGAATAAATGGGATGGTTAAATGTAAACCCCTGTATTTAAGGGGTGATCGACAATTCGATATTACCATATCAGGGACGATCAAGAGGTTAAAATGAAAACTCTATTGATAAACCTGATTTGCTGCAACCAGTTATCGAAGCGATGGAACAAAGGGGAGTTAAGGTAATGTCGTATAAACTTACACTACTGAGTACTAACTACAATCATACACAGACTGTGTAACACAGTGCATATACACACAATTACACAAACTGTATGCAGAGAAATTAACAAGGCAAAAGGGAAGGTGAAGGCAGATAGGGGAAATGGACCCCACAAACCCCTAAAGTGAAAAATGGGCAAATCTATCTAGGGAACATATTTAGACCCATCAACCCAAACTCTCCCTTTTTCTCAATCTTTACCCTAATTTGGAAATTTAAAATTGCTCCTGCCAAAACCAATTCAACCGAAGTCACTTACTGTAACCAAAGGAGATAGAAAAAAGAAATGAATTACTCACTCTGAGGACTCTGAATTACCTCATCGTTCCTCTCTTTTCATGGTGGGAATTGGATATGAATTCAATTGCAGTGTCAGATCTCCTCTGTGCAAAAAACCCCCTCCCCCCTCTCCCACCTTCTACACGACCTCCTAGTAATCACCATTCACCATTCACCATTTCACTTCACCTCCCAATTTCAAACAATACTGGAGTATATGTATATGGGACGTTCCTTTTTTATTTGAAATTTTCAATTTAGGCACGTCTTTTTAGAAAGTTAAAAATTATACTCCATCCGTTCGGCAAAACTTGACGTTTTACTATTCACACACGCTTTGTTAGGAGCTAAAAACTATATAATAGATCTGGTTTTTTTAATAATTTTTTTAACAATTTCATAGTTATTATTAATAAGTACAAACTTGTTAAAAAAAAATTTTAAAAATTGAATATTTTATATAGTTTTTATCATTCTAAAAAAGCGTGCGTGAATAGTAAACGACAAGTTTTGCCGAACGGAGGGAGTATAAAATATCAAATATTATTCAATTTTTTTAATAATATTATACTTATCACAAATTTTCGTTGGATGCTTGATTTTTCCTTATTGATCTGTTTTTGTTCGTTCGTTTGGCGTCGGATCGTTGCTTTGGTGTTGTGGCGTTTAGTTCCGAGTTGGGTTGCAGTATCGGGCTGCCATTATGATCGTGAGGATCGTGGTTGTGTTCGTGGTCTTCGAAGATCCCTCATCTAGGTGGGGGCAACGTACGTCGGTGATCCACACTTCCCCTGGTTTCGCCCTTTCCGATGGTGGGTTACTGTTCTCCGCCATCTCGACGTCAAGTCGCCGTGTGATTCGTTGCACTCCCCCGCGTTCTCGGCATTCGTGGCCCGCCCTAGATCTCCCTCGACTCCTCTGCTGGTGGACGACTTTTTCGGATTGTTTAGGCTTTTTCTTTCATCTATGATTATTTGTGTCTTTAGTATGTTGTTTGTTGACGGCTAGTCCGTCTTCCGATTCGTCGGCCTCTCGAGTTTCAGGTCTGTCTGAAATCGAATTTTTTCTTAATAAAAAAAAAAGTATGTCGTTATTAAAAAAAATTTATTAAAAAAATAAATATTTTATATAGTTTTTATCACCTAAAAAACGTAAATAAATAGTAAAAAGTCAATTAGTAAGGAAATGAGGGAGGTTTATATATATATATATATATATATATATATATATATATATATATATATATATATATATATATATATAGGGGAGGGTTCAAGTGAGATGTTTTCGGTACGGTGAGAAGGAAAGAAGTAATCTCATTGGGTGAAACAGATCTAATTGAAAAAAATAAAAATATAAACCCTCACGCGCTTCGTTGTACTCCTACCAGGCGCTTCTCCTTCTTCACTAGAAGCCCGAAGCCCAAATTCTGGAAACAGGTTCTCGCTTCACCGGATGATATGGCCTTGCTGGGATCGGAGGGCTATTCTGATGTCGTTAAATTCAAGGATACGGAAAATTTCAAATCCTTCATCCCAACCTCATCTTCGACATCGTCGTCACTCACTTCATCAAAGCCTAACCCTAAGTTCCTCAATCCGATTCCGGAGGAGTAGAGGAACGACCGGGGTCGAAAGCACGGACGAAGTCAAATCCGGGTCGGGATGGCCACAATTAACTTGATTTGTGTGTTCGTAATGTCGTACTTGGATCTAGGTCTTGTTTTGAAGGATAAGAAAGTCCATTATTTTGTTCGGTTGATGCAACCATCGCCTGTAATCGATTGAAGTAAAACGGTTATGTCTTTGGATTGGATTTTGTGATCTCTTATTCATGTGGACATTTGAGATGTTGCTGGTAGAACTCTGTAGTTATTAGTCCGTTCATTGCTTGAAAATGTCTATTGCAAGGTTATATTTTATGCTTCCGGGATTGAATCATAAAAAAATATGGTTGGGATTGTAAATTTATCAATTCGGCATTGCAAATTGAAAAATGGTTTTATTACTTGCTGATGTGAATGCCCAGTGGACTTGAGTTTTCACGTAATTTGAATGCTAAACATTCACTTGGATTGTTTAGGGTTTCAAAACCAAGTCGTTCATGATTTTAATATCAATTGGTTTAATGTTTTAAACCAAGTGATTCATGGTTTGAATACTAAGAGGTTCAGGGGTTTTATGCCAAATGGTTCAGGGGTTTAATATCAAGTGGTTCAAGGTTTTAAGAGTAAATGGTTCGGAGTTTATATCAAGTGGTTCAGGATTTTTATACCAAGTGGTTCAAGGTTTTTCTATCAAGTGGTTCAGAGGTTTAAACCAAGTGGTTCGGAATTTTAATACCAAGTGAATCACTACAAATAAAATGGTTGAACCACTATGAATAAAATTGTTGAACCAATGTGAATAAAATTGATGAACCACTGTGAATAAAATTGTTGAACCACTGTGAATAAAATTGATGAAACAATGTGAATAAAATTGCTGAACCACTGTGAATAAAATTGATGAACCAATGTGAATAAAATTGCTGAACCAATGTGAATAAAATTGCTGAACCATTGTGAATAAAATTGTTAAACCACCTCTTGTCAATTTTTTTTTCAACAAAACATATACAAAGTGGGTGTCTATGTGTAGATAAAATTAAATTATACCCAAATATATATTTTTTATATTTTTTTTAACAAATGAAAATGCCAAAAAATTATTTTTAAAAGTTTATGTAAACACTAGTACATGTCTCCCTAGCTTTTCTAATTGGCGCGTGCAATTAATTAGTGTGTATATGTGAGAGTGAGGGTGTTACTAATTAATTTGGATGAATGTTACTAATTAATTGGGAAGTTGGGCGTGCCTCATAATTTTAATTCACTTTTGTACATGTGGACCAATCAAATTGCTTCTTTCCTTCCCACGTTTGGAGTTGTGTGTACCCGAACCCATATATATATATATATATATATATATATATATATATATATATATATATATATATATATATATATATATATATATATATATATATATGGAATATGTAAATTGTGCACACCTCTTAGGGTGTATCTTGTGCACAGATCTAGACCGTTAATTGAGGGATGATGGAGGGCCAAGATTATTTGAGATTTTTTAATTTGTTAAATTCAAATGGCGGGTCTCGCGATAAAAAAAAAACCAAAAAACTATGCACGTCAGCGCG